>JAVJGG010000005.1:26775051-26841019 GCA_035590195.1 Aviceda cuculoides
TCCCAGGTGCAGAATCCTCCATTTTGGCTTGTTAAATTTCTTCCCATTAATCATTGCCTGATGCTCCAATCTATCTAGATCCCTGTGCAAGACCTCTTGTCCCTCAAGAGAGTCAACAGCACCTCCCGGTTGGGTATCATCAGCAAACTTGCTAACGGTGCATTCAACTCCTGCACCCAGATCGTTGATAAATACATTGAGCAGAACTGGCCCTAGAATTGAACCCTGAAGAACACCGCTGGTGACCGGTCGCCAGGCAGGTGTAGCCCCATTCACCACATCCCTTTGAGCCCAGTCCTTCACGCAGCGCACCGTGAACCCACTCATCCCACAGTTGGACAACTTGTCCTGAAGGATGCTGTGACAGACGGTATCAAAAGCTTTACTAAAATCCATAAGAACTACATCCATTGCCTTCCCTTCACCCACTAGGCGGGTGACCTTATCATAGTAGGATATCGAATTAGTTAACCAGCATTTTCCCTTTGTGAACCCATGTTGACTGTGCCTGATGATTGCGTTGTAAACTTGTAATTTGCATACCTTTTCATTAAAATAATTCAAGTTTGGTAATTGTGTAATTGCTATGCAGTAATATGGGATGATATTTTAATGGAGACTTTGATAGTTTGAAAATGTGAAAATCTAAATGCTGTAAATGAAAAAGAAACACGGATTTATTTAGTTGAAGTTCTTCTGTTATACCTTTGTATGTTTGGTCTGTTACTCAGCTGAAGAAACCTTTTAACTGCTAAGCATGGAGGTTAAAGTGCTCTTTTTTTGTTTAGAGGTGAACTCAGATTTCCTTCAGTACTTCAGAAAAATGGCTGACAGATTTCCATGCAAAGAATTATGAATTGATTTGCATGAATTTGAAGTAGCAATTTGAACATGCAAAAAAGTCTAGATGACAAATGGTTATTTAAAGTAACCAGAAAGCTCAAGTCTCTTCTGTCAATTGAGACTCTTTATCAGTATGAAAATCAGTATTATTTTCAGAAATAAATGTTTGAGTGGTTAGACAATCAGAGCATCAAACAGTGATACTTCCTTAGAAAATATTGACCTATAACTTTCAAATGTTTAAGCATCAGACAACAAAGCTGTCATAAAATAGGTCTAATGTCATCTTTGTATAGAACATCTGGATGACTTTTCTCAATGAAAAACACGTCTTGTTTCATGATGAGCTTTTTCTCCTTCCTCATTTACAAACTTAGTGCAAGGCCTCGGTTTCACCTTTTACATCTGTAAGAAGTGAAGAATATTTTATATTGACTGTATTGTTTTTTCGTATTGGTACTTATCTGTTAGTAACTGATCTTAGCTTTGTAATACGGCCTTTTCATTTTTAAATCCGCAACTTCAAAGTAGTGGACTTTCATTGGAGAAAATTAGTAGTGGGGAATTGGAAGCATATGTCTGTCCTGTCTGTTCCTCTTTCTTTCATGGAGGTTTTTATCAGGTAACAGGGAGAAAGAGTACTTAACGATATTGGGGTAATAGTAAACTGGTGCTATTGGGTGATATTCTCTTTTTATGGAGTCAAACCCCTAAGGAAATTCAGGCTTGATCATTACCACGGTTGTATAATTCTTCTTCAGTGCTTTCTGTTATTACGTAAGTCAGGGTTGTTTAAGTGTTAATTAAATGTTTGTCCTCCTATACACAGAGAGATTTGAATTAATTGTTAGGCATGTTGTACTTCTGTTAAGTCTGCTTTTTAATGCAGAGAAGAAGAAACTGTACAGCTTTTTGCAAACCACTTTAATATTTGGATGCTTGGCATGAAATAGAGAAAATCTGGTTTGCTATTTTTTCATTAACTGCTAGGTGAGCTCTGACCTTTTATGCCTTAAAATGATGGTTTTGTATATCTTCTTACGTGAAGGTTACTGAGGATAGCCCTGTAAAACAACATGCATTCTTGTATTCAGAGCTTTCTTTCTACCTTGAAAAATGCTTTTTAAAAGCTTGGGTTTAAAGATATGTGATTCTGAGAGAAAGGGACACTTCGTGAATTACAAATTTTTGGAAAAGTTCTGTGAGTTATTGTGAATGAGAGAATAATGCAACTTTTTCTTTGTAATCTTATTTTAATGGTTCATGCTTGGGATAACTTTTCTGGAACTACTGACTATATCTCCACTTCCGTGCAGCCTACTTCACTGTAATGAGTTTCATTGATATATTTGCATGGCTTATGACTGTTATGAGACACTGCTCCAAGACAGTTTTGAATGCTTTATATGAGTATGTGTGCCTTCCATTTAAAATTGCTAAACAGCTATATTTTCTTTTCTTTATTAGTACCTCTACAAAAAGACTTGAATCCTTTCTTGATCCTGATGAGTCCTCTTTACAAGAACATTTTTTATAGTATGAAACAATTATATAGGTCTGTCAAGCTTAATCAACCTGTATGTTGGTTTTGTTTTACTTGCTGATTGCATCTTCCTATTTCTCAATTCTTTCTACTGTTTTCACTCTTTTTAACTAGCAGCCTGTTATGATCACCAGTTTTCTTCAGAGAATTTCCATTTTTTTATCCTTAAACTGTACGCACAAGTTTTTGTCTTATGATACTTGACACTTAACATGGAAACAGACAGTTTGAATATATTGGTCAAATATTTTTCATATAATAGTGAGTTCATTAAAGTCTAACTCACTTGTAGACTTTGCATAGGTATGTACTGTCACAGTACTGAAGAAATGAATTTAGACTGTAGTTAAGATTGTAAGGAGAAATTGAGCTTCTTATGTTCATTGACAGAAATCATGCTGCAGGATACCATTTCTTCAGCATTGATGTTTACATTTCCATTTTTAGTTTGTTTTGTAAAACTGTATATGGAAGTAGCATCTCATATGATACTTTGAAAACATTAATTTACATCTGCATTCAAAAAACCCCCACCAACCAAAAAAACCAACAAAGCCCCCAAACCTTATTGTGTAAAAAAAAAAAAAAAAATTGCCAGCATTCTTTACAGAGTCATTCTTAATTAATCGTAGTAAGACATCATATCCGCCGCCCTGGTATTTTGCAGGTGTCTGTGAAAGTACTGCTTTTATTATGAGTATATATTCATTTATAATTCTCTTTCGCTTAAATGAATAGCTTCAGCACATCATTTCAAGACACTGTATAATACCACTGAATAAGATTATAAATATGTTCTCTTCCAGCCACCTTCCTCCTTTAAAAAACCCTATTATCCTTTCAATTTTATTTAGAATGAAGGCCTCACTCTTGACTTTAACACATAAAATAGTCTTTTACTGCCTCCCCTTCTGTACTGGTTAGTTTTCTAAAACTTTTTACCACTCCCTAATACATATGGCAAGAGAAAATATTAATATGAACCTACCAACATCTGTTGAAACAGTTTTAGTATATGTGGAAAAGGAAATTAATCAGAGGAACAAATGCTTTTGAAAGGAAGGAAATTTTGTTTAAGGGTTCTGGGGCAGCTTTAATTCAGTTCCATTGTTCCATAGCAGTGTAGGACATGCAGTCCTATTTTTGATGTTTATCATCAATTGCTGCATGGAAGACTTGGACTTGCTGAACTCTTAACTTGGCAGGTAAATGAAGAGGAAACTCTGAGATACATTGCAGGGAAAATGGAGTATTAACCTTAAAAATACTGTTGCTTAAATATTCTGCTACTGATTATGTAAACTAATTATAAAAACTCATTTCAGCAAATATGTGCAACTAGTATCAACATAGATTATTACCAAAAGAAAACTAATAATATAACTTATAATATATGATTAATTTTTCATTGTTGGGCTTATTTCTTGCTTGTATATTAATTGGTTGTATTTGTTTTTCCTTGCTTTTTTTTGTGCTTTTAGCTTCAAGTTCACAGTAAGACGGATACTATTTGAAGGCCTCCCTGCCCTCTTACATTCTTGTTTCAATAACAGAGGGAAAACATCTAATTAGATTTCATAATTTTGTTCGGTCACTGAAAATAGATTTTTTTTTTTTTTTTTTTTTTTTTTGTCTTCTGAGGTGGAACATAAGAAACAAGTGACTGCAGGCCAGTTCTATATGGGATTTGCAGCTTTTCCCACAGCCCATCATCCAGATACCTCCACCCCTTTTGTTCCTCTCCCTGCACATTCTGCTTCCAGTCTTCATCTGCCAGTAGATAAATGGGGTCAGTGACTGCAAAGGGTCAGCTTGAGAGATGGTGGTATCCAGGAGGGAGCTGGCAGATAGACACATAGAGGTGACTTGAATAGTGTGAAAAAAGTTGGTGTAGGTGTAAATGAGGTGTCTTGCTGTATTTGGTAGGAGACAGGCTCCCTCAGAGCATAATAAAAGTAGCAGTTTATCTTACAGCCTGATCCTTCAGATTCTTGTTGGCAGCAGACCTAGAAGAGAAAACTTGAGAGTTAACTTTCCCCTTGTGTTGCACAGCTGCATAATCCCTAGGATTGTTCAGTACTGATTTTTTATTTTTGAAAATATCACAGACTAAAAGTTCTGTTTTCTAAGTTTTAAAAAGTATTTTCATGATCCGAAGCAAGACATAAGACTTATTCCACCAATAAGTATTTGGTGGGTTTTTTTTTTCCTCCAGAGCTCATTTCTGTCATTTGTTACTTGAGGAGATTGCTAGCACCCAGAAGATAAAAAAATAACAGTCCTACAAGAAATCACTAATCGTAGAGTAATTTAGGTTGGAAGGCACCTGGAGAGATCATTCAATCCAATCTTCTGCTTAAAGCAGGACTAACATCAAACATGGATCAGGTTGCTGATGGCCTTATCCATCTAGTTTTGGACATCTCCCAGTGACAGAGGTTGTATGTTTTCCCTGGGCAACACATTTCAGTACTTATACACTCTCAGCAAGAAGAATTTGTGTCCAACTCAAATTTCCGTCACTGGATTGTGGGACGATTGCTACTTGTCCCATCAGTGTGTGGACTCCTAACGTGTTTATCCCTGATTGTCTCTCACACTGAAAAGTCTTATTTCTACTTAGCTCTTCCTTGAAGAGAAGCCATATTGTACCTTTTGATTATCTTTCACTCCTCGCTGAAGATGTTTTTCAATTCTGCTGTATTTTTTTTAGTATAAACTTGCAGTCCATCCTTGATCTAACATAATGCTATACACCAGCCTGTCCATAAAGAAACTTTCGGCTTTCATGCTTTTTAAGTAGTAGTTGCACTCTTGTTTTAGTCTCCTTTTTTAATGTTTCAGATCCTGTGTAAGGATTTAAAAGCTGTGTATAAATGTGATGTTCTTATTGGACTGAATTCAAAAGCTGTTGTAAATAAGTTCCAGCTTTTACTCTATTGCAGTAGTGAATTTAGTGACTTAACTATTTAAAAGGTTTTTTTTCTTTGTCTTTAGACATTTTCTCTTGATTTGTGTGTGCTTACTGTCAGTTTTCATTAGCAGTTACCTGTTAGAGGATTTAGCTTTAGTCCTAAGTCATAATTTTGTGTACCAGTAGCATAGGCTGCAAAAAGTATCATTTCCCATGGACATCTATTTATACCTTTAAATACTTTCAGTCTCAGTCCTTCCATTAAAAGGCTAGTCGCTGTGCAAATGGGTCTGTACAGAAAAATAAAGCTGACTTTATAAATTCATATAGCACTTTTCACAATACAGCAGCCCTGACTACCTCCTATAGTGGGTGCATATTCTGTATGGTTTTGAAAATTTTCTGTTTGAAAATGCATTCAGTTAATTATTCACAAATTAACATTGTAAGTGTTATTTTCTGTATATATTGCTATGCAATTGAAGTTAATATACAAGACACTGCTAATGCTGTTTTAGCACAGCCACCAAATTATGCGGAGACTATTTTAAGGATTAATTACCCGTATGACATTAGACTGTACAATCCCCAGATAATTAGTGCCATAAAAACAGATATCTTGATATTGCTACTAGCTCTTACCACTTGAAATTCGGTGCTGAGAGATGATGTAAGAGAAAATTTTCTGATTCTAATATTTCTGTTTCTCCTATCTGATGTACTTTGAAGCGCAAAGGAACAGAGGTATTATTTAGGGGCTGGAGGAATCATTAAAAAACCAAACAAGCCTAGCTCGTCCTTCTGCTACTTTGTGCCTAAGTTTCAGGGAACTACTCATTGTTTCCCTTCTACCAAGCTTCTGTTTTATCTTTTCTTCTGGTATCTTCATTTGAAATCATGCATCCTCATGCCATCATTTTATTTTATATTTTTATTCCTTCTATAGAAACATGGAAAAAATTGTTTTAATATTTTGCATTTAGCTCCATTTTGAGTTGGAAGCATCCTGAGATGACTTTGCTGTTTATAGTTTGAGAGTCACCAGTCTGTTTTACCCTCTGCTTGGGGGTGTGTAGTTATGGCTTCAGCCCTACAGGGTCTGTCATCCCAAACCATGGGGCTGTTCGAGACCTATTGGTTTTTCCAGTCTTTAGCTTTCAGATTTTCCTGTAGCCGCTTTAATTCTTAATGCAAGTAGATTGTTTTGATTTTGATTCAGATGGAGGTCATCCCTTCTATATAGTTTAATCTTTTCTTTAGTTAATGAATCTGAACACCCAGTCCCATTACTACTTTGGCAGGTGCACAGTGAGACTTTTTGCCTTGCTTGCTCGGTTAATTGCTATGCATGTTAGAGAACATTTCAAAGAGTACATTCATATTGCATACATACGATATGTGCTGAGAGGACAGCTAGTCATGGGTCATAGAAAAAACTGGAAAATACACATTATTTCACCTGTTGTCTATCTCTGTTTCCTTAAAGGCATAAGTGGTTGCCTTTGTCTCTGAGATCAGTTAATCTACTTGGTTTCTCTTTTTGCTCTTGGTCTCTGGATTTAAGGATGGAGGCTCTGCTGGTCTTTTTTTATTTATTTACAGCTGAGCTGCTACACCAGTGTGTTTTCCTTTACTTTGATGGCTCACTTTCTTTATATAAACTTTGGCTTTTATGCTGCTGATAATTTATATATGGATTGTGCCTCCACCTCCATTTAAATTAGCCTGCTTGGGTTTGTCATCTTGTTTGGCTCCTTAGTTCTTTAATCCATTTAGGGTCAGGTTTTTGGTTTTGATTATTTCCTTTACATGAAGGTTGAATTCCTAAGATGCATACTGTCCTGTAATTTCGTTATATAGAACCAGGACCTACAAATATAGCCTCTCCCCACCTGGCTTTGTAATATTACCTTTGGAACTAGCTATTTTATTTTATTTTAAAATAAGTTAAAAATTAAAAGATTAAAATATTAGACTAATTAGGGGTTATTTGCAAGGCAATTTATAAAAAATAACTGGGTTCTATCAGCTTATTTTTGTCTCTTCAACCAATCACTACCTGACTTTGTAAGCCTAGTTAGACTTTATGTCTGAATGAACTCTGTAAGCTTTTTCTGAAGTTATGCCCCAAAGGCCTGTTCTTTTTGTAAATGTTTTCAAGTTCTCTCTATACTATCAAACTGAAAAATAGACTAAAAGTATTTCAAGCATCAGAATATGTCGGCACAGTTATTTCTGTTGCAGTCAAATTCTTGTTTACCTTTTAATTCCCCACGTTTCAATTTTGTAGACAATATATAGGAAAAAGTTGGGCATTCACTAAGGTATGTTATTTGTAGTTAGTCTCTGGAGATTTTTTTCTAACACAGTTCTTATGTTCTTCTTTGGTTTCTCATGCCCTGAAATATCTGTTACCTTTTATGACCTTTTCATATGTTACAATTTTAACTTCAAGCTTTCCAAATGATCTACTAACCCATTTGGTAACCATTAAGCCTGTTCCTCCTCTATTGTATCTCAGTATTGGCTTATTCTTCCTCTTTTTTGCTTATTCTTCAAAACTGAATTTGAACCAAATCACAGATAAATGTTTTATCCATTTTTGGAAGGATTATTCTTTCTGATGGCATTTCTCAGCACTGGTTTTTTTTTCTGATTTTTTGAGACATAGTTCTTTTAAGAGCTGCTCTGGTGAGTGTTTTAATTTTTAAGGTAACAAGCCTTCATTTTCTTCCAAAATTTGTGCTATAATGGTCTGGCTTTCTTGCTTTTGCTTCTGTTATATGTGCAAGCACAAAACCACCACAACAAAATTTTAGAAATCATTTGGTCTTTCTGGTGGAGTTTTTTGGTGGTGTTTTTTTTGGTTGGTTGGTTTGGTTTTCTTTCCCACACACAAATTAGATGGGTCTTAAGCCTGAGATTTTGGAACAATATTTTTTATGAAGATGGTTAGAAGTCAGTACTTATCTGTGGCCTTCCTGTGTACTATGTATTAAATTATAAAAATACCTTCTTTGAAACTGATCTTGTTTTCCTGTTGGGCTGAAGAACAAAAATTTGTCAAGCAAAACTGCCTCTGATCTTTATCATGTAATTTATTTTGTTATGACAATGAAGTGTTGTACTGTAGTTTGGAAATATAATTCTGTTTTAAATTAATGGTATGGAGAAACATATGATCATGGAGTTCTTCCTGAAGAGGGATATGAGAAGTGTCCTAATTTCAGAAAAGCCTTGGTGGCATTTTTACTCTCTGCTTGTCTGCTGTTACTTAAGAAAATCTCTATGTGTAAACATGCCATCAATTTTTTAATTTGAAAAATACTTATTTTGGTACTGCAGTAAACACACAAAGCATGTTTTTATATCTTTTACTAGCATCATTTTAATACACAGAAATAGAAATCTTTATTTTAGGATGTTTTTCTTCCCTTTTCTCTCTGTGTATCAGCCAATTTACAAGATGTTATTTTTGTGATACTTCTGAAACTGCTCCAGATTGATATTTCTGTATTGAATTGAGAAGGGGAAGGGTTTTTTTGTGTAATGAATTCTATTGACTATAATGAAATCTTTGTGCAACATATCTGACTATTCCTTTTAGACATTATAAATGAATACCTAAAGAAAATAATTAAAACCATAAATAAGTAACATAACTTTTCCTGTGGCTTAGGTGTCTTCTATATGTGGATGTACTCCAAAGAATGCATTTAGTTTATTTCTTTGCCTGTTTGTTTTTTTTGTTAGGCCCGGCGCAAAGAGGTTTTTATCCAGGAGCGATATGGAAGATTTAATCTGAGTGACCCATTTCTGGCTCTTCAGAGAGACTTTGAGGCAGGTGCTGGTGATAAAGAAAAGAAGCCAATATGCATGAATCCTCTGTCCATTTTAGAAGCTGTTATGGCTCACTGCAGGAAAATGCAAGAAAGAATGTCAGCTCAGTTGGCTGCTGCTGAAAACAGACAAAAGAAGGTATCCTGCTATCAATTTTTTTTTTCCTTTTCCCTCTCCTGATTTGTTCTTTCATACCGCTTTTTTAATTTGCATCTTTTTCTAACTTGGTTATCATTATGAGTGTTAAAATATTATCACTTAATTGTCATATACAGTGAGGTGCTGATTTTCTGGTGATATTTTGTGTGCACAGCTCATTTGTTCAGTGAATTTAGCTCTACTTATGGAATAAATGAAATATAACTGGTGCAAGCTGATGCAGTGTATAAGTGGATAGCTCAGCATGACCTGAGAAAGCATCATCACAATATATTTTTAAATCAACACCGTTGAAGCCTAGAGGAGCTACTGTTATTTTTGTTCTAACCTGAAAAGCATAAAATAAATAATTTATTTGCATTTTATATTAAGTGGCTCTGTTTCATAAATTGGTAAAAATAAATTTACTCTAAAAAATACTTTTTTGCACATCTAGAACATTTGCTGTAGAGAGAAAATTATTTTGGAACAACTATGTTGCAAAAAATGTCTCATACTGAAGATAAAACAGTGTCATTTTGAAAGTGAATGGTTAATTGGTTGCACATATTTCACTAATATGTAAGCCATACATTCCTAAAGCGTAGATAAATATGAATATATTGGGGAGGAGTTTCTCAGAGGAAAGAGGGGAACAGTAGTATAATAGACTAATAATTGGGTATTTTTTAATAATTAGAAAAGAAATGCTTGCTAGGCATTGAATGATCCTCACTGGGTATAAGATGGATAGAATGCCTTCAGCAGCTGTAAAATAGCTTTTTGGTGACAGTTTTATGTTGATGTTTAAAAATCCAAACAAGACAATTGACATAAAATTGATTCTGCTAGTAATTGCTCTTTGGGAAATAATATGCACACAAAAGTACTGGAAATATGCTGGAAATACATGCTTAAATTAAATCAGCAAAGCGTTCGTTTTGTTACCTTAGCTCTGTTGTGTAGTTTAAGCATCCCTGCTCTGTTAAGATTTCAGAAAAATAGATACCACATTCAAAGACAAAATGAATACTAGACTGTCAGTGTGATATGTAAGTCTTAAAACAGTGTAATAGCCTATGTAGAGAACTGTACTTACCTAGCACTTCTTTTCTAGGACTCTTAAATGTTAATTTTCGTTTTCATATGCTTTGTATGTAAGTTGAAATTCTGGGGAAGGGATTGTCTCAGTGTAGAAAAGAGCAAGTAAGCTTGCTTATTCTGACTGAAGAATGATATTGGGAGAGAACTTGACACATCTGCCTGGACAACTGGATTAGTTTCTAGTTTCAGTGCATGGCCACAAGTCTCTTCTTGTACCTAAATTCTTCCTCTGTCTCTGCCTTTTAGTATATAGGCAGATACGTACGTGTAAGATGGGCTTACATATTAAGAATATGTCTCAAATTCAGGGTATTGATATATAAATTCCATTTTTGTCCTTTTTTCAGCCCAGGTTTATTGCCAAAGTCTGTAAGTCTGCATGTACAGGAAAGGATGCTCTTGTCTTTTGTTTCCTAGAAGAATACATAAGGGTTTTTTTTCTTTAAATCTTTTATTTAATTTTAAGTAGTTTGATCATAATTTATTTTGCAGTTTGATTCTTACCTTGAGAAGTACATAAATCTCTAGTACACTCAATTCTGAAATCAGTAACTTTCAAGCTAAACTTTAAAGCACTACACTTGAAAAAATGTGTTGCTTTGAAAGTGTGTTATTATGATTTTACCATTTTTACTCCTTGTAACAAAGAGGAAATTTAAATAACACGGGATTAGAAAACAAACTGCATAGTGTTGAGCAGCTGTGTGCATGACTCTCTACAGAACTTACATCTTCCTCTTTTAAAGGCAATTAGAAATGCTATTTGGACAGGGCACCCTCTTAAACTTCTTGGGTTTGTGGCAACAGATGACATCTCTCTCAAACATCTCCATTCATTCACAAACTATTCATTCAGTGTTTTACCTTCCCTTAGTTACACATTTTTCTGTCCTCCATCTCTCAAATCCCTCCATGGAAGAGGGTAATGAAGGTATTTTGAGGGATTTGTAGAAATGTTTGACAAAGTAGGGTGACCCAATGTAAAGAACAGCCTAGACACATATGACCTAAATAAAGAGCCAGCTGCACCTCCTCCCT
The DNA here is from genome assembly GCA_035590195.1 of Aviceda cuculoides. Lineage (NCBI taxonomy): Eukaryota > Metazoa > Chordata > Aves > Accipitriformes > Accipitridae > Aviceda > Aviceda cuculoides. Next base: position 26,786,472 of record JAVJGG010000005.1, read on the forward strand.
CCCAGAGTTGTTCTTCCTTCTCTAAATGTGTGATGCCTCTATCTGTGTTTGGAATTCCCTCACTGGCTCACTCCTACACTAAGTAATGAAGTCTGTGTACAGCTGTGTTTATTTTCTCCGGATATTACTGGACTTTAAACAGGCTCAGACTGAACTCTTATTCCTGAGGACTTATTATCTGTGAATATAGTGATCTTAAAAGTATTCTTTGAATAAAATTTTTATTTTATTATAAAAAGCAAGTCATAACAATGTGCCAGACTGTAGAAAAGTGAAAGAGGTGCACAAATGACTGTCAGTCATAGGCTTACCATATACCAAACACCTAATCCCCAGATGTCATCTGCTTTGTGTTAAGTCTCCATCCTCTTCCATCTCTTTGAACAGTTTTCCTGGAGCTGCTCTCAAAATTAATTTTGAGGTTTCCTGGGAACTCAAAACCAGATAATCAAAATGACAGTTCTTGATTTGTCAAGTGTTTGCAGAGAAGCTAGTATTGGGATGCATGCTTAAAGACAGACAGACACATTGGTTGGAAGAGGCCAGTTGATGTGATTTAGTCTAACCTTCTGCTTAAAGCAGACTATCACCAGCAGTACCTCTGGTCATCTGTGAATTTGTCTAGTTGAGTCCTGAAAACCCCTGGGAATGGCAATACTGCAGCCTTTCTGCACTACTATCCTTGTGAAGGAGTTTTTTCCAAGACTGAGACTCTTAATTAGCAATTTTTCATGTCACCCTCTTGTTATGGGGCCCCACCTGCCACTACAAAGAAGAATTTGACTCTGTCATCGTTGTAAGGGCCCTTCAAAAGGAGCTGTATGTTGCTATTAGATCATCCTTCAGTCTTTTTTTTCACTAGACTAAGCAAGCCAAGCTCCCTCAACCTTTTCTCACAAGGCATGCACTCTGCCTCTCGCCTTTGAAGGGCCTTTGCTGGTTACTTCTCTGTGGGACACTATCATTTTTCTCAGTATCCTTTTTTACCCCTGTTCAAATCCTTCTTGGGCACATTTCCAGGTGTTTACATTACTGATGTGATTTAGTGTATGCACATAGTACACTTCACAAAAATCAGGCTGTAGTTAGTTCATAAACTCATAAATAATTACAGCTAGTTCCAAATCTGTCATCTAAAGGAAGAAACACAGTGTAAATATTCAGAGGTTTTTCCTATTCAAGATGATGCAGCCAAAACAAGGGCATGGGGGAAGAGACAGACATAGGAGACAACATAAAATGAGAAACTAATACTGCTCTTGTCAATTTGAAATCAAATAGAGGACTTAAATAAAGAATTTTATATATATATATATGCAATGTTTACAAAGAAGATGCTATAATAGTATAGTAAGCTGATTTCATCCCAGTTATATATTAAAATCTTGTAATTATTTGAAAGTAATATAATTTCACAACAGTTAATTTATAGAACCAGTCCCTCATTTGAAAGCAAAATGGAGAAATAATAAAGTATAGAAAATCTTGATAAAAACATTTTCACTATAATCTAATTGCATTTCCAAGCTTTAAAGATTGTATACATTTCTCATTATTTTTGTATCTGTTTTAACAAAAAAGAACTGTTGGATGCTCCACTGTTACTGTTGGATGCTCCACTTGCTTTGAAATGCTTGTGAGGCATCCAAATGCAGTTGGATACTTTGAAAAAAAAACCCCAATGAAATGCTTGAGAAAAAATAATGATTTTTCTGTATGTGAAGAATGATGAATGAGAGCATTCCTAAATACAGTGGCATCATAATAGCTTGTTAATTTAATTTGCAGCTGTACTGTCATTAACATAACTGGAAGAGGTGTTGTTGCTGATATTGTTTGTATAGCAATTACTCATAATGCCATACCTTATTTTTCATATAGTTAACACTGCTTTTAAGAAAGGGTGGACTTGGTTTTGTGACATGCATTGTGCAGAGTATATTGGTTAACCTGTTATGAAGCTTTAAAATCCCAGTGAAGTCCCTCCACTGCTAAACAGGTTTTGATGTATTTGAAGCCAAGATGATGTTTATAATGTAGGTATAATTTCCCATAGTGAGTTCTTCCTCTTAGTTCACTGTTTCTTATGATAATGGTATGATTTCAGGAAGAAATTTTACTATTACTGTAATATACATCACATCAATATTGCCATCACCTCTTTATGCCTTTTCCCATTCTTCTGAAGAAAATGGAAGAGAAACTTACAGTCAGGTAACATGATTAGAAATGTTGGGAGACTGAGACGTTCATCTATAAGTGTAAATTCATGCAGGATTTATTGTTTGTTCTCTCTATGTCATTTCACTTCCCTTCCTTTTTAAGTGTTTTCTTGTGTTTGAATTCTACTTACCAAGAGGGAAAAAGTTATCCTGGGGACAATGAGCTATAGCAGGTGGGATTTATCTCTATTACAACTGCAGACTCCCTCTTGTACTCACCTCTTGATGGCATGAGTTTCAAGTCTACTCTATGGTATAACTGACTGGAGAGTAACAAACTTGTTATTTAAAAATGGTATTTATATTATCTTTTATTTAAATGCAGTTTAGTTAAAAATTAATTGTAGACATATCTACAGTGATGTGGTAAATCTTCCAGAGCTGAGAAATCTCATCTCCTGTTGGAGAGGACAGGGAATAGCGTGCTGTAGCAACAGGCTTCTGAAAAGCTATTATATTGTAATGTCTGGGGGTTTTTTTGCCTGTGTGTCTGTTTGTTTGTTTTCATCTAGCAACCAAGACAATATTTTAAGCATTGACTGAGAGAGGAGATATTCCATAGCTATTACCAGCCCCCTAGGCCATCTTGTTTCCCACATTACAGTTTACAGTAAATATTTTCATGACACTGTATTGTCTTAAACTCTGAAATTAGTATCCTATTACCATGACACTATAATCTGAATCTATAATCTATGGTTCTTCCTTCATCTATTGAAATGAAACATTTATTCCAAGTAAGATCTTAAATGTACTGCTATTTGACACAGCTTTTCTTAGATTACTTTTTTGAGCATTGTGAAATGTTCTCGTAGTGTAGAAGCATGAAACAGTTTCTCGCTGCAGTCAAAATTAACCATTCATGTTTGTGAGCACTTGATTATTTTTTTTCATAGGTACCTGAAAGTATTTTTCCAGGAAAAATGCCCACTTAGAAAATGCACTTTAGTGGTACAGTTCTGAATTGTTATTTCTCTATCGATCTGTTCATAAATATGAAGCAGAACTGACAAAGCTAGACCAATAAAAAGAGTACAAGAGAAGGCATGCTCAGCTGTTTCTTGGGATTTTGTTTGTTTGTTTTTCTATCAGTCATTCAGATAAGCTGTATAGGAAACTACTGCATCAATATGGGAAGAGAGGAAGAAAAATATCAATTTTTCTTATGTTGCTGTTTGACTTGTGTAAGTTTGCTTGGGAAAATATGAAGCAATTTGGTTTGCATTACTAGTAGGTATTTTATAAAATGGTGCATTAATATATTTTTCCACTGCTTTTCTAGAACAGGGTCTTCGAATAAAAGCATAATCAGCAGGCAAGATGAATTACAGGTGATATCTATATGAATGTAGGGGAAAATTATTCTTATCCATTATCTGCACATAGTAGATAGTTTTTTGATTCTAGCTTGTAACGTAGTTTATACATCACTGATGTCACTGAGACCTTCCACTGTTAGTAAGTACAGGAAGATATTTGTGCCTGTGTCAAAAAGTTGGTCTCATAAATTAGTGTCTTATTTATATATGTTAAAACAAGATGTAAGACACCTATTATGGTGTGTAATGGACTGTGTATTTCAACCCTAATCTTCTTCAGTCTAAGGAAGACCTAAAATCTAAACCTTTAATTTCTGGGCTCAAAGTTTTTTTTGTGAAGTTCATCTCTTGCTTGTGCCTGGTTCCTTTACTGAGAAGAGGACTTCCCATGATGTCTTAGGTCTAATTTCTGGAGAACGAGTAGCTCCTCACTCAGGAATCACAAGCACTTACGCACATTGGGGAGTTTCTGTGTTGACAATGGAGGAAAGTGGATGGGCTTACTTAGTTTCTGAATTGCTCTTCGGAGATGCCTGTCTCTTTCTTTTGCTTCTACAAGACTGTAGGCACTTGTGTTAGATATCGCAAATCACTTTCCTGGGGTGGACAGGTTCATTTTAGGCATACTTTCAAAGGTTAAAATATCAATGTCATGTTAATACTAGGTTATGTTGAAAGTCTCCATCTTGTTAATGAGAATTTTTCTCTATGCTTGCTTACAGCTGGAAATGGAAAAATCTCAGTTACAGAATCTTGAGCTAGAGCACAAAAAGCTATCTGCTCGTCTTGAAGAAGAACGTGGAAAGAATAAACATGTAGTATTGATGCTAGTGAAAGAGTGTAAGCAGTTGTCTGGCCGAATTGTAGAGGAAGCCCAGAAATTGGAAGAAGTGATGTCAAAATTTGAAGAGGAAAAGAAAAAGGCTACTGAATTGGAGGAGTCTCTTGCAGCTGAGAAACAAAGGAGTACACAAATGGAAGCTCAAATGGAAAAGCAGCTGTCTGAGTTTGATACAGAGAGAGAGCAGTTGCGTGCCAAACTTCATAGAGAGGAAGCGCACACCAGTGACCTCAGAGAAGAGAGAGATAAAATGATCAAAATGATTGAGCAATTAAAAAAGGAAAATGAAAGTAAAGCTAATCTTTCTCTTAAAAATAAAGATAAAAATAAAGATAGGAGTCTTGTTTCCATTTCTGTTGAAACAGAGGAGCCATGTTCAAGAACTGTTGCCTGCCAAACAGATACTGTAGTGATGGACAATAGCACAGAAAATGTTAAGAAGTTGCCTTTGACTGTATCTGTAAAGCCTTCTACAGTGAACCCACTAGCGTCTGGCAACACAAAAATGAATGTGTGCACCAATGCAGCATTTGCGAAGCCTGTCATTGATAGGCAACCTTCGTCTAGTGAACTTGTCCCTCCTGCGACTCCTGTTCTTACACAGAATCAAAACAGAATTGAGGAAAATGGACCAAGTACAGGCTCATCACCTGATTTACCAAGTAGCACTTCCCCTTTTTCAAATAGTACTTCCCTTTGCACCTCTGCAGCACCTACTGCCGCAGCTCAGAATTCCTCACTCACTTCGTCTATGCACAGTTTACATTCACCATCTGCCAACACTACTGGGCATCCAGGCCTAAATCCACGAATCCAAGCAGCTAGGTTTAGATTTCAAGCAAACGCGAATGATCAAGACCAAAATGGAAACACAACCCAAAGCCCTCCCTCAAGGGACGTATCCCCTACTAGTCGTGACAACCTAGTTGCCAAACAGGTAGCTCGGAATACCGTTACCCAAGTCCTTTCAAGATTTACAAGCCCTCAGAGTGGCACTCCGTCACGGCCAGGGACGTCACATTCAATGGAAGTTGGCACTTACCCCCCAGTCGGTAGAATGAGTGTAAAGACTCCCAGTGTATCAAGGATTGACAGAGGAAATCCTCCACCTATTCCTCCTAAAAAACCAGGGCTTTCGCAAACTCCTTCACCACCACACCCACAGCTTAAAGTTTTAATGGATAGTAGCCGATCCCCAAATACAAGTGCAAAAACTGACAGCAAAACCGTGACCTCACCTCTTTCAAGTTCACCACAAGGAATCAGGGTAATAAATGAGGAAATTATTTCTAAGTCCTCACCTCAGCTGCCACCAAAACCTGCTATAGATTTATCTGTGGCACCTGCAGGCTGTGCCATACCAGCCATAGCCTCATCTCAGGTGGGTGCCTGGCCTTCCCACTTCCCTGGACTGAACCAACCTGCATGTTCAGAAAATTCCTTTGTCATTCCCACCACCATTGCCTGTAGCTCCTCCATAAACCCTGTTAGTGCTTCATCCTGTAGACCATGTGATTCAGACAGCCTCCTGGTAACAGCATCAGGTAAAGGGATTGATATGCTACAAACTGTCTCCCTCTAAAGTAATGTTTCGGTTTTCCTATATGTGTCTCGTTTGCTTTATTTATCTTATTATACCTTTCTCTTTTTTTACTTTCTGAAAGCTGAAATTTTCATTTCTATTTTTTCCACATTCCAGGGGTATGGGAATTCTTTTGCTGATTTAGTAATGTTATAAATTAGTTTCCTTCCTCAAGGAGGTCTCCAAATTGAAGGCTTTTTTTAAAGGTAAAGAGCAATAATGTATAAAGTAAATGGGCTGCAGATTTGACAGGTATATTAAAGAAACACCTTTTTTTGTTGTTGTTTTGGGTTTGTGGGGGGGGTGGTGAATTCATTATTTTGGACTTCAAAATGCTTTCTCAGTCTGAAATAATGTTTTGAAAATTACCTCTGCTGGTGATTTTCCATGGAATATGTATTTCAGTGCTTTGTGAATCTTTTAGAAAACAGGGCATAGCTGGGGCTACTGTATTCTCCTATGGCATTAGATGGTATATAGATGCCTAGATAAAAGTGCAGTTTCAAATATATCACTTCACACCTATAGAATGTTTTATTTTTATTTCCATTTTTCTGTAGTTCTCAGTTGTAGGCTTTGTTAATACTTGTGTGTGGCATCTGACAGCTTTACTTCAACAGACACCAGCAAAGGTTTGCTGTTGGAGAGTTAAAATCTAAATCTTATGTTGACAGTCTAAGTCTGGAGTCAGTGTGTGTATCTGCTATTCATTTTGCACTGGGGGCACACACGACACACTTACTTGTGTGCCTAATGTGCTGCCAACTTCAGGGTATCTTCTTGATGGCAGTTAAATGAACAAAGGTGGCCCTGATCTACCTTTCAGTTAATTGTAGATCTATAAATCTTTTTGTCAACATATTTCCCTGCTGGGCTCAATAGCACAAAGAATGTTAGGTAGAAGCCCCTCTTTAGCCTGACTTGCACTGCAGTGAGGAAGACAGACACGCAGTTATGGAACAGTTTAGACCTTCATCAAACATTGAAGAATGTTTGAATGGTCCTAAACGTTCAACAATTATTCCCAGTTCAGTTATGGTACTTCAGTCCCTCATAACTCTTAAGTCCCTGTATCATCATCTATAGGGTATAAAACCCCTGCACAGCTGGTCTGCTTCCATCACACAACCAACCACTTTCTGTTGGTAGCTGCACCATGAACTCACTTACCAGTCTTGGAGAAGCTGTTCTAAAAGCACCATGTGGCAAACTTGTATTGTGTATATATAGGAGATTCCGGGGTTCACGTTATTAAGCCTTTTTTATTCCCATTCTACTTCATTAAGACTTAACGCATGTTTCTGGACTAACCTAGTCAAGTTTTTAACATTTGGCTGTGGCACCATACTGTCAGAATCCTCTCTCCTTTGTGAGCTGTGCCATAAAAATATGAGGTCAGAAATCTTATCTTCCATTTGTTTCCTGCTTCTCAGAGTTAACAACTGTGGGATTTGATGGCTGCCTCTTAGTTTGCTGGTTTTCGTATGTATGTCCTGAATTTTCATCTTAAATTGTTATTCCTAGCTAAGTCTGATTGCCATGTCAGATAGATCATTGGTCTCCCAGTATTCCAGATATTCTCCAAACCTCATTTGCCTTCAGGTGCTGTTAGGCTCTATAATGGAATTAAAATTTCATTAAAAAAAAGAACAACTAAGATTATTAACATACTACAAATTATTGGCAAAATCAGCATCAAAGTGAATAGTTTTTGTAGGCAAGAGGCTGTCTTCCACAAATCCTATCAGCATGAATTAGGCTGTATATTTCAGTTAGTCTTACATTAACTAGAGGATGTTTGGTAATTATTTAAGACAGTTTTTTATTATTCTTTAAAAAAAAAATCTTCTATCTTAAAAATTAAATTACTACCACGTGACTTCATAACTCCATGTATTATTATTGCTTTAGTTTGTGCTTCAAAGTATAAACTTTTCTCTTCAGAGAACAATCAGCTTTTTAAATAATACTCTTCCACATAGACAATATTGTGTTTCTTATGAAATTTGTGACAGTTCTCAGACAATTCTCAAACACAGGATTTTTGTCAAAAAAAAAATTATTTTTTTTTAAATTGTGCTGGTTTATGTGTTCAGATTGCCTTTCTTCATTTACACTTCGTTCACTTGTTTTTGGAAGGGATGGAAACATTTGGGTTCATTTAATCCCCTTATAATCCTTGCCCTGAACATTTGACGCTGCTAATATTTTGTAAGTGGCACTGCTTTTTGCAAATTTTTGCAATTGCAAATGGGAAACATATCCAATAATCTAAAGTCTGCAAAGAAAGATTGCTTAAACTCTAGTTAGTGGTCTGCTGTTTTATTAATAAAGAGATGTTATTTTAATATCCCTCCTTTACTGACTACAAACAGGTTCAAAGAACTTTAATAACTTTATCTGCAATATTCAGGTAAATATGCAGGAGCTCCTGTGTCTTTTACCCAAACTAATGCATATATTTTATCGCACTTATTCTCCAGTCCCATTTTATTTATGTTTTTTAAGGGAACTTAATATATTTGGCCAAGTGTTCTGGCAAACTCCAGAACTAAATAAACTTAGAGCAACAGATGTTATGCAAGTATGAAAAGACATTTTTTCAAAATGTTATGCCAAGAAAAGAAAAAAAAATAGATTTTATAAATTTATATGGAAAGAGACTCTATCTTAGAAAACAATAGATAAAACAAATTTACTAACGGTTTTCATTAAGATAATGTGGTCATTAATGCCTGAATTCATGTCACCTATTCACTTTCTTTTTTCAGTTTAAGTATGACTTTCTTGAGGTGAACATCTAACAAACTAGAAATACTACTGAAACCTCCTTCCCATATCTGCATTTTCATGCCCTCTAGGCACAGATTCAGTTAGTTTTATTAATGTTCTGATGTTGATTTTAATCTGTTTTATTTACTTTTTTCAGAAAATGTTTGGAATTTCAATTTTACTTTCAGTTAAGGCAGAGCATGGTGAAATCTTATTCATATTTTATTGTATAGTAAGTAGTGAGCGTCAATCAGAATTTGTTAATGTTTTAACATTTTTAAGTAAGGGAGTGTCTTGGCTCTAGAAAGAGCAACTCTTAAGAGCAAACTTAAAATCAGAGCATCGATTGTTTCAGTTACACATTCTGCTAAATTAATGTGACAATACTTTCTTTTAGAGACAGGGCATTGTCCTGCGTGTTGCTCTTTTTGTCCCAGGTAGGAAAAGACACCATGTCTTGCCATTAATGTTGAACAGACTGCACATAGAGAAATTACAAAGAACATTTATGGCCTGATTCAAAATGTGCGACAGTGTTTTCATTAACTTCAGCAGCCTTTGAACTGGTGCCAAAATGCTTCTGCTCTGTTTGTATTTCTACATTTCAGTGGCTGTAAGACTTCAAAATAGAAATGAATGTAGGCAGTTGGATTTTCATACCCCTGGGATTTCTGCTTTCACTTTCTTCTTGGTTTTGCGCTTTCTATGTCACTCTTCAATGAAATATTGTTTTCATTTTGCTCATTTCTGTAATGATTGATTTATTCTCTCTATACGATTGGCTTCAAAGATAAAAGGGGGGGTGGGGGCGGTGGGAGGGTGAGGGACTGATCTGGGCTCTGAAATTAACCATCTCACATTCTGAAGCTGATGCCAGAAGCTGTTTTTGTCTGTCCCTCTGCCCTTCATCACTGCATGCCCTACAAGCTTTCACAGATGCTTCACATTTCCTAACCTTTTGCATCTGTAATGGTGTACCTGATTTATTGGTATTTTCTAATGTTGGTGTATTTTGTTGGATGAATTCAGCTTTATTATATTGCTTTACATTGATAATAGAAGCTAAAGTTATGTTTATGTTATTAGCTGGTTTTTGTATCTTTTTCAGTAGAAGGTTTTCATCTAATGATAACCTAGTATAATGAATTTCATCACTGAATTACAACAACATTAATTACAGCAAGGAGTTGAAATGAAAGTTAAGATACAACATATAGGACAAAAAAAATCCTTTTATTTTGGGATTTCTGTTAATGATGCTTTAGAAAAAAGGCAACAAAAAACTGGCACTATTTTCAATAAGGAAGGGAACCCAGAAATACTATTCATATTGCAAAACGACTTGGCAAAGTGAACTTCATGCTTAAAGCTTAGTGTCAGGCTCCACAAATTCCCCCAAATAATTCCAATATAACTTGGACAAAGAATGTTAGCATCTGGAGTGCCACCCAAGAAATGTCCACTATCTGTTAACTACCATGGCAAGACAGTAAAAAATACAGGAGTACCATTTAAAAAACATTGATATATTTATAGCCACAGCTGCTGCATAGTTAATTTCAAAGAACGACAAAAAGTTGGAATAATAAAAACACTTTTATAATGCAAAGGAAGAATAAAAATTATTCTTCAGACCTTTGGGGATTTTGTAAGTTATTGGAAGTGGAAATAATATATTTATTTTTACCATGTAAAGGTTACAGCTTACTTTGTATATTGCTTGGGGCTTTTGGTTTTTGTTGGTGGGGGTTTTTTGGGGTGTTTTTTGGTTTGTTTTTTTTTTTTTTTTAAACTTCAGAAAACCCTCAGTCTTCTGATTAAAAATATTGGAGAAACAAATATTAGTAAGAGTATGAATAGTAAGAAGGTAGCTTCAGAATTGTAGTTATATGAAGATGGATGAAGTTAACTTTACAGTTTATCATCAGTTTAAAGTTGAATTTCTAAGGTAACTTCATAGCTCTAGTGATGACTTCTTACAGTCAACATCAAATAAATAAGTTGAATAATAAGTTTACATTGTGAGAATACTGCAAATACGTTTGCTTTACATACTAAACTAGTAACCTTGATTTGAAATGACAAATTTAGCTTACTTTAGAAACAAATATGAAAATACTCCAAGCATTTATTTTTTTGTTGTTTTGAACTGGGGTCAAACTATGTGTTCTTCATTGAAGCTGCTCAGAAGATGGATTCTTGTGTAAGTCTGGACCTTAATTAAAATTTGCCCAGATCTTGCAAGGTTCCCAGATCTATTGCTTCTATAGAATTGTATTGGGAACATCCATATTTAATTTTGTTTTTCCAGAATGTGGAGCAGATCATCCCAGCATGGTAGAGCTACTGACACATGCTGTTTCTAGTTCTAGGTGTTGGAGGTTGGGTAGCACTTGATCAGCTTGATGGAGCTGGAGGTAATGCCCTGCAGCTGCTCTTCAGTCTTGGGTGTTGCAGAACCATAGTAAAAGCTCCATAAACTTGCTTTGTATTGTTAGTTTTCTGTCTCATAAAATAGCTTATGTGTGGCCACAGAATACAAAGTTATTTATTCAAGAGAGAATATAATGTGGATTTTATAAAGGTAATAGTGAAAATAAGACAAAAAAATCTTTCTCCTATTTTCTCTTGCAGTCCTTGATCAAGGAAGAATGCACAAAATTTTCTATGCCTTATGCAGCAAACTTCATATTCTTAACAAACTCTCTACTAAAGCTGATAAGTAATGAACAGAACATTTAACCAAGATAGCTCCCTCCTAAGCTTTCAAAGCTTTGAATTGAATATTATTTTTTTAACAGGGTGACTTGAAAACTTTCACTCATAAATTTTAAATAACCCATTATTCATTCTCACTGGAGCATTTCATAATATATTGTTTAGTATTGCTGAGTAAAAGGAACAGTACCTTAAGGTACAGCTCAATAATAAAGATATTTATTTATGTGTTATTTGTGTCAATTATTTCTACTTTTTTTTTTTTTTTCAAACTTATTGAAAGGCACTTAAAATTATTAAGGGCCCCGTGCGATTTATCTGTTTAACTGCGGGTGAGATATAAATACTAAAGTTTTCACTGAGACTGTAAAGGAGGATGAAATTTCATATGAAAATAAGTATTTTGTTTTGGAAGCCTTTCTCTAGATACTTTAAAAAACCTTCCCAGCATATCGGCGATTAAATTAAAACTTGAATAAAACTTCCAGTAGTTTCTGAATTTTAAAAATATTAATTTTTATGAGACATCTAGCTGCTACTACAGTTCATAACAAGTTTCACGTTAACCTTTTGTAATGAAATCCTGTTCACTTACATTAACAACTGTCACCCCTGTACCCAGCTTTTATTCTTCAGAATACCTTCTGATGTACAGATAAAGCATTATAAAAAAACTTGTGCTAAACTAACAAATCCTGTCATTTTGAAGATCCTTTTTCATTTTTAAAAGAACACAGAAATTGCAAAGCTTTATTTATGTATCTTCCATCTAACTTCTGGTGCTTTAACTCACAGGCTGGTCTTCCTCCCTAACCCCTTCGTTAACAAGTGGTGGTCCTGTCCCCCTGGGTGGCAGGCCCACCCTTCTTCACCAAGCTGCTGCCCAGGGAAATGTCACTTTATTATCAATGCTGCTTAATGAAGAAGGACTGGACATTAATTACTCTTGTGAAGATGGCTATTCTGCCTTGTATTCTGCTGCTACAAACGGACATACAGGTAAGCGATACTAAGTTTTGTTACAGCATTCATGTGAAATAGTGAAAGCTTATTTCATAAGTTTTTAATATTAAATTAGGTCAAATGCATGATTTAAAAAATGTGAAATCAAGACTAAGATATGTAGATTATATGACTAAGTAGTGTATATATAAGCAATGCTTCTGAAGGCAGAATTCTGGAACACAGAAAGCATTCTTGCTTGTGGTAATTCTGCAGGAACATCCATTCTAATTCTACACTCCCTTCCTATAAAAAGCCACCAGATATCATCACCCCATTTTCTATGACAAACTAAAGATCTTTTGTAGCAAAGGCAACTTGAAAGGAAGAACCTTCTTCTACAGGGAGTAAGCAGGAAAGAATAGGTCATCACCAGTGTTTTGATCTTCATCAGCAGTGAAAATGATGGAAGATTGTTTCAGAGTAGTGTGTTACTCGGGAAATAAAATGAACTGTCTTTATTTTTGAACTAGATGAAATAGTTTCTTCTCTGGGCTCTACTGAGATAGTTAACATTTTTCTTTTTCTTTTCCCCAAAACTTCAACCCTCAGTCTCAAGGAGGTAGCATCTCTGAACCTTTCAACAGTCAGTCTTCATATTTCATGAATATATTTATGAAATGAGGCAAATATGTTAGTAACAGATAAGAATTTCATGGATACAAGCTCTAAGCAATAATTTTCAGACTGTTAACATAAGGCTCTCAAACAGCAGCTTTCTTTAAAATTCCAGTACATGTTACTGTAGTTTTTTCTACTTATGTAAAAATCTCCTAGATTCTTATATTGCAAATAATATAATTATGCTGTTTTGGACACTAAAGATGAAACCCACCAATACCAATGACAAAAATTTCATTTCTTTTTAGTAAAGTCAAGAGTTTATTTCACAGTAGAAGGTGGAACACAGTGCCTTTAAAGCCACTGCTTTCAAGAGTACTTTGTGGTTTTATTTAACAACATATTTGTTAGTGACACAATTAGAAAACCCTGATCCAGTGTTCAAAATAGTATTTAGAGAGACTATTCCATTATTTTTCTTAAGTACTTTAAAAATCAAAGGAAAGTTAGGATCCAAAATCCATAGCTAGACAGACAGTGTACATTTTTCTGACATGTTCAGGGTTAATTTTGCTACCAGGCATAGGGATAGGAGGAATTTTCCCTTTGTTCAGAATGGTGTATTTTGTCTTTGCTTGCTAGGTGCTATGGTTTACTTTGTAGGAACATCTGGGTCTTTTCATCTGACAGATTCTTTGCTGTTGCCAAGACCCTTAAAATATTGGAAAAGTCCTTTATTTTATTTTCTTCCTTTGGCACTTATCTCCCCCCACCCTCCCCAACTTTTTATCTTCACTATTAAGAGTCCAAGTTTATTATATTGTGTGGATTTATTCCCCCTCCCTCACTGTATGGGTGTTCTGTGCATTCTTCTAGGTTTACATCCATTTATCATTGCTGGTGTTTGTGGGCGACCGTAATTGACCCAATTCTTCTTTACTCATCTTGTTTTCCTAAAATGTTTTGAAGCAAATGTCCTGATTTTCAGTTACAATTACTGAGCAGTTTTTACTGACAGCAAAGGCAATTTGGTTTCTCATTTTATTGTCAAAATTTCAAATTAGGCACTTGACAGAAGTATGAAAACACAGTAATAAAAACAAACACATGCATATCCATCCTGTAATTGTTTAGCATCCTTTACTTTTTAAGATAAAAAAATACATTACAAAGGTTTTAGTGTTGCTCTTCTATTTATAGTTGACAGGATGTGAAAAACACTTCGTTGTACAAATCGTTGCATTTTAGTGACTAAATGGATTGTACTAATTCTGAATGAGAGAATCACACAGCAGGAGTATTGATGTCTCCTTAATACATTATATGAAAATTGAGAGTGAAAATTGAGAGTAGTAGAGTTATAACATTTTTGGAGAAAGGTATTTGTGCTTAACTTTAGTATATAGTCCTTTCTTTGTTACTTGCAGTTTGTTCCCAAGTACATGGATAGATGCAGCTCCTCAAAATGGAGACTTTTTAAAAAAAATTATGTAAAAATATATAGGCCTAAGAAAGGAAGTATAGGACTAAATGTCTTATTTTAAAAAGTCATTTTTAATAGCTTTTTTAACTAACCAGGTGGAAAGAAATGACACTGATGTGATTTTAAGAAAGATAAAATAATATATTGTACACATTTTTTCATTGCATTGAGTAGGATTGTCAATGGTAAGTTACTGTCTTTTGGCTGTTGTTTTTTCCTTAGAATAATAAAATCATTTAGGTTGGAAAAGACCTTTAAGATAGAGTCCAGCTGTAAGACTTAACACATAAGCTTATCCTGGTGGGTGATCGCACCATGATTTAATTTATTGAGAATACTTTCAACCTGGGGTTGGTGACTAAATAGATTGAGATTTCCAGGACCCCTTGTTTCTTCGAAGTCAACTAACCAGATTTTCTGATTTCTTCTGGGAGACAGTTGGCCAGAAGAGTAGCTCTAGAATTGTTAATAGCCAGCATAGTGAGCACCTCCCTTCAGAAACAAACACCATGTTGCAGAGAGTCTGGAAAGTGAATGATCTCCACACATTTTCAGTGAAGAAATACAGTATTTGAGATGTGTAGAGAATGATAGAGCACATTGTAACCAGCATGGTGGCAGCAGCTGTTATGTGCTCTCAGCCCAGTCTGTAGGCAAAATTAAGTACACAAGACAAGAGAGCACTCAAATATTCTTTCCTAATCTGTCCTATTTGCAAAATGTGTAGCCTTCCTGTTCGTAAACAGTTGCCTTTTGAGAGCTGCAGCTGAGGGTTTTTCCAGCACATGAAGCTCATAGCAGCTGCTTTGTTTCCTGCACACACTGTCCCCAATTCTGTAGGTCTGAGAGAGAGAAATTCACCCTAAAAATATACACTAAATACTTTCTTTGTGTTTCAGTGGGCACAAGGAAGCTGTTAATTTTATGATTTAACCACTAGATTGGGATAGCTGAACAGATTGTTTTGTCAGGCTGTCTTGGTTTGATCCATGAACAAAGCAGGAGCTACTTCAGTTTATTATGCACTTGACAACATGTACAGTCGTTCACTTAGCTAATATATCTGCATATCTGTATTGTATTGCTAATCCTGACCATTCTCTGCCACACACAAGGTGGCTGAGAAAGAGAGAATGAAATAATAAGAGTTCCTGAAATGAGATGTGAAGAGAATAATAATAATGATATCCTTTGTACTTGGCTATGTGCTAATCACCTGCGTTTACGGTATAATCAATTCTCTTCTATCCTGAGTATTTGGAGGCTGTGGCACCCTGATTGATAGGAAAAACTGGAATGATGTGAGAAGTAGAAAGGAGTGAGGTGCAGAGACATTCAGCTACATGAAGTCAGCTCTGCTGAGTCACTGGATGTATCTGCATGGTGTTTGCCAGCACTCTGGAAGAACTGACTACCCAGCTGTGGTGGAGAGCAGTAAAGTCTCCAGGTGTTTGTGCTGATACGCTTCCATGTTTTGCTTTTGCTTTGACCAAAACCTTTAACTGAGTGACAGCATTGATGTCTGTCTTGTGCCTGCCCTTCCGCCCAGTCCTGTCCACTGCTGATGACTTCTGTGGCAGACAGCAGTGAACGGGAGTTAATGAGCCTGGACTGACCCAAATTACCCTTCTCCAAATCCCATTCAGAAGTCCATCCAGAGGACGCAGGCTTCTTGGAGATTATTGCCCTTTTAACTTAATATGCCACCAGAACAGGTCATGTAGAGCTTACTGTAAGGTGCCTTATGAAAGTAGCTGTGTTTCCTCATACTTGCACCTATCCCTGAGAATAAACACTTCAGTAATCATCTTCAGAAACAGTATCTTCACATAGATAAGCTACCACCTGAATGATCTGCCAATCAATAATTGTGAGTTAATTGTACCTTTCTAGAAAGGTGGTCTTGTTCTGTGTGTTCTTCATGGCTTTTGCATGGCTAACATATGCTTTATGAAGAAACCAAAGAGTATTCTAACCAAATACTTGAAACTGCTAGAAGAAAATTTTTTCAACATCCTTCATAAATTTTAGAAGTATTTTAGGATGTCAAGCAGGAATCTGTATTTTCAAGTTAATTGTTTAATGTAAGACTGGGATTGACAATGGAAAAAGGAAAAAAAATATGTCACTGTTAGCAGAATATTTTTTCTGTTACAAAGTGATTGAAAATATAATTTGATTTTAATTGGTATTATCTTACAAGTGGAAATACTAGTTAAGTTAGTTAACTGAGAGCTTCTTTATGACTTAAAAAATTATTACAGATGAAGTCTTGGTAGTTTATCCGGACAATCAAATTTAAAAGAAAAAAAAATTCAGATCAGATTATTTATTTTAAAAAGTAAGAATCTTAATTTACAATATAATAATTTACCATGTTTTAAAATCTTACTACTTAATGTTAAATTATTTATTCAATCAACTCCACAACATCTGTATTAATATTTGAAAGAATTGTAACAGGAGTGAATACGTTCAGGAGTGGCTTAGGTTAGATTTCTAAGTAATTCTAAATATATGTTTCTGATATCTAGAGATAAGCTTAACTAGCAAAGCTTGGCTCCAGGATCTTACCCAGTGCTAGAACAGAGTGCATTAAGCTTGCTGAGAAATCAGGTCAGGAGTTTATAACTGGTGTTCTAGCTGAGCTTATTTTCAAAGTAGTAGTTTCAACTACAAAAGACTTGTTTTATTTTGGTCTAGAACCAATTTCAAGAATATAAAGCAGAATAAGTATTTTCTTCAAACTTAATTTCATCAAATGATATTCCAATTTGTGGATGAAAAGCAGTCTAGTTACATAGTAATTAATGATCTTAATTTAGATGTAGGATGGTGGAATCAGGCTGGTACTATTTTTAGCATGTCATTTTGAAAATACATGAATGGGAGTTGTTTGTCAGCTTTTCTTATTTGTCATTGCAATCCCAAGTCAAAGTGTCCTAAACCAAGACTGGCCAGCGTGTTTCTTGACTTACATGTAGCTTGTGAGCATCTACCCTGTGGCTATCGTATTTGGGATGTGTCACATAACTGCCCGTGGGACTGTGCTGCCTTTAGGGGCTGCTGAATGATTTGAACTCACCACTTTGGAGGTAAATTAGCTAACACTGTGGGAGTTGCCAGCAATGGGCACATATTTGTATCCCAGTAGAACCCAACCCAAGTTTTTTGGGTTTGTTTTTTGTTTTTTGTTTTTTTTTCCTTTCCAAAAGAGTGATGGTGCCCCCAGGGAGTCCATTCTAGCCTCTCTCCTGCAAACCACTTCCTGAGCTTCTACTTTGGCTCACTAAGGTGTGCGATGTATAGTCAAAAAAGACTAGCTGCTGTTGCCCCTTGTGCAGGTTTTAACTTGTGGTAGTTTTAACCACTTGTTTTGTTGCATCAGTCTATGTTTTTGCTCAATTTATAGATTGTGTGAGATTGCTGCTGACTGCAGAAGCAGAAGTTGATGCTGCTGATAAAAACGGCTTTACACCCTTGTGTTCAGCAGTTGCTCAGGGACATGTCAAGTAAGTGAAGTCTTAAGATTTTGCCTGTACATTATATTTTATACTTTCTCTCTACATTATATTTTATACTTTTTCCATTACATTACTGTTGCATTCTTAGGTATAAATGCATTTAACTACCATTTATTGAAAGTATCTACTGAAACTCATGTTCATATGCCATTCTAGTTTTAATATTTGCCATTTGTTTTGTTTCCAGTTGCAGCTCTTAAGGTTGCTGAATGTGTAGTATTTGTAACCACAATATGATACTGGTCTACATGGGCATCAAACCTTTGAATTCCTTAATATTCTTTGAGTTATCAGCCATAATACAGGATTAACAGAGGAAGGAGGAAAGAGATTATTTTTGCACTGATTTTTTGAAGCATGGGGAATTATGAATATAATATTCAGAGACAAAAGAACATTTATCTGAGTATTCTCCTGAGTGATATAGAATCAAATACTTTAAAAAACAAAACAGGGGGGTTTAAGATTTAATTTTTTTTGTATCAGTAACTTTGAAAAACAGAAAATTATGTATAAGTCAAAGAATATTTCTAAGAACACTCTTCAAAATGTAGTTACAATAATTTCCTTTTATTTTTGAAGGTCCTAATTTTATAAAGATTGGTGTTTTATGACAATATGATTGGAAAATTCTGTCTCTTCTTTTTATACTGAGAACCAGTAATTTATCCAGATGATTAGGTTTTTTCCTCCATTTTCCTCCCTTCTTCATAGGAGCTGAAGGATAATGTTGCATTTCTGCTCTGCAGCTTTACTGTGCATCATAGAATCATAGGAAATAGACATGAAAGTTGGAAGCAACCATTAGATAGCCTCTTCCAGGGGATCCTTATCCATATAAAACTATTTTACAAATGCAAAAACTCTTACACAGCGTGACTAGGAATCTTTGTTACAGACTTTACCTTTGTTTGTGTATCTTTGGTTTTGCTTATCTTTCAGTCTTTAATTCTTTTAATGTTGCATTTTACTATTTTTAAGGATTTTACTCTGATATAGTAACCCATAGGGGTCAGAGTCTTTGAGTGTTGTGATGGGCCCTGACCCAACAGTGAGAAAGAGAGGGATCCCTCTCCTTCTCCCGGTCTTCCATGAGTATCATCAGATTCTTGCCACTTCTTAGAGGACTTCATGCTTATCAACTAATGGGCATCTTTTACTGGAAGTCTTAATCCAGAGGTAGCAGATTCCCACTAGGTGTTTTGGGCACAGAAATACATATCTAGTTAAACATTTCAGTGTTTTACATAAAATCTGTAAAAATTACATGTGACTTGACAAGACAAACCAAAAATATACTCTTCATAGTCTCACACTAAAATTATCTTGGACTTTGTTTAAATAGGAAGCTCTTTATTTCTCTGACTTACCCTCACAACACTTTGCCATGTATCGTCTGCTGTCTTATGATATTGCAGACTTTATATTCTTTTTCCCTCAGAGTTAGTTATGTAGTATGAGATCCTTGAACACTTTTCTTGCTTTCACTTTTTTTAGATACTAAACATGAACCGAATTGTAAAAGTGAGCATGGAATAATAATGGGGCCAGCCAAAAATATCAGAGCAACTATGAATGCTTCAGGCTGTTTGATTTGTTAATCACTTCAAAGTTCTGTCTCAGAAAAATTCTGTAATAGGCAGAATTTGGGGCAATAGTATATAGCCTGTTCCCTTTCAAGTGTCATGTTGTGTAGTCCATGTTACTTCTACTACAGCACTAAGAATCTGGGGTTAATGACAGCACTATCAATTACACAGTACTTGTCTGTGATAGATTTGCTTGCCAGTCTCCTGTGTGTGTTATTAACCTTATTCCTGAACTGAGACAATACTGTTGTTCCAGCCCTAGTTACACAGTCAGAAAAAAAATGATAGTTTTTTGAGGTTGTTCAGTAATATCACCAATTCAGAAAATGCTTTTAGGAGAAGCTTTCAAAATTGTTTCCCATGTGGTCCAGGCCAGGCTGACCTTACCTGACCTTGAGATCGAAATCAGTGTAGCATTTCCAGAATCATTAAAGACAATGCAAAATAACAGAAAAGATATTTTTAACATAGCAGACTTAAAACTCTATCTGAGTTGCTTTATGGAGGTGTCTTGTTATGAGCCCGTCTTAAGATGACTTTTGTGACTGTATGGTTGGGATACATGTTCAGCTTTTGATACGGTAGGGCATTACTTTCCTTTGTATTTTTTTCTGTTCGTTTGAGAATCTTCAGAAAGCCCAACTAAGTAATTCGTATTAATGTTATCTGTTTTACTCTTTTCTGAAATTGTGCATTTTATCTTGAACTTGATTTATTTTCTGACTAAAAACTTAACAAAAAGAAATTTTTTCAAATACTTGTGATTTTTTTTTTTTTTAATCTGTAATTTCTTATATACTTATATATACCTTACATTGTTTTAAATGTTTTGTCATCCTGTTTGTTTTAGTATGGTCTCCTAACCAGTAGTTATTTGTCATTTCATTAATTGCTTTGAGGCTTTGTTGTTGATATCCTTCTATTTTTATGGACTGATAAAAATTGAGCCAGAGAGATGGGGAATTACCTGTGTCTACAGCCCTTGTTTGAACTGCAGAGGGAGTAGACTGGCCTTAAGATTTTCCTAAAGTCTTGAGAATTGTTGAAAACCTGGGTTTGGGAAGGGAAAGGGAGCCAACGCTGGCACAAGAACCAGGAAGAAAACTGGACCTACTGCTACAGGGTTGTGAGGAAGTAGAGGATCTTGGATCTGAACGTCAGTCCCCAGTGAGTTGCTCTTCAGCGCTCTACCTAATCTTCCAGCCTCCCTGATCCAGTAGCTGCTACCAACATACCCCAAGCCACCCTTCTGGAGTAGCCTCCGTTCAGGGATCTGAATGGTAATTAGTGCCATAGATGTTTTTCTGTCCCCACCAGGTTACTTCCCTAGGTGAGTGTCCCTTTTGCTGGTATCTAAAGCTAGTCCTAGTCCTTTTTTTTTCCTTTCCTTTTTAAAACTATTTTAAATATCAGTAGTCAGAAAAGAAATGTTACTTTTTTTGCTCAGCTGTAGGTCTTAACTAGCTGTCATCAAATTCTTATTAGCCTTGTGAAATTAAATGTTTTACATTCACAGTTTTTAAATGCAGCTACAGTAGTTTAAGATTTATGTCTTTAAAGTAACCTGATTTTCCACCTTTATACCTGTGTATAAAATTATACCTTGTGCTTGTGTATATATGATGGATAAAATCACTACGTTCTAAAAAAATGTTTAATTGTTGTAAGTTATAAATAAGTTTTGGATGTCAAATATAAGATAATTTTACTACCTTATTGTTTGCTGTAGGTGTGCAGAATTATTAATTATGTATCAGGCTGATATTAACCATGCTGCTGAAAGAGGACAGACACCTTTGTACCTGGCCTGTAAAAATGGAAATAATGATTGTATTAAGCTATTGTTGGAAGGTGGAGCAGATCGAACAGTAAAAACCAGTGTAAGTTAAAATAGTTTCTAAAGTTAAAGTAACTTGTATAGTACTGAATAACTGCAAACAGCTAGGAAATATTTAAGTTAATATACTTATTTAAAAGGTGGGGTTTTTTAAAGCTGGAATAAACAATGTAATTTGAAATTAATATTTTGTTCTCTTCGTCATAGTTTCTGGGTTTTTTTTTTAAGCTGTGTGTTGTCTAAAATCTCCTAAATTATGTGACTTCCATATCATTTTACATATTTCAGATTCTGCCTGCAGTTTGCTGCAGACTTTTCTTCAGCACTGGATTTTCCTTCCACATTGTATGT
This sequence comes from Aviceda cuculoides, assembly GCA_035590195.1. Lineage (NCBI taxonomy): Eukaryota > Metazoa > Chordata > Aves > Accipitriformes > Accipitridae > Aviceda > Aviceda cuculoides. The sequence continues at coordinate 26,808,273 of JAVJGG010000005.1, forward strand.
TAGGGTGCTTTATAGTTGTCCTTGAGGGGACGCCCACCCCCAGATTTGTCAGCCAGTATTGTAAAGTCCCACATATCACAAATGGGAGAATATGGCAAAAAAAATTGTGTCTACAGGAAAAAGGGAGGAGGACTGTCTCAGAATTAATGTCTAGGTATTGCCCTTTTCAGGTGTTTTCCTGAAGTTTTTCTTAAAACTTGGGTGTAAACATGACAATAAATGTGGGATGTAGGTTGTCCAGAAACAAAGCACACCAGTACATTCTTCTGCTCTATTACACTGATTTTTTTTTTTTTTTTATTCATTTATTTTGGATTTGAAAGATAAATATATTTGTCTTGAAAGGAGAGAAAGTTATGAAAATATGATTGATAAATTTGTTAATGCAACATGAAACAAATTATTGATCTTTAGAATTGTGTTAGTTTGATACATGATATGGAAACAGTTTATTAACAGCATGTAAGCCCTGTATTACTTAGAGTCTTCTAGAATTTTTTAAGTGTCTGTCTGTTGGACTGTCCTTGGAGAAAGTTGTAAAATTTTCTTTCTGCTACATTTTCTTCCCTGTCTTTCTTCCACCCCAAACACGTACAAGCAACTCTGTTTTCCCAAAGGATTATTATGTTACTCTTGCTTATCTTTTTAATTTCCAAACAGAGCCTTCCATTCAGATTCATTGTGTTTGGTGGGAGTGTGCTTTTTGCTTTTGTTTTTTTAGGATGGTTGGTCACCAATTCATGCAGCAGTGGATTCTGGTAATGTAGACAGTCTCAAGCTCCTTATGTACTATGGAGAGCCAAACAATAGGAACTCTATGACTGATGAAGAGCCTAATTCAGACTACTTTGATTTGGAGAAGAGAGAAGACAACTATAGCAGTAGAGTAAAGCCTGTTATTTCTGCAGACCTCATCAACCATCCTGACAAAGAGGGTTGGACTGCTGCCCACATAGCAGCATCAAAAGGCTTTAAGGTCAGTCAATGTGAACAAGTTACAGTAACCTGATAGAATTTAGGAAAGATAAATTCTTCTTTTTTTATCTTTGAAGAACTGAGACTTAGTTGTCAAATCTAAGTTTGCTATCTAGTTTATTGTCACACTTAATTAAACAGAGACGGAGAGATACTTCCAGTGGACAATTTACCCCAGAAGCTAGGTGTCAAATGGGGTGAATTGTCATATTTAAATGCCTGGGTTTTTTGGAACAACAATAAAAAGAGAAAATATGATTACCTGAGATTCAGATTTTCAAAGTTAAGGTGAGGTGAATCCCACCCTAAATGCCAGTTCATAAGTGTCATGTACTTATAGGTATTAGACGGACATAGTTTCCAGTTACAGTTAGGAATAATTTAAGTATGAAAAATTTTTTCCTGTGGGATAGAAGGGAGGAAAGGAAATTTGAGAATCAGATTTGTGCAGTAACACATTGTTTAATTTGTTATTTGGGGCAGACATTTTAGCAGGCAATGAATAACTTTTTGGTGGGCTGGGATAACTGGTGACATGGAGAATGACCTGACAGGTCTTACTGATGATAAACAGGGAGAATTCTGGAAATTGAGTATCACTTGAAGAAATTGACATCAGAAGCTTTACACTTCTAACAGTGATTGTTTAAAGGGGGTTTGGGGTTGGTTTGTTTGGTTGGTTGGTTTTTATGACAGCTGTAAGTCAGATCTTACTGTGAAACTTTTCCCCAGGGAGAAAATAGAGGATACTAAACACAGAAGAGAGTGAATTTTAGGAAAATATAGCCCAAGACTTCGACAACCAGCTTGTGATAGCATGCCTAATTCAATGTGTATTATTACGTTCACTTTTTTCCTGATAAATTCACTATGATAAATTCAAAATCATCACAGATTTAAGATTCAGTTTATTAAATTATGGGTTTTTAGGCACCAGACACTGCTTACTCAGCATTTTGCATGACAGAGTCAATGTTCCATTACCAGTGTCTGTTAGGCAAGTACAGACTCATTTCAGTTTCCACTCATCTGAGTTTAGAAGGAGTTTAAGGTATTTGTTATAGTCTGAAAATACCTAAATAGCATGCAGTATGTTGCTTCTTTCTGCAATAATATAATCCTGGGGAACTTGGAAACTACGTTTTATTTACTGTCTAAAAGAGGCTTTGGCTAGGTGTTCTCTCTCAAGGCTCTGACACTGGAAGTCTTCACATATACCTTTCATGAATAACTCATGGTTTTGAGTTTCTGAGCACATCGCAAGTCAGCTGTTTAATAAGATCTCCATTGACAGCTGAGAGTATTCTCTTAGCTGATGAAGGCAATATATAGCTGGCAGTCAGATTCCTGGTTTTGATGTTGCAGACACTTTATATAATTGTATTTGATTAAATGCATTTATTGACTCGATGGATGTTTCAGATACTAAGCTAAAGAAAGCTTAATAGCCATCTTCAAGTACTGTTAACACTTTGACTTCATTCTCTAATCCTTTATCTGCACTGCATGTCATTCATGACACTACATAATAGTTGCATTTAAACTATCTTGGCACTTGTACCCTTTTCTTTCAAAATTGGTCAGTGCCATTCTTTACAGATTAATTAAGCTAGGGCATCTTAGCTGCCATTTCATAGGCAACAGAGCCAACAAAGCTTCTCATTTTACTAAGGAAATAAGCCTCATTTCCTTGTTCTCTCCCACTTCTTTCTTCTCTCCTTACTTCCAACTTCCAGACTCATGGTTTTGTCCTCTGCTTTCTGCCGTCTTTGGCATTCATTGCACCCAGCTGAGAGACAGAGTTAACTTACTAACCTGGCAATAAAATATGCTTCTTTTTTTTTTTTTTCTGGATAATTTTCTTCTGGCAAAGTTAGTGAGCTAATTGATTATTTAAAAGTTCTTGCAAGTGCTGGAATCACAATCTGGTAAAACTTAATCTCACAGGGAAATATAGCTTGAATGACTGTTATGTTTATGAAAGATGTCAGAGTATCAGATACACTGACAAGACTCTTTCTGCTAGAACAGCTACAAAAATAGGTAACAGTGGACAAACCTGCAACAAGCCACTGTTCTGAATTGAAATACTTTAATAGCTGCTTCTCTGTGTTTTCAAGGTTTGGTTTCTCTGCTATGATTAACCTCAGAGGTTATCAATACAGTATTAACTAGTATTGTTTCTGATGGTGTCTTTTTATAGTATGGATATCTCTCCTTGAAAGGCATGTCTAAGGATGACAAAGTGTTGTGAAGGCCACCTGTACTGTTGCTGAATGGATGATCGTTAGAAATCAGGATTTAATCAGTGTTCTGATCGCTGATCAATCAACATTTGAATGTAGTTTTGTGAGGGCTCCCCCCCCCACTATTTTGGGAGGATCTATATAATTATGGTTTTTTTCATGTTACAGTATGACTGTAACGACCCAAATTTATCTGCTAGTAGCTTGTTTCTAATGAATTGTAATGCATTTTTGCTGTTGTTGAGCATATGACTTTTTTTTTAAGTCTTTGAATTTTAAGAGGGCATCATGTTGTTGGCATCCACAAAATGTTTGTGCTCTGACTTTAAAAGAAATGTGTTTTTATTTCGCAGCACTGTTACTGTGCTTGCAGAAATTCAGGTTTAACTGCCAGAGAAGAGGCTTGCAAGGTGATTTTAAAATGATAGTTTTTCTTTTGCTGTGTCCCACTCAGATGTCAGGCATGATGGAAACTCCTACTTGGTGAATCGCAAAGTGAAAACTGTTTTTATGGATTACCATCTGAACAGATTCATTAATTAGTCTGTATTAAGCCTTAGAATTGCTTTTTTAGTGTTTCTTGAACGTTGAGGCCAAGATGTTCAAAACAGGATGCATAGCTGGTCTTCTATTTTCTTATGTGAATACCTAAACTAGTGGTCAGATGTTAAGAATGTCTCAATTCAACTGATCAGCACTTGATGCTTGCAGACTGTAGAAGCTTGGCTGCGTATGTTCTGCTTTTTCAAAATCTTGATTTGAGAATTTCAAGTCTGTTATAAAATATTTTTACTCCTGGTTTTCAACTCTGTGAGGAACATCATTTGGACGCTCGTATATAGAAGCTCCATAGCTGACTATCTGTGGAAACACATGTGTAAGAATTTCAGTTAGGAGTCTAACTGCGTATTGGTAGAACTCTTTAATGCAGCAAATGGACAAGTAAATAATACAGTTCTTACCTTTGCAGAACTGTCTAGAAATCCTTTGTAGCCATGGTGGACTAGAGGCTGAGAGAAAAGATAAGTGTAATCGAACATTGCATGATGTTGCTACTGATGATTGCAAACATCTTCTAGAAAACTTAAGTAAGTAAATGCTATCAGCACTATATAAAAATGTTTTTAGTAAAGAGCTTGTGGGACAAAAATGAGAAATATTAAAAGGGTAATTGTCACTTTTTTTGGCACCACAAAATTAAGTTTTCTTAACCTAGCAAGTTTCTATTCTCTAAATTTTGCAAAAGCATATGATAAAATTTTGTTGGAGGTTATTAAATGACTTATGTCCTTGTTTTTAAAGCATTTGAAAAGATGGTATATATTGTACATGTGCAAACATCCGTATTCTCTTAAAATTTCTGATTTTAATATTAGTAATTATTTTTTCAAAATCTATTATCCTCATCTTATATTTTCTTCAAATTCTTGCAGAAAAATCACTTAGTGGTGGACAGCTTTCGTATTTTCTCAGGCTAAGACAATCATCTAGTCATATCTGAATCTCTTTTTAGAGCATAGTTTTATTTTTCATTTGTTTATTGTTGAGGGAATTTTGTTTTATTCTTCAAAAAAAGTCTTAGAGACAACATCAAACAGCTGCTTTTTTCCAACATCAATAACTTCTGTCAGAAGATTATTCTTCTGTTGGAACCTGTCTTCTTCCTTCTCTGTAAGTTTTATCAAAGTTCAGTAGAGCAGGCCAACCTGTGTATTTCTTGAGTTGGAACTTAGTCCATCTACTCACAAGTTCTGTGTTTTCTATTTCTCTGTATAGTCAGAAGTATTGTCATTGTAGATTTGTATGCTTTGTACTTATTCACTTTTTTGTGTGTTTTGGGATGTAGGGCTGTGGGTAGTCAAGTTCACTGATTATCAACAAATTGGGGAAGCTTTCTGTGTGTTGCTTCTGATTTTCCTCTTCAGCTATTATAATATTTAGGTTCTTACCATTTTACTGTAGGAGCAGAGGGGAACACGGCTCACTTTCTAATAGAAACTCCTCTGTGGTTTACTTCTTTATGAGACCGAAGCCAATTTCTGATGGCTGAATCTGTAGCCTGTTAAACTGATGCTTGTATTTTCATCAGTCTCAGTACCCCGTTTCTCTGGACAGGCTTATCATGAATCCAACTGCTTTTATCAGATCAGAACCTGATGAAGTTCAAACTCCATTTCTCTTCTCTTTCATTTGTTAAGCCTGTTGTTAACATCAGTGCAATCATAATTAGCTTTTTTGCCCCTGTGCTATCTGATCCATGGAAGCTTGGAAACACCATTCTCATCTGGGTATCCGCTTCAACAAGACAAGCCTGCATTTTGGGTAAGCTGTGTATGTAAGCCTGTATTTGGGTAAGCCATCTTCGGCCTTCCTCACGTTCCAGTAAGGTTTCCGCTGTAAGGAATTACATGCATATAAGGCAGGAGGATGTGCTCCAACAGATCTGAAAGGCTGGGGGCCAGGATTGCCAGCTATGCCATAGAGGTCACATGCACTGAAATTTAGGCATACACTGTACCTCTGTCCTAGGGGCCTGTTTCCATGTAGAGAACCCTCTGTATTTCTTATAGTCATTGCTCCTTTCCCTGAGGTCCAGCCATCAGAAGGGCAAGCCTTTGATACATTTCTCACAATCCCACATCTGAAGGATGCCTTTCAATAATCTTTCCCTATGGTAGGCTAGTGGGTTTAAATCAGAGCTTTTCTGACAGCAGAAAAGCTTCATTGGTTTGTATCAGCTGAAGATTTGGCTTCTGAACAAAAAGCAAAACTAAGATCCTGTTGCCAGATTTCATAATAAGCTGATATCTTTTTTTGTGGTGCACTGATTTTTAATTTCAGGGATAATTTCTGAAAGGTATTATTTTGGCATTTAAGTTAGAAGATAGTTTTATTTTCACTTTTAGTCATCTAAATGATCCATATAGACTGCTATTCTGTTAAGTTGTATTCCATTTTTCAAAGAGCAAGATTTAAAATAACTTCATTAAATTAATTTTGTTTCTAGAATGTGCATGTAAATTTCCTACTTTTGTTTTTTAAATATTTTGTCAATTTATTCTATAGCAAATCAAATATACACTTCCAAGTGAATTTGTTGTCTTAGCTCTTAGCCTTTTATTGAAAGACATTTGGCTCAGCTAACTGTTTTCCACTCGTACACTAGTGCCAAAAAATTCCTTTCTGCATTGATAATAAAAATGCGCACAACCACAATAAACTGAAATGTTAAGACACTACCTACCATCTGTTTTAATTTATAAGAAATTAATCTGTAAAGAGGAAATAAAAGATTAAGTAAATTTTGTCCTGCTTCCTGTTATTTAAGCATAATAATACTGATTTTTTTGTAATGTAAAAAAAGACCAGATACCTTGATAATTGTTTTTCATCACTGCTCTGATTTTGTGGTGGTGATCTGTGCTGCTCTTTAATATTTGCTTTTCTGTAGCAGTTATTTGTAGCTTTCCTTTGCAATATTAAATGTTATTGGACTTTAAATAATAAGAATTTTTAATTGAGCTTTACAGTTTTTCTCATTCTTGGTTTTCTGTTTTTCAACAGATGCTCTTAATGTACCTGTAAGGATTTCAGTCAGTGGCATTGAACCAGCTCATTGTGGTACAGAGGAATTTGATACAGAAAACACAATATGTGCTTTAAATATCCGCAAACAGACATCATGGGATGATTTTTCAAAAGCAGTGAGTCAAGCAGTGACAAACCATTTCCAAGCAATCGCTTCTGATGGATGGAGGAGCCTAGAAGACCTGTCGTTTAACAGTGCTGCAGAATCCAACATTGGCCTCAGCGCAAGCAGTATATTATCTGTCAAACTAGGTATCAATATTGGTGTAATAAGAAAAGCAAAAATTAGGGGTTTTCTTGAATTTGTGAAATCTTGTAGGTAAGATAAAAATATCTTTTTTTATTTAGATTTCTGGATCTTTTAAAGCTTAGACTAAGAAAGACCAATTCTAGCTATGAAACTTGAACAGTGCTGGCATGCAAGCATTCTTTACTTTTAGCGATGTGTATGGTACAATTCATTAAGCACTTTAGTATCATCTTGGGGACCATGAGGCCCTATGTTAGTTAGTCCTTTACTCAATTTAGTACTCAGAGGAGACATCTGTATTACAGGTGAAACAAAACAATTCGAAGCAAAGCCCACAATATGTCTTTACAGTACATCCAGAATGTACAGTAAATCCAGACTGTTAATCATCAGCATAGGTAGAACAGAACTACTCCTGCTTTATGTAACTTCAGTTACCAAGGTAAATCAGAAAAACCTTTAAAATGATGAGAAATTGGCCAAAATGTGGTGGTAGTAGTAACAGTTAGTTGCACAGGACTCTAAAAATTTGTGCCGTTCATTTTGGATCCCCTTCCCCCCTCCAACTGCCCACCACCCCCAGAAAAGCCTATTCACGTAAGACTGGGCAAATTGTCTTATTTTACTTTATTTTACATGTAAAGATGTAAAGACAGCCTAGCTATTAAACTTGTGTCTCAGTTGGCAGAAAACATTAGTATCCTCAGTGGTGTATCAAATAATAGTATGATTTGGTACATGGGACTGGTTAGTTTGTCAAATTTGTCAGTGTGTGCACACAATCTTTGTAAGCAAGTGAATATGCTTGAGCATAGGACACTTTATATAGATACAGGGAATATATCTCTTTTATTTTTTCTTTTTAACAGGAAACATTTCATGGTCAACAGGTCAGATTTTTCCCCAGCCACCATGGGACTTTTTGAAGAACAACAGAGCTGAGCATATCACAGTGTTTTTGTTTGGTAATTTTCAATTAATAATTTTCAGGTTTGAATGTTAAGACACTCCATATGAAATACATAATTTGAGGATCATTTGCTACTGGTTTTGCTCTTCAGTGTTGTTTGATCCTCAGAAATATCATATCCAATTAATTGTTTAACTAGATTTGAAAGGGTCTACAACATTTAGAAAATATGCTGGCACATAAAAGCCCTGCTACTTTTTTCAGTTATATAATAGTATCAGTTTTACTTATGTCATGGATACCCATGAATTGCTAGATAAATGCCTTTCATTTCTTCACCATTTTAATTTGCACAGCCTACAATTTTAGGAGAGCGCTGTAGAATACGGCATGAAAAGCATATGTATCCATCATACATGCTTGTAAACATGAGGGATTTAGAAAAGTTACTTGTGTATCTCTTCCTAAAGGACCTCAAGAAGGCTGCCTAAATAGTGTGACTTATGCATCTATGATCCATCTTCAGACACTTCAGAATTACCTCCGCCTGGTAAGTACTAAGCTAGCTTCTCTCTGCATGCTATTTATACGTGAAAATACTTTTGTAATAGTGTTTACTAAGAAAAATTGATCTTCTACTCTGTGAAAGAATGTCAAGACTTCTAAAAAATGAAATGAGATGAAAGCTTTTATTTTAAAATAAAGTTCCTCTTAAATCTTACCCCAATAACTTTAGTCATGTGAGGGCATTAACTGTCTTCTTTAAACAGCTGCCACCTGATTAACTGAACGGCTTAAGAAAATATATTAAAAGCTCTGTGATATCTTATTTCTTTCCAAAGTTATTTCATTCCACTTTTTGAGGGGAAAGTAAATTAGAATAACATTCTTGTAAGCAATTATTTGAGGCTTGATTTTTATTATTAGCATATCTCCTGTAACACAATTTAATACCTCAAAATGTAAAGATAATTGGATAATATGAGTTGACTTTCATAGATCATTTGTTTTAACATTGCTAAGCAAATCAGAATTAGTTTAAAATCTGCACAATTTCTGCTATGTCCTTAGATAGTATTTTATGTTGTTAGAAGAACAGTTACGTGCCATAGGTTTCTGCTGTGTTCAACAATATTGCACAATGATATGAATGTATGCCTTTACTGACTTTTTAGAGATAAAGTAATTTTACAGTTAAGATAGATGAAATAATTTTTATTCTATTGTATTGATAACATGATCCCATTTCAACTGGAAATAGAGTCCTTAGTCTAAGTCCTTAAGTTAGCAGTGACTTAAACTACTCTTTGATCTGATTGAACATCATTCTGGTTTATCTATTTTAATTCAAAATCAAGAAACAATTTGTGACTCCTAAATTCATCCTTCCTATGCGACTTTTTCAAGTTTAAATGATTACTATAATGAAAAAATACCTTTTCATTTAGTTTTACAAATTAAGATATATACCTTTTCATTTAGTTTTACAAATTAAGATATATACCTTTTCATTTAGTTTTACAAATTAAGATATAAATTTATCAATATACTTCCAAGATATTGTATGCAAATATTGCCTATTTTGAAACTAATATAGTAAGGATTATCAACTCTGGTAGTGCAAAACAAAGAATTTTGTCTGTTTGGTGCTATTTGTCTCATCTAGGTAACAAAAAAAATCCAAGTCTGAACTTTCAAGAATAATTTATTGTCTGTCTGTAGGTTGAACAGTACCGTAATGTCATTTTCCATGGTCCAGAAGGAAGTTTGCAAGACTATATAGCATATCAGATAGCGGCCTGCATGAAGGTATTAACACAAACATAGAAAGTAAATTATTTCATAGTTTAGAGTTCGCACTATTTCACCAAATCTATAAATTTTCAACACAGCAAAAGCAAGTGGCTGCAGGATCCACATGTGAAATCGTTAAAGTTGAAGTGGATGCTGGTTTCTCCAAGGAGCAGCTTGCAGAACTGTTCATCAGTAGCGGTAAGGTTATTTGAGCAGGACTCATTTTGGTAATTTGTAGGAAAATTTTTAATGGTACAAAGCAAAGAAATACATAAAACATTTTGCATAGTGGGTGGCATGTTTTAACAGAACCTATAGTTTTCCAGGTGCTTGTGGAATAAAGATAAGAGTCTAAACTGAGGTAGAACTAAGTGTGACAGTCCAGTAGGGATCTCTGTCAAAAGTTTGTGCCATTTAAGTAAAATTAACAGTTATTAATTTTTTTTTTTTCTGTTTCATTCATTTTTCCCTTTGTTTGTGGGCCTTTAGAAGTTGATTGAGATCTCTTTAAAAGAGATAGAAGTTCTATTGTTGCCTTATTGTAGCTGTTCTAATGTTTGGGTTGTTTTTTTTTTTTTAAAAAAAAAGATGTGAGAAGGGAAGTCATAATTACTACCTTTCTGTGAATAAAAGGAGCAGTGAAAGAGTTCTTAAAAAGTCAGACCACTTGCTTTTGATATATTCATGTTTACTAGATACTTATGTGTGGCTCTGATCCAAATTTTGTCACCTGGGCCGGCAAATGTTAGTGTGTGTGTATTCTGACCCATTACTACAGGACAAAGTTGAATTTCTGTTAAAATGAACAGTTTTCTCTTAATGGATGTGAATAGCTATGTGTAGATTAAAGTCCTGTTACTTGGGTGCTCCGTGATGAGGTATTCTTGGAGTGGTCAGTAGGCCGTACCTATGTAAATTCATGATGAATAATTGGTAAGAGTGAAAAAAGGACGAAGTAGCCAAAGATGAATGACACTGCGAATTAAGTATGGAAGCAGAAGAATGGGGGCACATGGGTCAGAGAATGTAAAAAAAGGAAATAGAATAGTACTAAAAGTGAAGCAGTGTTTTCTGTGGAGGGCTTTTTCAAGGGCAGGTTGTGCTCTGTTTTGCCCATACTCGTGCATTCAAACTCCGATTTCTTTTCTTTCACCATAGTATTAGCCATACAGAGCCTGAAGGGTGATACGGGGCTTCCTTTTCTTTAGTACTGTGCAAATTAATTTTGGCTCAAATACAGTTTTACTGTTTGCAAGCAGTTCTCAGATACATAATTGCTTTCACCTCTTTGCAGCTTTTTTCTATTTTTGTTTTATGAGTGTTTAGGTTCTGGTTTTTTTCATTGACAAAAACTAGCAATATAGTTTGAATCTAACCTTGGTGGCAAGACCTTGTTTTCATCCAAAAATGTTGGGCTTTTCTCTTATTATTACAGCCTCTTCTACAGCTCTAGGATCTTACTTTACCTCTCACTGAATATGGTCATTCACATTAAAAATAAATGTGATAAATGTCACTACTTCTTGGAATAACCTTGTGTTTCAGGAGCTGCGATTTTGACATTTCCCTTTCTGTATTGAAAGAGGCTGGCTTCAGGCATTTGAAGTTTTAACAATTTCAATTGTGCCAATGCAGCGCTGCCGGATGCATTCTCATGTGCTACTGTGATGAAACTTTGAGACAGCCAGGGATTTGAGAGAAGGATCAGCCACTCCGTTTTTCCTTCTCAGTATGGGCAGAGCAGAAACACCAAGAGGAATATGAATCTCACAAGCAAATGTTTTATTCAAACAAACTAGAATTACTAACTCTTAATTAGAAAAACTACAATTCAGTGAGTGAGACTGAATGCTGTCTTCTGCCTGCTGTGTGTGTGCAGTGTGGGGCCTATTCTTCAAGTATGCTTTCATCCTGTAGCTTTCATTGGCTTTCTTGGTTGCAACAAACTCTGCGCAGTCCCCTCTGACAACATCTGTGCTCACGAACAAAAGCAGAGCCATATCATGTGTTCGTACGATGGTGTGCAGTGCTCCGTTCTGTTTGTTAGCGTACTTCCTGGTGTAACTTCAGTCTGTCATTTTTTCCAGGAAATCCTAGTCAAAGTTTGGAGGATAGTTTGTGCCAGTGATTATTCCCACATGTCATTTTCATCTGTGTGCTGTCACATTCCTGGGAGAGAAGAGACCATTTAGTCAGAAGTTAGCTAGGCTTTGGTGTTTGGCCTGCAGGCGAGAAAATCATTCATACTCTGGTTTGTTTATTAGCCACTGTCTCGTAGGATAGCTTCTTCTTTTGGATACTTTACTCTGTGTCAGCCACACACTCTTCTTCATAGTCTGTGTTTGCATTTCAGCATCGTGCTGCTGGTCGAGCCTCTCATTTTTCTGCCTGCTCCTTGCCCCATCGTTCTGCCACATCTCCTCTTCTAGGAGAGCACTCTCCTCTTCTCTCTAAATGGTTCCATCAGACACAGGAGGTACCTGTCCTCCCTGCTATCCAGCTATATCCTCTTAGTAAAACAGGGCAATAATATTCAGGAAACTGCAAATAAATAGCATCAGCTAGTCAGCTGCTGTAAGTTTTGCCCTATTACTCATCATTTTCCTTAATGACCATCTTTACTACCACCTTCAGAAAGTTTTGAAACAATGCAAGGCACAATATACTCAATACAAGTGTTTTGCTTAATATTCGTATTACAGAAGCATTCACCTGGGACTTAGTGTTACAGGAACACTTGCAAAAACTGTATCTTTTTTAGGCAATAAATAAAATCAGGAAAAATAAAGGAAAATATCTGAAATGTGAAATGTGAAAAAAGGTTCAGGTGCTACTGTTTGTGCCTCAAACTAGCTCTGGTTACTTGGGTGATTTTTAAAGATATTGGAGGAAGCTTTGAAGAGAGGATAGTAGCAAACAAATAGGCAATCTCATAAAATTATTAAGTTTCTTATAAACATGGAATATTCTGAATCCTTTTATCACTACATCGTATAAAGAGTACATGTTAAAAGTTTAAGATGTATTACAGCAAATGGAAGAAATGTTTTCAGAGGTCCTTGCTATCTTTTTCTGTTTTATTATTTTCAGTGTGCTGATATCCTTCCTATCTATGAAGATCCTATTATAGCCATTTCAGGAATTTATTTTAATAATAGCTTTCAATTTTTTTAATTACTGCACATTATGATATTCTTTCCATTGTTTGATTTTATGCTTCCAGTTTTGAACGTATTATACAGTCTGTCCTCTTCAGTGAACAAGTTAAAAGGCTAATAATAATAATAAATCCTTTGTTGCATTAGTAGTAGTAAAAGCTGTATACATAAATAAAAGACAATTTTAGTAAGTAGACATTGATGGATTTTTTGTATTTCAGCTTGTCTGGTCCCAGTTAAACAGCCTCCTGTAAGCAAGACAACCATTGTGATTTTAGAAAATCTGGAGAGAGCTTCTTTATCTGAGTTACTAGGCGATTTTCTGGCACCTCTTGAGAATCGGAGTTCAGAAAATCCTTGCACTATTCAAAGAGGTATTTAAAGAATTTGGGATGCACAAATGTTTTTACTACAGTATGGTTGTATTACAATACATGACAAACAGGGAACAGGAGAAAAATGTAATTTGTTCAGTTTTTATATTTCATTGCAGTTGTTCTTAACCAAATATAGCTTGTTTTAAGGCGGGATTTTTTTCTTTCTAATTATGTCATGGCTTCTTGCTTTTATATGAAATCATGTCACAGCTTTGAGTATTTCAGTAAAGTGTTTTATGGTTTATTTTCAGCAAATGGAGTTTCTGGTGCCTTTTACTTTCATGAGAACTGCTTTTTACTGGGGACAATCGCAAAGTGTCATCTTCATGGCTCTGACCTGCTGGTTCAGCAGCATTTCCGTTGGGTTCAACTTAGGTGGGATGGGGAACCAATGCGTGGCTTGCTTCAAAGGTTTTTAAGAAGAAAAGTTATAAACAAGGTAAGAACTTGAATCAGCTTCAGCAATTTTGTTCATCACCAGGTCTGTGAAATATGTACGACGGAAATGTCAAAAGCTGAGCAGATAACTAAGTTGTTTCAGGAAAAAAGCATTCATTTCTGGGAATATACAGGCTGTATATCTGTAAATGTTGTGCTTGGCCTCATGTAGGAAGGTGTGTGGCCATGGCTGATTAGCATAAACACACAGGCTGGCTGCAAATAATGATACTGTGGATACTTGCTTACCCACTGTATGAAAATATCCTTCAGTAATTTTTTTCATCTTCTAAGTGAGCATGATAGTAAGAATCTGTTCAGCAAACATAAAATCCCTTTCTTGAGGAATTTATTCTATATATCTAAAATAAGATAATTATATGTCCTGCGTGTATTGTCTAAGTTTTAAGCAGCAAAAAGAGTTTTCACGCTTTTCAAATCAAAGAGGAAAGAGGGGTGAAAATATATCAGTAGGCAAGTTGTTTTGAGCCAATATGCCTGCTGAAGCTGGAACAAAAGTCAGAAAGAGAATAAAGATGGGAAGTCTGTTTTAACATGAATAAATAAATGGAGGATGGGAAATCAAAAAGAAAGATGTGGCCAAAAGCAGAATTGTGGAATTTTGAAAGTTATTTGGAAGAAAACAGTTCCAGTGTGATCGCAGCTATTGCAGACAGTCAGGCGGTGTTAGACATTGGGAGGGGGAGTTTAATCGAAACAGCTGCAAAGGAAAATAATCTTGGCAGCAGAGTTTTGAACAGGCTTAGAAAGGGAGATTGTTCTAGGAATTAAAAAAACTGTCAGTATTAAAGAGTCCTGGTCTGGGACAACAGACCTACTGTCAGTTCTGAGTGTTCAGCTGTGTGTATCTTGGTTATCCTTGGGGATGTCATCTCCTGTACCACAGTTCTCATCTATAAAAGCTTACTGATTCAAAGAAATCCTAAAGAGGAAATGTGTGGTAACTGAACACTTCAGTTATGATAATGAGGAAATTTAGAAACATTCCTAGGTAGTCTTTAATAGCAAGAACAGGAATATAAAAAGAATCATGTGAAATGCATCAATGAAACAATAGATTACTTTTCTTAGACTACTTTTTTTAGGAGCATAGTTACTTCTAAGTATTTTCTTCTGTGTGAAACCATGTTTCCTTTTCCTTTTTTTCCCCATGTACTTTAAAGCTTCGAGTTCCTACAGAGGTAGTAAGCAAGCTGGAACCACTATGAGTGGTTGTCCGGTTGAGGGTATGGATGGTTTCCATAATCCTTGCACAGGATGGCTAGGCTGGGGGAGGCGGGGGAGCGGGTAGCAATTGTCTGGAGGCAAGCAGGTGGGTTGGTCGAAGCTAGTATCTTATAGATACACTATAGTGCTGGAATGAGGTACAGGCCAGAGGACAGTGCACTAAAAGTATGTACCAGAATTCTCCTCCATCCTCTTGAGAAGAAAGATCGTATTCTCAAGCCTACACTGGAGAATATCTAGTGATCTAAGACCCTTTACAAAAGGTCAGAAACACTTTGATCGTAGCTCGTTCAAGATCAAAGAGAAGGACTGTCTTCAGCTGAGCAAAAGACCAAGAAATACAGCAATGCAGGCAATTGCAGAAGCAGTGGTTTTCTGACTTGTTCACAGGCAAAGGCTGGATCAAACTTATTCTACCAAACTGCTTTGGCTACCAGAACTTGCAACATCATGCAACAGATGTCATTTCAGGCTATATTGTTTAGGCTTAAAAGCAATCCTTAGTCTCATAGGTTAAATGATATAATAGGTTCCTACCTCTGACTGAAGTTGAACAGAATTTGGGTAGTAATCTCATTAAGTTTATTTTCTCTAAAGCATATATGCAGATGGTGTCTATTTAGACAAAAAAAAATGTGTCTTCCTGTATCTTCCCTAATTAAATAGTGAATAAAAATGCCCAGTGTGCTAGTACATTTTTTTTTCTTATACGTACATGTGCCATATGCAAGCTCAAATGCCAGTTGGTGTGGGGATTAAAATAGTGGATTCCAAAGTTAAAAATAGAAGAAAGATTAATCTGTTATAAAAAAACTAAGGGAAAGAAAAAGCACATTTATCATTTGAACAGTAGACTATTTCAAAGATCCTTGCTTTGTATTCTGATACTTTGTTTGTTCCTTAATATTCACGTTTTCAGATGAACAGCTCTTTTCCCCTTATTAGGAACTATTAGGATGTATGGGAACAGTTTAAATGTTTTTCTACATTAACTTTATATTGTTCACCTGTACACTCTGTCAAGAAGCTCTGGCTTCAGTGCTGGCAAATACTCGTGCATACCAAAAGATACCTCGTGCATCTTTTAATTCTTTCTTTAATTCAAACTGTTCCAGAGGATAATCCTAGGATTAGGATGGTGAAGATTGTAACTTGGAGTCAGATGAAATAGGAGATTTTTCTGGCACCAAATAATTTGCCTTTAATGAGGCATACTAAAAAATGTAATTCTTAGATTAAGGCATCTTTCCTTCATTGCTACTAAATCTAAAATCAATATGGAAAGCCACTGAGAACATGCCTGGATCAGACATTCCTGTTCAGTGTGATTTTATGTTTTTATGTGCCTTATTTATATCATATACATTGCATAGGATATGGTAGGTATCTCATGTAATCCTAATCTTAAACACCATAGAAAAAGTACTGCTGCCAAATTTGTGTCTCAGTTTCCTACAAGAAATAGAGGCATGTCAACGTACTGATAAGGAAATGTCTTTTAAAGTATAGTTGGGGAAATAAGTTTTAATACAACAAGACTTCAATATACCCCATAAAAAGGTTTGACCAGTTTTTGACCATTTCTGATTTTTGTAATAGCAATATACCAGGAAGAAAAAAAAAACAACCCAAGCCTTCTTGGAGTTCTAAGGAAAGTGTTTGCAGCAGAGGTCTTATGTCATGTCAAACATCTTTTCTCCCTGCAGTTCAGAGGCAAAGTACCTCCTCCATGTGATCCTGTGTGCAAGATCATAGACTGGATTCTTGCTGTTTGGCACCAGCTGAACTCTTGTTTATCACGTCTAGGAGCGCCTGAAGCACTTATGGGGCCAAAACATTTCTTCTCTTGTCCTGTGGTGCCAGGTCACAGCCAAGCAACAGTGAAGTAAGATTTCTGTTTCCTCTTTGGTACCGTTTGGTGCCAACTACTTACTACAAATGTAGTAATTATGTTTCTCCCAAACCCCATCTGACTCAGCAACCTTGAAAGTATTTTAGCATAAGTTATTGAAAGTTTTAAACTTTTGTTTGATATTTAATTACTAAAAGGGCAATTCTGAAGGACACAAGTGGGAACTGGGTGTCTAACACTGGTTGAAAGTCAGTCTTGTTGTGATCTTTTGGTTATTTTCAGACACTGAGGTCGCAAAATATTACTTGTAGTGGAATGGCTAATATTGCTTAACCCTTTAAAGATTTTGGTTTTATTTTCAAGGCAGCACTGTAAAGAAAGCTGTTCATTAGCGAACAGACCAAAATAAGATTCAAGAATTCTGAGCCTGAAATGTTGGTAAAGTTTCTTTTTGAAGTTGTATATGAGGGAAATTTGGAGAATGATTTCTTACTCTTTTTTTAATATCTAGTATAATTTTTAAACATAAATAGGATTTCACAGATGTATTAGCTTAGTAAATAAGGCAGATGTATGCATTTAGCTATACATATGGTTAGATATCCAGTAACATGAAAGAAGAATGATGAAAATATTCTTTTCTTGCCTACAATTGCATGAACATCTGCTCACATTCCAACTTCTCTACAAATGCTAACAAGTGATACAGGAAATAGTTATAGAATTTTAAAATATATTTACTTCCTGCTAAGATGTTGCTTGGCTATATTAGAAGGGTAATGAGCCCCTAAATAAGATTCAGATTTTTTCAGAATTCAAATAATAATGTTGGTTTCTGGAGATCCAACATTATTTTTCTTACTTTGCTTCATAGCATTCTCCTGAATTGCCACTTCTGTTCCGCCTCTGACTTTTCTCTCTTGTACTAGTTTCTGCTGACCCTTCTTCCAGGGTCCTTGCTTAGCGTGTGCACTGGCTTTCTCATCTTTTGTTCTGTCTGGAGATTTTGATACATTTTTCTTGTTCATTTTCCTTTTTTTTCTAAAAGGACAGATTATCTAACATCCAGAGTAATTATCAAAGTCTAAATGTGGATGTAGCATTGACTTGAAACTTTATGGGTGCTGTGAAACAAAAAAAATTAAAGTATTCCATGCTTCTATCTCCTGTCTCCCTTTTGAATCATGTCTGCTGAAATGTCTTAATAATTCATTTATTGCAATGGCATTAGTAGAGGACAGACAAACTATTCTTTAGATACCTTAATTATGCATTTCTGAGTTTGGATTTCTTCTAAGTTTAACTTTGACTGGATTCACAATGCTTTATTTTGAGCACAACCCCAAAATGTGTTTTATAGTAGCAATATGCCATCTGACTCTTCATTTTAATGTATTTTTGTCCACTAATAAACAATTAAAAATCATAGCTCCAGTGAGTACTTACTGCACACTTTTTGTTTATCAGGATGATGGCTAACAGCGTGGTCATATAACTAGCAATAAATAGCTTTAATTAGCACCTCACCGGTTGCTGTTATTTCAATCTGATTAACCACTCCCATCCTCTTGCCCCTCCTCTCCACTGTGCTATTCTGCTGCTTTTTGCATTTATTAAAGCTTCACTAAGTCAGTTCAATTCATTAGGACAGTAGACAGCTATCTACGGACTGGGTTAACTCTGGGCTACGTGTTAGCATGAGGCAAGCGGTGGAAGTAGGCAGCTGGGAAGGGAGAGAGAAGGCATGGCAAGAAATCATGTCCTGCTGTGTGCTGTTTCATGTAGCTTCACATGTTTTGGAGATTAGAGTGAATAGATGAGGAAAATTTTAGCTACGTTTTTTTCCTTGTTGTTCATCTGGGGAATTAAAGACAATGTTCCAACAGGAAAGAGTTTCACTTTACAGGTCTTTCTCAGGGGCAGGGGGGTGCTATACCTTTCCTAAGTATCACCTCTATCAAAGAACTGGGGACTTGATCAAGATGAGCGCAAACATAAGACTGAATTTAAACACCAGGTTGGAATTTTATTTCTAGAGGATGGCATTGTACACACCATCAATTGTTAACTGTTTGATTAGAATGATTAGATTAATTTTATCTTTGCAGCCTTCATTTCTGACCATTTCTACTAACAATATTGAAAAATGTCAAAAGCTTACATAGGCAGAAATGGAGAGATAGAGTTCTTTATCGCTAAAATGAAAGCAACTGTTTATTTTGGTATCTTAACTCAGCTAGCAGAAGCAGACTTTATCTATATGGAATGGTATCTACAAAATTATGTTAAGGAAGATTCAAGGAACATCTCCAACATGCGTTTTACATCTTATTTTAACAGCTGTACTAATTAGTTTTCTAAGTAATGTAACTTCTATCAAGCTTATACCAGGACTTTGTAGCATGGTCATATATCACAAAAACTCAATCTTATGCTTCATAACTAACCAAAAATATATCTGTCAAATGATTCATGCATTCTAACTTTAAAAAACAAACACAAAAATCCCAAAGAAACAAAAAAACCCCACTCCCTCAAAAAAAAAAAAGTCATCATAATCTTTTGAGTAATAAGATGGCTTCTGTGTATCAATGTATCCAACAAAATGGTTCATTTAAGTCAAACAGACATTTAAGCCTTCACTTTTTCTGAAAGGATTTCTGCAAAGCTGAAACATAGCATTATAGCCTATCATTTCTTATAGACCTTTAATATAAACCCTCTGACTCTCATTCTTACCATCTTCCTCCCGTAAGAGCGTATAAGGAGAAAAAAAAAAAAAAAAAAGAGTTGGATTTGATCTAAAAAAGATTGTCTCAGTGTCTGTTATAGATGTAAGCTGAGCCTTAAGCCTGAAACTCCTAGCCTTTATCCCTTGAGAGCTATAAGCTGTAAGAAATAGCAATTATTTATTTCCTAATACAAATTTTTCACTTATGTGCTAAAACAGTATAGTCTTTCTCTCTTAGAAAAGCAAAAGTCCCAGAAGAACCATGTCCCTTTGAATCAAATTTTTGTAATCAGACCCAGTCTCTAAACCAGACAATCTGGAAAATCCATGGCATCCTGGAAACACAGTTCACCATAGAGCAAATAAACAAAAAGAGAGTGATAGCAAGGAAGCTGTATGAATAGAAAGGAAGGTCTTGTAAACTGGACAAGTTTGGAAATGGAAGAATACTGGAAAGGGTGCAATCATAACTGAATACCCCCTTTTTCCCACGCTGGCAGCAAATAGGCTATGAATGAACACCTGCAAGCACAGAAACTTCTCCATGCACTTGCAAAGGTGAAAGGGGCATTTTTTGTATATACATGAACACGCATCTTTCTCGGACATTCTTTCTTTTTTATTTTAAAGCTAAAAGAATGTTTTGTAGTCCTTATCTGAAGCAGGAAAAGCATCAGATGATAGTTTGCCAAAGCAACCTGAAGAAAGTTAGGTCAAATAATTAATATAAAACAAACAAATAAACCCTACCTTAAATAAAATCAGTTCTTTTCTGAAATGAATTTAAATAAGAAGTCCAAAATACATGTGCTTCCTGAAAATGCAAAATTTGATATGTTACCCAAAGTATAAAATCTTGGGGTTTGACAATTGTCTCTGAAGTTAAGGGATTGATTGTTTGTGTGCCTACAGGTGGATGTCCAAGTTATGGAATGCTGTGATAGCTCCCAGAGTTCAAGAGGCAATACTCTCCAGGGCCTCTGTGAAAAGACCATCTGTACCAGGACAAGCAATAGCCAAAAAAAATCCTAGCCAAGGTCAACAGGCTGTTGTTAAAGCTGCTCTCAGTATCTTGCTAAATAAAGCTGTTTTGCATGGCTGTCCTCTACCCAGAACAGGTAACAGTGAACAATCTGAAAGGCAAGTAGTTGTACATTGCTAAACTGGGGCTTTTAACTGTTTGATTCCTTTTTTAAAAACTTTGACAAAACATAACTGTAGTTATGATGGGAGGTGTGTGGTTAAAAGCATTTACAGTCACTATACTAAGTAGTTGTATAAGGTAGTCAAAGAACCACCGTTTGTAACAGTCAATTCTTCTTAACATTGTTCTACTTTTGTTTCAGAGCTGGATAATTATATAGCAGATTTTAAGGGAGGAAATTTTCCTTTATCCGTGGTTTCAAGCTACAAAAATTGTAGTAAGAAAAGAGGTGAGAATACTTCTTGGAGAAAAGTGAGCACAAGTCCTCGCAAAAAGTCAGGCCATTTATCCTCCCAGTCATGGAATAAGCAGGAGACAAATACTGAAGGTAAAGCTTTCTGTTTTCAGTTCTGAAAGAAGGTGTGGTTGTTTAAGCTGCAGAGATATGAATCTAACTTTTCTTCTGCATCATGAATTAAAAATTCTCAATTAAATGACACTCATGTTTATGTTTACCAGTAAAAAATTGTTTAATTTTTTCCCCTTAATTATTTCTTTATGACTGTGAGGTATCCTAATTTTTTATTTTTTTTCCTTGTCGTTTGTTCTAATGCCCTTTCTGTTGTTTGATAATGAGGTAGGCTTTGGCTTAGATGGTAGAAGATTGAGCAGTGGTTCCACCTCATATTGCATGGAATGATGCTCTATCATTCTCTTTCTCAATACCAGCTGAGAGAAAGCTTCATTACTTGATTGGTACTCCTTAGTTCTGCACCTAATTTACAGTATACCTACTTTGGGGTTTTTTTTTTACACATACTTTATAGCTTCACTACAATAATTTCTAGTATCTGAATCAGGTCATGCATCCCTTGTTCAATCTTATTAGATAAATCGAGTAGAATAATCTAGAAGCCCTGTAGTGGAAGGAAGAGATCTTCGGTTTTATATTGAAGATTTTTGTTTGATTTTTCACTTTAATTGCAAAAAATAAATGTAAAAAACTCTGTGTAGTCACAGATACTGTAAAATTTTCAAGAAGTTTCCACATAATTTTCAGTATGCTGTTTGGTGAAGAATGCTTTATATGACTGGGTCTGTGTGTGTGTACAAATGTGAAAACAGCTGAAACTTTTGAAATGTCTCTTCACCTCAAGATCCTAAGCCACCTAACAAGCAGTTTACTGCACAAGGATAACATCTGGATATGTGCAGAAGCAACATATCATTCTTATAAAAGTACACATCTGTCTGGAAGGAAAACTTAGGAATACCGTGACTGAATACAGTATCAAACAGGAAAACTTGTAGAGGACAAAATCAAATTACTTATTCTGCTTTCAGAAAATGAAGGTAATTCCTTCAAAGAGAAGAGTTAGGAAGGGATTTGGAGAGAAGGAGGCTTACACACAGACACGCTTTAGAAACAGTAAGATTGTATCCTCAATTACCTCATATATAAAAGACTGAAATACTTGATGCCTGGTACTTTGTAATGTTAAATTGAGCTATTCATTTCTTCAGCTCTTGTTCAGAAAGAAGTCTGTTTCTTCTGAACTACAACTCTCATGTCCAAATTTTGCTTGATAGTTCTGTATTTGAATTTTGAACTTTATCTAATCCCGCTAAAAGGATTTAAGAAATCAAATTAACATAACCTGAAGAGGGAAAGTTGATACTGTATCTTGTACCCGAGAATGTTCTTGGAGTCCAGTTAACATCTGTGAATATAAGTAAAAAATAGAATAGTAAATTTAGAGTAGCCTTCCATTTCTGACTCTCAGATTCATACATTGTTCCTGATTCCAAGTAAGGGTAAGTTGTTTGATTTTATTTAAATGAAAAAAACTTAAATCTTTTCCTGTTGACAAGTGATTTTTCTTTGAGAGAACCAGTAAGTGTGGTTCAAGTGCCTTGCACAGAAACCTCATATTCTGTCTTCCACAAAGCAACTCATGCCCCGTTTGCCATTTTAGCAGTTCCTAATGGTACTCTGAACAGTTTCAAGGGATGTATTCTGACTTTTGACAGACTCTATTGATATAACTAGCTAGTAAATGGGAACACATTTTCCCTGTTTATCACAGATTTTAGAATAAAGAAATCAACGCATATGATAACACACTAATAAGTCAACCTCTCTTTTGTGCAGGTATAAAATCTAAGACTATGCTGCAACCAAACTGTAAGAAAAGAGCTTCTCTCACCACAAAGTAAGCTTTAATTTCTGGTATTTGTAACACTTAGCAAAAAATAAAGATGATAAAATCGTGTTGTAAACCAGCACATTATAATGAATAGATGAAGAGTTTGTGTTTGGTAATGTTTTGGTTCTACATCTGAAGAAAGGAATCCTTTTTTATTTTCATTTCCCAGAGAAAATAAAATTTATGTACTTCGATGTAATTTTAGAATCCATTTCCGTAATTCAAGCCTTGCAGCACTACATGTCTTTTTATGTAACAGAATAGTCTATGACTTAAGAATATTATGTAACACTTACTCTGCCATGAAAAGCCAACTGTATGCTTTTCTCATCTGGCATTATGTTTTAAAAACTCCTCTGGCCATTTTAGCTTACTGAATGACAATTCAAAATGGTATAGTACATGCACTTTGGTCTAAATGATAGAGAGTTTCTCTAAGAAAGTGTACAAATTATTCAGAGGGAACTGCATTTGAGACTTTATTTCAGTCTGAAACCTTGGTTCTACTATATTCACAGGCATAGAGCACATAGAATATTTGTTTTCAGTACGCCAGGTTTTTTTTAAGTGTTTGGAATTACGTCCAAAAAGGAGAGTACTACGAAATTGATTGCTCCGTCTTAAAAAGAGGAGAACCTTTGATGATAGTAGGCAGAAGAATCCTTTGTTAGAATTTCAGAATGGGGAGAATAATTTTAATAGAGAGAAGATCTATTATGATATAACAAGTAATGACAACTATTGCTGCCACTTAATTAGGTGTTATTTTCTTTCTGTTTGTGGTAGTAAAGGTCATTTGGAAAGAAACTGCTATTTTTCTTGTGTGCATAATATTTATTTTTAAATTCTGTACCATAGCTTAGTTTTAATTTTTCTCTCTCTTTTGTTTTTTTTGTTTGTTTGTTTTGGTTCGGTTTTTTTTTTTAACCAGATCTTCAGAGAAGGATCAATTGAGAACGTTAAATCTGGAGCAAAGGCTGTCCCTTGGTTCTGATGATGAAGTAGATCTTGTGCAGGAACTTCAAAGTATGTGTTCCAGCAAATCTGAGCCTGATATAAGCAAGGTAACACAAGGTTTTTAAATAATTTATGTCATTACTTTATGCAGTTTTTTGCTACGTGTTTAAAATAAATTTTTAATTTACGAGCACTGCTTGAACTGAAGAAAATTATTAAATTATTTGGGAATAAGCCAAAGTCAACTAATAAATTATACATTTGAGGGTAAGTATTCAGGTTTAGTATACATTACTTTAAGTTACACCTTCACTATTTTTTCTGGCAGACATTTTTGCAGTGGAGGCTGCAATTTGTGAGTTCATAAATGCTAGTGACAATAGCCTTCTCTGCATTATTGTTCCCCATGCTATCTTTCATGCTATCATTGCTTCCACTGGGAAACTGTGTTGTAGTCTTAAAGACATAGAAAGTTTTTCCTAATATGCATTGCACTTGTAATCCCATTAGCCATCACGGAGCTGGCTCAAAGCTCCTCTGCTGTGTAGGCAAAATACCGTTTTGCTGCCCGAGCAAGAAAGAATGGATTGGCCTAATTCTCTTTCTTTAACAGTGGCAGAAGAGGGGGAAGGCTGCTTGCAAGGCTCCTACGTCTGGGGCTAAGTTCTATGCTGAAATGGGTTGTGGGTGGTGATGGGAGGCCTCTTGGAGCAGAGGGTGGAGCCGTAGATCTCTTTCATTTTTTCCATCTACACCAAAAGCATCCAGCTCTCCCTGTAGCTGTAGCTGTTTATCCTTTTCCTTCTTTCCTCCTAGCACAGCTGAAGTCGATGGCTGTGACAGCAGGCTGTGTTCACACCGGAGCAGCTGTTCCGTATCTTTTGAAACGCAGAGAGAGTCAGTCTTAGGCGATTGTCCAGTTAGGCTGTGCGTTACATCCTCTAGGATCTCTCTGAAGAGCAGTTCCATTAGGTTTGCTTTATTAAGTATTCTGTTTACTCTTAGAAGTCATCCAAGTTTTTATTAAAAAAAGAAATAGTGTTTGGGAAGATTTTTCAACCTATTTAATGAAATCCTTTATTATGGTGTTTTGGGTTGGTTTTTTTGAAGTATTTACAGTACTTGCATGAGTCACATGCACCAAGCCGGCAAGCTAATCACTAGTCAGTTAGCAGGGATTTACCATATCTATCCTTGAAAGAATGAGATGTGCTTAAAGAAATGGTAACCAACTTAAAATTGTGTTTAATAACATGTAAAATGTAATTGCTTGTTGTCGACAATTCAAGGAAATATGGGTTAGATAAGGAAGGAGATAGATGTCACTGTCTTTTGTTCAGTTTCCTCACTGTGGGTGGAACCATCCATGGCTGGAGTTTGTTGTTATTTCCCTAGCTGCCTAGTAGAGCCTTACAGAAGTAAGGGTGCTGTTGCGTGTTTTCTTTGTGTGATGTAATTTCAGGCTGCCATCAAAATAATTACTTCTACTCTCTAATTTGCCCTTTCGCTCAAATATGTTCCTGCTGCCTGTTATGTTGGGATTGATTACTTTTGCAGTTGCAGAGTTGAATCGGATCAGCTTGCCCCAGGATAAAATACCTAGTTTTCCATAAGCATGGAAGGCTGATCAGACTCTGTCTGCTATTGCATGGTCACAAGGTTTGGTGGAAAATAGTAAGGAAGAAACATGGCAGGAGGAAGAGAAAAGGATTGTTACCTTCTGTGATGTTCTGGGGCTGGATATAATTTAATGGGAAGCTGCCCTTAAGCTCTGCCGAATAGAGTTTTGCTCTGGAAATGTATGTTTAATCTTCCTCTGATAATAGTCAATGTGAAATCTCTCCCTTTATCTCCCATCTCCCACAAACACATTCAAGAGTAAAGGAAAGATATTTATGCATGAAAATAAAATCAAGACTCCAAAATTTGGCAAATTGAAACATAATCTCTGCTGCAAATAGCTAAAAATATCACCATTTTCTTATCTTTTTTAGATTGCACATTCTAAGGATGAGCTATTGATGTTCAATAAGTCTCAGAACAATCCTGTATTTTCAGCAAGTGGTACTAACCCAAGTAAAACAACAGCACAAAAGGTAGGTGAAACGAGTTTTGTAGTAGGATAAGGAAGGTGTCTTGAGTTTCTCCAATATCTGAATTCCTGATTGGATCCAAAGAATTAGCGTTCCAGTGCCCTGTTTATTACAAGAATAAACTGTCATGATTCTTAGGAAACTTGCTAGACATATCATGCCAAGTTTCTTCCATGTGTCTTAATGGAAACTAAAGATTTATTAAACAATGGACGTATTTGCTTCAGTTTTCATGTTTACATAAAGCCATCTCCCTAGGCCAAGTATTGTTGACATTACTTTGACATTATAAGTTATTCGCATCAGACTGTGAGGGAAATAAAAGCCCTGGGTTCATTGTTTCCCCCCAGTTAATGTTATTCAGTAAGTTTGCAAAAGTGCAAAAATTTTAAATTCTTGATGTAAAATTGCTGGCTCGTAGTTTGTTTTTCTATCATTTTTTTCATAGTGATTACCCAAATATGTAAGATTTCAAACCACTGTTTTCCTACATGTTGTTATCTAAGTAGAATTGAGCTGCTCTGGTGTCAAAGCTCTCAGCGGTAGAATTTTTGAGAAGATGTGATATTACCAGAGTTTGTGAAGAACAGCACTTTTTTTTAAAGTGGGATTCGGTTGCTTTTTTTTCTACCTAGCTATTTGTTGTAATATACAGTTGTCTTGCCATATTATGTATGAGAAATCAAAAGAAACCCTATGTTATAAGTTTGGTGATTCTGGGAAAAGATAGTCTAAATGTAAACAAGCTTTACTAACTTCAGATCGGTTTCAGAGTGGGAAGATAAGCTGAATGCTGCTGGAAGATATAATAGATCTGCTATCATCTTCTTTTTGGAAATTGAAATTACTGTTTGTGGCATCCCTACTAAATATGAAGATGAAAGTATACCCTGTTTAGTTTTCATTCTTTGAATAGTGAAGTAAAAATTACACTTTCTCTGTTGTTACACTTTTTTCCCTTTTCTTTCTTGCTCCTTGTAGCAAGAGAGCTTCCAAGCACACGGCTCAATTAACCTTAGCCAGGGCAGAATCTGTTGTCTGTGTTCCCTCACTAGGTCCTCTACGTTGCCTTGATAGGGGTCCTCTAGAGTCCAATCCAGATGCTTTTATCTGACTGCGATAAACTGTTTTCTAGAGACACTCTGACTATTTTCTGCAGGTACAATGAAGTAGCCCTGAAAATAGCTTACCTTGCACACCTAAGCATTAAAAAAACTAAAGTTGGATGAGATGACTTCTTACCATCATATTTTTTCATATCCAAATATTCAAAATATTAGAATACTTTCTGTAATTTTACTAAAAACCCAGAGAACAGTCTCCACTAATGGAATACTGCTTTTGAATATATCTCTAAACACACTAGTTTCAGACATTCCAAATTGGAGCTTCACATAGTAGTGATGTGTGGACCAATTTGCTAAGTCAGCTGACCTACACATTCCTACTGTAAATTTTTCCTAGTGAATTTTTTTCCTTTTAAAATTCCTTCTAACAACGTAAGGCATAACAATATTGACTTTGGAGATAGACAAGCTTAGCTACCTTTGAGGTTTTTGAAGAACTTAGTCAAAAGATTTCATACAGAATAAAAAAATTGATTTCCCATATCTGTGGGGAAATGTTGGTCAAAATGAAGGAAACGCAACCCAACCTTTCGCTAGAGGGGAAAGAGAGCTAATAAAATGGCAAGCTTTGTTTCTAGATTTAGTCATTACTACAACAAATTCATCAAAAATCTAGAAAAGCAGAGTCTCAGTTTGGAAGCAGAAGTCAAACTTTTAAAGGCAGTTGTAACGATGGTAAACCTGTGCAGCTGCAAGAACTGGTGTCTGAAAAAGAGTTTGAGATTAGAAAAGCATCCTTTTCTGAAAGTAAATAGAATTCTGTAGGTAACAAAAGCGATACTGCATGAGCAGAGGAGATCTTATCAACAGTAATGAGACAAATTACTTCAAAGGGCAACATACCCATAATTGTTTTTCAATTGGCTGGAAGAAAAAATGCTTTCAGGTATGTGAAGGAGAAAGCAAGCTGGTAAGAGATGCAAAACCTTTGATCCAGGATACAAACAAATTGATGGAATCAAGGATTAATAAGGAATAGACAGGGATGAATAGTCTGTTTTCATGCCACCAACCTTTATGTGAAGAGCAGTAGCTGATGGTGAAAATGAACTTTTTAATATTGCTGCCCAGAGGGTGATCTGGATTCAACTGATGCTAACAGTTCAGGTCCTAATTCTCCTTTCCTGTCAGTGGAAAGGTAGGCATCTCTCCTGAAAGGTACATGTTAGAGACTATAAAAAATGGCTTAACTAACCTCTTTCTCCTTGACTATAAAGGAACAAAAAGTGGCAACATACCTGACTTTGGCACTTCAGGTATCTGAATTTGGGCCGGGTGAATATGGTCCAGTTTTTAAGAATGTAGCTTCTTAGCATAAATCATTTGAGATGCTAAAACCTAATTTATAGGAAAGAAATCTACAAGATTATGGATTAAAATGTAACTAGCATTTCAACTTCCATTCTTGAAGTATTATTTTTGCCATGATTATTTTGTTATTATATATGGCCTTGATGGTGCAAAAAAAGTGAATACCTTTATTCAAGCTGTAAAGCTGATTTTTTTTTTTTCTCATAACTACTTAAATTTCGGGTTTTTTTCCCCTTGTAGCTGTGGCTGCAGCAGTCATTTTTCCACAGTAATGAAAGAAAGAACATGTATTTTTTATTTGGGTACTCCTGAAATTGAGACATCTGAGAATCAAGTTTAAATTTTTTTTTCAATGGCAATGCAAAAACTCCATTAACTTATTTTGGTATTCTAAGCTGTTTATGATATTTCCTTTCAGTCGAAGCAAAAAAAGAGCCGTAGTTTGTTCACCAAGTAGTACAAAACTGTCATATTAAACTGCAAAAATTGTAAATAACAAGGGTTCCATGGGGCTGGTAGGGTTGGTTGGTTGTTTTTCAGGTCAAACGGCAACAATAATTTATACAGAAAATGCTTTTTTTTTTTTTTTTTTTTTATTCATAGGATGGAATGCGTCCTCTCAGCAGCAGTCGAACTGTGGAAAGCAGCAACAGTAAATCAAAGACAGAGTTGGGTGTTTCAAGAGTTAAATCTTTTCTTCCTGTTCCTAGAAGTAAAGTCACCCAGCCTTCTCAGAATACTAAAAAAAGCAGCAGCAGTAATACAAGGCAAATAGAGGCAGATAATAACACAAAAAGAGAGATTTGGAATTTGCACAAAAAAGAACAAATAGAAAAATCTAATAAATAAGCCTGCCTACCATACAATTTTCTGTGTTCATATAATCTCTATTGCAAAGAACCAAGTACTCAAATATGTAAATATTTTTTAAAAGTAGACTGTTTCCCTGTAATGTAAAGTTTGTACAGGACCACAGTTTTATTTCTATGTAAATCAGCTGGAAATTATATTGATTTAAACTTCAGAAATGGGCAGTTTTGCTACCTTCATAGATGTTTGGGTTTTTTTTTTCTTCTTTTATTATGAAAATTACTCATTTAAATGATAATATTCAGGGGTATTACCACAGGATTCTGTTTGTGTATATACTGTACATAAATATTATTCTATTAAGTTCACGTGTTAAACTGCATTCAGATGAGTTGCACAATATGTACAGCAATGGCTTAAAGCTATTGTACATGCATTTTAAAGACGTGTTTTTATCTTCACTTAATGAAAAATTAATGGAATGTGGCAATAACTAAAATGATTGGAAATGCAGATCAATTACTTTCAGCTACAAGCCATATTAAATACTTTGATTTCCCCATTACCTGCCTGCTGAATTGTGATTTTTTTTTTTCCTCCCAAGCTTCTCTTCATCTAAAATGTCATGAATTTCCGTTATAACTTTTCTTTTAAGAAAAAGGAAAGAGATTGAGAAATTAAAATGCAATAAAAGTTATTTTTCTCAGACTCTTATTCTTTGATAGAATTGAAAAAAATGTGATCATTTATTAACTTAGTTTTTCTTGTATACTGTAAAAACTTTTATATACTTCATTAGTGTTTTAAAAGTATCAGAGAAATAATAGTGTTTTACGGAAACAGATTTTACTGAAAAAGAATTTGAGCACAAGCTTAACTACAGTATTATCAGAGATAATGTAGTAGCGATAACATGAGTTACTATGTAATTATCAATTTCTGTTGTGGATTAAAGATGTAATTGCTGTGAAATGATACTTGAGTTGCAGTTAAAATTAAATCTTTTTCATTTTTCGCCCCACTACAGAGGTAGATCATGTTCCCATGAGGGAGAATTTCTACGAAGGGAGTATTTCCCCAGTCTCTCCTTAACGGTAGCTACAGTTACATACTTGTGAGCTGTAATAATGTGGAAACGCTCGCTGTCTCGATACCTCACCTGGTAGGCAGAGGAAAGCGCGGAGTTGGCTTGAGATCAGACTTAGATGCCTTCCGAGGGGCTGTCAGGAGGTGGGTTTGAGAGCTACGCACAGTGATGTGGTCATGCCTCTAATTTCCAAAGTAGCGTTTTTTCTCAAATTAAGCCTGGAAGAGGAAAATATTACCTGTTCCCTAACGCTTCACCTTTATATGTAAAACAGTCATCCCAAACTCATGTCAATAAAATTTTTGTACTGCATACTGTCTTTCTGTCTCTTAGTTGGTGTGTATGTGTGTTATCTCTATTGAAACAGAATGTTAGAAGCTTATTTCTGTAATCATTTCCCGCACAATATATTTAAGAAAGTACCATGTCTTCTGGTAATCACTGTTTTATTAAAACTTGAATTTCTTGTGTGATAGTAACATACATCTGGATACAGATGATTTCTCTAAAGGTTGTTTTTTTTCTTTTATTTTTTGCAGTAATTTTGGTGCTGAAAAATGGGATGCTACTTTTGCAGTTGGTTTGTAGCAGAACGAATCGGCTGCAAACTGCTGTAGGTCAGAGCAATGGGTCTCAGCAATTAGGATCCCTCGTGCTGAAGTGGTGTGAGCAGCGGTGTGGTAGCTTGTGTGAGAAGCTCAGGCATGGATTTCATGGTGAGGAGGTACACAAAATGGAAAATGTTTTTTGTAGTGATCACACGAGTTGCAACATCAGGATTTGTAGTAACACTAAATCTTTTTTTTAAAAAAGCGCTATAAGAAAAGAAGAAAAATCCTGACATGCTTCTGAACTAGGTTTATTCTACCTTGGAAATGTCAGACCTCATTTAGATCAAGAGTTAGCAGTTAGTTAGATCTGTGTGGGAAGATCTTAGGCACTGTGTCCCAAAGCATGTTTTGAGATATATTTTAAGACTCTGTATATTGTCTGTGAGAATCAAAAGTCTTCTGTGCTGTACTTTGAGTGAAAATCTGCAGAAGACAGAGTAACTTTGATCATCTGTTCATGGTTTGAAAGTTAGGTCTCTATTGCTAAATTTAGCATCGCCTTTCAATGCCCTCATTATCCTTTCTTTTCAGCCTGCTGTCCTAATCTCTCTCCATCTGCATCTTTTACCCGGCTGACTTCTACCTGGTAGCATTTTGTTTGTCCGTCCTTCAGTTCAACACAGTTTGTGATCTTCATACATCCTTAATTACACAGCATTTTGCAGATCTCCTAATTGAATCTTATCTTCTGTAGTAACTGTTAAGCATTCTTGTTAGGCCCTATCAGTTCCTGCCCTCAAATGGTGAACGCCACATAACCGTAAAATAGTTTGTATGTGAACATAGAGGGTTCTCCGTTGGTTTATCCTTTGGATTGTGATAGATTGTGGAGAAGCAAGGCAAGGCTCTGTTCCCGAGTTCAGGGCATCACTGTACCTTCAGGTTCTTCCCGTGATGCTGCAAACAGCACTCCTCATACATGACTTGTAATATCAACTACTATCCTTTTGGGTTAGTAAGGGGCAAAATCCTTTTTCTTCATTCCTTCCTGTGTCTTAAGCAGAGGATTTAAGTGTGCTATCTATGGCGGACCACGCTGCTGCATGCTGCGCTCCACTCCCATCTGTTACCTCTTTCCATATCTTTAAAAGAGGTGAGGTAAGTGGAGAGAGAGAGACCCTGTCTACATGGAGGAGTATCTTCTTCTAAGATCATCTTCTAATGGAAGCTTCTAAGATTGCATCCATTCCACAGGCCACTTTTAATTTAGCCCCTATCTAACTATACCACGCTCCTTATACATGGCTCAATCCCTTCAACCAGAGGAACGTGAAAGATCATTCTCATCCACCAATGACCTTGGTAAGTCCTGAACTTTCCAGCTCTCCACTTCAGGTCAGTCCTCAAAATAAAAGCTTTCAGCATGTCTTCTACAGTTCTTGTTTCTTGACAAAGAACATGGGATATGTTCCTTGAAAGAATGAGTCCCTTGGACAATATTTGCCTCAGTTATTTAGTTGCTGTGCATGAGATCCAAAATGAAAAGTGTGACAAAACCTGCTGCTTCATTCAGCAGAGGCAGCAACTTTCATCAACAAGAGCAAACTCAGAGGGCCTGAATTGCTGAGGTGTCTCCTGCCATACTACAGTTCAAGTGATTTACAAACCAAATCAAAACTGCCCAGATTTCCAGTAAAAGTGGAATTTTACTGTGGGATGGGGGTGAGAATTGGGGGGCGGGGGAGTAAAACTTGTGGGTTGAGATAAGAACAGTTTAATAGGACAGAAAGGAAGAAAATAATTATGATAATAAAACCAATAATAAAATGACAATAATAATAATAAAAGAATTGGAATATACAAAACAAGTGATGCACAATGCAATTGCTCACC
>JAVJGG010000005.1:26863143-26891577 GCA_035590195.1 Aviceda cuculoides
CTCCCTGGGATCCAGTGACAGGACACGTGGGAATGGTTCAAAGCTGCGCCAGGGGAGGTTTAGACTGGACATGAGGAAGCATTTCTTTACCGAGAGGGTGGTTAAACACTGGAACAGGCTTCCTAGAGAGGCGGTCGATGCCGCAAGTCTGTCAGTGTTTAAGAGGCATTCGGACAATGCCTTCATTAACATGCTTTAATTTGGTCTGCCCTGAATTGGTCAGGCAGTTGGACTAGATGATCGTTATAGGTCCCTTCCAACTGAAATAGTCTATTCTATTCTATTCTATTCTATTCTATTCTACTCCCTCAGCAGAGGAAAGCTGTCTCCTTTCCTGCTTGTTTTACATGTGCTTCCCTGTGGGACAGAGACAAATCCTCTCCAGTTTAAGGAGCATGCTCCAATTCTGGAAATGCTACCTCTGAGTCCAGGGTTCATCACTGAAATTGGATCACGTTCCTAAATCATAGCCATTGAAAAAAGGATCTTTGTTTTAAATGCTTTGCCCCCTCTTTGTACAGTACAAAAGTATCTTTCATTTTCCATACTCCATTGCTTTGAGGGATTTTCCAGGAAGTAAATCCACCAGACTACAGTGGCACCCACACCTCCATGCTCCAGGAATCACAGGTCCCTCTCTTCCAAAGGCAGAACGTCTTCAGGATGGTGCTGGTGCTACAGGAAGTCTGACCACTGGTTTCAAAATTAGTAGATGAAATATTCAGTTCATGTAAACCAAGACAGACCTACCAAACCTGGCAAAGACTGGTGCTATCCAAACTAGGAGCTTCAGCTCAGGAAATCGTGCAAGCCCTTCTTCCCATCTCACCGAGGACAGGCCTTCAGCATGAACTTCCAGCAAAGAGTTAAACCTCTGCCCAATTGCTGTCCTGAAACTAAAGCTCTTTCTTGAGCACAACCCCAAACACACACGAAGATTAATTAGAGGTTTGTCAATCTTCTAAAGAATAGAGCTGTTTATAGTTTGTTATATAATAATTTGGGGTGGCATAGAACCCTCATCGAATGGGCGAGATGGCACCTCCACCCTCCAGCTGCCGGAGCCAGCGGCGCGTTACTCTTGGCACAGCAGCCGGTATTCTTTCGTGCCCTGCTCCACCTGGGTCAGGCTGCCCCCAGCACCTGCGCTCACCGGCAAGCTTCCCTCTCCCCGGGAGGAGAAGGCGGATGACTTCAGGCACAGGAATACAACTTGGGGAACCGCTGCATATGTATTTTATCAGTATATTCTGCTCCTCATGGCCAGCAAACCTCCCCACTGTGCTTCACTGAGGTGTACATTAACCTCAAGGTTTCTAGGATAACTGAGGCAGATTTTCCTTGCCTTTTCTCTGTTTGTAGCCAATAATCCCACAGATGAGCTCTTTTTAGAGAAGAGACGCAAGACATTTCTGTTCTTCAGGTGCTCTAGATGATTACTTTGCTTCGCAACAATTTAACTTACAAAACCTTCCTGAACTCAACCTACTCTTCAGTCAATTAATAGGTTTATAATGACACTTCTATAGTTAAGCTTAATAGAAGTCAGACAAAACACAACAAAACAGCATCTCACCCTCTGCCCTGAACTTATTGAAAAGGACATGTTTTCTAACACAGCAGCTCCTCCTTCACCGTATTTGGCCGTAAGGTCCTTCACAGTCATTTGGCCCCCAGATGGCCAGTTCTTCTCTTGCTTCACATGCCTGTTTTCAATTACAAGGGCATCTGAAAGCTGGTTATTCTTCTGTGGCTTAATGTTTTTCATTTCTTCTGTTGGCATGTCAATGAATTTAAATATTCGTCCGACAGACCGCATCTATGAATCAAAACAAACAGTATTCTAATTGGAATCAATACTTAGCTATCAAAACAAATGAAATCAAATTATTCCTAATTCCTAGCCAGAAAAGTGAGTTTCTCTTCTCTGTAAGATATGCCATGATACAATTTTCAAAGGTAGGACACTTCTTGTGTAGAGCTCTAGATTCTATTGCTCTTGTACTACTGACATTGGTCTAATACGTGATTCTACTTGCTTCCTCTTTAAAAGGACAAAATAGCTCTTTCTAGCTTTAAAAATGTATTTTGAAAACTGTAGATGATGTGTTTTATGAAAACAAAGTATGATCATGAAAGCAATCTTGGAGTCTTCAACTCCTTCCTCCTGTAGGGGGTTGCCCAACCCAAAACCTGAAGCTCCTTGAATATTCATTTATCTCCAAACATCAGCAGACTGTGTGGAATTTGAAAGATGTAAACCAGTAGCACCAAGTAAAGAGGAACAATCATCAGACATTAACATCTGAGTATTTATGAGAAATTACCTATAGTTTTTACCAAAAGAATAGTAGGAAGTTCCATGAGAATTAATTTTATATCTGTAATTATATATATATTAAGTGAAATAATCAAGTCCTGTAGTTCATGAACTTCAGAGAGAAGTTGCTAGTAGCACTCTTGATGAATTTTCAAAGGAATATGGGACTAGAAAGGATCCTCTTGATTTTATTTTTTTTTTTAATGGGTCACGGGTCAATTAATACATAGTTAATTCATCTCCTTCACTAGAACTTCACTGCTCAAGTGGTCAGAAAACATATTTTTAAGTCTATGGACCAGTTTGTTCTTGTAAATTTATTAATTTTAAATTATAAATAGTTCTTTTTCCTAGCTGCTTTCCCTATTAATTTATGGAGGGCTGCCTTAGATCCAGTCACCCTTTGTTCTTCAGGACTAAAGAAAATCCAGGTTTAAGCCTCTTTCTTAACGTATGTTCTCCTTCACCAAACATCCCAGTCAAATTAATCTTTCCTGTCTGACCAGAATGTCAGACAGGACATTTTGGATGATGTTTCACAAGGATATTGTACAAAGGCAGTGATACTTTCCTATCTATAATAGGAATATCTCAATTAACACATTCTAGGATCATATGCTCTTTTCTTCACAGTCACGTCTTGCGGTCACCCTCTGATTGAGCAGTGGTCAGCCAAGCTTTCCTCCATCTTAGCCATTTCTAAACGAGGACATTCTTACTTACAACAGAGGTTATTCTTAGCAGTCCCTCAATCTAAGGCTTTGCACTTCGGTTACTAAAATCTGTTTCATATCTGCCATTTGAGGTCACCCAATACCTTTCAACTCACAGCATCCTTCATGCTAACATTGCCTTTCAGCTTTGTGCCTTTGGCAGATTTCTTCAACACAATTTTTTTTTTCTTTGTTGAGAGCATTAAAAAAAGATTAAACCAAGCTCAGTCACAAATCTAATCTTTGTTGAGTAGCCTCCCTACAGCTTAATACTTACAGCTTAATGCCATTTCCTTTCTGTCCAACTCATTAACTAGTTTACAGTTCTTGTAATAATCCTGATCTCCTTCATTTATATAATTTCTGAAACAGAGCCACAGCCAGTGCTTTCCTGAAGACAAATGAGATCTACTACATTACTTTTCTCTGGAAAATAAATCATTGAACACAGTTACCAGGTTAGTCTGATGCAACCCTAATGTCAGCAAACCTGACATTCACTCTGTAGGCACTGCATCTTTAATTACTCCTTCAAAATAGTTTCTAAAGACTGCTGCCATCAGACTAACAAACTGATGGTGGCACCAATGACTTCCCATTTCTCCTTCTTAACCAGAAGTGACAATCATTATTCTATCATGTGCCACTGCCAGCTTGGTGGATTCATTGGAAGTGGCCATTACCAGATGTCGAGCTTCTCAGCTGGTTCTTCCTGAACCCTACGATGGGACGTCTGGTCCCACCTGGTCTGCATGCACGGGGCAGCATTGTTCCAGCCCAGTTTCACATGTTTAACTGAAATGTCCAACTGCAGAACCCAATCACACTTAGTTGAAGACTCTGATTTTAGATAGACTGACTCATGGGTGGTGTATGTGTCCCTCCACAAAATTTAGGGAGACCAGGATTCTAACTCAGGCTCTTCAGTTACATGCCCACAGCTAGGCTAGTTTTTGCACATAATTTCCACCTCAGATACTGTAAATCCCATTTCTACCTTCTGCTCCACTTTCAACTCCCCAGATTAAACACTGCCCTTTTACTGAAAACTGAGATCGAGTATTTATTTATCCAGAATTTGGGCCATTTGCAAGTCTAACTCTGATTTTGTCAAGTCTCTCTTCTCCATCTGCTTCTTGACCTCCAACGCACAGCTTGTTTTGGTTAACTAATCCATTCTGTAGAGGCTATCTTTTCTGATATACTTTCAGAGAATGTTGTTCATGCTGGTAGTCCTAGAGACTCCAATATTTCCTACTGTTTTTCTCTTGCTATTCAGGATACAAATTTCACTTCCTTACTTGAAGAAGACGTGACTTTACATTCAGGTTCCTAAGTGCCTTAGTCCAACTAAATTAATTAACTAGATTCCTCATTTTACCAAAATTTGTCCTTGTAAACAACAAGAGTAAACTGTAAGATACTGTCAATTCTTATTGGTCAGAAATTATTCAGCAAAATAAATTAATAAACAGATAGATACCTGCATAGCTACTGCATCCAGGAATATCTGGGCCTTATTATTAGCACGCGTTCTCTACTCTGTCCTTGGAGTACTCTGTACTCTGACCGTACAACTCAGCATCGTGAAACACAATTGTGACAAGTTTTGAAAAGCATGCTAACATCCAAGCCTATCGATTACAATTTCCATCTCAACCACTGTGCAAGATGGAAAGGCACGGTCATGATCATGTTGATATATGAATGTCATCTCATTTTGGTGATACAAACAGGAAAACCTGGATCAGACTGACAATTTTCTTCCTGTCTGACTGTCTATAGTAAATTCCACACTAAGCACCATGCATTTATTTTAATCGGTGTTTGATGGTACATTTGTTTTCAGAAATCTTATCCTTATAGAAGTATCACCACTTCAGAAATGAAGGTCTTTCTTGGCTTCATCAAGAGCTGTGAATGTTTGTACATGCAGGGATTCCCTATAACTGCCCAAGAGATCCTACCATTACACAGCAGCTTAAATCTGCTATGAAGCCAGTTGGACAAAGAGCCTTCCACTACAACAGAAAATTTCATCACTATGTCCCAGATCACCCTGACAGATTCATCAGTCACATCACATATGCAGTTATTTTAGACAGCTTAATACTTTAAATCAATTCAAAAGGATGCTTTCCTGGTTCTGTAATTTGAATTATGATTTAGATCTGGGCAGAACGCAGCATAAATGTCAGAAACATTTTACAAAGATATCTATTCTTCTTTTCACAGGTAGATATCTTCTGTCATTCATAATGACAGGTATAGTGTAGGTGACAGCAAGTTTCTTATCCATTATTCCCATCATCAATGTGCCTGCTATATTCATATTCTTTAACTAATGCTTTAGAATAAAGGAGTATATTTACTACTTCCATCTAAAAATGTCTAGAGCATAATACACTATTTTTAGCCTTGCCTAATTGTATTTTACTGAGATTTTAATAACATGGCAAATTCTTTAATTCACTTTCTTATTAATATCACTTAAACTCTTCTTAATGTTGAAGGTGAATTCTTAATATAATTATGTAATATATTTCCAGAAAATGGAAGAAGTAATTCTTTTACAAGTAATCTAATACAATTAGTTTCATCAGGCCCTATGTTCTCTTTGGCTAGAAAGAGAGCAGTTACCCTCTCCAGACCAGACACGCATAGTATTCAACAATCATGTTGCAAGACACCATCTCCTCAAAAACATGCTGTCTGGAAAGTGCAGTGTGCATCTGAGAGACCCTAGGAGAGGTTGGTCCAATGGCTCATGTTGTAAAAAACCCCTGTGCACTAAGTCATCGCCAAAACTGCATCAATGCAGGCGGACCATATGGTTTTACTGAGGTTTCACATCTTCACATCTTTTCACATTTACTGTTACATTTTGGGTGCACTTATAGGACATATACTCCTCTTCCAAACTGCAAAAATGAAATATTTAGTTCATGTCAAACTTGACCTGAATTTTTTACTCTTTCTCACACTGCTTTGCAGGCAGAAAAGGAAATGTTCTAAAAGATTTTTCTTGATTCTGTTCCCTTCCAGATGACCAACACCTCAATTTGAGAATTGTCATTCTGATGCAGATTTTACAGTCAAGTATTTAATCTACTTAAACTTCAGAAATAAACGGGGTTCTCAGGTTTTCTGCTGGCAGTAGTAAATAGCTTATTAAGACCATGTCCAACTTAAAAAAAACCCAACCAACAATTGAACAGGAAAATAAAAGGATGAAAACCAGCTGTAAAAGCACCATTATTTTTCAGAGTCCTAATTTTTTCTGCGGTCCTCTTCTCTACCATGTACTATAATTCTTCAGCATCCCTGATGTACAGGGTGGGGCACTGTGAGGTTTAGCAAGTGTGGTTTTAATATCTCTTTGGGGGATTCTTTTTATATCTCCTTACATAAGTAATCTTGGCAACAGTAAAAGCATGGCATTTTCTCTTTCCTTGATAAAAGGAATTGTCCTTCCCAGTTATAGCACTGCTACTGCAGGATACACATCAGCGAAGGAGGACGTTATAAAGCATTGAAACAGTCCACTGGGACTAGCCATTGCTTATCTGTGAAAGCAGCACTTACTGGAAAACTTATTTTCTATTTCCTTACGAAGGAAAAAAATTAAAAA
Organism: Aviceda cuculoides; assembly: GCA_035590195.1. NCBI lineage: Eukaryota > Metazoa > Chordata > Aves > Accipitriformes > Accipitridae > Aviceda > Aviceda cuculoides. The sequence goes on from JAVJGG010000005.1 coordinate 26,869,808, forward strand.
TACTACAAGACTGCCTGGAGAGGTAAGAAAAGACTGAAAACCAGCTAAAGGGATATTAGCAGAAATGATCAAAGTGAAAAGATAAATCTAGCCTAACTGGTAGCTTTAAATGAAACAATGGATAGCTGTCAGAGTGTCCACATTTTTTTTTTTTTTTTAAAAAAGCAGAGCAGATAAAGTATCAGGGCTGTAGAGAACGAAATGCCAAAACCATTATGGGGTATTAAAAGACAATGGGGATTTTTCAGTTAAAGCCAAACCAGTTCAACAGAAATTGCTTCAAAGAGAATATTTGTGTATGTAAAAACAAAATCCAACCTAGAAATTCAGATTTCTCAATATGTATGCCAGTGTCATGGAAAGATCAAGAAGGAGATTGTGCGGAATAAAGTCAAATTTGCCACCTACCCATCCGTTTAGCCAATATTTCTTCTGGTACATTTTTTCCTTCTTCATGTGATCCTGCTTTCCTATTCTCCTGCCTTCCTGTCCTTTTGCTTGCATTTATTTCACTGAAATAAATACCTTGCATACCTTGTAAAACAACTCAGTACAAGCTTAATGTTACCTACTAATTACAGCAGCTAGGCCTCTGGACATGGGTTTCAGCTACTTGCAGAAAACTCCAGCTTATCTGACAACCAAAGACCGCTACCTACAAATGCGCTATACACTCAGGCATGCTTGTATGCAGGCTTGTAAGCATGGATGTCACAGCTGCTCAAGGAAGGGCAAAAGTGATGTCATCTAGAGCAGTGTGTGTGTATCTGTAACTGGAGACACACGGAGATGTGTCAGTTCTAGTCAATCTGGTCCTGTGGGGAGCTTCAAAGTACCCCTTGAGAGAAAAATAGAGTATAACCAAATAGACAGTATACTAAGTCAGGCATACATGCAAGCCTTTGCAGGACATCTGTAACCAAATAATTGTAAAAGACTTTAAAGAAGGAAGTGTTAAAATGTAGAGAATACAAGGAGTAGGAAATAATACATCTGCATCACCCAGTGAAGCAGTTTTATTATCTTGAAACCATGAAGCTATTCTTATCTGCTTGTGCACAGGAGCAGCTTTTGAATGTCAGAACCATCCTGCCAGCAATATCTATTAATTTGTCATTGGGATACCTAAAAATCCATGGGATGCAGGTGGGCAGCTATCCACTGCTGAAAGAAGTCCAGAGGATCCACTTACAAACCGATGCACCTTAGAAGGCTATCATTAATACAACTGGTGCTCCAGTGCAGTAGTTTGTCTTAATATAGAGAAGAGTAGTCAAAAACAGCTAAAGCAACTTGAGACTTTCTTTTCAGGGGAAAGGGAGTTACTTCCTTATTGCTACTAATAGATGACATTTTAACATCACTGTATTTTAAAAAAGGGGAAGTTCTTTATTAAGACACTAGTGTGTCCAGCACGGTCTGAATCCCACAGTAAGACTTTCTGTTGGTCTTGTGAAACACGTTCAGTTTGTATTAAGCTGTTTAATATGTGCACACGATTCTTATACAGATCGTTATACTTAAAGTGATCACATTATGCCTTATGGGGCTTAGATGGAGTTTACGAACGAGAGCTGACTGAAGGTTGTTGTCACTGTTGTGCCCTACCAATGACACATTTTACTTCACTATCAGTCACACAACTGCTGTTTGCCCTGTCCTGCAGTTACAGCAAAGCCCTTTCACAAAGTGTTTGCCCTTCAACACAGTCTGTTCTAACAAGCAAAGAAAGAGTCAGCATAAAACAACTAGTGGATAGGGAAAAAATGTGTCCCTGAATGGCAGTCAGCTTTCTGGACTATCACCAGTCACACACGTAAACAAGAGATTAGATGTTGTTAAGTGGTTAATTCCTAGTTTTGGGGCTCTTAAGGATTTCCTTCAGGATGAGGGTAGTTGAATCAATTATTTAAAAAAAATACATCGAACTGGCAAATATTCCTTCACTGTCACTGTCTGCCCCAATTATATATTTTTTAAATGACAAGTCTAAATCACTATTGATTTTGCGTGGAAGGAGCTCAGAAACATCCGTTGTGATGTGTAAAGCCCTTAAGGAGACCAAGTAAGGTATATTATATATCTTGGTAAGGTATATAATCATAACAAAACAACTCCAAGCCTTTTTGAAGTTTTCCCATCACTGCTACATCTGCAATCTAAATCCTCAAATGCAACTATTTGCTGTTGCCTATTCTAGTCCAGGAAAATCTGATCATAGAAAAACTCAGTTTGTGCTGTGCCAAAGCCAGTAGGTTGCATGAAAGGTATGAGGGGAACTTTCTGACACATCTGCCTGATATCAAACTCTGAAAATAACTCACTGAACACCCATAATCAACAAAATAAGGCAGTTCCTCAAAAGAAAGCACAGCACAGTGCACTTTATGCTTACCAAACTATCCACATCTATGCTTGAGTTTACTGCCCACTGCAAGGTTCCCATGATATTCATAGCTAAAGTAAGAATAATGCCAACTCTACCTGGTCCATCACCTGCGGAGAGAAAAGGACATTCAATTTATATGCAAATAAAAAGCCAAGAGAAACCAGAAAATTAGCATGTATATCTTAAAATACATGTTCACATTCTCTCCTCTTTTATCTCATGGGGAAAACATGGATTTGTTAATTATACAAAGGACTGAGAGCTTAATCATCAGTTAAACACCTGGCTTTGGCACTGAATTCACTAGAAAGCCTGTTCTTGCTTTGGTAGAAGAAAAAAATTGTATCTTGGTACTTAAGCTGTAAACAGAACCAGGCCTCTGCAATCTTGATTTCAATTTCCTTTTTCCAACACATAGGAATCTGTGAAATGACTCTTATCTAACTAAAACACCACAGCTAACAACTTTAAAATTCAAAATAGTTGCACTGGTTTACATTTTCATTTCTTGGACAAATAGAGGACATGTTCTCCTTACTGTTCCATGAAGATGCAGATATAAATTATTTGCTTTAATTGTCTGCTGTAACAAACATGGGACTTTCCAGGGATTTTCCTTCATGAGTTCATACAATGCAATATAAGCATTTAAACTACCCCACTGTTGATTTTTAATCTCACTATGTTTTAAAGGAAATTGAGAATTTAAGCCAAATGCCTTTCTCGGATTCTTAACTTATTCTATGGCTTTTTTCAACAAATTTCCTCCTGTTTTGCTTATAGACATCTTGTTAACAGAGTAATTATAGAAGTAAACAATAAAAGCAAAATATTCCTCCTGAAAGCTGACAGATTAAGAAAAGGAATTTAGTGTGTAACAGTAAAGTTTACAATGGTGGCAAGATGACAAATTTTCATGTATTTAAAAAGTGCTTTTAACCCCTTCTCTGAAATTAAATATCCAGAAAAACAGTAACACAAGAAACAGTTTTCCTAAAAAAACCCAAACTACTCAGCGCACAAAGTAAAAAAATGAGAAGGGCAGCAGGGGGTATTGTTTCCCTATGAATTTTAGGGGAACTAAAGTCTCCTTCGTAAAAAAAAGTACCGTAGGTGCATCTTTTCATGCAGAAGTATTTGTGTGGTTGGATTTTTTTTTTCTAAGATGAGGAGAGATCTTTATACAAATAATAGAGGATAGCATTTCATACACAATACAATATTTGACAAAATGTACACTTTTCAACACTGAAGTATGATCAAACGAAATTTGGATATTGTTAGAACCAAAAATCTCCTTCACAAAATCAGCAAATTCTTGTTCATCAGCAACCACAGTACTGAAACTGCATCCAGATCCTGCACACACAGTTCAGTGTAATATTTGGAAGAGGGAGAATAATGCCTGAGAATCAAAATCAAAAAACATACATAACAAAAGCATAGTGAATTAAAAACTGTATTTGAAGTAATCTGTAGCTAAATCTGCTGAGTTTTTCCACAGAACTGAATTATTCTAGCACTTGGGGGACATTATTCTCCTATTCTCTGCTTGTTGGAGACTGGCTACACCTGGCCAGCCACCAGCAGCATTTCAAATACAAGTAAGATAGTAAGGTATAAAGTGATTCTCATTCATGTACTGGGTTTACCAACAGTGGTGAGCCATTTTTAAGGGGATTTTGAATGCAGTTTGCAAAACTTCACATCAGAAAATGGGTCAGTGGGTTGGGAATTAGAGAACTGGATGACTATTTCTGCTACTGGTGTGGCTTTAAAAGATCATTACAACTTCACATGTCTTAGCCATTTGCAAATGAGAGTAACATTAACTTCTATTTACTAAAAAACTTTGAGCTATACAGATGATAATCAACATCCAACCTTTTCAGTACACTAACGTGGTTACATTAATGTGCCTTAAAACATGCAAAAAATTACTTTTACAGCAATTACAGTCAAGAAATGGAAAGTTCTATCCCTTCAGATATTCAGATTAATCCTTTTAATGAGTCCTCTACAACATTAGATTGGAGCTATAATGGCATAATTTCTGTTTTAATTAAATCGTATTTACTATTATGACATATTTAAATCAGTGACTCCAATGTATGCTAAATTTTACAATGGTTTATTTCCCTCAGAAGTTTCTAAAGCTGAGCTGTTAAACAGAAGCAGAAGACTTCCATTTCAGTACTCCAGTAAAGTTACTGTACCTGTAGTTATGATAGAGATGAATGCCACAGCAACAAAAAAGACAACAAAAATAATTTCTATCCTCATCTGGAACCAGCGCAGTGTTGACAGGTAGAGGAACCAGTTTGCCGTGTGCAGGTTCAGGGCTTTGTGAAATAAGGTCTCAAAATAGGGCTGCCGCCCAAAAGCTCTCAGTGTCCACAGCCCTTTTAAGCTTGTAACAAGATGGGTGAATATCGGACTCCGAGCTGTAAAGTGTTTAAATTAGAAACATCATAAGCACTCATAAGCAAATAACCTTTGATATAATGCAAATACACAGCCCATTGCTCTAACTCACAGCAGTATAACTATTGTCAGTGTTTAATCTACGTGGTTTTGGAATACCTGGCTGAAGTAATCCGAGCACAAGATCTACAACAACAGTCTTTGATGAATGGGTTGAAATTCCATTCAGTGTATTGCCAGGAAGGGATCACATTAATTCTTCATAGTTAGCATACTACTTGGGGAAGCTCCTGGCCCGCTCTAAGATGCCACAAGAGAAAGGTGGCTCCTCCCCAGCCAAAATGAATTCTTGCAACTCTGATAACTCCATCAAGTGAAGATTTTTAAGAACAGACAGAGAACTTTAATGCTCTGGATTCAACTGTACTGACATGGTAATTTAAAGCAGATCTTGCATTACATAAAAAGTGGTGAGCCAATGCTGTACCCCCGTGAACATCAAAGAAACTGATTTAGTTCTGAGGAACTTCAGAATTACACTTAAGTAAAAGGGATGATGATCATCAGGGTTTAAGATTCAGGACTGATTTGCTGAGGATCTGCCAGTTTGTTGTAAAGCCAGGCCACAGTGCCTGATCTGCAAACCCTCAATTCAAAATGAGGTTTTCCATTTTATTGGGAATGTGTTAGACTCTTAATGGGGGGAGAGGAAGGAAATTTAGTCAAATAATTTATTCAGAAATAAGAATTCTTTGCAATCAAGACATATCCATTCTAAATTTTTCTTATAAAGAAACAAACTCATAGGGCACATACCAAGTCTGACCACAATTTTTCAAGTTACGTTTACTCTCAAGAAAACTGTATGTCAAGACTTTATTTGTTTTCAGCTGCAGTGGTGATAAAGCCCAGCTTTAAAAAGATCTTCTCCACTGCTCTTTGGCAGCAGAGCACTCAGTATTGGCTGGACCAGTAACAGCACTGCCTTTAAGGAGATATGTGTTCTGCTCCCAGAGACAATGGCATCTTGCAAGAGAAAAGGCAAAGAAGAGGTGAAAGGGTGAATCACTTCTCAATTGATTTGTTGTGGATTTAGAAGTCCACCAATTTTGCTGCTCCTACCTTCAGATTCCAGTTGTTTCAGCTGCTGAGAAGTGTGGAGGAAGTATGCCCTTAACATAATAAAGGCTGCTATCACAGGCACTGATGCCAGGAAGATGTAGGGTTGTAATATTGAGACTACTGTTATAGCGCCAATCACAATCAGTATTAACTGTAGAATGAAAGAAAAATACTATTGATACAGTAAACTTGTCATTTTATAGACTAGAGATTGGTGATGAGTCTCCTTCCCATGGCAACTATCTATTGTTTCAACAAACATAAAGTGCTAAGTATGATTTGCAGCTGAAAACAAACCTCCATGAAAAGATCATGAATAACTGAGAACAGATCCATAACCTGTTGGAAAAAGCTGCCATCTTGTCTAATAGATGGAAGAAGTGTTTTCTGCAGTACAACCAGTATTGCGGGCTTCTAAATTATGAAGCCACACAAAAACAAGGGCAACTAGGCACTCACTCTCCAGTTAAAATTGTAAGAACAACACTTGCAATATCTGCAGCCACCTCATCTGGACTAGGTGTGCCAGACTGTCAGGAGCTGAGTGCCAGTCTCCTGCAGGTTCTGGACCAAGCAGTTTTTCTACGGGTCAGAAAAAGTGGGAAGTCACGCATCATCGCTTGCTCAAGGGACTGTAACCCACATATGAAACTAGCACTACTACTCATCCGGATCAGAAGACAGGAAAGAAGTCCTAAGAGGACTTGTGGTATGAAAAATGAGCAGTTTCAGGAGAAAAAAAGATAGTTTAAGGTGGCAGATGAATCAAAAGGAAAAAAATCTTTCCAGAGTTAATCTATTTAACCCGCCACAGACTACTACCATTCTCGTAAGACCTCATCCTCAGTAGCTCCAGACAGATTTAGCTAAATCGGGCCTCGATCTTTATTCTAGAAGCACCTTAAGCACTTAGACTGTTTTTGTCTCATACCTAAATCTAATGAAAATCAAGTACATCAGTGTACACAGAATAGCAAAGCTCTGCTTTGTATCAGTGTTACCTTTCACACTGAACAACTACCTCAAACTGTAAACTTATCAGCCTAAAGCAGCTGCAAATGAACAATTTGGGCACAGTGATGGACACTGCATTGAAACATCACTGCAAATGACCAGTCAGCAAAGAAATAGATGGAAAGCAAAACTAATTTCACATTAGGAAGAAACCTGCAGTTGGTGCTTTTGCTACTACATCCACATAAATTCAAGGAAGGATTTAAATTTCCAGTACTCCAATCAGAGGTCTTTCATGAACAGGTAAGCATGTTCCAGGTTTCCTATCTTTTTTTTTTTCACCAGAAATCTGAGCAAGGCAATAACAGCATCAAAGTTTACGAAAAAAAATTACTGTAACAGCTGAACTAGTTAAAGATTTCTTTCACTATATTTCTCTTAAAAGAATGGTGACACACGTGGGTTATGCTTGTGCAGGCTGTATAGCACTTGTCTGCAGCAATGCAAGAATGGATTTGTGTTTACTCATTATTTCAAACTGCAGAATTTAGTACCTCTTGTATCTCTAATACTTAAGAAGCGAATGAACTGTTCAGTTGATATCGAGCCAAGTTATACAGCTCTCTCATTACTTGAGGTTACACAGTCACACAGTGACTGTTTTAATTCCTATTTCCATCTTTTACTTAAATTTTGCAAAGCCCACCATGATGCCATATCGTTCTCACTGCTGGTCCAACAGTTACTCCACTAAAAAGTTGAATATGAAAATTTGTGTTACTCCACATAAATTCCAAACACAAAATAAATGTAAAGTCAAACAGAAGTTGACACCTTCTCTAAAAAAGACAGTAGCCAAAACCAACACACAAGCTAGCTACATTGGCATATGGTCAGGGAACGGCAGCAGAGGGCTCATGCAGCCCAGTTAAGAGCCACAATGCTGCGCTGCAGTGACCCCAGGTGCTGAGCTTTCAGGCCTGAGACAGAGGCCAGATGGGAAGTCATGTTCTAGGGCTTCCTCTGTGTCACCAGTCTGGAAAATACAACTGGTGGCAGAGACAGCATTTCACCAAGGGTTCAGGGGAGTGATGGTTGCAGCAGCCAACTTGGTTAACCAATGGGGGTTTATCATTTAGGGAAAACCAGTCATGACCATAGATATAAATGTCCAATGAGTTCACTATGACCTTTTGAGTGTGACTATACTAAACCTTAGGGACAAGCAATATATGCTAGCAGCATCTCATGTGAAGATCTCCAAGAAATGATGACCCCACTGCAAGCACCAGTAGAAGACTAAGATGGATGTTAAAACTAGTGGTAATGCTACTGCAGTCATTAGCTGGCTACAATTCATACCTAAGATGTATGGAAGCAGGTCAGATGGCTGTCAGAGAAAACATCATAGATGCTATCTCTTGTCATTGATGTAAAGGTTGATACCGCTGCTTCTTTTATGGGCAACTGGGTATATCCCAGTGACTGGAGAGTAACCCTGGCCTCTTTCATCCTGAAGCCTCGTTCATCCTGTATGAAAAGCCCTGCTCCCTGAAAGGAGCAGCTCCTGATATGTCTAATCCCCATAAAACTCCTAAGAAAAACTATGTCATGACATCCACAGCTGCAACAGAGAAGGATGCAGTGTCCCTAAACAAGGAGTTAGCCAGAGTCATCTACCAGTTCATTCTCACAGAAGAGGGAGTAAGAACCAGCTCTAAAATTGTGTCAAATTCCTGAGAAAAGCTCAGAAGTCAGAAGGATGAATTTATGCAACCATAAACCGAAGGCTAGCAGAGACCAAGCCTTCATCTCCACCAAACTCAGAATTAGGCATCCCAGTACCTTTAGAAGCTAACCGTTTCTGTAGATCTCTGCACCTGGGAAGGAATAACCACATGCACCAGCACAGGCTGGAGGCTGACCAACTGGAAAGTAGCTTTGCAGAGGTGGCCCTGGGGGACCTGGGGGACCACGAGGCAGCAACACCCCCTTGCAGCAAGGGAGGCCAACAGCAGCAGCATTGTCAGAAGATCAAGGAAGGCAATCCTTCCCCTCTCTTCAGCAGCAGTGAGACTGTATCTGGAGTGGGTTCTCCAGCACAAGAGAGATACAGACATACTGGAGCGAAAGGTCTTGAAGATGATAAAGGGACCAGAGCATCTCACATACAAGGACAGGCTGTCAGAGCTGGGACTGTTTAGCCTTAAGAGAAGGCTTAGGGGGATCTTATCACTTTGCGTAAGTATCTGATGGTATTTATTATATTTATAGAAATTAAAAATATGTGTATATATGCAAATAATTTTTATAAATTATATAGTTTAAAAATTATATCCTATTTCTATAAATACCACTAGGTACTTGGTGCAGAGCACCAAGCGGCACCCAGTGGGAAGTTAAGAGGCAACGGGCACAAGCTGAAATGCACAAAATTCCATTTAAATGTAAGAAAAAGTATTTTTATTGTGGGGATGGTCAAACACTGGAACAGGTTACTCAGAGAACTTGTGGAGTCTCCACCTTTGGAGATACCCAAAATCCAACGTGGCCCTGAGCAACCTGCTCTAGCTGAACCTGCTTTGAGCAGAGGGGTTGGAGAGGTCCCAAGTCCTAGGTCCAGAGGTCCCTTCCATATTCTGTGACTCTGCGATAATAAGCACAGAAGGAGAAAGTCATATGTATAACTTTTCTGTATATTTCAGAGGAATCTGACTTTGTCCATTAGCAGAGTCCATGGAATTCTGAAGCTGCCAAACAAGTCTGAATCTATGGAGGATCAGAAGGATCTTTTTATGAAGGGATGACTGGCAAAAAGCATTCAAGACAGTAGGTAGATTCAGTGATCTTCACCAGAAGAACCTGGAAAGGCAGGGGAGCTTATCATGCATGTTCAGGAGCCTCTGCAGTTGAGACTGAGGAGATAGAGGTGAACCTATGGGACATTAGAGCATACGTTAACCTCTGAAAGGCATCAGAACAGAGAAGCCAAATCTAGGGATTTTCCTTATCCTTGAAAACATGAAAAACTAGTCAGTTTCTTGCAGAGAGTTTCAAATGTAGAGACAGGCTAACTAAAATAATTTTGGAATAACATCCCCACGGCAGATCTAAAATATCAGAAACAAAATGGCCACACCAGAAAAGACAGTAGCAAATCCTGATCACACCAAAGATTATATTAATGATTCAGACAAGGTGTCAGTGTCCACGTTTACTCATTCAGCAAATTTTCATGACATCAGCAGGACATGAAGTAGAGCTGTAATGTCCTTGAACCTCTTCATGTGGAGCTGCACTGGCCTCTCTAAAGTCATGAGCCAAAGTTATCAATTACTAACAAAGATATAGGGAAAGGGATTTGGTTTTGATCAGATCATCATGTTAGTAGGGACTGTAAAGCAGAGCAAACTCGCAGTTAGAGACAGGCAATCTGTGCAGCAGAGCATTTGGGTTGATTAAGTCAGGCCTGCATATCTCCTAAATAAAAGTAGAGAGGAACAGGAGGACCAGGGAAGATTTCCTTTTATTATTTAAATGTTCTGGGAACCAGCTCTATATGATGAAAAGCTGGCATTGCAGCATCAGTGGTGGGACACTAATGAGGGGTGCTGGGATCCACACAGAGGCACAAAGTCAGAATAGGCAGGAGGGGGAGCAAACAAAGGCATCCTCCTTGGGAAACACTGGAATTGCCTCTATCTTTGTATTTCTTCAATGTTCTCTCCAGTGTGGATGAACTGGAAGATCATTCAAAACTCAAGGTTTTGCAATGTATGGAGTTTCCCAGGAGGTATGCTGGAAACAAGCTTTTCCATCCAAAAAATATAAAGTTTGCAATTCTACAATTCTTAGGGATGCAAAATTCCTTCAAGGAGTAGAGTCATCTAAAGCTCTCCTCCATCGCAAATAGTTATCCAGTGCCTGACAGACTCAACTTAAATACCAGAGTCTCAGGGGAAGACACAAAGATGTGAACGATAAAAGACAAAATTAGGCTGCCAAACTCGTGAAGGGGGGGGCAGGGGAGCAGAACTGCCCAGCTGAGAGTTGAAACCACATCATCATGGGTCAAACTGCCCAATAAGGCAGGCCTGGAAGAATTTCCACAGAGGATAAAAGGACAGAAAAAACAATAATATATTCAACAAAAGAGAAGAATTAAAGGTGATGCTAGTAAACTGGGAACAGAAGAGGCTAAGGAGGTAAAGTCTTGAAAATGGCTGAATGCAATCAAAGGAGAGCATAAAAAAATATTAAACTTGAGCCAAGATAACTGAAAGAAACTAAGGAATGCCCTTTACACCTTTGAAGTTGAATGTGGGCAGCAGCAGGGATACTTGTACTGTAGGGGTCTGCAGGGCAAAAATGTTTCTGAGCCTGAGCACTAAAAGTGGTTTGCACAAACAGTGGAAGTACACATACAGGCAAGTACTCAAAATAGAAGCAATGAAGTTGACTTACAAGATAAGCAGCTATGTAAACAGATATACAGACTGAAAAAAAGGAAAAGAGATTAATTCCAGTTGTTATTTCTTCTTATTAACATGATTTCTTTTGCATGATGTACAACTGAAACTTTACAGTGCTATAAGACAGCAAAATTTAGAACTATTACTCTACAAACCTGAATGAAGTCAAATACTGTAAGTGGAAGTAAGTCATCTAGTACTGCAGTATCTTTTGAGAATCTGTTAAGCATACCACCTATGGATTAAGAAAACAAAAAACAAAAAAAGAAAAAGTCAAACATTTTAACAACCCCCAAAACCTACATTTATTACTTTAACAAAAGTCCAACTTTTTCTGAATACAAAACATTAAGGATAAGTACAAGATTTTTCCAAGTACAAGATTTTTCCTAGTACAAGCAATTCCATTACAGTTTAGTGGAGCTACAACTTCTTTCCCTGTGGAAGAATTTGGCTCCACAACTTTTGTTTCAGCTCTTGGAATCTCAGAAAAAACCCAGGAAGATGTAAGAAAACCAAAGAAACATCATTAAACAGGTCTGAAGCAGAGGCACAAAACATAAGGTCTGTGCACCCCTCATGCAGCAGGCTCTGGTGATACACAGATAATTTGCACATCAGCATTTGTATGAGCTTGCACACCAGTTTCTTACCTTCTGAGCAGAATTACTGTATTAATCACCAGGTAACAACAGAATTAAGAATATAATGGGAAAATTAAGGAGAAACCCTATGTTTTGTTGTCATTTACCAGTGTCTCCTGTAATCTAGTATGCATCAGTAAGAAGGGTATGGAATAGGAATTTCATGTACAGCAGGAGATGGAACTTGTTGCACCAGTTATATAATGAATCCTCTATCACCTCCAGAGCCAAATTTGAATATGCATACCATTATTCACACTGATGTTTTATGCCATTTTAGTAGGACTACTCAAGAAATAAAGCACTATTTATCATCTACACCTGACTCCTTGTCACTCACCACATAGCTGACTACATATTTTCTACTGCAGTTTTAGACAAAGTCTATTCATTAGAAGTTATTCTAGTTTTATTGGCTCAAACAGTTAATTTTCTCCAACTTACAAGGTGATATTTCAGAAGCAGAATTGACAACTGAAATACATCACACTTAAAGTGCAATCAAGGTTCATTAAAAGATTCACAAATTACTTCACATGGCAAACTTTTAACATTCAGCTTGACTGAAAATGTAAATGGAAAGCAACAGTATCCTTTAACAGAATGAAAACTGTTTAATTGAGATGAAACCCATACATGAGTCAATCAGTTCCCATCTCAGTTACCTGCTTTCCACGAGTTGAATGTTGACATAGGTGCATGAAGAACCGTGTGCACCATCTTCTGATGAAGAGTTTTAGACACTGTTATAAGCGTATGCACAAGGGGCAAACCTCTAAAGATTCCCATGGCAAGCAGAGTATCTGCCACTCCGACGTAGATATAAATGATGTAGTAGGTGCTAGTGTCAGTGACAATCACAGGAGGTTTGTCAGAGGTACTGTTTTCTGACTGTGTTGAATTTGCTTTCAAAGCTGTCCTGTGTGACGGAAATTAAAAATAAATGCATTACTGGAAATTGTGGGTTTTTTCTCTACTAAATAGTACTGCAATGTTCATTTGTTTTAAAACTATGTTAATGGTTAGTTATATATATTTCAGGTTATTTTTTAAATATTGTCCTGTATGCATGAAACACAAAATATGAACTACTCCATGTTCCACTAAGGCAAAGTTACTCTGTGTGTGTTCAGGAGTCAAGGCAATAAATGGCTTATTCACCTCCTCAGATACTTTTGGTGTTTCAGGCACCTATTAGCATTTGTAGTAATTTCTGCAATTAGTTGCAATTGTGCAATGAAGGGGTTTCACCAAGATGGAAACTAAGCCATTGGTATATAACTACGACCCCTCCAACAGTTTTCTCCAAACTACTGTGAAAATGTACTGCTTTGGTAGTTTCTTGCAAAGCTACTGCCTGTTTAACCACTGACAAAACTAATCAAGGAAAATGCATCCACTTCTTTTAACCAGAAAAAAAAGTTAAGTGTTGAAAAAAGTGAATTATTATAGAAGTAAAATGCTTTAGGTGTACTATAAAAATCAAAGGTCTTAGTGACCTATTGTAAGGGGACATCAACAAAAATCCCTCCTCCAGATCAGACCTAAGTCACCATATGCTTTCTATACTCAAACATACAGACTTAGTGCTGCAGGACAAACACAGGGATCAAAAGCATTAACCCAGGAAAAGCCATACCATTGCTCAGTATGTTTTAAGCTTCATCTGCCTGACCCAGTAACTTCTGGGAATTTTTCATAGGTGAGCAGAGGAAATTGTACAAATGAGGTCTTACAGAAACTGCTCCCTTAAAATGTTCCTGAGCAAATGTCTCACCTGGCACCTCTGAAAGACAGTGGTGAACCACAGTGTATTCAGGATAATCAAGTTCATGCATCTCTAGAGTGAGCTGACCCAGGAAAGGTCTTGCGTGCATTGTTATGTGCTCAATAACAAGGCACAAACCATTTGACTGTTATCACTTAAAGAAGTACCAGCTTAAGACGCCACCTACATGAAGTATCTAGATCATCCATCTACGAACCATTTTATTGAATATAAGCTAGTGCCTATCCATATAGAATTCTGGCAGAATTTATTAATTATTTACAGCAAAAATCAATATAAAAGAGACCCCAATTTCTCAATAAATGATCACCACTACTTACTTTTTAAGAAACCATAACCCAGCAAGAGAAGCAGCTACCTGTGACCAAAGAAAACAGAGTACATTTTTTTGTATTGTCACATTATGTACTTTTTCTTACTTATCTTCTTTCACTGACTTTATAATTATTTTTAGAGAGAGCATTATAAACGGATGGAAGTAAAACTTCCCTGAAGCAAAAACCTTGTCATATCTGCTCCTCTTTCCACAGAAACCATTTAGAGCATCCCACCAGGAAAGCTACATTTAGACTTGTATTACAATCAGGCTCTCAAGTGCCTAAATATTCTTTTATTGTTTTTTACTGTACTATTAACAAAGGCTTGCTAATGCATTCCTAATGACAAGGAACATTCATTGTATGCTTTAACATACTTCAATTTTTTAAGATTAATATTTCTTGATGGCCCTATAAGAGTAAGTCTCTCAATATCTTCAAAGGCAGGTATTCAAGTATGAATGTCAAACCTTTAACACTGTTATTTTTGCATTGTTGTTCTTGCTAGCTGATATCTACTTTTATATATCTACTTGTCTGTTATTGATTGGTGCTAGTTTTACATAACTCACCACATAACCTATTTTAATATTTTTTAAATGTGGAATTAAACCCTTTTTATTGTGAGATGCTTCAGTGCTCAACAGAAGCTTCTCTATACACATGTTCTTACCTGTCCACTGAGACACTGGAGATCTTCATCTAGCCCACCCCATTTCAGTCTGCTCTATTTCTGCCTATGATCTTTTTTCTAAGGGTTGAAAAGTAGTTTCTATGATCCTCTTCCCATATATTTTTATGGCACTGGTACAGGAATGTATTGCAATAAAACCTCAGCACATAATTGAAGTCTTCTCCTTGGGAACCGCTAACTTCTGCAGTTCTTACAGTAAATAACTCAAAACTGACCATGATGCCCTGAATTTAAGCATTTGTAAGGATCGTGCTTCTTTCACAATAATTTTTCTACATCTCCCAACAGATTTCTTGACACCTCAGAGGTCAAGGACCTCTTGGTCCTATCCTAACTCCTATCCCAACAGAGGAGTTTTTTCAGCTGTGAAGTTGAAGGAAGACAATATTGTGACAGAATAACTTCACAAAGCCTTTCTATATGTTTCCATTCACAACTGATCTTCTTCCAGTTCAGCAACCCTAGTCTCTGTGTATTACATCTAGGAAACACAGTTTTGAGCCACTTAAGCGAGCTACACACCCACACACCCACCCCCAACCTAGGAAGAATTTATAACTGATGCCCTATTTATGGTGATCTGTGTGGACTCACCTTGGAACCTACAATATAAAACAATCTATTCTAAATCTAAAATAGTATCTCTATCATTTCCACAATAGTCCCACCCAGCTTTGAAGGGTGTCAAAACTTCACTTTCAATGTACTTGTCACTACTCTCTCAGTTCAGCACTTGGATGTTGTTCATCGCTAGCCTCTCTTCATTGCCTAAGGTTAGAAGGGTACAAACTGTTAGCACAGGTGACGTAACCACTTGGTATTTCATCTCAGGGACAGAGGTTTGCTGAAGGTTATACACTCTGTGCTATGACTGAATATCTTCCGGACCATTAATTTATCAATAGGCTTTTACTTAAGTAATAGTCACACTAGGAAGTTTAACTTAGATGGATACATTCTTTGTCATAAGATTTGTTCTTCAATTAGAAGATGAGGCTTCTGAATTATTTTAAAAGGTTTTAGTCTAATTTAAAAGCAAAAATTTGTAATCACGATTAGAAATGGACACTGAATATACAGGCATAAATCTGACATAATTCTAAGTTAAAATTTCCTTTTCCCCTACAACTCACATTCAGCTTTGCTGTTGTAGGTTTACACAGCCATTTTCTACTACCATGAAAATAAAACTTACATGGTAAGAACAGCTACACATCTAAACACTGTCTTGCTTCTGGAGGTGGTTTAAAAATTTGGGATATCAAACTAGATCTAAGCTCTAGGCTTTATTCCTGGTCCAGAAGGACTACTTTAAATCACCTGCAACATAACATTAGCGTTAATTCAGGATACCATCAGTCATATCCTTCTCCAAATTTGAAGATACTAGAAGTTTGAGTGCCACCACAGAACTGCTAAAAACCTTTCACTGACACAATCAGCCAGAAAATAGTACTATATTCCTAATGGATTCTTCTCTTCTTTCACTTCATTTTGAAAAATGCCAAGAAAAATTGGTACCATATTTTATAAGTTGACATATGAATACAGTCTCATTAATCTCCCAGTCTTCTCTCCAAAACACATTCCTTCCCTCAGAAAACACTTGATTTAGGATATTAATTGTAAAAGAGGACACTATGAGATTCTGTATATATGCTAAAAGTCTCTCCTAAATTGGGAGACAAGACAAAAAGTAAGCAATTTCTGTTATAAGAAAAATAGTCAGACTTGCATGATCAGGCAAATGTTCTTCAGCACCTTTTCTGACAGCGTTTTCCACTGTACTTGGAAAAAGTCTTCTCTGCACGCTGCAGGAACACCCCATCCATCTCTAAATGCTGTCACGGGCATTCAGCTCTCTGCCTTACCACTCTTCCTTCACTAGGAGCAAAGCTACTAACACATTTTTGAAAGCAATTCTCCAGAATTTATGTATGTGCTCATCAAAGAAACTCTAGTAATTATTGTTGTTAACCCCCCAAAACTCTGCAAAGATATCTTTTAATGGAAAATGGAAGGTTATTCACTGTGAACAAGAGACCTGCATAGGGCAACAACTCTTATTTATGGTACCATGCAGCAGAAAATAACTGAGATAATTTGAGAAGGTGGGTCTTCTGCTGCCATGCACTAATCACTATCTTCAGTGAGAAATGCGCATCTGAAGAGTAGAAAAGTCATTGCAATATCATTTAACAGCAGCTCCCAATAAGCAATCCACACTTGAGTTAATGTCTTGATGCTATATCCACTTATCCTTTTATCACAAAGAACACAGTTTGAACAAATATCATTTGTAGTAACATGACATCAAGTGTAGATTTTCTTACCTCAACTAAGAAGACAGTCACACACAAAATTAGAACAAAAATCAAGTTTTTGTGGATGGTAACATATCTGAAATAGGTATTCCATGTGGTAACAGTACCCATACTTTCAGCATCATCAGTGAAGCATTCCTGTCAAAGAATTGATAAGACCATAGTAAGAATGATAATAATATCTATATATGAGAATTTCCGACACATGAATGCTGTCATTCTTTCTGCTAACTCACTCCAGATAATTCAACTGCAGCATTCAAATTGGCAGATAATGGCTGGAGAGGAAGGTACTGACTGGTTGAGTCATCTTTGATACAACAACACAGTTTAGAGATGATTTGAAATTTTCAGACAACACTGAAAGAAACAACCAAGATTTGTCCAGCACTACTAGAAGCCCAGAAATGGTTAATCAATAGCTATTTTCTTTCAATGGAGATTATCATTGTGCTGTTAGAGTAAATTTGTAAATACTTTGAGGGTGTTTTTTTCTGCTGAGATCAATAAAGCAAAAGAAAAAATGGGCAGTGCTTCAGCGAATTATGAGTTTAAATATTTCTTGTAGATTTTTTTCCACCTAGGAAACTACTTCAGAAAATTTTCCTATCGTGTGAAAATCAGCTGTCAGTTTTGAAAATGAAAGTAGTTCATAATGACCAGTTGACAGTTATTAGAAAAAGGGAATCTTGGTCTAGTTCTTGGTATAAAACTCAACCTTAATTGCATAATTTCCAGCACATCTATAAAAAAAGGGTAAAATCCAACTTACTCATCTGTTCATTATCTGTATCAGAACATAAGAGCTAAGCAGTCTGACAAATTTGTCAAATTTGATCCAATTCATGTTCTAAGAACTGTGCTACTACTTCAAATGTATTTTACTTTTTCCATAAGCCTTAATGTTTCAAATGTCAATTTTACATAAATGTTTTAAAACAATGCTTTTTTCCATGTTACGGTTTCAAATTTTATTTTAGCATAAATCTTAAAGGAAGATTAAAGTGCAGGAGATTAAAATTCTGTATCAAAATTCTCTACAGATAGCATTCAAAAAATATAAAAAATCAGGCAAAATAGATTTTTGAGGATTTCAATAATTTCAAGATGATATTTGAATTAAAAAATATCCACAGATATTCCAAAAAGATATTCCACAGTAAAGTACTGTATTAGGAATGACATAGTCAAGTAGCAAAATGTATAAGGAGTATATTGCACTAAATTATCACCATATCAAAACCCAAGATGAATGTAAATCAACACATACCTTCAAATCCTCTTCATTGATTTCATCAGTTATGTCTAAGACACTGTCTCGAGACAAGCGCCTGGTGTAGATATCTATCTCAGAAGACAGGTTTGTCTGAGGCACCATAGACATTTTCCGAAATGTTGTACTTCCCTTTTTGGAAAAGTTTGGTCCATAGTTCACAGAGGTGCCCGTCATCAGGTTTAACACAGATTGCCTCCTCCGACCTTGCAGCATATGATCAGTGTTGAGCATGTTACTCCGAAGCAGACCTACATCTCCCTGTTCCAAGTCAGGTACCAGCGAGAGCCTCCTTTCTGGTGGGTCGTTGTGGCCATCTTCTATCCCATTGACCTGCATCCCGTTCTTCTGCACTACTGAGAACTTCCTACTTGCATTAAGGGGGTTAATAATTATGGAGTTCTTCCTTTTGTCATTAAAATCTGATGTTTGTTTAAAAGATTGCTTCTTTATTTCATTTCGTGATCCCGTGCCTTCTCCTTCAATGGAAAATCGTCGGAGGGTCTCAGTTAGAATTGAGTTTCTTCTCTCTGCACTGAACTGATCAAAAGAATCAAATCCCATCAGCTCTGAGCTGAAGTCTGGCCGTTGACCCTGAAGTTCAGAAAATGTTCCATAGAAATAGCAGCTCCCCTCATGTAAAATTAATATTTTGTCAGCAATCTTTAAATGTTCCAGTTTTGAAGTAACCAAGATCCTAGTTTTATTCGCCATCAACTTGCACACACAGCTATAAAAGATGAAAGTGTTAAAAATTAGATTTTTTTCTTCATTATTAAATGTTGCTTTTATCCCTTTCACTTTTAATCTATTTGCTTTTACCTGCCCGCTCCCAGTATGAGCAGTCTTAGGTGCTCCCTCAAACTACAGAGGTGGTTAAGGCTGAGATGTGTAAAGGGCAAGTACTTTATCACAGGAAACAAATAAAGGGGGAAATTTAATCATTTTCACGTAAATCCAAAAAGCACAGCTCAACATGAAAATGAAATATTTCTTTTCGTCTTAGGGTTACTTAGATCTTTTGCTACCAAACTGAAAAGTATTAGCTCGATTTCAAAACTTCAAACTTATGGTGACTCAAAAGCTCATGGATGGCAGTATGTGTCCTTAGTGTTTTGAGCTACACCACCAGGACAAGCCAAAAGTCTCTGTCTTTGGCCAACCTGCTGCCAATCTCTTGGTCAGTGGGCACTTTCAGGTGACCAGTCTTTCAGTTATTAGACAAAGAAGACAAATATAGCTTTTTGTAAAAATTTATACTTACAAAGCAGGTAGTGTTTTAAAATGAAAGCCCTTCTGGTACACACATACACCGGATATAAAGCCATGCACTCTGGGAGTAGTAGATTATAGCAGGTTCAATATGTTGAGATGGAAGAGGGAGCAGTAATGCTCACACCTGGCCCAGGCTTGTTCCCAGCACAGTATGCTGTCCTACTGCTAACACAAAATACTCAGTCACGAGAATCCCTAAAAATAAACATCCCCAAAAGGTATAATTTTGATCACTGCAGTATTTTTGTACTGTTATTAAATTTCTGTTCTTGGTTTTACTTTGTGCTGCTTGGTGGGATTCTTAAACACATTCTATCAAAACATACAGTACCTTTCAAATATCTCTTTTTCTGTAAAAATGTCTAAATGTCCAAAAGGAGAATCCATGAGATATAAATCAGCATCTTTGTACACTGCTCTGAACAGAGAAAATGGAAATGACATTAACTTTCACAAGTGTTATACATGTACATAAATATAATTTTAAAAGAATGCCTTTACAATTTTGCCTCAAAACTTTGTAATTGATAGACTTTTCTACATCATCAATATGGAGCTGGAGTTCAACTTCAAATGTGCTTATAAGACATCTTTCAATAAAGCCTTTCCTTGCTGCAGACCACATTACAAACTAACTCAGGTTTCCATTAATTTCTGTGCAATCAAAGGAAGTTATACAGCTGCCTTTTACACAGGTTACTCTACAGATCTGTTTATGGCCTGAATCTCTCAGTCCCCATTGGTGTACAATGACCATTTAAATGGGAATTTAGTACCTACTGTAACATCTACTGGTGCCTGAGGGAATATTACATATATGTAAATAAGTGTGTGAAAAGACTTAGGTCTCAGTGCTTAGTTTTAAAAGTACTTCAAAAAAAATGGTGAGCAAAGACAAGTGTATTAGTGAGCCACGATCTTGCAAACATTACCTGCAGTGGGACTGTACAATATTTTGAGTTCAGGACATGAAAAACTATTTGTAGCTTTAGGGCCTTAAGCTGTATGTGCCTGGACATGGCTCACTGAGACTTAAACCTGTGGTTAAGAGGTGGTTTTTTTAAATCAATTTCAACAGAAGTTCAAAAAGACCCCTTGCCTTCCTCTGTGAGTATGAAAATCATGATGTGATATGAATCAGCATATAATTAGTAAAGAAAATTTGGACAGCTGCATTTCGGTACTTTATAAAGTACTCTAAAAATGAGGTTTAAAACCATTGTGTTAAACAATGTGAAAATATTTCACCACCAGGAGAAAAAGCTCTCAGTAATAGCATATTATGCTAATAAACCAAGCAACTTTATTGAAAAATCCTCTGTCATGATGGATTTCACTGACCATACATTATGATGTAGTGGCTGCACAACAACAAAAAGTTCATACTTGGCACTTTCATCAGCAAAAAGTTTGCAGGTTTTTTCCTGGAATAATGGTAGCACTCAAATTATTGCTCTAATTTGTATGCTGGACTCAGTAGCTATACATGACTGGCTTTAGTGTACCGGGCCAGTGAGCTAGCTCAAACCCAGCGCATGCACTGTTTTTGCCCCTTGGTCCTTTCTTTCCCCTGGTTGTAGCTGCAGGCACTGACAGTGCTCTGTAAGAAAGATGGACTCGGGCAATCTCCATCTGCTTCTCATGACGGCTGGTTGATGGCACTTGCAGCAGGGATTCTCATTTCACATGACTTTGCACAGAGTACACCAGACACATGTATGCAGCCGGTCCAAGCAAATAACGTCCAGCTTATCGCCAGTGCAGATGGGTACAACCCGGGGCAGTAACCCTAAATTTTCTCCTCTAGTTTTCTCAGAGCTTCTTCTGCAACCCACACCTCAACACCTGCACACCTTGCAGTATGCTGAGTTTAGGCTGGAACCCAAATAAAATTAAAGCAGATACAGCCTCTGTCCTTGGGACTTTTATTTATTTTCAAAATACTAATTATACAGCTGACAATAAATCATAGAATCATTTAGATTGGAAAAGACCTTCAAGATCATCAAGTCCAATCATCATCCATGCCCACTAAACCATGTTATGGAGTACCCCGTCTACGCGCTTTTTGAATACCTCCAGGGATGGTGACT
>JAVJGG010000005.1:26891677-26942611 GCA_035590195.1 Aviceda cuculoides
CCCCCCCCCCCGGCCCCCCCCCCCCCCCCCCCCCCCCCGCCCCCCCCCAGTGACCGAGCAGCTTCGTGGTGCTTTGGTACCGGCTGGGCTTAAACCACGACAAGTGTATATAGAGAGCTATAAATATGCAGCAAGTCATAGTGTGTGTCTGTGTCTAGACATCTATTCTTTGTTTTGTCATTGGCATCTTCATGAATAATGTCATTAAAACAAGACTAGATTAAAGAATTTATGCTTATATGTAAAGATGGAGAACTATTTACAGAATATTTAGGATTTATGAAATGCTTTTTTGTATTTGGTTATGAGAATATATTTGTGTTCTAACAATAAAATTAATAAAATGCTTACCTCTCCCAAATAAGCATATGTATAACTCCTTGACAAGTCAATATTAGTGCAATTTTTCCATTAGCTTATTGATAAACCAATAAATAAATTAATTCATTGCTAAGTATCACCACTTGAAAGTAAGCTGACCTAACATAAAACCAAGCCAATAATTTGAGTAAAACTTTAATATGCAGCACACAGCAGATCTAGCTCATATCTATTTAGCTACTGAATGATTTGAGAGTATTGTGGGTATAAACATATCCAGCAAAAAAGAAGTACACATTTATCCCAAATTGTTTGATTTTGTGACTGGTACATATGCACAGCTTAGATGGGCAGAGGATTTTCAAAATGAACATATATGTTACTAGTGTGGCAAGCATTACACCTCCTCATGCAAAACGAATCATTAGAGCTGTGTTATACCATTTAGCTTTCAGAGATGTGCTTTTTAGCACCAACATTATGCTGCATTTATTCAGAAATTTTCACATTGTTTCTTTAATTTGGTTACTACACTTAAATTCATATGAAAAAATGCAAAGCTTTTATTTGTGGTTTAGTGGGTGCAAAATTAATTAAAATTTTTAATAAGTAAAAATACAACAACATGCAAATATCACTTGGTAAAATACTACAAATTTTCAAAAGGAAATGGAATGTAATTTGCTCAGACAATTGAAGTAACCTAATACTTGAGTGTTATTCATTGAATACTACAGTATATTGACCTCAAAGCTTGTCTCTTTTGTATGTAAAACTCTCAAAGTCATAAATGCTAGATGGAATAGTTTTCTTAGCCATTTAAAATGAAACATAGCAAATACATAATAACTGCAGGAGAGAGATGTCAGATAGGCAGCAAAATGCCTGTAAGATAATGTATGTGCATAGGTCTCATTGTCACTTATTCAGACCAGTCACAACTAAATGGCTAACTTAAAGAGAGTACCCTGGTAAAAGCAAAACTTTAGGTGGTACACTGATGAAAAACAAGCAGTCATCTCCTTAAGCTGGTATCATCTGCATATTAAACACATTTAAAATACAAATTACCTGTAGTAGCTGAGGGTTTTTTTATCTACAGCAATTTTCTCTCTTACATTCCATATTCATATTTCATTCCATTTGCATCAACATTTTTCAGATTTAAAATACCTAATGGAGTGATTCAGGTGTCTCTCTACTGCTGTTTTAGACATCATGAGGTATTTGAGACATCAGCACAGAGCTGGTAGATAGGACGCTGGACCAACATGAGACCCATGCTCTTCTGGAGAGCTGGAGGCCAGGCAGGGTCCCTCAGGGATTCTAGGTGTGCCTATATGTTACATTAGACACTTCAATCACCCCCTTATAGTGTACCGCTTTGGCAGAAGAAGTTTATACTAGGACAGGTGTTTTGGGGGTTTGGGGTTGGTTTTTTTTTTGGTTGGGTTTTCATTCACCCAGTCTTTATACTCTTTTCTTTTCTGGTTTTGGAATTGGCTCCTTTAGTGTTCCCTGAAATACATAAAAAGGTCCCATAAGCAACTGATACTGGCTCCTGTGGCGAGAAACCATGGGAACTAAAAGACAATGTCTGCAGAACTCTAAGAAGGAGATACATTTCTTTCTGTCCCAACTCTTAAAAAAAAAAAAAAGAAATGATGAATTGTAATGTTCTACTGGAATAGTTGTTTGAGATGCTGCAGTTCAGCTACAGTGTTATCCAATGTAAAACAGTGATACAAATTTGTAAATTAATACACTGCATATTAATACATATGTTTGCTTTGTTCTTTCTGGTGTCTTAGCAAGCTTGTCAGGTACCTTATGCCCACTGGAAATGGGCAAGTTAAATGTCCACCTAGTAGACTTTGAAGTTGTGAATGTGAAGTATGAAATTAGCTGGGTGGATACCCAAAGACTACAGATAATTCTGGGAGTGCAGGAAAAGGTTGAGAAATACTTTTATTCATTCAGCTCTTCTATGTTGAAAAGATCAGATGTTCTTCCTGAAAAACTTCTTGTTTATAGAAACTCCAGTAGTAAATATGGTGAAATTAAAGACAATATATCATGTGGAGACATAATATGTATTTAGTATTTAGATATTATTTGCATGCAAAATTATGATGCTTTGTAAAGTAGTTTCAGTAACATGAATCTGGCAATGTTTTTGTAATCACAAAAAGAAGGAATAGAGAACAGAATCACTTGGTAACTGGGAGCCAGAGAAAAGGGCATATGAGATATAATTAAAGATATGTGTATAAATAATCCCAAGTGGATGCAAGACAGAGGAGAAGAAAATCTCCATCATCACCATCATACTCTTTGGCAGAGAATTAATCCTGCTGGTTGTTTACCATAATTACCCCCCTAGTGCCTGCTTCATCCTCCTGAGGAAAACCAAAGCTGTTGAGGATCCAGAGGGACATCAGAAGGGTGAGAACACCACCAGAGAAAAGAGGTAGATTCTAGGAAGTTTCAGTACAATTTTAAGTGTATTATCAACAAGATCTTTCTGTAATAATTAGTTACTTGGGGTATGAGTGTTAGTAATATTTTAAGTGTATTAGTAATAGCAACTGTTATAATCACTGCTATATTTTTATTTGCAAAGACTTCTTGGCAAAATAAGACATTTTATTTGAGTCGTCAGATGTCTCTAAGTACTCAGGATGAAAGTGCAGAAAATTTCCCAATTTACACATAAAGTGACTAAAGGATGTCTTGTTTCCAGCTGAGAGACTAGTTTTGAAGGAACCTGTGTTGTATGTGGGGAAGTTCTCTGACTCCATACTTACATGTTTTTTCAGTGATGGAAAGAGTCAGATGGAGTCTGCATCAGAACATTGTCTTATGTCTGCAGGAATTCCTAAATATTCTGTCACCATTAATTAAAATATAGTAAATAAATTATAAGAAATGTTGATTGTGTTTGAATCTATATGAAAATCTGAAGTAATTTTTTTTTGTTTTAAAAATGACTGAAAATGACATATTTTCTTTCGAACACACCATTTACAGTGTGTGTCACTGTGTCTATTGCTATGAGTTACTATATTTCAGCACATACTGTAGATTCACAAAAACAATGTGCATACAACAGTAAACACTTGAATCTCTGTCAGTTTTCCTTTTTTTAAGTGGATTTTAAAAGACTATTAGAGTAATTATAATCTCTCTTTTTAAAATTATTTATATCATCATTTTAAAATGACAAATCATCTTAGATTTATGGTTTCCAAGCTTTTAAGGGTTCTGACTGGAAATTTCTGATGTTTTATCAATCATTTGTTTTCTGTTCTTACTGTGAACCTTGGGATAAACCTTTAATCATATATCAAGTGAACTTTTAGCTGCATGCTGGACTTGAAACTCACCAGCCCTTAAGCAAAGACAAGCTCCCAACTGCAGGATCCAATTAGAGCAATCTTTTCGTACTTGCAAAGTTAAAATGATGGGAAACAGTCTTGATTAGTCATACAAAAGTGGTCCTAGATAAACTGTTCACTTGCGATTGTAGTGTGATAAATGACAGCATTTCCTCATTGTCTGTGTATCTTAGATAATCACTGTTTGACAAAGCATTGCTTACTCTTTTAAATGTGTAATTTTTAAAAAATATCTTTTAAAGGGGTTTTTTTTCAGGTTCACAAAATATAGCTTTTCTACAATCTGTTACTGATTTCCAAAGAAAATACAGTTCACTTAGAATATTTCAATTTTGATTGGACAGTATACAAACAGATTCACCAGAAGATCTTTTAAGTGAATAGTAGTCTTTCACTGGATCTCAATATACTTTTGATTAGCTCATAGGAATTTTACAACAGGAAGAGTTCTAGGCTAATCTGAAAGGTGTAAGAAAAGTTTATCCTTAATTTATGTAAAATAATGCAGAAACATAAAACATGTCAACATGCCAACTTATTATAACTTTTGACTGTAAAATTAGGGAGTGTCAAAGTCCATCCACTCTCACTTTTAGTTGGATCTCAAAAGGACTGTTTATTCTTCATGTCAAATGGAGAAGATGGATTCTGAAAAGGTATAGGCAAATAAGCAAAATGCCAAGTATAAAATAAAAGTAGGTAAAATGAACTTTCTTATACCTTGACTGAGAATCTTCCCCACAGATAAAGCCAAACATTCTGAAGACAGTAGAAATGTTATTTCATATTTAACTGTTTTCAGGAAACTGAAATACCTGATATATTCAAAGCACAGATAAAATATTTCTAATTATAGCTTTTGCTTTTTTAATATTAACGTAACTTTTCTTTTTCTTCCACTATGAAATTTTGGTCTCAGTGATACATATGCAACTTGATAATCTTCAGAGAACATTAATCTTAAAACCTATAGCACATAAACAAATGAAGTTACATACCCAGTGGATTTCTCCCATTAAACTAAATACAATCCTCCTACCAATTTTGTTATTTGCTGCTATGTCCAGTAACTTATTATATGTTATTTATACAGACACTCACATGTAATGCTTACCAAAAAAACCCAACTTAAACTTAGTAAGGTACTGCTGGGGCTTGGTCTTTTTGGACTACATGCTGATGAATTCATCATTAGCTGGTGGATTTCTGTCTGTGTGTTTGTGTATTCATATACATTTCTATTCATTTTCTAACTACCAGATGATTAGATTTAACATCTGACTAGCTTGATGTTACACCGATTCAATTTCAAATTTAGTGAGATCAGGTCCTTTGCCTGCCAAATTCCTGTTTTAACATTTTCCCATTAGCTCTGATTATTGGGAAAAAAAAAAATCATAGATGCCCTTAGCAGAAGGGATTGCTTATTTGCATTTTCTAAGACAAAAGCATGCTCTTCTCACCCAATTTGCTACTGCATTTGTTGTGATCAGCATCTGGTTGACTGAAATAAAAGGTTTCTTCAGTATTTTTTCTAGGCATAGGGGTTTTTTTGTCTTCTAATACTCATTAAATGCTTGTTTCTGAGAACCCTATCCCCTTACTTGTACATGACATAGCATTTTCTTAATTAGAATACTGAGGCATTGAAGAGAAGATATGATTACTTAATAAAATATGAATTTCCAATATTCAGTGTATCCAGTTTGGCATCCCAGGTTCTGACTGCCACATTAAAATTACATTTCCCTATTGGCATATTTCTGGTTGCCCTCTTTCATGACAACGCAAAACCTAGCATCTGTTTCCCTTTCAGTCTGTTTTGTACTCTTTTTTCTTGGGTCTCTCCCATAATAATTCACCAGACATGTAAGCATCTCTGGTTTCTGAACAGCAAACTAAGTATCTACCAGTAGAAAGTTCCAAAAGCACTGAAAACTGGTTAAGTAGCAGCAGCAGTCAGTTGTAAAAGGCTAGGAAAGGCAAGGTAATATCCTTTTAAAAATTAAAGTATGCATTTCACTACCAAGATCTTTGATAGAATCTATGACATTAAATACATTATTTAAACATCAGTGGTGCTTTTATGTTTACGAAGGAGTTAAGAAATTAAATTACTTTAAGAAATTAAGTTACCTACAACTGTTATCTACATATATCTTTGCTTTTGAATAAGACCACACACCGTTAAAGAAGCCCAGAACATATTAATGCAATGCTTCTCCTCCTTCCTTGAAATTGAGTAGTCCATATTCCACACACAATGTCATACAGGTCATTCATTCTGAAGTACATCTCATGCTGTTGGATTTCTATATTGAATTCTACATGCTTGAGATTCAGCTCATAATAATTTTAGCATCTTTTACTCTCTCAATATCCATTGCAAACTAGTATGAATGCCACAGTAAAGGAGATCTTTTTTCACTCTTGTTTTGGCTTTTCCATGCAGCTTACCAAGATTACATTAATCTTCCCAAATAAATAAATAGAAAACTTATCCTATTGAAAATATGAAAAATACACAGGAAAGTTACTGTAAAGATTGTCTGGATATCCCAAAACATTAATTCCACAACACAAGCTAACAGGACAAATCACATTGGAAGGGACCTCAGGAGTTCTTTATTCCAGCATCTTGCTCAAAGCAGGGTCAGGTCTGAGGTCAGACCAGGTTGCTTGGGGCTTTATACAGTTAAGTCTTGAAAATCTACAAGCATGGAGATGGCCCAGCCTCCCTGGACAGTCAGATCTGATCCTTAATTGTCCATGAGACATACTGTCAGATTCAAATTATTCTATGTGATAATAGCCTCTTCCACCTGATCTAAGCAACATACCTAAGTGATCACAAATACCACAGGAAGGAGGACCTTGCAATTCTAACATGCTTATTCTCACAACGCACACCAAAGTTGGAAAGTGCTGTTCTCGCAGTGAAGGAACAGGTCCAAAGAACAAGAGACCAGGATTCAGACTTGCTTTAAAAGCCCTAATCTCTGTAGAGAGACAGTTCTTTCTCACAGTCCTTAATTTAAATAAAATCATAGAAGCATAGAATAGTTTGAGTTGGAGTGGACTTTTAAAGGTCATCTAGTCCAACTCCCCTGCAGGGAGCAGAGATATCTTCAACTAGATCATGTTGCTCAAAGCCCCGTTCAGCCTGACCTGAAATGTTTCCAGGGATGGGGCATCTACATACAACCTCTCTGGAAAACCTGTTCCAGTGTTTCACCACCCTTATTATAAAAAATTTCTTCCTTATATATAGTCTGAATCTACCTTCTTCTAGTCTAAAACCATTACCCCTTTTCCTATCACTACAAGCCCTATTAAAAATTCTATTCCCACCTTTTTTATAAACCCCTTTAAGTATGGAAAGGCAGCAGTAAGTTCTCCCCAGAGCCTCTAGCTGAGGGGAGAGGGAACAAAACAAAGTTCAGAGAATGATACTAAGAAAATGTAGAGGTTGCCAAAGTTGAGAAACACAATGTCTAACATGTCAGCCTACAAAACTGTCTGTTGGTGAAAGATAAATTTCACTGTTGAACTCCTAGAACAAATGAATGAATTTTATTCTTTACCATCACTCCAGTAAAAATAAACTAATTCCCACGTAAACCAGCTATAAACCTTTGTTAGTACATAATACTATTTACTTCTTGTACGGATCTTACAAGAGTATTTCTACATTCACACACAGACACCTAACTTTCCTTAGTTTCCAGTATACATTTGCAGTGGCTTTCTGAGTTTTGTTGTTTTTTTTTTTTTAATTTTTATTTCTTGTTTAGATAGAAGAATGATAAAAAAGAAATTTCACACTAGACCAAAGAGAATATTTTACAATGAGTACACCAGAACATTTCTGAGACTAAGAAACTACTATTTACATTGTATATATGAATTTAAATTTCTGAAGATCTGAGAGTCCTGTATCTAATCTGATGGATCACATCAACAGTATTTCCATGACTGTAAATTTCTGACTGCTCTATTAGCTGTCAAAGCAAAACTAGTTTCCCTTTAACTCTTCAATGCTGTAGCCCTTTCTCACATCCATATTCTATGCACCCATCTATGCATTCATGCCTTTCTGACCTTTGAGCAGAACAGACCACGTCTGAACAGCAAGTTTCCAGAACACCAAAGGCTAAAAAGTCAAGAAGCAACAGTAGCTAATCCAAGAGAGGATCAAATACCCTCCAAAAGAATTCTGACAAATTGGATCGCACAATCGCTCATGATGGCAATCAAGTCACTGCTCACACTTATTAATGGATTTTGGTGGGAGAAATAATGACTTACACTTTGCATTTCTGCCTTTTTGCAGATGTGCTCTCACTATTTTCCCAGCATTATATCAGAAAGTAATATAGTCCAGAATAATTAAAATTGTAATAGATTCCTTTTTAATCCTTCCTACTTCAAACTTTTTCCATTGACCCAGTATATATTTTCCTATAGTACTCAAATAATCAAGCATCATGCTCTTTTTGCTAGTGTTCTGCTATACTTTATTGGAAAAATAACTATTTTAATTTAAAGAAAAGCTATTAATTCTTTCATACTAATAGAACTCTGTAAAATTTAAAATTGGCAAATTAAAACTGATAAGAGGGAGTCCAACTGCCTTGTTGAACTAGTTCTTTTATTAATCCAAGAGTTTAGAAGGATTCAGAAAGGGATTGGACATGTAACTAATAAGTAAATTCAGAGTTTAGCAGTATATCACTGAAAGTTGCTAGAGTTTTAGGAGGCCTATGAAAATCTCACGATTCAAGAAATCAGTTTCTAGGCAGTGATTTAAACTGAGGCTCTGCAACATATGTCCTTCACGTGTGCATTGGGTGTAGGTGTCAAGGTTTTGGTGGTGGGAGAGGTTGTGTAAGGAGAGGCCAGGGGCTGCCCTGTGCTGGGCACAGCTGGTTCCAGCCAGCTCCACACCAGACCCACTGCCGAACACAGTTGGGCCCATCAGCAAAGCTGGTGGTGCCTCTGTGAAAACATAGTTAAGAAGGGGTAAAATGCTGCACAAGCAGTGAGGAGTGAGGAAAACAAGCGTGAAAAACAGACCTGGTAACAGCAAGGTCAGAGAAGGAGGAGGAGGAGGTGCCCCAGGCAACGTGGCAGAGATTCCCCTGCAGCCCACCATGCTAGGACCATGCTAAAGCCCATATCCACACTGCAGCCCGTGGAGCACCCCACACAGGAGCAGATGGATATTCCCTGAAGTAATTGCAGCCCATGGAGAAGACCCACATTGGAGCAGCCCATGGAGGACCCAGCTGGAGCAGGGAAAATAGTATGAGGAGAAAGGAGCAGCAGAGAGGAACTGTTATGGACCAGTCACAACCACACATTCCCCATCTTGCCTGTGCTGCTCAGGGAGCGGGAAGGTAGAGGAGATAATAGCAGAGTGAAATTGAGCCGGGGAAGAAAAGCGTGGGGATGGTGGGAACGTGTTTTAGTTTTTTGTCTTTCTTACCACCCAACTCTGTTTTCAATTGGCAATTAATTAAATTATTTTTCCCCAAGTTGAGTTTTGCCTGTGACAGCAGTGGGTAAGCGATCTCCCCATCTTTATCTTGACCCCGAAGTTTTTTCATCTTATTTTCTCTTGCTGTCCTGTTGTTGAGGGGGAGTGATGGAGTGGCTGGGTGGGCATCTGGCAGTCAGCCAAGGTCAACTCACCACAACCTCTAATGTTCTTTCTTACATACCAATTCAGAACAAACACTTTTGAAATCTCAGAAGTGTATTGGAAAGGGAAACACTTCCCTACTGAGTAATAGACAATTAAGTCTGAATCTAATTAGTGTTTTAAGTTTTTGAGTGTGCATATGCGCATGCACATGTGCATGTTGAGAAGTTATTAAAGGTGTTGAATTGCAGTTGAGAGTATTGCAAGCTTGATCTGCAGCATCCTGGTAAAATTCAACTGATGTTTCATCTTCCAACTTTCTTTCCAAGAAGCAGTTACTTACCCATTGAATTAGGAAGAAAGTAAGGAATGTAAAGGCTTCTCTAAAAGAATTCCAATTCAAATATGAATAGGAGTAACTCTTACACTTCTTAAATGTCTATTCAATCAGTTTAAAATAAGTAAATAGAATAGCCTATAAAACAAAGCAAACAAGATCAAGCAGAAGTGGCTGACTGGGTTCAAGTTTTAATCTCACTGAAAATGTTAATAGAAATATCTTCTACTTTATTCAACAATTCATTAACAAATCGACATATGATTTATGAACTAATTTATTTTTGTCAAATGATAATTTTTCCCTGTCAAAATGCAAAACTGCTCATGCAATCTATTATTTTAAAATAATGATCATAGGTCAAGGCTGAACATTTTTAATTGAACAGCTGCTTTGAACTAAACAATAAATTACTCATCAGGTTCAGGCACAATCATTATATTCTTTACAAAGCATGTTTCTAAAAATGCCTCCATCCATTATCAGTGTGAAACTTTTATTATACAATTCTCCACTTCTTTTTAGCATCAGAAATGAAACAGACTTTATAAATAATTGTCTTTCCTATAATAGTCAATTTATTGTAATACATAAAAAAATAGCAAGAAGAACTTCAAATGGTAAGTAAGAAGAGCCAGATACCTCACTACAAGACTGTACAAATAGTCTTTAAAAAATCTCTAGGGTGAGGGTTTGCCTGCTTCTTGGATAGAAAAACTGATCAGAACAAAACATATCAAAACAATTCCTTTTAGCGCACTGGAAAACATTCTAGGTCCTTAAAGTAACAAGAATTTTAAAATTATGAAGCAAGCAGTAAGTATTTTTAGCCTCTAGCAGCTAGAACATTATGACAACATAGATTATTCTCCTCATTTTCTTAAATCTGGGTGAAGATGTACAGTACATTTCAGCAGATCTTGGAGCTTTCTAAACACCAAAGGAGAGGAGCCTGCTCCTTCCGATTTTCCCACTTCTCTGACTCCACGCTGGTTCTAGTGCTTTGAACACTCCTCTGTGAATTGGTTCATTTAACCACCCTAATGAAGAACTAATCCATTAAAAATAAACCCAAGCCAATTCAGTTAGCGAAGGGAGGTGTATCCACAAAGGGATATATGCCCAATGAGTGCCAAAGCCAGTGGAAGTGAAGGATCACACAGCCAAAGCCAGAGGAATATGGGAGCCGGATTTGCTTCTGTAAGTGACAACAAGCTTTTTAGATGAGCTCAACTCTCTTTTGTAACTTTGCCTTAATGTGTGAAAATAGCACAATATGGAAAGGAGAGATGCCATATTTTGCTTATCACCGTTGCAGGTGCCAGGAACTTCCAGAACAGCTTCAACTTATACTAAATATTCTGTAGAGTTTTGGAATTCATCCACATGCAAAATGCTTGTGACATTATCACCACACATGTGATTTCTGTTCTGGTACAGAGATAAAGTTGCAGTAGCAGGGCATGTGAAGGAGGAAAAGCTATCTGCATATATTTCAAAATCTTTTAATATGAAAACCCCACTGTCTTAGAATATAAAGCCATCATTGAGTAACAGCAACAAATAGAATAAATCCTATCAATTCATCAGCTAAATTAGCCAGAAAACAGACTGCAATAGCTAAAAAAAAAAAAAATAAAAAAAAAATTAAAAATCCATGGACTTTATTTAATTCCTTTTCTTGCAGAAAACTTGCACTCTGAGTCAAAAGCAACCTACTTTTCTCACAGGCCCCTGTTCACTTTAAAGGAGAAAATATAGGCAAAGTATGCAGCAGAAAATGAGAGGGAGGTTGGTCCAGAAGATGCTAGAGGAAGGTGTCTCTCCTCCCACACTGGGTATTGCTATCTTTCTGCAGAGAGGTCTGGAGCATATGGTTCTTCAAGTCAGAGCCTGAGTCCACTGCAGTGGAGAAAGAAGTATGTATAAAGATTTTATTTTTGACCACTGCAGTGAGAAATTAAGCTCTCAATTTCCCATATCCATTCTGAAATGCCCTTGGTGGGGAACAGGTAGAGGAGCAGTAAAACTTTGTAGTTGCATGGGAGGGGAAGAGTTTCAGAACAGAGGAAAAAAATGGAGAAACATAGGGCAACAGAGACAACCAAATAAAACACAAAGTGGAGGAGAAGAAAGCCAGGATATAGTGGAAAAGACTTTTCATTTGCAGATCTAAAATTCTGAGACAGACAGATCACCGAAAAAAGCTGTGACACTTGAGACACTATTTATCCCATCAAGCCATAAAGGAGACCCTATAATGATCTTTAAAAAACCAGAAAAGTAAAGGGTTGTAAATTAAAGTATCTATTACATAAGCACAATGTAGTATACTACATAAGCATAAAGAATATAAACGTGTAATTTTCAACCTCATAGGAGGTATTTGATTCCATATTGATCATTATATCTAAAATGCCATAGCAAAATTTCTAGCATAAAAGTGAAAAGCAATTTTAAGAAAATCATATTTGAGTTTAAAATAGAAAAGAAGGTCCCTCTTCCAAGGGAGAAAATTCTAAACTGAAAATTTGATCTTGGAAAATGTAGATTTTTCTTTTTAATTTTTCTACTTTCCCTACAGACAATCAATGCACATGGAGTTTTTTCCCTTTCCATCCCCCAAAACAAAAAGGAGAAGACTTTCTAGGAAGAAAAAACTCTCCACAGTATAATTAAGTTTCAAATTTGTTAAAAAAACATTTCAATAATTAAGTATAGCTTTTCAAATTAATTGACTGCTCTCTTCAAACATCTCCTGTGATATGAAATAAAAAGAAAAAAATAGCAATTATGAAAGGAATTTTTTGTTACATGAAAGGCAGTGTAACATTTTAAATCCAGTATAATAGAACAGAAGGGTGTCAGGTACCTTATTCTAACCTCCACTTTTGGAAATCTTCCCTTAACTGATCTAACAAAGGAGAAATCTTTCCAAAAGTAACAAAGATGTAAAATTAATCAAAAAATATATGTATCATTGCCATCACCAATTCTTATATAGATTTATCACTCCTACACCAGAGATTTTTAGTGCTCATTGGGCAGTGGATTTAATACAAAACCCATTGTAACCAGTCAGCATCTTCACACCAGTTTCCGTGGGCTCTGAGTCACACCTTTTGTTCCACTACAAACCAGCTCAGAACATTCCTATTAAAATAAACAGGATCTACATTTCTTCAGTAATTGAAAACCAAGCTTGTACTTGGTTTTCACACAAGGACCACACAAATGACCACTGAAAAACAGCACCTACATGAAGCAGACTAGATAGCATGTAAAAGTACAGAGCTCTTCAGTTTTAGGGGTACTTTTCTCACTAATAGTTATAATAAACATAGATAAGCATGCCAAAAGTCATCAGTGTAGGGACAAAATGCAGCTTACCCATGACAACAATAAATGCACAACTAGAATATTCTCTTTTTTTCTATATTCCTTGACAGTGTTGTTTACTGCATGTCATTGTGCTATGCATGAAAGCATACAATGTTGTTCTACTGTTAAAAAAAAAAAGATAATGTTTTTCTAATATTTTTAAATATTAAGGAATTACTAGAACTATTATTGCAGCAGCGACCAAATAATTGCATTTACAATTTTAAGAACACACTGCTGTGTAAGTATCTATCTGTACTGCTCCACTGTTAGAGACAGTGATTTCAAAATATGATATTGCTTTTCCTTATTAACACTTTTACAAAACATTACTAAGAAAACTCCAATATGACAAGGTCTTTTTGATTACATGCTGAGAATCCACCATTTTAGCAAACAGATAAATTTATTTTCATGCTTGGAGTACCACAATCATTTCAGGAAAGAAATTTTCAAGGATTCTGTTACTGTTGCTAAAAACAGGTAAGAAAATGCAGTTAGTGTTTGTCTCTGTATTTAGGATTGGATAATAGTTACACATGTATAAAATGCATATCTGTAAATAGTTACAGGTCTGCCAGGTCTGCGTCTAGCATGTAGCTTTTAATAAATTGGGGTAGGTTTAAATAAAAATAAATGTATAATACAAATATGAGTCCATTTAGCTAATCTATTTTGCAATCATCACAAAGAATAGGTTAGGCTGTGTTATCTTAATTCCACATATGAGTAATTTTGACTGACATTAAAAAAACAATTCTCAGTAAACAGAATCAGATAATGGAGTAAACAAGACTTTTAAGGGAAATAATCATTACTGTAAACAGGATATCTCACAAAAAAGAGGATGAGTGAGCTGCCCACATTCCATACCAACATAAGCAGTTACAGTTACTACTTTTTACTACTCTAACTGATAAAGACAGTCAAACAAAAAAACCTGTGCAGGAAGTTTCAAACATTTTCATTGTCCCTTCATCATTTGGATATATATTTTATAAAAATGCTAAATATAAGTTTTTCAAACCACTGAGACACATAATGCAAAGTGTGAAATCAATACAAAATTATTTTCAGTACAGAAACCATTTAACAGAGTACACAGTGAATAAGGTTTTTTAGAACAGTGAAGGCTGGTCCTGCCCTGTTACTTTCTTGAAATTTTACCTTTGAATTCAGTACCAGGAATAACTGACCACTTCTTTAAATACCAGTCTGAAAAAAGCATTTTGTTTAAGCAAACACATTTTTTATTAAAAAAAAAACAACAACAAACACACACACACAAAAAGCACAATAAATAAATTTGTTTGTCTGTTGAGGGTTATAGTTATTTTGAAAAAATAGTAACTAACTCCTCTTTTTGAAATGGCTTCTTCATGGCTTAATATCAGTTAAAAAATTTCTTACAGCTGCACCACATAAATCAGTGTTAAGATCCACTGCCATATAAATCTGGATCACATTAGCATAATAATGAAACCTAGTATTACAGCATGTTGATCGATAACCTAGTGTGGTTCTAAACAACAAGAAAACAATGTCCAATAATACTCTGAGATTTAATTTCCCCAGACAACCATTCAGAAAACCTTCATCACAGAAAGATTAAACCTACTTCACCCAAAACACAGGGATAGAGCATAAGTTTTTAAATCCTCCATATAAAACTGAAAAATTATGTCACATGTGACTCCAAGATTCAATATAACCAAAGCTGAAAGCCCATCAGAATCTTGCTTATTACAGGTGCAAATACTATGATACAAATAGAAACTTGTCTATATTTTTAGTTGAGGGCTTTTTGTAATTTTAGTTAAGGCCACTGTGAGATCTTAAATATCTTCAGAAGTGGTAAATTCACAGATAGAAACTACAAATAGGAAATAGTAAAGTCAAAAAAGAATAATTATGAGAGGACAATTAATTAGAGTGGGCTTAGAAAGATAGGACAGAGATAGATAAAACAATTCTACTAAGGAATATGGAATGTAATGGAATCAACAGATAAATTATAGACAACAGTTTGATAGTGAAAGCAATATTGTGAAAAGAGGAAGGTAGAAATACATTCAGAGCTTATTTTTTGTGGGAAAGCCTAGTCAAATCCATTGTTTTCCATTTTAATTTTAAAAAAGCGATATCGCCATTTTAATTTTTTGCCCTATCTGTAACCATAATTACAGAATTTATAATACACACCCTGAGAATGAGACATGTACACAGTATCTATATGTGGAAACATAGTACCTTTTTATAATAGTTTTTCTAGTATTTCATTTGCAAAAAACCCCTTACTTTAGCCTGTTTACGTTATGAATTATATTTTTCATACCTCCAAGTTCTGCATTTTGGCCAATCAAGAGGTTTACTTGATTTTACTATGTTTTTGTCTGGCACAGAGGATTTTGTGATGATTTTATATTTTAAATATTTTTTTCAATTCTATATTTAAATATGTTTTCACTTCCTATAATCACTTGAAATCACAGAGGAAAAAATTAATTAATAGAAAATATTAAAGCCATGATTCATTTTCACATGGTCTGCTATAACATGTTTACAATGGCACTGGGAATAGGCAAAAACTATTTTTGCAATTATTAATAATCAAATGGCTATGAGAGGTAATTACCTTGATTAGCATGTCACTGTGAGTTTTTCATCCAGGTTGTATTTATAGAGTTGGATTATCAAGTACCATACTACATTCTTTGTATGAAGACAGTAACCTAAGAAAAGACTTAAGTTTCAAATTTCAAAAAACCTATGACTTAATTCCAGATTTTGCCATAGGCAAAAACTTGTGTCAGTGGTTACGATTTGAAAATTGTGTCCTTTAGTATTTACTGTTGCCTTCAAACTGCACAAATTTTTTTGCAGTTATCAATAGCTATTTTCTAAATGACAACTGAAATACTACAGTATATGAACATTTGCAGTACAGAAATAGCCTAGAAGTACAGTACTCAGGACTTTGCCACTTTTGTGTATGTAGAGTTCCATTTAGGAGTTTGCATGGGTCTGCTATACCCTTTATAGCATCTCTGTCTTCTCATTCCTGTCATATCTTACCTGTTGCTTACTAAAGGTTCTCATTTATTTTAGAAATCAGTGTAATAAAAGACATATATCAAAGATGCTATCTACATATATGCTATCTTTTCACAACATTCCTCATTTTTATACTTAGTGTTTATTAGTTAGATCATCACACTGGGCCCTTTTCATTTCACTTTTTCCAACACCCAGTATTCCACCCAAAAAGATGAGCTCCATTCTTTATACATAGATGCTTGTTACTCTAGAGAGGTGTTCTCATCAACAACTTTAATCACCTGATAAAAGAGTATTAGAGAAAGGTATGTCTGCAGGCTTTAGCCACAGACGTCTTTATTGGTTTCTTGCAGGTCATAGATAAGAATGAACAGCATATGTCCAAGAAAAGATTCCTTTTGTATAGTATTAGAAAAGACCTGAAGGAGATGAGGATTCTCTGCTTGCAAATCTCACTTAAAACTTAGTCTACTTATTAGTTCTAGTATGGTGGATGTACAGAAAGGATGTACAGAACTGTGAGCGAGAAAAGCAAATCTATTTTGTCTTAGACGAAGTTCTAATATTGTTCAAAACTGGATAAAATATACATTTCTCTCTATGCACAGTTCATTTCATATTATAAGGAAGCAATATTTAACTACCAAAATTACTTCAGTCTTTCGTATAGATGTTTTCGGGCTATACACCTTAAAAAGTAGATGTGTAGTGTATGTGTTTTACAATCCAAAAACAGAAGCACATTGAAGTAATGAAATTTGGTCAAGACCATATAAGAAAATTGTATAAATTCATGATTGAATTTGTAAATCCCAATGAAAAAGACATTTTTGCATAACTATCTATGTCCTTACATTTAGGTCCTGGAGATCTGCACTGCCTACAGAAGAACTGACAGCAGATTTGGAGGTAATTTTTTTGATGCTACTAATATTTAGAATGAATCTCTGGGGTTTTAGGGGCTGGGGTTTTTTTGTTTGGGTTTTTTTTTCATTTAGGAAAAGCTGCTCTTCCATGTCAGCTGATTCAGGAATTTTTAGTATACTGTTGACATTAACTTGTACTTAGGTAAAGTAAAATATAACATATTTTATATTTACACAAATAATTTGGATGATAAAACATTCACTTCAAACCGTGCAATGTAATGTAATCTATAGGAGCCACTTTTCAGTAATAAGCTATCACATTCACAATTTAAGATAAATATTACAGAGACAGAGAGAAAAGTTCTCCAGTTCAAGCCTTATGCCTAGACATTACTTCATTCTAATAAGTGTATATGTAAATACACACACACATAATACATATTTGCACACTCAGATGTTTCTTTTGGCTTTCTGCAGACATAACAATTTTAAAATAATTTTTCATAAGAACCTTTCTTCAAAACCAACAGAAATCATCTATTCATGTTATGAACTAAACATTCAGAGTTTAGTTTAGTAATACTATACGATATCGATTATCAACTTTATGAGGTATGTTTATCGATATTGTCAACTGCAACAATACAAGGTGAATTTAACAACTGGTTTAAGAGTTACCTTTCTG
Organism: Aviceda cuculoides; assembly: GCA_035590195.1. Lineage (NCBI taxonomy): Eukaryota > Metazoa > Chordata > Aves > Accipitriformes > Accipitridae > Aviceda > Aviceda cuculoides. Next base: position 26,909,370 of record JAVJGG010000005.1, read on the forward strand.
CCATGTAAGCAAGTCTAACAGTTAGATACCCCTGCAATAGAATGAGTCTTTCCCATAGACTATAACCTTCTGGGACAAGATTACTATTGTGAACTCTCATTCTTCCCCCTTCTGTAGCTGAAACATACGTGGAAGACTAATGGCCACTGACAGTCTGTGCTGGCATGCTGTGGTATAATGTCATATATGTGTGTTGTATATAAGTGGTCTCCACAATAAAAATCAGCTTTGCTTGCTAGACTGTTTCAAATGCCATAAAGAAATTTAGCAATGTAAAGAAAAATGAGTAACTAATATTTAGCAGAGTTGGTTCTCAGAGATGACCATACTCATCTCCCTATAAAACTGGTATATGCACTCTTCATCTGTATAATGCTAGTTACCAGTTTTTCCAAAGAAGATAATTCTCAGAAGCTGTAAAAGAGGGGGTTTTTTGCATTACATGAGAAGTCAAGTAAACAAGCTAGTCCAGTATCCATCAACTACTTCAGCATAGCCAAACTGGCCATCCCTATTACTTCAGAGAAATATATTCCATGGAAGGCTGATAATGGGAAAGTCCCTTCCTAGCGTCAGTTAGCAGAAAGTTACCTCCACCTTCAAATAATTACCAAAATTGTTTGGCTGGTTGGTTGGTTTTGGTTTGGCTTGGTTTGGTCTGGTCTGGTTTTGGTTTTGGTTTTAAATCCTTACCATTTAACTTCAGACTTCCTTGCTAGCTAAATGAACATCTAACCATTTTTTCCTAAGCTGCTAAAATCTTGGCTTCTTCACAATCATGTGAGCATAAGTTCAAGAGACCAGTTGCACCTTGTCTGGATAAGCACTTTCTTTTATCAGTTTTAATTTTCTACCTTTCACTCTCAATGGGTATCTAGAAATTTAACATCATATCAAAATATTCCGAAAAGTATAGCACAACTGATGTTCTTTCAGCTTTGTATTTATAATCACAATGCCAAACATTTTATTGCCTCAATGTATTTTCTTCATAAAGCAAACTTTTCAGATTGAGAAAAAGAAATCTCCATTTAAATGTCTTGCCTGCTCAGAACTCATCTCTCAGAGCTGAATATCTATTTACCATTACATTCTGCTACGTTGTTTTCAGTTATCTTTGTTTCTCTTATCTAACTTTGCTGTATTTATTGTTGCGTGTCCTATCCATGTTCAGTCCATTTTCAACATTCTACATATCTTCTGTTTAAACCTTTGCCATATTTATTTTTTTGTTCATGCAGTGAAAATTTTCTTGTTTAGATTCATTCAGTTCTGTTATCTGTCTCATCGTTTTCCACTTTGATTGGTGGTTCACTGTGCCTTCTGTTCTTTAATTGCCATTGTTCCCTCCTTCAGTCTGCATTGGTCTTTGATTTTTTTTTACTTCTGTCTCCTACCTCTTCATTGGTCTTTAACTAGCACTTCTACCTTTGTCTTTCTTTGTAAGAAGGGGAGAGTGTCATCCCATTTGGTTTTGTTCACTGGTCCCTAAATTCTCAAGTTAAATTCCTTCCTTTCTTCTCTTTCCACGCCAATAGTGGAGAAAGCTAGAGAACTGTGGATCAGCTGAAAGAAAAATCATTGACTCAGTGACCAGCTGTTTGAAGGTGTTTCCGAAGTGCTGAATCCTTAATTTGATCTTAATCACAGTTTCTGCTCTGGTTGAAAATTTGGACAGAAAGTGAACAGTGATGAGAGAAAAGAAGTACATGTACTTAGGGCATAATAAACAGCCTGAGTGGAACAAACTCAGAGGGCTACATTTGTCTCTGATGACAATGGAAAATTTTTGAGGTTCTGTCGTCTCCCTATCAACAACTCTTGGTCTACATCAATGTCTGAAAAGACTTAAATAGCAGAGTGGAAAAGGAAGCTGTGTATGTTTTCAGTTGCCAAGGTTAGTTGGGAATGAAGACCTGAATGACTGCGAATATTCCACTCTGATGTGTCTTAAAGCCTTAAGAACCAAATAGTCAGAGAGAATTTATCTCTGTCAGATTTAATCTAGAACCTCACAGAGTTACCATTTTTTTCTTTATTAGTACTGAGTCTGCTAACTTGAGTAACTTCAATAGTAGTAGATGAAAGGTACAGAACTAACTTGGAGGATAACTCCAATAACAGGATTTGAAATGGCAATAATATAAGCCAAATGATAACGACTCAGAAAGGGTCTTTATATGGTTTAATTAAAAAAGGCATTGTTCATATGAGTAAGAACTTACAAAGAACGAAAGGATACACATGTATGAAGTAAAATAGAGCTACATACAACAAAGCCTGGATTCAGAATGGAAAATCAACACACCATCATGGCATTTTGCCCAGGCAAGACATTGGCACTAATTCTGGGCACACTTCAGTACATCTTGTAGTACTGTAGATGACCTAAAGACAGAAGTGGGAAAGCAAAGAGCCAGTAAAGCAAGCCTTTAAAGTCAGGAAATTCTGTAAGTGGAAACCCTGACATAGCAGAAGTGGAGGAAGAAGGTAGCAAAAGCAAAGAAAAAAGGTGGGGATTTTTTTATCTTCTGGTTTTGATGAGAGTAAATATGAGAGAGATTGGAACACTTGCAAACAAATAATAGTATAATAGATTCCCCCCAAAAGTATGGTAATGAGTTTGGCTAGGAGATAGTAAAGGATGTAACATAGATATAGCCCTTCACAAAAAATTAAGGTTAAAGTTCTAAGGACCAGAAAAAGGAAAGAGTCTGAGTCAGAAGAAAAAGATTACTGTAGCTACTGGAGTGTCATTAGGTGACATGTAATAAGCTGGAGGTTGCACTAATGTTAGCAGCATAGCCTAATTGCTGCCTGTTTGACCAGACTTCTATCTATTAAAAGGAGAAACACATAATCAGCACAGTTAGAATTAAGAAATGGAAAAACAAGCAGAGCTATTAAATGAGGGCACTGGAAGCTTCTGCTATTGCCAATATTCACTATTTTGCTAGCCTTCTTTCTTCATAACTTTTCTGTTAGAAAAGTTTTGACTTTCTGTAAGAAAGTTTTGACAATTTAGCACATGTAAAAGGTAAATTATAATTCTTCCACTTTAAAAAAAGAAAGTTATAGATGCAAAATCTAGTCTTCTATAAATCTATTTTTCCCCTTTTAAAATTGGGAATTGTTAGTATTTTATTTAGTGCTATTTATTTTTTAAGTAAGAACATAAAATTACTAAAGTACCCTTGATTTTACTGGTTTTTTGTTGTTGTTTGTTTTGTTTTGTTTGAATTTATCCTATGCCCTGAATGTTTTTCAATAAAATTTTACATGTAAAAAAAAGGATGGATGATGCTAGCATTTCAACACTGTAAAATCAAATCAATATAAATTATTCAGAGAAACTGTACCTTAAATATGTGATTGGTTTTGAGCTAAAACAGTGTTTGATTATGTTGTCAGTAATATCTAGCACTTTTATGATGGAGAGACAGGTATTTGACAATGCTATCAGGCCAGGAGCAGGCACTGAATCACAGAATCATACAATTAGTTAGGTTGGAAAAGACCTTCAAGATCATCAAGTCCAACCATCATCCATGCCCACTAAACCATGTTATGGAGTACCCCATCTACGCGCTTTTTGAATACCTCCAGGGATGGTGACTCAACAACTGTCCTGGGCAACCTGTTCCAATGTGTGACAACCCTCTCAGTAGAGAAATTTTTCCTAATATCTAACCTAAATCTCCCTTGCCGCAACTTGAGGCCATAAATTATATATTAATTATATGTAATAATTTTATATTAATTATAAATATATAATATTATATATTAATTATAAACATATGATATTATATATATTAACTTGAGGCCAATATATTATATCAGTTCGGCAACCCTCCAGTAAATGAGCTGTGACCATCTGAAATGTGACAGGCATGATTATTGATAGAATCTGGGAAATACTTCATGTAAATGTTGCATTTTAAATGAAAATCTAACTGCGTTTTGTTGGCTGTGGTTTTTTTGCTCTGAAAGCTTTGCCTGCTCCTCCTCTCCTCTCTTATCTTACCACATAAAACAGAACCATCCATATACCTCTTCCCTCTCACAAATCCGCTAGAAAGAGCCACACTGAAAGCCTCTCTATTTTTATGAACCCATCTTTCAGCCTCACACAGACATGTACATCTTTCATGGCATGCCAGTGTGGACCACCATAATGTGATTTTACTTCTGCCAAGTGTTCTGAGCATGGGAACCAGCACAATTTGCACTTGGCACAGAAATAAATGGGTCCATTTACACATTGGAGCTGTCATTACTGGATTTCTGATGATAGCTAAGTGATTCCGCTGAAACACATAGCTAATTTATAAGACAAACACCTATGTTATTGTTCTGTAGACCTTCAGAATTACTGATGTTGGAATGTCAAACAGACAAGGCCAGACCATTATTCACAGGTACTGACTAGCCATTGCTTTCTACTTTTTCCTTTTAGAACAGAAAAAGACCAAAACTATTAGCAACATTTTTTGAAACATGGCATTTTTTTCACTTTTGTTACCTGCAGAGAGGGACTTTGTCATAAATCAATATATAAACTGCTTTGTAGAAGTGTCATAGCAGGGAAAGATCCTGGAATATTTCTTATTTGCATGGGTTTCTTTGGTACTTAGAAAGCTACATTTAAAGGTCTGAATCTCCAAACGGCATCTTGCATCAGGGAAGGAAAGATTCATCTTCAACTAAGCCATAGCAAGCATCTGACATTAAACTTTTCAAATTCAATAAATAAATATGCAGGTGTACCACAAACACAATTGCATAGCAGACCTCAGATTTCTGATAGTAAAATGATGTTCCTGATATACCTGGAGGATATTTATTTAGCAGGACTTGATCCCCATGTATTTAAGTGCTTAGTCATAATACTTTCCTTATACATGAAACAGTACACTACGTAGAGAGCAAAGTACTCACCTTGCTAGTGAGATTCGTGCTCGCTGACCTCCGCTCAGAATGATTCCGCCTTCACCCAGCACTGTATAATCTTTGTCTGGGAACTTGGAAATATCCTGTTAATGAATTTTTTTTAAGAATCAGACATGTATTTTCCATACCCAAGAAACGCAAGCTACAGACTGGATGGAAGCACAGTGTATAGCAGTGTACAGATAGGTTAGACAGAAGCTGTAACAAACAAACAAAAAAAACTCCACAGAGGTTTATTTCTTTCGTTTATGTAATCAGAAATGGTGACAAAAGAAAACATATCATTCTATCACAGAGAGCAACCACAAGCTGTAAGATCTCAAGAACAAATATTTGTCTTAATTGCTGGATCGCCATAAAAGCAAGGAATGTACCTTCATACAATATCAATCCAAGACATCAAGTGTTCGAGTTTTCTGTCAAATTAAAAGCAAGGAATGTACCTTCATACAATATCAATCCAAGACATCAAGTGTTCGAGTTTTCTGTCAAATAACAATGATAAATGCACTTGCCACTGAAGTTAGGGAGAGCAAGAAGCAAGCTCTGAATCTGAGCTCTTCAAAACCCAGAGAAATTTAACTTCAGGCAGGTTCATTAAAAAAGGCTTGCAAAAATTCCCAGACAGGAATGCCAGGAATGCTCAAGGTTTGCAAAAGGTTTGGGAGCGAAATTCCACTGCTTGGGCTGTAAGTTACTTATAACTCATGACTATGCTAAAAATGAATCTTCAGCCAATGGTAAGAAAAGAAAATACCATTTCACTCTCATGTGAGACAGAGAAAGGAGCAAAGGATGTCCTCATGCCCCACTGGCAGAGACGGCCAGAAATTTTCTTGAGAGGATCCATGCAAGCCACAATAATTCATGGAAGTGAAGACATGGAGGATGGCTTGTGTGCCTGAAGGCAGTCTAGTTTTTCTACTTTTACAGTTGCTCTAACAAAACAATATTAATTCTGCCTTCAAGCCTTACCTGTCCTACATCCTTAAGCCAATACAGTGACACCACCATCACTGTGGTGGTGGTAGTAGTTTCCGGGGACTTCTCCCAGAAGCATGGGCTGGATGACCTCCCTGTGCCCCAGGGAGCCTAAGTCTCCAGCAGGTACAACTCCGGGGCAGTTTCCCATGTGCCCAGCTAGAAGCCCAAGTGTCCCAGGAGCTCCCAGTGCCTGCGCTACCCGCTTGGCAGCACCGGACTGCCATTCTCACTGCCTCTGCATGCCCTCCCGCTCCCAAGGCAGGGATCCCCCGCAGCCAAGGGAGCGTATCGAGGCATCTGGAGCCACGGAAAATCAGCTCCAGTGTTCTCATGCTTTACAAAGATTCTCCTTTCAGTGCACCTTCGGGGGGGGGGTTGGGGAAGGGGCATGCAAAACCCCTCAGAAAGTGATCTTCTGGGAGCAGGCTTTAGGCAGTGCTCTGGAAGAGGCAGTCTGTTTTGGGGTCGCTCTTCCCGCAGGCAGCCGAGGGGCACACAGGAACTCAGCTGCCTGCATGCACTCTGGAGCACCCACAGAAACCCTGTGGCTTCTGGGAAAAAGACTGGAAGACAGGTGAAGCACTTCCAGGGCAATACGACCTGGGATTCTAAGCTGAGCTGCTCTCCAGAAGTTCGCATTTCATACAAAATCAGATAAAATCCAGTTTTGATCACCCCTGCTGTGATGTTGATGGTTAATTGCTCTCTGTTGGGCAGCCTTTTGGCATTCCAAGCTTCTGAGGTTTTGCAGAATAAATAAATAAATAAAAATCCCTCCAGAGAAATGTTTCCTTCTTCCTCCCCTGTAAATTGCCCTGACCTCAGGAACAGAGTGAACAATGCTGTTCAGCCCTGGATCAGTGACAGATTAAAGGTTCAGCCACACAAGGACTAGAAATTGACTGCCTGGTCTGTCAGGAAATGGGAGATTCTCCCAACTCTTTAATTTGATAATAGCGTTTACTTCCTGACTTAGAGGATTCTGACCTTAAAATCAAGATGCTCTTATGTATGGAAAATCTATTGCAGGTGATTTTTAAATTCTTCTCATGTTAACTAGTTATTTCCCTCTTGTAGAAGGAGAGCCACACAAGCCAATCCCTGGTACTACGATAACAGCTCAGTTATCTGCAGAAAAAGAGATGTGAAAAACAGTGCCAGCAACATTTTTAAAGGAAGATTTTCTGAACAAAATCTTCTTCCTATAGGTAATGAAGTATTTAGAGAGAACATGTGAAATTCTGGCATAAAAGCTCTTCTGGCATTTATTTGAGATGACCTGCTCAGATCACTTGTGGTTTCACTCTGCATGTGGGAGTCATGTTATTCATCTGTAACTTTGACATTTACCCAGTGTCTTCACCTGAAGATGGGGACTTGCATGGTTAAGTATCTAGATATCTAAGCTGATTTCAACTGTTTCCCATTTCTACCAGTACTGCTGCCTGTAATGGTGCTGGTGCCATTGTTGTTTTGTGACTCTACTTCTTCTAAAAAAGCCCAGGTGAAGAACTGGGACCAGTATGTCTTTCCCTGCAAGCAGGGTAAAATCCTAGCCCTACTGAAATTATTCCCAGGGTTTCCATTGTTTTAAATGGTGGTGGGATTTCATCAGATATGTTTCTTTGCAGGTGCGTCAACATGGAATTTTAATCAGACTTTTAATGAGTTCCACTTCTGCTCTCTTCTACCCTTCACCTCAGGATAATATATGGCATGGAACACACAAAGAACTTTTCAGTCTGTAATTATAATAATTAAGAAATGTCTAGTAATTTCTTTCAAAGGCGTAAACAGAGTGATGAAGTCCAATAGACACACAATGCTATTTGTTGGAACATGCATTACCTATTGTAAAAAAGTACATAGGGCTGGTCCAAATACATCCTTGCTGTCGTTTTATGCAGGAAGTGAAATCAAGCCAGGGACAAACCTAATGTAATGCTGCTGAACGCCACAAACCCCAGAATGTTAATGAAGTAGCCACTGGATTTTCTTTAACATATCTATTTCTAAATGCTTAAATTGAGAAACCTATTGGTAGCTATTCAGAGAAGAAACCCCCCACAGTTCCCAAAGATATTAATTACTTTCTTGGGTGCTTCTAATATCAGCAGCTAACAAAACTCAAGTTGCACACCCAAGGTGAAGGCACCCCTTCTATATCTGTTTGCATTTTTAACAGTGTAAATGTCATACTCATCTACCTCAGCAGCAAAGGGATGACCCTCATAATACCTTTGGGCTTGGTATGGAAGAATATAGCTGAGATAGTTTAAGGTAGTATCTCTTTTCAGGGTGAATAGGAAACATGGTCTTGTTATAAAAAAAAGGAAACCTCAGAATAGACTTCACACTCCCAAGTCTTTTCTGTAGAGATTGTTACCAAAATAATTTGATAAATCATTAGCAACAATTAAGATAATAAAGCATGACAGAAAACGGTATCTAAGAACCATGCCTTTCAGTATATAGTTGCTTTATATATCCAAGCCTACTCAAACTACTCTAACAATAGAATATATGTATTTTACCTATGGGGCCCCTCTTTCTTCCTTAAATATGTCCTTAATGATGAGGGTTTTGATCTTCCCTCTTCTGCCTTCCCTCCAAAAAGATAAAACAGTCATGAAACTGATGGAACACAGGAGCAGTCTTGACTCTCTCCATTTTGTCTTCACTAACCCTTTCCTCTATTTCACTTCTGTTTTTTCTACAGTCCCAGTTTCTTTACCATCTCTATCCCCTTCCTTTTCTTCACTGCCATTAACATTCCCCATGTTTATTTTCACAGTTCCCAGAACCCTCCCCATTCACATTGCTACCTCCTTCTCACCTACCGAAGTACTCCCTTTTTCGCTGCCTTCTTTCTCTGTGTTTTAGAGAAGCTACCTCTGCATACACTTTGCAATTCCCTTTCTGTACTATGGACTATTTGCAATAAATCAGAAGAAAAATACTGAAGCCTTTATCGTATAAAATGCCAAGTAAAGCAGCATAAAAGTTAACCGAAAGCAGCAGCAAGGGTTTCAAGCAGGAGCTGCAATACTGTTCCACCCTATTTGATAATTTTTCTCTTTAGTTATAAGAAAATTTACTGTTACCTGCTTTCTCACTAACATGATTATTTCTGTACTTCCAAGCAATCACAGTCAATTCTAATATACCAATGAGGTAGAAATGGAACTGAAACAAACCTCCAGATTTTAATTCAGTGATCACTAAAAATCTTTAGATAAGGAATTTGAAATGTCATTTTGCAGAAAGCATAACTTTCAATTTGTCCTGATTTTCAGAAAATAAATTATCTTGGAAGTAAGACAGCTATGAACTAAACTGTAGAATTTGAAGTTTTAAAGTTCTGAAATCAAGTCTTGTGTTCCAGACTCATACCTACTAGTGAACATTTCTGTTAATTTTTAAAAGATGAAGAATTTTCAGTAATTTTTTATAACTTGGCTTGTGGGTAACCAGCTTGAACATACTCAAGTCCTCATTTTCCTGGGCGAGAAGTCAGAAAACCAGATCTCTTTAAAGTATTTAAAATCAGAAATTACTTTTTAAAATTTAATTTAGGTAACTCTCCTCTCTCTGCCTATGATTCCTGAAGCCAAGGCTTTTGTTAGATTTCAGCTGAACCATTTATGAAGGATTCATGATCCAAAAGCATAAACTTTGTTTTCACAAGAGTTTGTTACCTTAAGCAGAGTGTCAGGCTCACCCAAAACTCACATGAATGCTGGCAAAACTTGCTTTCTCTATGGTGAAACACAGATTTTTGAAACATGAAGTAGTCGGTATGTTGCGTGTGGGTAGGTTAAATGCAGGGTAAGGGAATTAAATGTGATTCCAGAAGTGACACATAAGATAGGACAACATCCAAGGTAATCAGTCCAGAGCCCTGTACCTGAGAGGGAAAGGGGTTAGGGAGAGTTGTCTTGACTGAAACAGGTTTTTAACTAAATGATATCAACACAGAACAGTGTAGGGGGGGGGTCTGTTAAACATATTTACTTGATCGTTGATAAGCTTCTTGAAGTCAGTGCATTTGGGAGTTTGAGTCTATTTTTTTTCTCTAATCGAGATGCTCCCCTGCTATAAAGAAACTGTGTTAGCCTATTTACTTCTAGTTCCTCCAGGGAACTCACTGTGTCAGCAGCTTCACAGCTGACCTGCCCATGATTTTGGGCCACAGACAACAATTGCAGTTAGAGGAGTCTGCTCATGCCAGTGCATCATGCCAGTGCAAGGTGGAAGAATTATAAAGGTAGCCAGCTTTTGGGCCCATGTGTCAAGATGCAATGGTTGTAGTGGGAGATTTGACATATTATGTGGACTTTCTGCCTGAAAGAGGCATTTATGCTATTTTAGCTGTTTACATTAGGATGAGATGAACTTCACCTTGACATGCCTGTTGCTCTCCCCAGCTACGAAGACAGGCTAAGTAACTTGCTCTCATGTAGTTTACACTGTAGACATGTACCTGATTAGGTAACCAAGCTACTTCTTAATATCCTCTTGTAGAGAATTACCTACTACAAAGCACTTAGTTCTAGACTTGAACCCTTATTGTTCCTCTCTTCCATACACTTTGTTATCTGCCAATATCCCTCGTGAAAAATGGGTACAAAATCAGGGCACAAAGTATTTCACTCACTGACATAATAATCTCTCAACTCCTACTGATTTAGTCATCTGCCAAAAAAAAACCCCAAACCAACCAACCCACCAAAACCAAACAAAGCCCAAATCAGCACAGATAAAAGGGATTGGAGCAGTACAGTGGGATGCAAGGATATGTGGTTCTATTTCGGGGCATCCTTGACACTGCAGTGAACTCATCACCCAGGGATGGATGCCATCCTTTGCAAGGAGATGTCAAACACACAGGAACACAAACCAGGGCTTGGCATATTGACTGTCTCTTTCTCTAGTTATTCTCTCTACAATCTGAGTTCTTAGATGAAAATGAATCTCCTGCACTCCCTGTAAAACCAGCTCAAAACCCCACAGGATCTGGCCACAGATTTCTTTAGTACTATTACATGATTTGATTTTGCATGGAAATACTTCCTCTATTTGCATGCCATGTTAAACATTATATTCATGAGCAGCTGGCAGCTCTCAAATCAGAACATGTGTTTACTTTAAGAGTGGTAATCTCTTAAAGGTAGTTTGCCATTATGTGTTTATGGCCTCTTAAGTAACTATTGAAGGATCAAATGAACTAACTAGGTGGAAAAATATCTATCTTACCTTGCAAAAAGGTAAAAACGGAAGTAATGGAAGCATGGCTCCAAAACTAATGAATTACTGCACCCCTTCAAATGGAATACGATGCTTGTTAATTTTTTAACAAGAATAACTATAACGGGCCTGCTTCTGCAGTCTTGACTGGAGGAACGCATTCTCTTAGGATAAGATAATTCTCTTAGGATAACGTTAACAGCATTTAGACACAAAGATTCCTGTTTCAACTGTCCAAAGGTTTTACCGTTTTAATTTAGCAAGTGCTGAAACCAAACAAAAATCTCACACACTGTGTATAGTTGGCTATTAATACTGATTTTTCAACCTAAAAAAATCTGAAAATCAAGCCATGTTCATTCCCCATTTTTCATTACACCAGTAATAAGGATTTTGCAAACCCAATTGGCTACTCCTACAAATTCCCATTTATACTCGTGTTATCCCTGCCATGACATTAACACAACCCTTAAATCTTTGGGGAAGTCACATATGTGGAATTACTTCAAATTTAGTAGCAAGTTTCCATAGACATATAAACTCATCCAGTTCACATCTCCCAGTGGCTTTTGCTATTAAGCAATGAGAATAAAAATCAATGAATTATGCAGGATGGCTTCTCAGTGTTAAATTTGTTCATACTTGGTCCTTAATTTGAAGTGCTAGGCAAAAGTTCACCTTCTTTTGCTAATTGATTTTTATTATGAATGTGATGAAAAGTACTTGATAAAAAGGGTAAAACAACTCACCAAAAAAAAAAAAAAAAAGAAAAAGAAAAGAAAAAGGTATCATAAGCCGAGACAGCACCAAGTCATCTTATCTTACTTTTCAACTACCTTTAGGCTTGCCTATGGGGACTGTCTTTAGGAAACGAGTTCAGAATCCATACCAATTACATCTTGGCTTCTCTCTATCATAGCATGCCAATATAAGATTTTAAAGGTAATAGATTTGTGATTATACCTGCTCACTCAAAATTAAACCCATTCAAACAATTTATCTCAAAAAAGCTTCTGAATAAAAGACAAATGGTAAGGATCACCAATCTGCACTGGAACGGTTTGATCTAGAAGTTGAAAGCCTTCAATTCCATATTTGTAAACTGGGACCACCATTTTAGAAGACGTGTTAAATTAGGTGCTCACCCTGCTTGCTTGCTATTTCTCAAGGAAAGGAAAAAAAGAGGAGGAAAGCAGTGGAGAAGGAACAAGCAGCTCTTCTCCTATGCCTTTTTTAAAAACTCTTTTTACTGTGATGTCTCACAGAATGTATCATGTAATTTAAATGTATCAGCATTCCCTTGAGATCAGCATCACACAAGAATAAAGGCAATGTCTACGCACCACTTATATCTCACTGCAGCCGTATCTAGTTTGTGCTGGGCTTTAGAAAGAATTCTTGCCAGTAAGGCTGTTTCTATAGGATATCAAGAACGCTAAGGTAGCTCTGAATTACAGTCCCTTTATGTCAACTCCAAAGCAGTCTTTCTTTTGTTCTGTCACCTTCCACTGCTCTTCTCTTCACCTCTGCCCATTTCCAAACTGCAGTAATTAGAATGACATTGTAAAACATGATTTTACCTCCCTTGATGCCCTACTTGCCCTCAAAGGAAAAATATAATCAAGAAATGTAATTATAATTAAGTTCTGAATCATTTTACACATATAAAGCAGGCTACTCTACCATAAAAACACACATATAAGCTGTACAAACAGAAGTTTAAAAAGTACCTTAGGCATGCTTTTACTGATGCACAGAGAGATGCACTTGAGAACCTTTCTCATGCTTCTTCAGTATTATATATATACACAGCAACATCCTGATATTACGACAAGCAGTAGCACTTAGACATGATAAACGTCGCTCACTGAGCCTTTGACACGCAACTGTCTTTCACTGTGGATCATTTCAACAACTCAGATCTCATACACTCGTACAGGGTTGCACTGAGGTGTCCCTTGCTCTCGGCATCCCCGTGTGCCAGAGAAGGCTACAGAGCAGAGCTCTGAGGACCAAGGACCATGAAACCTATGACACTATCCTGCTGCCACGTGTGTCATCAGGTGGAACTACACTCAAATGAGCACCATTAAACCACAAGCTTCCCATGCGTGGACTCGCAAAACAGTGACATGATTCACTGCATCTAACCATTCATCAGTCATGCACCTATGTGATGGGTGTTGGGTGAGACAACAGTTATGTTATGCTTGAGAAAAAAGGATACTTGAGAGATGTGTAAACACTAACTGAGCCTGTAAATCCAGGCACAGACTGAGATCCTAATGTACTGTGCACTACACAAACACACTTTGTCAAACTATACCGGCAGAGTATTTATGAGGGATGCAGTTCTCCAATATATCAGATCAAATTTCTTTTTAATCTTCATCTTCTGTTTCACAGTACAACATCATTAACAGGTGTACTGACACAACTGGAGGCCAGGTGAATTGCAGCAAAGCAACGAAAATAAGCTGAAGGCAGAAATCTTTTAAGCTGAGTATACAGGTCAAGGAAGTACATGTAGCTACCTGAACTCTTTGGACTAAAAAATGTCCCGTTTTAGTGTTCTAAATTGCTATAAAGTTATGTGAGCTCATTAAAGAAATAAAATAAAATCCTTTTGTTTTGTTTCCTAATTGTGAATATTCAAAATTCATTAAAGAAACCAACTTTTTAACCTTCCTTTTGATGCTTCCATACACAAATAGAAAAAAACGTAAAGCTGCAAGAATAACTTTTAGAAAAACATCAACAACCCTTCTTCTAGTCAAGAAAAACCTACCAAAGACCACCTATTTTTTAGGCAATGGTTAATATAACCAGATTTGCCATTCTTTAGGGCTTTACAGAATAAAAATCGAACACATAACACTTTCTAACCTCTAAATAAAGATCTGATTTCCTATACAATGACAATGTTATTCTTGGACACCTAAAAATATGGAAAGCTCTGTGAAATATTTATTTGCACTTTCCATCTTTCATAATTACTTTGAGATAAATTTACCTCAAGTACTTTGCAACTCTAAAGAGGCTGTAAATGATAAGTCCTTAGCAAATCAACTACACCGATCCAACTGTACCAACCCAAAAAGTAAGGCAGAAAAATGTAGCGCTGACTTTTCTGAAAATTCTCATGCACCCCAAATTATTTAAGTTACACTTGCTTAATTTCACTTTAATATCTCCATAGACCTAAAACAAAGTGCAGAGCACTTGTATGAAGTCAGCCAGCTTCAGTGTCCCGTTCTGCTGACAGACAAGAACAAGCTACTCGCTGTGCATCAGGAAGGCCCAAACCTATGTAGATGGTATGACGTGACCCACATAGAGTAACCTGTAGTACTTTACTGGCACTAATGAAGACAAAGGGAAAAAGACATCAAATTTAGAAATTAGACTAGATCTTCAGTATGCCTCCTCTATAGGGTGATGGTGGGCATTTTGCAGGTATGTTACTTTTTGCAGTAGTAACACATCTATTTGCCCACTGGGTCAAAGAAGATGGCTTTGTATTCCCCGAAAAGTTTTTGTGAGCATGGAGCTTGGAAGTAAATCTCACTTAGCCCCTGTTAAGAGCTGTATGTTAACTGAGTTCCAGCATACGTGCAATAAGGAAATTAAACTCTTTAAACACCAATACTTGGTTCACCTTGAAGAGCCCATAGAAGAACTAGACTCAGCAACAGGCCTACATTCAGGTGGACTATATAACTACACAGGAGAGTTGCAGAGAAGGGGGCAAAGTGAACTCCCTTAGGCAAAAACCCTCTCCTTTCTGAAGAATGAGAACACACACAAACCCAATCCAACAAAGCGCTAACCCTTGTAATAAACCCCTAAAAGGTCACACTGGGGAACAAACCGTGAATTAATATTTGAAATCCGTCCTTCAATCTGCCATATTAAGTCCTGTTTAGCAACTAAGATGTAAAAGCTAAAGACCCTACAAAGCATAATAGCAATAAGGTAATGCATTTGGCTTCCTTGCAGACCATTCTGCCTTCTCTTCAGGCCAGGCCAATTTATTCAGCTTCAGTCCAGAAGAAAATATCCTTATAAAGTATCAAACTTGATCTCAAATAATGAGCCCTGCTAGGAGGTGAAGCATATCATTCCGCACAGAGCTGCACCAACACGGATCAAAGCTGGCTTGATTGAGCCTGTCTGGAGAACAAAGGAGCTGCAGCCTACTGAGACACCAAGCTGTCCCACCAACACCAAAGCACTGAGACATCCCACCGACACCGAGACAGTGAGCCATCCCAACGACACCAAGACACCAAGCCGTCCCACTGGCACCGAGACGCTGAGCCATCATTAACCACCTTCTGCTCTAGGAAGGGCCCAGGCCGAGAAGCCTCTTTGGGCAAGGACAGTTTTGAACTGCTGAAGCCAGTTGTTTCTTGGACCTTTGGCATTAACTACAATTTTTATGACTGAGGTTAAGGACTACTCTCTTCAGAAAGCGTGACACAGAAGTTGTTCATTCTGTCTTCAGAAGCTTTCAAAGATTTCCAGCAAACCACAATCCAAACAGAAGCTGAAATGGCCATAAACATATAAGAAAAGATTACTTTACTGCTTAACTATGCCCTGCTCCAAGATAAAACACTGTAACCTCATCTTACTTTTAAACAGACTGGCTATTGTTTTCTTGCTTGACTGGCACTAAAGGAAAGTCTGTTTCACTGTGTAGCCTACAGACAGATCCTATACAGCACAGTTAAATATTTATTGTTTTCGACTACATATTACATACAAAATGCCTGATCTTAAGGCATAGCAATAAGGGTGGAAAGGTCTAAAATGCTGGCTCCTTTTGTATCTTGTAATGTGAAAAGGTATCTTTTCCTACACTACCCTCTGGCAACATCAAACACACACAAGGACATTTCCACGTCATCGTAATAATTGTGGGCTACAGGTCATATAAGGATTGATCCTGCAATAATTTCCAGTGTGAGAATTTTCAATGTGCACACAGGAAAACCCAACTTCAGTCAAGATTTTCCTCTAAATAATTCAGCTTTCTGGCACAGAGTCCTAATTATCCCTGGAGCCATTTTTGAAGTGCAAAAGAAAGGAGGAAAACAGGTTCATTTCCAAGATTGTAAGGAAAAGCTTCTTTATGGGGAAGAAACGTGAAAAAAATTTTATAGGAACAATATTTTTTACATAATTTCTTTAACATTAATGTGTTTACCCAGGTTTTTAACTAGCAAAGACTGAGAAGGCAGACACCTTATAATATCTGAGCCAGCTTATTTAGTTCCTGTTGTGTAAACTACCAGAACCGGCACACTCAGTTTATCTCCCAAGGAGCTGCCAACAGGCTGACTTGCAATTCCATGAAAGTGGGATGCCAGACTGAGTTCCTTAAATCTCAGAAATGTCTTGCTTACTAAAAGCTCCACTCCCTGACTTTTTCTTTGGGGTTTTTCACTTGGGTTGGGTTACAGGTCTTAAGAGTTCTAGATGACTGACCTCTTCCAGTTGGCAGGCTTTGATGACACTCTTGTATCGGTATTCATCATAGGATACACCAAAAATTATGTTTTCTTTTATTGTTCCAGGCATGATCCAGGAGACTTGAGGTGAAAAGGATATCCTTCCACTGTGTTTAATTTTACCCTGCGAAGGCTCCAATTCTCCCATTATCAACATCAGAAGAGAAGTCTGAAAAATCATTATCACTTGGTTAATACATCAGAGATCTGTACAACCATAAGCAATGCTAAACGAAGTGAGAGTCACCCTGCTAAGTCACTTAAATGGTACATTTGTCTTGTAAAGAGTGTTCCTGTAAGTACTGATCTAGTGCAAGCTGCAATTAATGGAGATTTTCATGATATGTATGGTTTTGAAAGGCCTCTGAAATGAGAGAAACTTCATTCAATGAATGATAAAAATTGTGCAAGATAACTTGTAAAAAAGGCATGCTGCTGCAAAAGTATGTATTTGTAATTAAACTTCCAGTAATTTTACAAGGTAAAAACATGAGCATCTGTGAGACACATACAGACATAAGGTATTAGTACCTATGGAGTATGTCGCTTGATTTTTAACATTATCAGTGACTATTTTTTTTCTTCTTTGTACAACACAATTCATGTTTATGATTTTGCTAGTATACATAAGCCTTTTTTCTGTATTGCCTTGAAAAATGCAATTTCTTTCTGTATGTATATACAATTACTCAGAAGCTACTCAGTGTGACCTGAATTTTCCTCTGTAACCGTTAACTCATTTACGTGAATACATGACCTAAGTATATTTACTACTTCCCTTCATAAAAGAATTGATTGCAATTTCAGTACTGACATGTTATAATTTCAAAGTTAATCAGTAGCTTGCAGTAACCTTGTCACACATCACTGGCTACTAGATCAAAGAACAGAATTGAGAAATACAAGGAAAAATAAGTTACAAAGCCATTCCAGTGGTATAATAAACAGTCAACAAAGCTGGGACGTAAGTCAAAGATCTAAAAATCTGTCTAAGTCACGGTTTCATGCTGTCAAGCCCAAAGATCCTTTGACAAGTTTTACAATATGTGGGGGGAGTCTCACGAGATTCTTTCCATTATACCAGAATCTGACTTTTCCAAAATGCCGAGTAAGAAGTTTCTGATCTTGCAAAGGACAGCCACTTAGTGTGTTTTGCACACTGGATGTTAAACTGCTGTATCTTGTGCCATATAACACAAATGGAGGGCGAGGGGGGACACCGCAAACCCAACCCTATCTAATATTGAAGCAGTATTAAAAGAGCTTATGTCAGGCTTCATAACTGTTATAGACAAAAAAAGTGTGCAGTCTGTTTCACAGGCCTCCCAATGCCTTAATATACTGTAGCAGCCTCAAGCAACATGAAGGAAACCTTAAATTAAGAGGGCTTAAGGGAAAGAGAAATTCTTTTTTTGGGGGCGCAGGGGTCTAAACCTTATTTTTTGTAAATCTTTCAGGCAATATTATAAGCCTTTTATCTTTACTGCCTTGAAAAGTGCAAATTTTTTTGTGTGTATATACTCACATAAACTGCCCAGTGTAATTTGAATTTTCCTCAGTTTCCTAAGTAACTGAATAAAGGATATATATACAACCTTCAGCACTTTCTAGTTGACATTTTTGTATTACAAGTATAAAAAATAATACAGAAGCCTTGATCATATTGAAATTGATGGGTCCTTTGCCACTGACTCCAACAGACCAAAGATTTTACCCCATGCAAGTAAAAGGAATCAGAATATGTTCACCAATAATTTGTTAAGCAGGAAAAGAAAAGTTGCCAAATGCATAATGGATGTTTGTTTTGACTTTCACATCTCCTCAGAAAAGCCAGTGAAGATGAAAGACTCATCTAATTACTTGCTGTTCAAAGTGAATAAGAGTATCACAGTTCAACTCATTTTATATTAATAAGGTTAATCAGATGTGTTATCTGCAAACTAAATGTATTGATAATATTTGGTGTTCTAAAATGATGATTAATCTAAACCACAACTTTTCTCAGAAAACCAGCTGTTTCAGCACCACCTCTCCAGGCTTTCAAATGGGAGCCTGTCTGAGTGAGGCACTGTAGGAACCAGAGCACAAGTGACCAGGTACGCCACATGTCCAGGGAATGCACCTCAATTACCTGGCTAATCTGCGTCAGGCTTGTCAGGATACTGACCATCTTGTGTTTAAATTTTTTCTTAAAATGTTAGCAAGGCAGGGGGAAAAAAAAAAAAGTCTGCTTTCTAGCACACTAAGCCGTCTTGACATCTATGCTATGTTCTCCAGTTTATTTTTTTAAAGGCAGGGAGATTCTTGCCATAAGCATTAACTTTAGGTTTCAGTCTGCATTATTCCTGTAAATCTCCTTTTACTTCCTACAGAAAAATAGTTTTTTCCTTTAAATTTCTCTTTCCTTATTAAGTCTGTATCCTTGTATGTACAAAAAATCTCCAGCAAACTCCTTCTCATATTGGCCACAGAGTAACACTTCAAATAACTATTGGCCATTTTACTGAAACTTACAGCTTATTCATACTTTTTCCTGCAGCAGTCATTTTTACAGTGAGCACAGGATAGCAAGAATACAGTAATACAGGTAACAATATAGATATAACAATGTTATTCCTTAAAATTATTAGGACTTTTGTTGAAACAACAGAAACACAAATACCTTGCCTGCTCCAGTAGATCCAGAAACAGCTAATAACTGCCCCTTCTCAATCTTGAAATTTATATCCTGAAGAACAGGAGAGGCATGAAGGGGAAAATTACTGAAGAAGAGACTGTTGTCAGTGCTAAGAGCTTTGCTGTTGTTGTTTTCCTGGTTTGCTTTTACAAACAGCTCTCCAATTCCCTGCAACATAACACAGATGTGTATTTGTATGTACATAAAAAATAAAACATGCATATGCAGACATGTATCTCATACTATGGATTTATGAAAACTTATGAATTTACTTCTCTGATGTTACTTTTCCTATCTATAACATATTTATTATATTCTTAAATACATATATCTTTTAATGTATGTATTGGACTTGCTCCTAAATCTGTGAACACAAACAAAATTTGCCTACTATAGAACTGCTTTCCAATGTTTATACATGCCACAGCCTGATTCTGTTTTCAGGCTGGCTTAAATCAGAAATAACTACTTATTACAGGCCTTAACACTAATTAAAAGGTCTCTTCCAAAGTTTCTCAACCGCGGATAGTTTGATCTCATGCATATATCATTACTTGCCATATGTTCTTTGTCTGATGATAGCTGAAGCCAGTTAAAATGAAGGAGCATAGGCTGCTCTTTTTAGAGAACACCAAAGCAAATATCAGCAAAAAAGATACACTCTTGTGTTTTAATTTAGTTTGCATGAAAGTACTAACCTCATCCCAAAAAGCTGTTACGTTGTCCAGCTCAACCCCAGTGGTTGTTAGATTGTACTCCAGGGCTTTATATTCTTTTTTCAGCAAGAAATCCTAAAAACACCATGAAAGCAGATGAGAGGGAACAGTAAGGGATGCCCGTACGAAGCAGTGCCTACCTGCCAACACTGAGCACTAACTAGTATTTCCAATAATGCTATTGCATTGTAATGTCTTAGAGAGAGGCATAAATATAGCTCATACAATGTATTTCGGATGCAGAAGGAAATGTTTTTGAAACTACCAATTCTTTCATTCCTAATGAAACATAACCATAAATGTATTTGGTCCTGGTTAGAAAGAATATTAAAAAACTTGGCATTTCCTTTGCTTTCAGGACTTGTATCAGGCCGCATCACCCCTTCGACCTTAATCCTTTTCAAATAAAGCTTTGGTTTTGGAGTAGGATGTGGAAGGTTGCACTCCAGTAAACAGTGAAACAAAGCAGCTACATGCTGCTATCTCCCTATTTCAAAATGGCAAGAGTTTAAAAGAGTTAGAATGAAGTCTCTACCAACAAAAAAAAAGGCAGATAATGATCCTGGCCAGTACAGCATTGAAGCGGTGTAATTTCAAATGACAGAAGTCAGCAACTCGATGTTTATGTTACCTTCTGGGATAATATTAGGAAAAAAGAGTACACCTATGCTAACGTAGGAAAGATAACTTCTCTATTCCATTATTTTGTTAAGGTTATGCAGTCTGTAGGTAACATCTCCTCTAAATCGTCTTTCTAAATTATGTGGAACCAAATAGGTCTATGTGGGCAATACAGTGCACAAACTAAGCAGATACGGGGGAAAATCAGTTCTCTACAGTAAACTTGCAAATTTCCCAAGTAGAACAAGCAGAAAGGAAAAAGCACATGACTG
The DNA here is from genome assembly GCA_035590195.1 of Aviceda cuculoides. Taxonomy (NCBI): domain Eukaryota; kingdom Metazoa; phylum Chordata; class Aves; order Accipitriformes; family Accipitridae; genus Aviceda; species Aviceda cuculoides. Next base: position 26,930,353 of record JAVJGG010000005.1, read on the forward strand.
AAAGGGAAGGAACCAAAAAATGGGAAGGCAAAACACACACAGTTTATGGAAAAAAGGGAAAAGATGTCTAGGCTTTCATAACAAAGGTGGTGGGGTCATCCAGTGGAATTGCTGGAGTAGTGACAGTCAGAGAAAGCACACTGGTCCTGAACACTTCGTGGTCTAGAAAACATGGGTATAGCTACAGGGAAAATACGATAGCTGAGGGGACACATCTGGCCCAGTGAACTCTCTAAACTGATGAGGAAATTAAATCAGAGAAATGTACGAGTGGTATATTATTTTTGTTTATGCTTCTTGTGACAAGCAAAGGGCATCAGCGTTCTGGGATTCTGCGCAGTCCGTCTATGGGGTCTATACCAAACCCGCCACAAAAAGATGATTATTTATGGATTCCAGAGCACCCACAGAGCTAATAGCCCCAAAGAAAAGCATTCAGCAAAGTGAGGGCAATGGTACTGTAACTGCGCTTGCCAGTTCTGTGACAGCGCATTAGATACACTCTTCCAGGAAACAGGAGAGACAGGATACCTCCACTAACACCTAAGGAATCTGAGAGCACAAGGACTGCCTAAATTGGGACCCAACAAGGCATCCTTCTGAATGTCGAATAGAAGCCATTCTGTCGAATGGCTAGTTTTCTCAAATTTTCTGTCCAGCTGAAAATCATAAAAATCCAATACCCGCTTCTTATTCTACATTAAGGTTAAGATTTCTAATTAAGATCTGTAAGTTCCATATTAGGTATTTTTATCACACTAAAAATAATAAAATCTACGTTTTACCAAAAAACATCTTTAAATATGTAAAAAAAAGCCTAAGATTTCACCCCAAAATAGAATAAGAATTCTTTTCCTGAGGCGTGATCTCAAAACAGCAGATAAAACAAATAGAGTTATGAGAATTCACCCTGATTTGACTCTGCAGATAAGCCTCTCATGCTGGTATATGAGCAATTGATCTCAGTAGGTAAGGTAGGTAGTAATTATTTGACCAGTACTTTAATTATATTTACTAGTCATAATGAATGAGATGCACATTTGCATAAGATGCACAATCTCCTGCTGTTCTTGCCACTAATAGCTAGGAAAACAGAAGATCTGTGACTGCAACTACTGGAAGCCGTGTTATATAAAACATGTACTAATTTTGTACTTCCTTTTCTGAAGGAAAAACATCTCTTAAGCACCACAACTCATGATATTTTTTTATTAAGTTCCTTATTCTGCAATGAGAAGAAATAACAAAAAGGCACTGTTTCAAAAAAAACAGCATGCAGATAGCATAAGACTCCTGTGGTAATGCTGCCTGGGGAACCATATAACAATATCAAGATTTATAATGACATTTCATGGTGTGTAGTCAAAGCAACATATAGTATACTTGGAAAGTCTGCATAAATGCTGTGCGCTTTTGTTGATCAACTGACAAGATAACATGCTATAAAGAATTAGCTTACGTACTTGGGAAGATTTTAGTATATGTACCCTACCTGTATTTTGTTTATTGCTCCAATAGAGTCATACCAGGTCTGTACAGACCCAGGAAACTGCCTGGTTACTGTCATTCGAAGAACAATGCAGAAGGAAATGGTGGTAAATATTTTTCGGAGAATAATTCCTTTAGTCACAGCATATGGAAGTACAGCTAAAAACACCACAAAAAAGCCTGAAAAGAAGAAGGCTGAGCTGTTGAAATATCTCACATAAGCAGCTTTTCGGGTAAGCTTCAGTTCAGTTCTGTTGAAAAAAAAAAAAAAATTAATAATTAGTATAGGACTCCACAGTTTACATCTTAAAAATATTTTGGATGGAACTGTTGGTAAAACAATTAACTCAGAGGCTCATTCATCCTTATTTTCTAGCACTGCAGTTAAAAAGCAAGATTCAAAACTATTTTGGGACCTAAAAAATAACTGGAACCAAATTTTGCGACCAATGTTCAGAGATGTCAGACAAAATAACAATGATCCGTGTCATGATTCAGATACCTCATAAACCACAAGCCTCTACTATTCCTTGCAAAACCATCCTTAGGCATCTAATGCTGTGGTATATGATACACTCCCAGAAGTGTCCTCTCATGCTCATTTGGTCATCTAGATACATAAGTCCCCTAGAAATAAGATACTTCGAAATGCCAGGTTTGCTATACATGACCATAAAAAAAACTAAGAACAATCCACAATCCGATTACAGTGTCATCTCCTTTTGCAGATCACCCTACTAACAGCTTCACCCGTGAAGTAACCTCAGCTTGAAGAGGTGGAAGGCAGGGAGTCTGCTCTCCACCTTCCTTTCTCCGTAGAAGCTCAGTCTACGGAGCAGCTTACTGACTGCCGTGCAGTCAGGAATGCAACTGGTGATTACAATTAGCTGCTTCCACAATGTCTATGCATCTTACAACAAGCTATTAAATAAAAAGACAAATAATGCAGCGAGCGTAATTCATTTTCTGAGTTGATAGCACTAACTCACAGTGCTGAAGCTTTGTATTGACTGCTCTCATTTTGACCCTGTTCACTTCACATTCCCCAGGTGCCCTGCAGCTCAGCTTTGCCTAAACAAAGGCACCTCTGCTACGGTGAAAGAGCAATTAACTGGAGCTAGAGATGGAGCTAGACCCCAAGATGCCCATTCACTGGGTGAGTGCTCTAACCACTGGGATACTATGCAGAAGTTCAGTCACATTGGTGACAGTAATACCTGCTGTTGCAAGGCTGAGCACCATAACCTTTATGTGTCTTCTGATATTGAGCCAGTGTCTGCATGTAAAGTCCATCCAGGATTTTGGGGCTGCGTGGAACTCCCTTTCAGCTCCACACTATGCATGCATGAGACTTCCACACGCATCCAGCATCTTACCAACTTTTGTCAGCCAAAGTGTTCTTAAAAGTCCCTGACAGAAAACCAGAGCTCAGCCAGTTTTGGAGCAGGGTGCCTAGCACTTCTTGTTAAGTTTGTATTTCACAAAAGAGGCCTGAAGAAAGTAGCCAGGCATTCAGGTCACCACCATGCTAGCAGCCACTGCCCTGGAGAAAGGGCCTTGTAAGTCACTCCAGAGCTTGTATGAGACTGTGGGTGGCAGCACTGAACAGGGATAACCAAGATTTTGGGGCTTGGTGCTCGTCCAGTCCCACACAAATGCCTGGGTAGAAACTACCAAAAAGCCCCCCAGTGCACAGAGCTGCTACTTCAAAGAGCGAGAATCAAAGCACTAACCCTTTTCACTATGCTCTCAAGTACCAGCCACAAGCTGACCCAGCCACAAACAGAAGTTTTCCAGAGGTGGGTCTGTCTGTGATACAGGCTTGAGAGCTCTGTAAATTAAGCACTCATTTGGGACAGGTCTTGCTGACACAATACGGGCACTTGAAGAGAGATGTAAGGGACACCATGAGCCTCACGCATGTATAGAGTGTAGACCAGTGTATGCCTGTTTTCTGAAGTGATGCTGCAGGAATCAGTACAAATACATGAGCTTGAGAGCCTTTGCTTTATATAAAGATGTGTCTTCTGCTGATGAAGTACAGACACTTCCAACCATGGACTTCACCTTCTCCAGTGCTATGCTATGGTTCAGGGGAACCGTTTAGTGTTGTGGTTTTTTCACTTCTCTGAATACATTGCATAGCCCAGAGGAGTGCAGGTATGTTTATCCAGACACCTGTTACAAACAGTTATCAGTACTGACTTAAGAAGGCACACAGGAGACAGCCCATACTGGTCCCTCTGAAGTGTCACAGTTCCCCAGCGGAGTTTGCCTGCAGCAGTGTTACACCTGCTGGATGGCAAGCCCTGGCAGCTCAAGTCTACCAGAGCAAGGGCACAGGAGTATCTAGTTCATTAGAGTTGATTAAAGTTGCTTCAGAAAATGCCAGCATGCAGAAGCAGCTTGGTAATGACCGAGTTATAAAGCACCGTTGCTAAAATACAGAAATGGCTTCAAGCACAAGATCTCGTTTCCTAACAGTTTAAAAAGCTAAGTGACCGGGAAGCCCTGCAGAGCTGGCTCAGCAAGAAAAATTCTATTGAAACTCTGACATTCCTGGGTTGACCTGCTCTGGTGATGTCATCACCAAGTGACCTGTTGGATCACTCAAAAAAATATGGTATTTTGGTGCAGAGAAGTAGAAGAGAGATATTTTGATCTTGTAATATTGCTAGCACCCTTGTCCATGTATAATATAATAAAAACTGAATTCCAGCATTAAAAAATCCACTATAAATTATTGTAGAAAATAGAGATCATAAAATGTCAGTCCTTTTTCCAGGTTTCTGTGACCATTTTGTGGACTAAAATTTATGTAATTCATTTCTACAGGATTTGCTCACAAGATGTGGTCTCAAATTTCCTAAAAGCAATGCATATGACTAGTGACACAAAGGGAATCCTAACCTGGTCCCATCCTCAAGCTGGAACTCCCGGCCTGGATTCAGACTGAGTTTTCTCTGATCGTTTATAGTAAATCATTACAAATTTTAAGATCTTCCTTACTCTAAAGGTAAAGAACACTTCGCTTTCCCTGGATTGTCTTTCAGAAAGCAGCTGAACAAGAAGGTGTTTGTGTAATAATATCGTTTCATCTCTTTTATTTACATGATAATATGACACTTATATTTCTTTTATTTTCTTTTATTTTTCCAATCACACACCTGGCACAGAATTCTAATTCTCTGTAAAGGACTAAACAAACACATGGGACAGCTTTAGTGCAGTCAATCAATATGTCACTTCTCCTCCCTTCCCCAAGGACTCCCTGTCAGTAATGAAGACCTCCTTCTCATAGCTCTCAGATAACTAGGTTAGCTCTTTTACCTCCTTTCTGCTTCAGGTCTGGTAGCTCCAGTTCAATCTTACTATTAATTGAAGAGATAAGCACTACACAAGGCTATCTACAGACAATAAATGTTAATGCAATTGTGGAGGATGAATACATGAAGCTGTGCTACTTTAATCCTTTCACAGATTGCACGTAACATTTAAAACCAGCTTTATTACATTTCTCAGAAAATGGCTGCAGAGGACTCATACCGTTTCCCTCACCACAGAATAGGAAAGTCTGTAAAGCCTTAAGTAACCATCACAAAAGGGCTTTTTATTGTAAGATGAGGATAGGGTTGGCCAGAAACAAACACAGATGCCACAATTGTTTTACCTGCGCAAACTCACCACTGAAATATCATTAGAACAAATGAGGAAGCAAATTAAAAAAAAAAATCTCACCTCCATAGTGAACTTGACAAATTGGGAAAAAACCTAAGCTGCAGTGTGGGAATGCACGGTTAGTTTATGGAGGATTAATGCTTGTGTGCTTTACTTACTTCTTAACTAACAAGACCACAGATGGTGTTCATAGCCACCTGATTTTTTTTTTCTGAGCACATAAAAAATTTGACTAACAAATGAGAACACTTACTCACGGATGCTTTCAATCATTTTTTCCATTGCATCTTCCCAACAATAGGCTTTAACTGACTGTATATTTTCAATTATTTCTGAGGTGATGACAAGTCTCTCATTGATCTTTCCTGCCCTCTTATTCCTACAAAGTAAAAAGGCAGTAGGTCAATCTTCGTCCTTTTCATCCTGTATAGTTAGTTTGTATCCCATTATATCTTATGAAAACACTTTCCCTATATGCCTACGCTTAAAATACTTATTTAAACAGAATTATTATGAAGAATGTGAAAGGAATTACTAGAAACCTAGTAATTGTTTTACGAAGGAGAAAAAACAAGCTCTAAAAAGAATAAATCAAGTCACTAACAAGGAGTTTTAATTCTACAAAGCATTATCACGATTTACTGCATGTTAGGCTTTTCATTTTGTTAAGTTTAGACAGCTACTGCTAAATAAGTAAAGGCTTGTCTGTGACTTTCCCAACTCAGCCAACGTCCTAACTAGAGACCCTTAATCAAGTGGTATAAACTTCTTAAACCAACGTGTTTCAGGAAAATATACTGAAATATTTCAAAACAGTCTCGTCACCTGTATTTCATCATCATTTGTCCCAGCCAGGCTTGGAAAAAGGCCAGGACTATTAGAAAAGCAAGTCCAGAAAATGCAGAAGCTTCTAACATATCCCAGAGCAGTCCCATCAGCAGTGCCACTTGTAAAGGTGCAATCCATACAAAATGAGCCAGAGCAAGACCCTGTGGAAGCCCACAGCAGAAAATAATAATAATACAAGTTACAGATATGCTCTGAAAACTACATGAAAAGGAAGAAGTCATTAAAGTGACACTTTGAAAAACGTAATGAAGAATGGTACAAATATTTCCAGTGGTAAAACAAGTTTATAAAGGAGGATTTGTGATCCTAAGCACATAACATTCTGGATGTTAGTTATGATGACAGTGCAGCAACACATACACATTCCACACATAAACTTTGATTTTTGTAAGGCAAAGTTCAGTCAGCAATTGTCTCTTCGCTATGTATATGCACAAGGAAAAATCCCAGCTTTGTAAAAATAAACAGAATTTGCCATCAATTCTGACTTTTTCAACCACTGCAAGATGAGAAAAATACACAGAGGAATATTCTGGCAGTGATTTATTCTGATATAGGAGGCAAATATTACTTTGGTGAAGAGATGACTGTCATGTGAACATAACTAATTCAAAACAGATTACTGCCTACTTCAGTCATGTTCCTTCACATTGGGGAGATTTTGGACTGAATCCTGTGATCAGGCTGCACAGGGGTCTGTGTTACTGCAGCTACACTGCTGCAATGACAGGACACTTGTCCTAGCTTGTTCAACACTAGCTGACATTGCTCTATATAGTAGTATAGTGCTTAAAATAAATACACCCACAGTTCCAGCCATGTGTCTACAGTCTCTCTGATCTTGCTTCTTTCATAGGAAGCAAACCTTGTACTACTAATGGGCCAATTAAACACACATGCTGAACAGAAGTTCATAGATGTTCCAGACCCCAAAGCCATTAGCAGGGATTTACCTCTGTGTCTCTAACGAAAGAGAAGTTTTACAGGAGACTCTGAAAGTATTGTCTAAGATGGATATGTTGGGAATGATTGCTAACGAGGTCTTACATCAACATTTATACACTTTTAGGAGAGTGGGTAATAGTAGCAACAGGATGGTGAACATGGTTGCTTGTTCAAAGGCAGGAACAGACTGGATCACCTTAGTGAAAAGGTACGGTGGTCAGGAAAAGAGGATAGCAGGATCGAACCAGCAAGTTCTGACCTCTGCATAACCCAGAGGTTTCGTGGCAGGTTCTCACTGGACTAGAGAACAAGCATGTTTTTATGGTATACCTGTTTTTTAGGTTTCCTCCACTAATCAGCATAGGAGATAAAGGATGTCATAAGTATCAGAACGAGCATTTCTATGACCACGTGCCAACACATTTTCTTGAGGTAGTAATTCATTTTATATCTACAATGAGCACTCAGTGCTGTTCATCATTTATGCTCTTTCTTTCCTTAATATTTGTCATGAACAGCTTGAATTATTGCATTGGTATGTAATGGATTACCAAGTGGATTAAACAACCAATGACATACCTCATCAAATTTGTTCAGATTGTTGGAAAGAAGACTGACCAATTGTCCAGTACTTATTTTATCTAGAACTCTGCTTGACAGCTTTAAGATCTGTAAAAGAAAACAAAACCATAGAAAAATGGCCATGTAACATCCCCATGAAACAGAATAAATACAGATAGAAATAATAAGCAATGGTACAGTAGTATAAATAACAAATCACGTATCTGCTTATGCTATAAAGAAAGTCTCATTAAACTTGTTATTTATGTCACTTACATTTAATATAGCCATTAAACTGCTTTACAAATATTGATTTATCGACTTAGTCCTTGCTTTCTGTTGAATATTTTATGTATATAGATATGTATGCAAATTCAAGTTTTAATTAAGCATGCATGCTGTGTGCTGCCTTGCATCCTCAAAAATCTCCTACTGTGTCTATCTTGAAAAATATTTTTGAAAGATGTTTTCACAGTGAGCTTTATACAAGAGTAACTAACATGTTTGTTTAAATCAGCTGCTTTTGGTATTGGTAAAACCAAATACCTTTTTAAATCTTTGGATTTCTGAACGTATGATGCATCAGTATCTGTTTATTCTTCACGCTATAGAGATCTCACACATTATCATTCAAACTCAATCCTTTCTATGTTAGATTTATTGTTTAAATCTTCACCTCTAATCCTCTTTTGAAAATATTCTTTGGCCACCAGCATATGTTACTCTTCCTTTGCAATACACGTGCATCACGGAAGCACAGTGGTAGAACAATTAAGGCATCTCACTACATATCCAGCAAGTCTGAACTCACACAGAGGCTGATTTCAGTCAAACCAGCTGTAGACAAGTATTTAATTCTTTGGACTTAGGAAATGGGAGAGCTCTCAGAAACTGATGTTAGCCACATTATTCTTTTGTGTACTTTGTGTACGTTGACTAACAACTATCAATCTTTCAACAAACTGGCCTAAAAGTTACGTAGGCTACAGAGGTTAGGCTTTCAGTGTAAATGAAACAATTACCTTCTTATAAATCAAACTAAACATAGCTATCCTCATTTGCATTCCTATATGATGAAGACCAAATATAGCAGGGTGTATGAGTAGTGTTCTCACAAGGAAAAGAAGGCACAAGCCAATGCCCAGGTAGTAGGCTATGGATCTTTCATCAGAGTTGTCTGGATCATAGGAAGCTATTATTCTTCCCAGCAGAAGGGGTTGCACAGATTTGGTGACTTCCTGCAAATGGAAACAAGAAAAATAATTTTGGTCAGTAGCTTGTTCATTTTTTCAAAATGGTTAACATTCTAATTTCAAGTTCCACCAACTGAGATTTACAGCTTTATATCTTAAATGAGGAAGCCAGGTCTGTTTGCTATGCAAACCACAGAAGGTTACAGTAGTTGCACAGGAGAACAGACAACTTGCTGCTGTCTCAATTTGTGATGCTCCTGCGACTCCACTAAAGTGAATTCAGTTTGTAAATTTTCTTTGACCATTTTCTACAAAAGTGACAACTGAGATCAGCTTCCACATTTACTTTTCAGAGCTGTAATGGGTTAGCCACATCATGTGACTGAATCCAGTTTAGCAGGCTGGATCTACAGTTCTCACTGCACTTTACTGGACTTAGAGGACACAGGAAGACTCAGAGCTCCTGAAATGAACACCACCAGAACAACACAGTGAGGCTATAGCTAAAACACAAAGTAAGTGGAAATAGCAACAGAATAAAAGTATAAACAATTTGGATTATCCTACTCAGCAGTTCTAGTCATTGTACCTAAGGTTGTAACAAAAGGAGGATACGAGGGCATAAATTGTAGGGGAGGCAAGTTTAACAAAAGTCCCAGAGAGAAACCAGTCCCTCTTGCACTGGCAGCCCTAGCACTTCCCATCCCAGGATAAGCAACATGGTAGAGAACCAGAGTAGGAGAGGAAAAAGAGGCAGTATCAAACTGCTGAACTGCAAGGCATCCAAGTGATCTGCTATAGCCCTGATTTTACCTTAGCCTCTATTAAATTTGTCCTCAGACTCCTTTTCTGTCGTAATTAAACCTCTTAGCATTATCTCACCTTTGTCTTCCATTTCCCTTCGCACCCCCATCGTTCTCATACTTTCATTCCCATAATGTCATCCTTTTCCATCTCTGACTCTTGCCCCCTCTTTCCTTCCCCAATTCTTCCCCAAGAACTGCTAAAATCATCACTGTGCTGTGGTCTAACAATTTGCTTCATCTTCCGCATGAGTTTCTGAAGGGTATGAAGTATGTATGTGTTCCTTTGCTTCACTGTTATACTCAGTGTATAAATACTTAGTGCTAAGAACCTTTACGCCTGTCTCCTTATCCTTCTTTCTGTAGTGTCTCAGCAGAAAGCATCTGATACTTCAAAAATAGCAAGAAACTATTGAATTTGGTTTTGTACAGATGTGTTAAAATTCTGTAAAAAGTTATTAGCACTGCCTTCCAGCTGAAAACCACACAGACCACTATACAGAGAATCAGAGGGAAGTGAACTAGTGAAGTTCAGCTGTAATTAATGTTTTGCAGTGATAAATAGTTTGGGAAAATCCCCTTTAATTTTTTTTCCTTCTCCTTTGGGTTCCTTTTGGTCTCTTATACAAGAGCAATCCCAAGAAATTCTACAGCCAGCACCGTAACCCCTTTTGAATGTCACTGTTGGTGGAGCTGATATTCATCATTCACTTTTTCCACAGAAGAGATTAAATTTTACATCTCAAATAGCATACCTGTGCTACGCACTACATTTCCCAAATTAAACGCCACTCTGCCCCAACACAAATGCTGTAAAGCTGGAGCCAGCTTTGACAAAGACTTCAGTGTTATTTGTAGGCAAAGGGAGGAGTGTTTATTAAAACACACATGACCCAAGGCAGCTGTGCTTAGACCATATGCATCCCGAAGCAGCAAACCAAAACTCCCCAAAACTCACGAAATACAAAACAGTCACCTCTCAAGGACAATGCGGTGCTTTCATACTCTCAGAGATTACAAGATAAGCTTTTCTATATAGGCTTAGAATAGCAAGATTTTTTTTTTTTTTATGTACTCTTATTCTAGTGAAAATGCCACACTACTGCTGTGTTTGTTGTGACTATAAAGGTATTGCATACATGCCTAGCTCACTGGGAAAAAAGGTGATTTACAGACTAAGGGTAGAATAATGGCTGGCAAAAAGCCAAATCATTTGCTATCTCAGGGGACGTAAAAATCCACTGGTTTACAGTGGAGATTTATCAGCTTGCTTACTGAAGATATTATTATCTAGTCTATATACAAATGAAACTACCTGCTTTTAATTTTTCTCTTGTAACCTTAAATTACCCATTGATATTAATACGGATAAATAAACTGATTAGAATGACCTGCCTAAAAGGAAGAATGGGATTTGTGCACCTAACAGAAAATCCAGTTTTCAAGAGACATGTTTTTCCTTCTGCCCTTGCTTTTCCCTTTGCATCATCATACACCATTGAGAAGCCCAGAAACGGCCGCCTCACAGAAATCTTAATTAAAGGAGCAAAGATCTGAAGAGAAATGAGAGTACGACACAGGATACTGTGCTAATCTGACCTGGTATGGCTATTCTTATGCAATGAGAACTTTTACGTTACGTGTATCCCCCATATGCTCAATCACTCTGCATTTGAAGACAATAATGCACATCTCTGTTTTGGCATAGGCCCAAGAAAGGCTTCAGGACTTTCATATCCCTCCCTGTCTCCTCACTCACACCCGTGACCGATATGCGAGAACTTCAGGAAATCCTCATTAGGGTCCTTTGGGATATGATACTAAAACCATTTCTAAGTTAATGTTAGCAGCTGCTGTGCCTGAGTGGAAATACACATTTCATGGGGATGAGTACAAGACAAAAATGTAAGTGGAATCAAACTGATCCTCACAGCAAAGTACCCAACTTCTTAGCCAGTATCGTGCTAAAAAGCAAGATTTTCATTTCACCACCACACCACCTTTTCTTTAAATTGCAAGACACGTCTGCTGATGAGGTGAAGCATGGAAGCTGTTTCGAACAGCAGGGGTGCAGATACATTAAGTGCAGTAACTCAACGTGCCTAACACAACACTATTTATGAGGGAGAGCCGTAGTACTCTAGGGGGCCAGAGCGCAAGTGTCCACCCTGCAATAACATCATTACCTACGGTGCGTGAGGGGAAAGGGAGAGATGGAAAAACTACTAGACCTAATGAGAGCAAAGCTGTGATGCCAGTTACAACAACAACTACACAAACAGCAGGGATGTCAGCAGAGTTTAAACGACACTCCAAGGAAGGTGCTACGAAAACGGCTCAGGGGTTAGACAAGAGAAGAGCTAAAAGGAAAGTGAAGTTCAAAAGAACGCACGACTTGGTTGCACCTATGCCAATACGGCACAACATCCTGTCCCCATTCAAATTAATGGCAAAGCTCCCATTAATTTCCGTGAGCAAGGCCTGAAAAGAATACCAGCAGCTTTAGCAGCAAGTTTTTCATCTTACAGCTTTCAATAAAATGAAGACCAATGATAACGGAAGAATTTAAACTAAGATTTAATCTTTCCATATTCATTGTGAAAGGTACAGATTTTGTTTCCAATGTCCTGATTTGCACATCTGTGATTTCTTAAAGAAATTTAAAAAAAAAAAACAAGCAAAGAATATGACTCAAATATCCTGCAGTCCTGTTCTGTCCTCACCTGGTCTAAAATCGTACTC
>JAVJGG010000005.1:26942621-26958626 GCA_035590195.1 Aviceda cuculoides
CGTACTCCATTAAAAAAGTCCACATGGAGAAATCAACCCTGCGCAGTCCCACAGATGCATGCCCACACACACTTCACTTGCCTGTACTCTGGGAAAGGAAGTTATCCTCAAAACTGCCTGCAGAAGCCCTCAGACACTGCTTAACTTTTAACAGGAATGCATTACTGTGAAACTTTCGGCTGGCAGACTCTGCAGGAACACCTATTATAGTGTATGGTAGGCTAAATTTGTAGAACTGCTGGGTTTTTTTAAATACAAACCTGACCTGCATAAGGAGTTGCTGGCTTGGTGAGGAAAAAGGTTAAAAAATTAAAGGCAGTAATGACATGGCAGGAGCAAATAAAAGACAGAATTGGGTAGGAGTCCACAAAGAAGGGGTCTCGTCCCAGAAAGAGTCGTCGAACAAGGTGAAGGTGTATAGAGAGAAGGGTTGTTACACAGCCCCTTAGACAGCAAGAGGACCTGTCCTAGATGGTTAACTGCCCTGCCTGGACAAAGACAAACAATTAATTGACTTATCAACGTCCATTCTAGCCACATTGCCTCCTGCCAGCCCCGCACAACACTCAAACAGCCAGAGGGTAGCCCAGGGTGTGATGCAGAAAAGCCCTCCCGAGTGAGCACAGACAGCACCAAAACCATCATCTCCTCTCCTTTCTTCTTGTGCAGCCCTTGTGTAGGGTGAAGACAAGCATGGCACGCCTCTCCAAACTAGATCTGCAGTAGTGGTGACTTCAGACTGAGGCAAGTGGCCGTGAGAGAAGACCTTAGGCTTTTCACTAGTGACAAGAGTCCAGCAAGTTGGAGAGACTTTAACTGGGAGAGACAAGTTGGCTTGGGAGCTAATTTCATGACTCCCCTATTTTTAATCAGAGTATATGTACACACATGTGTGAGTGTATCTACCCATGAGAAAGAAGCAAAAAGACAAAATGTAAAGAACTTTTTCACTCTAGGTTTTATTTTTAAAATCAAGCCTTGGTGCTGAGAAATTTCAGAGTTGTTCTTTAGGAGCTACATCTGGGCGACAGTCTAGATGTGACTGCAAAAGATTAAGGCATATAGGGCTTTTTTTATTTTGAATCCATGAAGCAGCATGACAGACTGAGGTATATCCTAAGTTTTTCATAGACTAAAAAGAATGTGAATGTTCCATTTTAAGGGAAGCAATTTCCATTTTCTTTAGAGAATTTCTTCCTTTTTCTTTAAACCATTTTACTTTGTGACTTTCTAATTCTATTAGTGATACTCATTTCCCTTTGACATGGTGTTACAAGAGAAAGCAGCAGTCAGTTTTTCCATAATTCTTAGGGGAAAATCCAATCTGAAGTGAAATTGTAGTCCGTTATTAATTATCCAAATCAAAACAACGGTGATCTAAACCAGAACATTTGCATTGTTAGCAGTCCAAATTAATACACTTAGGAATACTTTACAGTACTTTCATCCCACGACCCTAAAGAAATTTACCTATTTTGTAATCTGCAAGATCAGCCTGTCTTTCACACCGCCACATAAACAGGAGGGACTCCTGTTTATTGGGGTGGAACCATTCCAGCATAAAACTACCAGAAGTCAGGCTCCAAATTTGATGCTTAACCTGAAAAATTATCTTGGACCTGAAAGACTGCCTGATGCATTAAAACTTTTCACCCTTAAAAAGTTCTCTTTTAATGCTGAGAAGTCTGCATATAGTTAAGGACTTGTGTTTTAGTTTTCAGGATATTGTTATTTATGTTTCAAGTGTTTTATACAAAATTATTAAAACTTGAGGGTATAGGTGTTGGTGTGGCTTCACTTAGCATGGCTGTCATAGAGCAGATGATGAACTTTCTTCATCTACCTACTAGAAGATCTACCTAGCTTGAAACTACAGAGGAGTCAGTAGCAAGCTCATGGGTGTGATGACAACTCTCCGCACTACTCTCTCCTTCCTGCCTGGGACATGGGTCATTCTAATGGGCATGAAGGTTTGCATTTCTATAACTCTGCTATTCTGTTAGAATAGTTCCTTGGGATACTTGATAGAAAGCTAGAAGAAAAGAGAAGTTTGGTTTTATAGTAAGCAACATGAGCTTCAGAGACATTTGTGGGCTATTTTCCATAAATTCCCCTTATACTCTTCTTCTGCCCAATCCATGATCTTGAAAGTACAGCTAAACTAGATCACATTCAACACTAATGCCAGTGGAATTAGTTCCTTTCTGTATCAACCTTCAGAAAAATAAAAATCTGGCTTAGAGATCTGTCTCACATCTGAAAACACTGACTATCTGACCATTTTGGGCCACTTGGGCTATTATAGCTGCAGTTTCTGATACCACAGCATTTGAACAGAGGAACATGGAGTGTAATATCTCACTTTTACTACTAAATTGCAGAAACTTGAAAATAACATGGATATTTAATGTGCATATTGGTTAACAGTAATTTTCAGATTTACAGTCTGCCTACCCAACACACCTGAGACACTATTAATAATAAAATATTTTCACAGCTCCTAAACCCGGTGATGGGACTTTCACATCAAGTTCCTGATCATACACTTTGGAGCACTAACAGCACCAAGATCCAAGCATATTTCACATGGTTATTTATGCAGAACTTTTACCACTAACAAAGGCAATTTGCTTATGGCATACATAAACCTGAATAAAGAATTTAACGATGAAGCTGGCTGATATCACTTTTGCAAAATTGACCAAATCATGAGAAATTGCACTGTCATTTATTTTAAAGTAAGGGTAGAAGAAACTTCTTAAAAACCATAGCATGAGAATATGATTACTTTAGTTGAGCAGTGATACAAGAATTCAGGTGCTCTACCTGTACTTGGAAAAGCATATGCCAGAACCTAGCACTACTTACGTTTTGAAATTATTGACATGTATGTTTTAAAGATATTAAGACATTATCAGAAAATACTTTTTTTAATGAAGGTCCTTGAGTAACTCTCTGTATTTATCATCTTTATAAGCAATGCACAGAGCAAAATCTATAGCTATTCACAGGATTCTGTATTAATTTATCAGTCCCTAAGACTTGGATGTATTTATGGAACATTAAAAGTTTACTGAGGAGAAAAACAAATCTTACCCCTAAATATAACATTATTCCATAGAACATAAATTTCCAGAAGAAGCATCGTCGAAGAGCATTGATAAGTTTGGGTTTTTTCTTTGAAGTTGCCAGCTCTCTGTCCCACTCTCTGAAAAGGAACCAAAAAACAAGACCATTAAGTTGCATGAGCAAATACATGGGTCTATGGCTCTGACATACTTCAATTCACTCAAGTATATCCAAGGAGATTTAGCTAAGGTGACTAATGAAAGAAAGCTTTGCAGAGACCCCAAAGACTTGACTTGACAGATCAATAAAAGTTCAAACCTAGTTCAGCCACATATCTGGCAGTTTTAAATACTCAGCCATACATCACCCCGCAGGGAATTAATTCATGAAAAGGTCACATTGTATGTTTTAAAGAAACCTGCTGTACTTAAGACCAAAGCACAAATAATAGGCAAATAAACATTTTTTAGCTCTTCCAGCCTGCAAAAAAGAAAACACCAACAAAGTATAAAAAATGTGACTTCTCTGCTGCACAGCTTATTTTTAACTTGTGTTGCTGGCAGAATAATTTTCTACTCCATAATAAATTGCTGATCAGAAGCAATGCTATATACAGAAAGCATATGTTTAGTGAAATTTTAATTCACAGATTAAAGCACTCCTAAGACTTTCCTCAGCCAATTCTTTTTGCCGTTTTTCAACAGAAAATTAAATAACCAGAATATTCCATTTATAAACTACCAAAATGCATTAAGCATACCGATGTCCTCAATACTTTCCACCAGTTTTGAGTACGTATGTCACACTAAAATTAAGTTTAATTAGATTGGCACAACAGTGCAGACATGAACTACCCCAGCATACTAGGGAAAGCTACACTGGAGGCTGAGGGAGAGGGACCAGATTTAGGCACTTGTATTTCTAAGAGTTAGTCCCAAGTGTAGCAGTTTCCGAATTAGGACCCACGGAAATAGGGTAGAGAAGAGAGGAAGCCTAAATGAGGAAAGTCAGGGTATGATTTCTGCAGAAGCAACTAGTATTTCAACAGTGGTATCAAAGGAAATTAAGAATGTTATTTAGATGAAGAAAAAAAATAAAACAAGGTTTTACAAGGATATTTTGGGAAGAAAGAACAGCAGAATAGGGAACTAACATTGAAACTGTGAGTCTAGCCTTGCTAGTCAACAGACAGATGTCACAGGAACCTGAATATAGTAATTTAGAGCATCAAGGTGATACATCTGCACCAGGGATCCCAGTCAGCTCCAAAGGACAACCGTGTGCTGAATGAGGACACGCTTGAGCCAGTCAATGGGTGCAACCAGCCTGCACCCAACGCTATTTAAACATTTTATCAACAGCTTTTTAATGAAAATTGCAGTGTTATTCCTGAAGCAAAATTATTTCATGAATCTTTCCTACCTTTCTAGTTTTTCAGAAAGATTATCAGCAGAGTCTGCAGAAGGGATTTGATAAATATCTGACAGCTCCAACCGTCGCCTGTAACCCTTTTTCAAAATTGGTTTTGTCCATCTAAGCAGAAAAAAAAAAAAAAATTAAAAATCACCAGTTTCTGAGGTTAAATCTGGAGTTGCATTGTCTCACCCTGAATATTTTGTGCCCAGCACCCAAGCATGTCTATGTGAACACATGCACACACACATACACACACACACACACAATGACATAATATAGTGCAGCTCTGCATTATATTTACTGAACTATATCAACAAACAACATCAAAAGAATAACTGCAGAACTGTGGCATTTTATCAGTTTTGGGGTGGGATCATGCCCCAAACTTCCTATTCAGTCAGTGGCAGACAAACGAACAGGGGATTGAGACATTTGTACTGTATTTCCAAATATGTGCTATGTCCATATAAACGAATAATAAATCAGAACTATAGTAAATTGGATGTATAAGTTTTGTTCCTATAAGACAGAAAATCTTAATATAGTTTGAGTGTTCCTTTGACAGCTTACATTGCAGTATGCACTTAACAACACATGAGATCTTTCACAGGACTCCTCATAAGACCTTCATTGCATCCACCATATGTAAACACTTTGCATTTCTTTTTTCAAATGTCACATTTAAAAATTTAATACCAATTTAAAGGGCAAGCTGAATTAAACCAAAGCAGGAAAAAACTCTAGAATGGCTACTCTGTAGAGAAAATCTTTATAAGCCATTACTAATTTTATCGAACAATTCAGCTCCCGAAAGGCCTATGAATCCCCAAGTGCCAACTTGCGCAAACTTTTGCAGCAGGTTCTCTTCAAAAATCTTTTTGAAAGCACAGGACTAAAACAAAACATAAACCAGCAACCATAAGAACTAATGGTGTATTTTGAAACTACCCAAGTTTCTGCTTTACTGCCATTATTAAAAAATATTTCCTTAAAAAAATGAACTGCCTGTGAAAGAAGTAGCTTGTGTTTGATTGCCGTCTTGCTTCCATATGTAAACACAGTTGGTAAAAAAACCCCATGATTCATGATTATGATAGAAGTTATGATCTGCAAAACCTCAGTCACTTCAGAATTTTTTCTTTTAAATTGTCTTCATAGAAAACAGTTAACAGAATTGCAAAAGTAATGCAATAATGTTTCCCACAGTCACTAAGAAAATACAAACAGCTTATTGGAGATGCTTACCTGTATGCGTGTAAGAACATGTACCATACACACAAAGTAACCCACATTCTCAATTGCAGCCTCTGATGGTGCAAAGAGATTGATACAAAGGTAAATGAACATCACTAGACACTACACGAGTGCAAGAAGACCTTAGCACAACAGTCAAAGCCTATTTGTGTGCAACTGTGCACACACATGCACACTCTAACATTTACTTTAATGAAATTATGAGTTGTATGAGACACCAGTCTTTCATCCCCATAATTCAGTAAAGCACACAGATATTTCCCAAGTGAACAGTTACATCACACCCACTGCAAAGAGAATGTGTTCTAAGAAATTAGAAGATTATCCTTCATTTCTGCTATCATACTATGGTTTCAGACAAATAATATGGGCTTTAGCTCAGTCTTCGACACCACCATAGCTGAGAAATAACACACAATTTGTGGTATGTGACAGCAAGGCAGCTAGGAGAGTCCACTTTTGACCGTCAACGGTAAAACATCCATAAATTTTACTACTACTGGAAACAGGGGACAATGTTTTCAGGGATGTAATAAGATGGATTAGAAGAAAACTTTTATATTTAAAATAATACTGTTATGCGAAATTTTTTCATGGACACTGCAAATGATAAATCGGGTATTGATTTGTATTTTGCCAGGTCCTGATGGAAGAAAGGACCAGTCACTATTGGCTTTATGCACATCTTGTGGAGAAATGGCTAATCCTTGTCCTTTGGGAACAGAAACTCTCATGTACTGGCTTCACCGAAAGTTCTGTATATGTAGATATTTTGGCAATGATAAAATGAATACAAGTTATGGGACACTAAACCACTACTGCTGCTAATGCAAGTAAGTAACAGTACTTCCTAAGCAACCTCTTTAATTCCCAACTCCGTAGCTAAGTAATAACCTTAATAGTGCTTTGAGACTGCAGTAAGCAATTCCCAACTCATCTTGATAAAAGAGAAACGCTTTACAGTTTCATACTTTGTATGTTTTGGGAAAACATTTTTCATTGCACTGTTTCCCTCCACACAATTTATTTTGTTTATACTTTTGATTAGCACCTACCCTGGCATTTTGCCACTCCCTGAAGTAGCGAAACACGACTGCATTTAGAAAGCAAGCAGAGTGGCTACTTTATCATTTGGGGAAAGCAGCACGCTTCGCGGATCTACGGTACTCCTAGAAATGTCTCTTCTTCTACTCAGCGCTTAATCAGGTGCACTTAGAAGTGCCACCTAAACTATGTGGTCGCTAAACCACCCTCCTCTCCCAAGTCAACAAGTTTGATACAGACTTATCCTCAGCGCTTGGCCTCATCTCTCTGCTCCTGAGGGGAGCTGCAACTGTGGCAGGTGAACCCCTCCAGCCAAAGGAGCGGTGCTGACGCCTTCCCCCCGGGACCTCCTTGCCCGCAGCCAGGTTGCGACCGCAGGCTGCTGGCAGGGCTTGCACAGAGACGTTCATCTCCCAGCTGCCCTGGCCTCGCTCGGAAGTCCCACCCTCACTAGATCTGGCCAATTTGCGATCCGTGCCAAGCGGCTGCGGGTTGGAGTGGTAATCGTGGGAGGAGTTGGCCTGTCACGTGCTGTTTGTCTCAAGGTAGATTTTCAACAGCTGCTTGGGTTGTGCTGTCAAGAGCTGTGGGAGACAGGATGTATTTTATCAAAAGGAATATGCTAGACCTAGAATACATAAATATTTCCTTAAAACAACTTTTTGCCAGATTCCAGTAGCATCCAGTTTATCATTATGCTCCATGTTCTTTGCAAAGTTTTGACATGCAAAATGGCTATAAATTTATTTTAACTGGCAATGTAATCTGTAGTTATGTTTCTTTATCACCAGGTAACGCCGCTCAGTCAGAGTTTGTCAATGAATATGGCTCTTCTATTTTTTTACTTAACGGCAACAATTTGCCAGCGTTAATTCTGAGTTTTTTCTTCTTGTGGTTGCTGAGAATGAGAAATTTATTTTGAAAGGAAGAGAGCAAGAAGGAAGGGAAACAGATTGGCTTTACAGCATTATGTTAGCAAATGCCACCGGATTACTGGCTGGCATTTAATGAACTCTTTCACAGAGAAACCTGTAGCGCTGTCAGAGTTTTGCCACTAACTAGGAATGTTATTATGGGTACACACACATGAAACCCAGCAGGGGACAAGTTTCAAGGGTGTACAGTAGGAAAGAAGAAAAGAAGGAAAACAAGTTCCACCTCTATTATTGATTGCCTGTAGCAAAAAAAAACCCTTATGAGCCTGATATGTAAATATCATATACATAACATACTGTTTTAAGTTCCCTTTTGGTACATTTCCAATGACCATTTCTTTGTCACTCACTTTAGCAATATACAAGAGATTTCCTACTACAGCTATTTCTTTCTCCAGCATGTTCGGCCTCATCCCACTCGAGCAAATTAAACCAATAGGACAGATGTCTTGGGCTTTTCAGAGAGTATTAACACAGACTGTTAACTTGTCAATAGGATTTGACTCTCCCTTAAGGCTGCTTTGCATGTCACTGAAGACAGAAGGAGCCTCTGTGTTGCTAAGCCAACTGCCCAGATCTTCCTCCAGGGCACAGAGATTCCTCAGCTCTATCAGGTCCTTCAGGTCAAGAAGCATGGGGCGTTGGGACAGTGACAGAGCAGCAGGGCTGGGCGCTCTGAGGCCTGCAGAGCAGAGCAGCTCTCCTGCAAGGGTCCCTCGTCAGGCTGGTGCCATTTCAACGGGTGTCCTGTGCCCAAAACAGCAGCGCAAAGGCGACCGTGGCTTCGCTTCCCTCTCTTACAACACACGGATACCTGTGCGCAATGTAGTTAGGCATATTGCCTGCAGCTCCCAACTGGAGGTAAATCTTCATGGAGACAGCGCAAGAAAAGAGCCTCTACCTTTAACTTATCCCTTCTTTTAACAGTTTCGGAGGTAGGGCGGGGAACATAATCAAGCCATGATTTGGAGCCTAAGTTTTCAAGGTGTTTGTAGAGCCACAAAGTCCTACTGACTGCAAGAAAAGACTGAGGTACTATGTAGATCTCAGACATGCCCAAAGGGTCAAACCAGACCGGACTCTGTCAGAGACTCTGCACTCCCATCCTCTCCCAAAAGACCTCCATCGCAAATTGTAAATGTTTGCTTACTTTATAACTGGAGGTGGCAGCTCTACTGCACTCGAAACCGTTTCTCCAGAAGAGTGTCTGCACCACCAGCCCTCTTCTCTGAGCATCCTGCAACGCAGCCCTAAAGGATGACCCTAGCTGTGCATGATCCTTGCCAACACATGGGACAAGTCAGTGCTCCCCCGGAGCACAACTGCCAGGCACCACAGCCTAATTCCTGCACCTTGGTTACCCTCAACCCAGTAGAGTTGCGGTTATTTTGTTTCAAATCGTAACCTGCTGAAACAGCATGTTATGTATTCCAAAAACTGTATTAAACTTTTAGCATTTTCCCCTTTAAAGACAAACAAATGCAACACTCTGAGCTTAATATTTACACATAATTACTATGGGGTTTCAACAATGGAAGGTAAATGGAGACCCCAATAATTTCTGCTTTTTTTTTGTTTTGCCCCAGATCACAAAAATTGAGATTTAAATTTCTTCACTAATAAACAATCTTTCCCCATGAGGTGTTGTCTGACATGGAAAATATTTAGCTGCAATATCATCAACTCTGCCACTAGCTGTGAGCAGCACCATTTTAAGAATAATCAATGTTCTGCTGAAACCCCAGGATTTCAATAGCGAATCTTAATTAGGATTACTCCACAGCAATTCTTGGAGGAGGCTTGCCCTTTTATGCCCAGTTTTTGCAAAGTGACACTTATTCAGATTAATATCTAATCTGTAAATGCTTTTTGAGATTCAGATTTTTAGCAGAAATTCAACACTTTTTCCTTACAGTTAGTAAGCTAGTCAAAGTATTTTGGTTTGCAGAAGTACCAAGAGCTATTTTTGAGAGAAAAAAAAGCACATTAGGGGTACAAAGATACTTAAATTGTGTAAGATGCAAAGACAGAATACATTCAATGCATTAAAATCTGTCATTGGTTTAGATACAATAGTCAAGTGTAATATATGCCTCAAATATTTCTTTAACGAAGCTATCAAAATAACATAGTGATGATGATGTGCTATGAACAGGGTTTGCGAGGCTGTTTCAGCATATACTTACAGTGAGACTGGCTAGGAGAGGATGTTTCTTCACCTTCACTCTTTTTCTCAATTATATATCCCACAGCAAGAATAAGAGGAAGAGCTTGCTTTCTCCTAGTCCTTTGAAAGACCAAGGAAAGCTGCGGAAAGTTTGCATCAGCAAAACTATATCAGAGCTGTGCTATTCATGATTGAATTGAATTTTAAAATCTCTCAGATATGTCACTAATGTGACAGCAAATTTCACCCAATTTATCATTCCACTGTCTTAGCCATGCATTTATAGATATATTTTGTAACAAATTAGCATACAGTTGTATATCGGGTGCAATGGCCCTTTCCAAATCTGTAACTTGTTCCAACCCCAGTGACTGATATGTGATCAGGTATAAACACCCTCACAAAGTGGTGAACACATTTGTGGCAGTTTAAATAGTGGAAGTGGAGGGTGGGAAGATTTTTTTTTCTTTAAATTTAAATACATAGTATCAAAATGTAAGTCACCACTACAGTAATATGGAATGAATCTTGAATCAGGGGCTGCTTCTCTTTCTACTTGCTCTTTGCCATCTTCTCTGTGTCCTGGTATTTGATGCTGCTACTCCTCAGCCTGACCTTTGCAAGTTAATGAGAAAATGTCTTGTATCTTCCGATTTCCAAAATGCCCTTGGGCTTTGAGCAAAGCAACACTTGGGGTTTTTTTGTTTTTGTTTTCTTTGTATTTGTTACCTCCAGAGAAATAAAAGCATCCCAAATTTTAGATTAACCTTAATTAAGTTGAAACAGGCTAAAGTGAAATATCAGATTGACTCCAATACAATAAAGGTTCACATCCTTTATTTTAAAAGTTGGAAAAAAAGTTTATAAAAAGATAAACACCAACATTAAAACGTGGGAAAATACCTGAAACGAAGTACCTTTCCCAGCTGTCACTTTGGGTATTATCCTAAGGCACAACCTTGCCCACAGAGTCAAGGCATTAGTATTGCAGCAGGCCACCCCAAGCACTGCCTTTCAGGATCGATCGCCTCTCCCACCTACCCTCTCCTGAAGGAAGGATGCTTACCCATATCTGACAGGCCGGAGGGTTCTGGTTTCAAGGGAAAAACAGCGCCGTTTCAAAATACGTCTTAAAAGCCTACTTATTCTCTCCTAATTTTGGGAGCTTCATGACAATGCAGCCTGGGTTTAGCTACTTGCTGACTGAAAATGCTCATGCAGATCCTTTTGCTTATATGAGAGGGAGTGATATGTAAACACAACCTTGTGAGTCCTTGCTCCTCTCACCCAGGCATACCTCCTCTCTCATGGAAGGCAGTTGAATTGCATCTACAAGTTTACATTGCAAAATTTTGCAACGTGTATCACTAAAGTCTTCTTATATGCTACACTTTAATTTGACCTTTGACTTATTTTACAAGACATAACGTGACACATTTATGACCCAGATGTCAGGTTGGCACCCTCCTGTCCCATAATCACTATACCTACATACGTATCCTGCAAAGCAGGGGGTGGTGAAGAAAAAAAAACCCAAAATCAAGATAATGGCAACCTGTAGAACTTTTCTGCAGTAAGTCACACTATTCTCACCAGTTTGAAAATTAGCATATTCAAATAATTTACATATTCAGAGACTGAGACTCTTTTGTATGAAAGAGGTGATAATTGTACGCTGTAGAAATATTCTGAAATAACTCTGCAACACCAGAAATACCCTTGTGCAATTAAAGTCCTGGACAGGAGACCTCAGGCAGTCTGCACTGACTCCACCACACACCCCCAGCACAAAACACAATCCTTGTACACCCCACTTTCTTCTTTAGAGAACTAAGAAAACTTGGGTTTAGCCCATCCTTTGTGCTATCTACTTAGACTTTAAGACCTTCAAAACAGACATCCTTATCAAATATTTTCCAGTACTTAGTACAGTAGACTTCAAATTTCTGTTAGGGCATTTAAAAGCCTCTATAATACAGACAATAAAACTATTTTCCATGTCATTGCCTACAGTATTAAAAAAAAATTCAAGGATTTGGATGGATTATTTTCTATCTCACCAAAATCAAATAAGCATGGAGGAGAATAAAAAGGTACAGACAGGTCTGCAAATCTTTCAAATGCTTGATCATTTCATTTTGAGTATCAAGATGGTAAGTCTTCCTCCTGCAGGAGGAAAAGAAGCTTTACATGTATTTCAGAAACTCAGATGCAACTTGATACAGGCAACTGTGCTTTAGAGGTATAAAGCAGCCAGAGAAGGTCACTGTGCTACGCAGGGTTTGGACTTCTGCTCGTTAGACTAAAGAAGCAGTATCAGGCTGAGCCAAGGACATAATTTAGCCTCATTATTAGAGAAGGTATTCCTGTGGCTGAAACGATTTCAGAGTAGGAGACTCAGCATCCTCTCTCCAGTTCACTTCGAGTTTCATATTTTACCTTGGAAACATTAATAGAAGTCAAATTTTCAAAAGGAGTCCAAAACTTGCATGCTCATCTTTGAACCTTTGGGGGGCTGACTTCCAGAAGTACCAAAAGCTTGCCCTTTCAAACAGGTCTGAAGGCCTGGCAGACCAGTGGGTCTCCAAGGACTCCTTGTGGCTACAGAAAAATGACCAGGCAGCCTCGTGGGGCCGTAATCTATGCTGCAGCTGCATCTGTGCTTGGTTATCACTAACAGCTAGGATTTATGATTACCTGGGATCAGTGAAAGGCAGGTCTTCAGGACTAGACCCATAAAGGGACTTAAGAATATATTATAAGAAATTTGCCATGTATAAGTGTCTAAGCCAGCTGTCGCAGCAACTGAGCCATCACACTGTGCAATTCAATCCACCTGCTCATTGCTGCTGAAGTACAGAGAGGCTCCCTACTCAGAGAGGAACGATGAGCAAGATGGTACAGCTAGGTATTGATAGGGGGTGCTCCAAAAATATGTTGGATATGCCAATTTCCAGACACCTGCCCTCCAGAGTGAAATTTATTGACATGAATTAGGTCTTTAAGCTTCCTATGCAATACCTGGGATTTTTAGGAGCTCAAGATAGTTTTAGGGTAAGTTTTGAGTACAAATGTACACATTAAATCCCAGGCTTCTCCATAGAGAAAAATAGGCGCATAAATCCTTCTCTGTTCAGGAATCAAAATCATAAGTAGGGTACTTGGTATTAAACCCTAAGATACATAGTCCAAGGAGAGAGCAGGGACTATCTAGGGCAGATCTGCCTTCAGTTCCTTTCTCTGAAGGGATTCAAGTTAATTCTCATGAGAATGCCTTTTCAAACCAGAAACTATCTTGGTCAAGGCACTCTCAAACTTGCAATTATGAATGAATTAAGCTAGAAAGAGTGAGAGAATAACCATGACTGTAGCTCATGGGCTAGGTACTTTCAAAACTTAAGTCCTGGATTCTGGTATCCACCCTACAGGCTATCAACAGACTTCATAAAAAGTGCCCTCGAAACAGAAATCAGGACTTGTAAACAAGTTTCTCACCTGGTAGACTACAGAGTCACTCTTGCTCTTATGCTTAAAAAGAGCAGCTGAGTCAAAGATAGAGAACTAAAACACCTTCACTACCATACACTGGTAACACTGGTCCTACTTCCTAGAAGAGGTGAGGTGTAGAATTGAATTCCTTTCCCTACCCCTCCCAGCACACACACGGCAGCAGAAGGAATCCAACATTTATCCCCTACATGCTAAATTGTTCTTGGAATCACTGGACAGCTGTATGAAAAGGCAACAGGTTACTTTTTCTCTGGTTTGGAAAGAAGGAAGCAACTAGAGCAGGTCTGATGGACTGAGCCCCTGAGAGTCAGGGGACAAAAGCTGCCTTAGTTTGCACTTCTCATTTGGATTTCATAATGAATCAGGCACTGATTATTTATTTCTTTTTAAGAGAAAGACATCCTTGCTGCCAGTTTGGATGCAATGCATTTTCTTATCTTGTGGCTTTCACTTTTGTGACCTTTTCAATTATTTCATATAATATTTGTGAAGAAACAAAGACATTCACAGTGTATGTGGTAAAACGCAAGTAAGCAGAGACTTTGTCATTCACAGAAACATCATTCCGAAGGTATCAGAACCGTATTAGACACTTTATAGATGTACACATACAGTTTTGGCTGTTGTTACCCAGCGAACTGAATGTTTACTTTAAGAGCCTGATTTTTCTATGAAACAATATTACTATAAAATTTTGTAAAGAAATTTCTCTTGTCTAGTCAATATTCATCATAAACATCTCTTTAATTTTATATACTTGATTATTATCACTTCAGTTGCAGATAGCTGGTACGATATGACACATCACACATGATAACCATGATTGAAATGTCATTTAATTGATTTAAAGACTATGATTTTAAAAGACCAGGTCAGGTTAACTATGCACTTCATGAGCATGAGCTACATTTGGTTTCAGCCATGGGAACTTTAAGGTAGAAATCAGAAGTATATTTGCTTTATCTTACTGGGTTTTTTTCTTGACACCTTCAGCATCCCAGGTACTACGAGAGCATTACTCTGACAGAAGATTTCCAGATAAATAAAATGAAATAGAACAAGTGGCTCCTTGAGCATTGAAGTTAATATGCAGCCTTATTTCTTACAGATTTGTATCTTATACTTGACAGGAGCACTGACTGAAGCTTCTTCTACGGAGAACTTGTAAAGGCTTACACTCCCATCATCTGCCCTCCCTGGCTCAAACACCATTTGAGAGCAAGTACTTCCCCACTGCAGCACCACTGCAGGACACCTCTAGGATCCTCACCTTTTCCTGCATGTTTGTAAAACTTTAGAAACAGGTTGCATTTGGGATCCTTCCCCACTATCACATTTCGCTACAGTGAGCCAAAGTGGGGGAGGCAGGCAAACAGAGTGATTCATACAGACCAGCTTCCCTTAAGAAATTTTTAAAAAAAGGTCCAGGCCAACCTGCTGAAAAGGGAAGCTATCCCAAAATGATTAAAAAGTGAGCTAAAAGCCCTCAGTTGCTCAGGCAGAGACCTTGTGCCAATGTTATGGTTTTACATCACATGTTCCCATTTCAGCCACCATGTTTGCGTCTTACACAAGATTTTCTCCCTCCCCTTTCTGCTGTGCAAAAGACCCTCAAGTAACAAAAGGGGGAACCAGCACCCTGGTGAAACCTGTGGCATGTGGGCCAAAGCCAGAAAGATTTTTTGCTCTTTCCAGTTGGCAGTGTCATTTCTAGCGATGTCACGTAAAACATGTTTAGGCTTCTGTATTGTCTGGTAAAGTACCCTGCACCCAAGCATTGGTATTGGCTCCTTCTTCTCTTTTTATTTGAAGTTGTGAGAAAGAAAAGGCGCCAGGGACTTTGCCTGTAAAAGAACACTTTCGAGGCTTACAAGGAACTGTTTCCAGTAAGATCTTACAATACACTTGCACACTGAGCAAACGCTGAAGACCCGAAAAGCCAAACAGAAGGAATCCTTGCTCTGAGAGCATTTCCCCTCTGCTGTCCCTCACCCTGCTGTGTTCTCACAGTATACAGTGAAATAACAGATTAACTAGTTGAGCTGTTTACCAAAGGTTGCTCAAATTATGTCATAAATTCATCCGTCCAGGTCTAGCGAGAGTTTATGACACCTGACGGACAGAGCCCATTCCTGGCACTAAAACCCAGCAACAACAACAACAACAACAACAAAAAGGGAGATCTCATCATCCGGCAGTAACCGAGACTCCCACAGACCTTTCCGGAGCTAACTGGCGCCCAACTCTTGGCCCTCTTCTATGCCGGGCGCGGGGGGGAGAGGAGCCCCCGCCGAGCCCCCCGCTGCCCCGGGCCGCACGTGTCCCACCGCGCCGGGGCTCCCACCTGAAGAAAAGTTTGGAGAAGATGTTCGCCTTCTCCAGGGGGGACCTCTGCATGGTGCCCGGAGCTGCGGTGCGGTGCGGTGCGGTGCGGTGCGGTGCGCGGGGGACCGGCGGCAACCGCTAATCGCTGACGCCGGGCTCGCCCGCTCCGCTCCGCTCCTGCGGCTCTCCCACCTTATCCGCTCGGCCGGCTCTGATGTCACCGCCCGCCTCCTGCCCCTGCCCCTCTCCCCGCCTCTGCTTTGCCCAGGTTCAAAAGCGGGAGGG
>JAVJGG010000005.1:26959019-26984349 GCA_035590195.1 Aviceda cuculoides
GACCCCCGGGAACCGAAGCCGGGTTTAAGGTTTGGTGGGCACCCGGGGCCCGAGCCAGAAGCCCCCGGTCCTGCGGGAGCGCCCAGCGGCGCAGGGGCAGAGGGCGGGCGGTGAGCCGAGGGGAGAATAAATGTGAACGGCAAGCGCGATCGCACCCACTCCGAAACACACTTGCTTCAGAGTATCAGGGTTTCTGGCAGGCACAGCTACCTGAACCGAGAGGAATGGGGAACTGAAGGTACCTCCTGAAGAAGTTGAGCCCAAAGACCCCGATTTAACACTAAAGCTCTTTCCGAAGCGTTATACACACGCCGTACAAACAAAATCACTGCTTTCAGAGTGCTCAGTAGAAAGCACGCTTAAAAGAAGATAACAAGAAGCAGGAAAAAGAACTTGTGATTTAATTCTGTATAAGACTTAATTTTACTCAACGCTTTACTGTGATATTTACACACTCCAGTTTCTTTTCACTTCTGTAACTTAAAAAAAATAGGGATTGGAAAGGTCACGCTTTCCCAAGCATGCAGCCGTTCCCCCCTTAGCTGGCTCTGTAAAGAGGCAAACGTGCTTCTCTATGGACTTACAGGTTGCGCTACAATTTAACCGGCTGTCACTCTTCGAAAACTTTACAGACATGTTTTACAGCACCGCTTCTCGCTACACCCCACTGTGTTTTCATAAAGAATTTCTCTTTGCCTGGGCAATTCTCCCTCGCAGACTGCGGATAGCTAAGAAGTGCCCTCTTACCCCGTCACCGCACCGGGCTCCTTTGTGTCTCAGACCTCCCTCGGATCCTTCCCGATTCTCCCTTATTAATGACAAAACCGGCAAGAAACCCGGGGCAGGCAGGACTCCAGGAAACTGTCCGCACTCTATCATGTCCTCAGACAATGCGGCAGAGGCAGGGCTCGACCCGCCCGGGCTCCAGGACAGAAGCGCGGAGCCCTTCGGCACCCTGCCACCTAGTGGAGCCGGAGCCGGGCCGGCACCCCGCTCCGCTCCGCTCCGCACCCCGCACCGCGGCCGCCGGGAGCGGCCTCTCGGGGCCTTCGGTGCCGGGCTCCAGGGAGGCACCGCCCGCCGCTCCCTGACGCGGCGGTGACAGCCGGTCACGGCTCCTCCAGCCCCGCTGCGCTCCGCCAGCGGGATGCTCGAGTTAGGAACTCGGATCAGGATTCAGATCCCTCCTCTGGCGGACCCGGGGCAAGGCTCTGATCCCACACGCTCCATCCACCTCTGAAGGAAGGGCTTTGGGGAGGCCCTGGCCTGCGGGTCACCCCAGTCTCCACAATTCTTTCGCTTCGTTAGAAAACGGTGAAATGCTCATTTAGACGGACTGGAAACGGAGTCTTCTGAGCAATGCACCCCCCTGCTACGGGCTCTCTCCCCTTCTAGCCTGTGGATCTCTGGTCCAAGTGAATAAAGCAGAAACCGAGCACAGGAGTAGACTTTTTTTGTAATTTACATTAGAAAGTGAGGTATGTTAGTCATTTAAAACCTTTCGTGGATCAGGTCCAAACTGCTTAAAACGTCAACGGCTAATGGAGGATTTTTCATAACAGTACCTCCCTGTTGCTCTTACCACCAGTGCTGACTTACAAGCATGTGTAGTAAATTTGGGACTAACAAAGACATCGCATCAGTCATTGCTGATTATGTAATTTTTTACATGAAAAATTCCACCAGCTTTTATATGTTGAGCTCTCTAGATCCCTAATACTGAACGGTTCTCTTCTAATTTCTTTGCCTACTTCTTTAAGTACCAGCTATGGCTACGCTCAGCACCACCAGAACCCGGGAAGTGATCACTTCCCTGCTCTGTGATCCGACAGTTTTGCAAATAACTCGCCTACTTTCACACACACACATACCCCCCACTCCATCACAAACACCTAACTAGTTATGGTTTACAGAATTATTTCTTGTCATTTCTCTCTAGAATGTTTCCACGAAGTTTCCAATGGTACATCTCCTTGCCTTTTTTTTTTTTTTTTTTTTTTACCCTAACATTTTTTAGTTTCACAGCAACTGTTATTCCTAATCTTCTCAGGGATCTGGAACATACTCAGCTGACATGAATGTGAAACTTGTCATTAGTATTACTGTGAGTAGGAATAAACTGGAATATTTCTATTTTCTCTAGGGACTGAAATACCTCAAATTTTAGTATTATCTATGAATTTCATTTACATGGTCTTCTCTTCTGCAGAAATGCAACCTGATACAACAACAGCTACTCTATCCTCTACTTGTATCCACATCCACCATCTATCTGACTTTACTCTCTCTCGGAAGAAAACGTAGTGAGGCTGAGTTACAGAGCCACACGGCATGTGAAGAGGCGGACAAGGAAAGGCTGGTTTCCCGTGCCATCACTGCGGTAACTCTGGCTACCGCGCTTGGCAGGGGTACCTCAGCCAGGGGAGAGCCAGCGTGCCGTGGTCAGTCTGAAGTCACACCCACGGGAAACAGACTGACTAGCTGGATACTTCATGTTCACGGACACGTAAAGGGATTTATTCCCTGGGGGCTGTAACCCTGGCCTTTCTCTTGCCCTTGGGTACACGTTCCCATTCCCCTTCAGGACCATCAGGCTGCATGTAAAGCTGCTTAAGGCTTCTGGTCTAGCTGAAAGCCCCACCAGAGTGGTGCATTTTCAGTGGGATCTGAACTTAGGAGGAAGAAAACTCAGCGCTGGTGCCAAGGTAAGTAAGGGTACGAACCCTACGGCAAGGGGCAAAACAGGGGAAAGGCAGGGCAGGGGGAAGATTGGCTTTAGCTGCCGTGGAGTCACCAATGGACTCCCCTTTCTTAGGTACAGCGATACATTAGGGGTCTGGAGCTTTTTTGTTTTTATCCAGCTGATTTGCAAGAAGGGCAGAAGACATTAATTATTTTGAATCTTTGATTAGCTAATGTCAATGGACAAAGGGGTAGAAATTATTAGTAGAAAACGAGAAAGCATGATCATATTAAATACCACCTCCTCAGAAAATGAAGCTAAGGAGCTGCCAAAAGCAACACTTTAAGTCACTGCTTTTTTTGTGGTTGCTTAAAACAAAGCATTAGCATCTTCTGAAAACTTCATTCTTTAACATAACCCTGACAAAAAAAAATAAAATAAAATAAATAGTCCTTTGATGCAGGGATAGGGAGAGAGGAAAAAAGGTATCAAGGTGACGTTTATTTTTTTTGATTGGTGGTTGAAGCAACCAGACCTATCAATCAAATTTCTAACTGAACCCTCTATTTTTTCCTAATATTTTAATTAACTGGAAACTTTTTTAGTTGCAATGTTTCATTCAACCCAAAAGCAGCCTTGTCTATTCTCCAGACTTTTTTTGTTAATAAAAGCAAAGAACTTGATCCACAAATCTGACAATGGTCTTTCCCTCAAGCTTCCCTGTGCCCAGCCAGATTCTAGAACACCTGGGTTCATTTCCTCATTCCAAGTGAGTTAAATAATGGTGGGAGGTCTTGCTTCAAATCCTCTTAGATGAATGCCCTTATGATATGGGTCAGGTATAGCTCCTCAGTCTCTTCTGAGATGGCTTAACTTCATCTAACTTCCAACTATCCTTGAAAGCAGGGAAAGCAATCTAGCCACTTTTCCATAGGGTAGGGCTTTACTTTACCCTACAGTTTTCAATTACAAAAAAAAAAAAAAAAGATTACTCTGCCTCAGAGCTGCTCACACACCAAGGTAGAGACAATCTTTAAAAAGGGCTCAAAATAGTAAAGCAGTAACGATGAAAGAACTTTATCAACTAGAATTATATGCATAATTCAACAAAAGCATTCTACCTGATGGCTTACAAATATATATTTTTAGCTGTTGAAGTCCCCAAAGTACTCTCTAGTTGTGGATAAATTAGCAACATCTTGCTTTTCAGATTGCTTGTTAGTTTCGGCTTATACTACTATGAATTCCAAAGAGCTCCTCTATTCCCAGGAAATATAATGAAAACTGAATCATAACCAAGATAAAAGCTACAGCAGCACTCGTTTAAAAAAAGTAAACTATTCACAGATACTTACCAGGCAAATAGATTTTGAGTCTGCATTTGTAATACCTTTAGAATACAGATGGACAGAATATTTTATTTTTAGATGCAGAAGATGCCAGCCATACAGTTGCTGGATCCATTTATATGAGCAAAAAATGTATCCCAATGCATTGTCTTAATACTGCTAAAATTGCTTCAACCAATGCTTTCAGTATTTGCAGATTAACACACTTAATCTGCGCGCGCCGGATCCTTTTGGCAAGCAGAGTCATGTATGCTTTCCCACACTGCATCATCAGTATCTGGCTATGTCAATTCAACACATGGTCTCAACAAATCCTGAAAACAGTTTAGTATTCCAGGGAAACTAAGCAGATCTTCTACCAGGCATGTATTTCTGTGATACAAGGTATGGAGCTGGGAGGTGAAGTACTGTGAAAGTACCAGACCTTTCATTCTGGACAGGCAAAACGGGACAAAGACCATGTTTTGATAAGCTCTTACATGGAAATCATGAAAGGGAAAACAGCAATGAATACATCACAGGCCTAATATAAGAACAGAAGAAGAGCTGTGTGTTGGTGTTTAGTGCAACTCACACTGAATTTGCAGAGGTTGATTCTATAGATACTCCAGACCAACTTCTTCAAAGTACTTCAAATTGCATATGATTTTCAACAAAAATTATAACAACACACTAGAAGGAACCATCAGACAAAAGCCAGACACGTTCATATGCTGCCATTTGGTCTATGAAGTTAATAACAACTGCAAGAATACCTTTTTAAACTGGAAGGTATTTTTAAGCCTTTTGAAATTGCTGATGCACAATAAGGGAAGTGAAAATGTATTACTTCATTCAGAAGCACAGGATTCTGTGACAACTCATTTCTATTTGTACTAATGGATGAAACTCAGTACATCAAAACCAGTAAAAACTTTTAGATCTGCTGAAGTGTCATCTTGATCTGCCTTGCTACATGATCTACCAAAGCACTTGCTGAGGTCTTGCTGAGTAAGCTTACATCAAAGACAGTCCTGAAGGAACTAGAATCTGAGAAGAGGAAGTTTAGACTGTGGCCTCGATTACATAATAAAGTCATACTACTCATTTTTAAGCATGAAATCTAAAAGATTGTTAAAATGGTGAAAGCCCTGCTGGTAGTAACCCTCATAATACCAAGATTTGCGGAGGGTTTTGTCAGTTTGGACACAGTTTAATCAGAAACAAGAACTGTTCTGGCAGACAGGGCACCTGCATTTAAAAAACAAACAAAAAAAAAAAAAAAAAAAGGAGACACTGTTGACAAATATTGAAGCTAAGGAAAAAAATAACCTTGAATCAAGATGATGCAGCAATATAACAGAACACTTATCAGATGTAGGGGCACACTTTTGCACTTTACACTTGATAAAACATATTTGGTTCTTTGGAAGCTGCAGTAGAAAGTGAGCTGGGGAAGGTTTTCTGAAGACTTCAGGGTTTGTTTGCTTTCAGTCTAGAATAAACGTGAGAGGAGTTAAGAGCCTGAGAATCCAAGTCTGACAAGCTTGCAAGGTTTATGTTTCCAAAGATAGCTTTAACTTCTTCCTCTTCATACTGTCATGTAATAATGTTAGAACAATGATATTATTGAGGTTAAAAGGGCAAAAATCCAAGACTGATACCTTCTATGACTCAATAAAAGGCACATGCCAGCAATCTTAAACAGTTGAGCAACAAAGATTATTGAATCACCTAGAGCATAACAAAAAGTGCTTAATTATTTACAACTGTTTAAAAGAGAAAGAGCTTGAGTTCCTGACAGAGCACTGGGATTGGCATCTTCTTTACTGGAATCTTACCACAAAGATCATGCAGTATAAACTCTGCCATGTGAATCCATGCAGTGCAATGAATCCTTAACCCACTGCTTTTTGTAAGTGTGCTTAGTTTGGTCTATGCTATTCTTGCCTAAAATAATTCCATATGGGTCCAAATATTTTCTGACCTTAATGGAAAAAGTCTGAAGCAAACAGCACCATTACTCAAGTTACAGAAGAACTGTAAGACTTGGTCTTTTTTTCTAGTCTTGAAAGAGCCTGAAATTGCCTCTGCAATTGCCTCTTCAGTAAGGAAGTTGCCTCAACCTTCATAGTGAAAAAAAAAAAAAAAAAAAAAATTAGGGTAACCACCCCCCCTAAAGATACCCAAGGACTTTCAGCTCACTGTGGGGCTAAAGGGAGCAGACAGTGCCCCCCATGAAGACAAAGGGCTGGGAGGCATAAAATTCCCCTGTTCTCCATGCAGTTTTCTCAGCATTCTCAGCCCACATTCATCCCATTTTCAGAGGACACACTGAGATTCAGGTTAGTAGGTTAAAGCCTCGTGTTTAGCCAGGCTTCAGAAAACCTATAATGTTTTCAAGTACAAAAGAACAAGCACTAAGCTCGCTGACTGACATTTTCACAAAGGGTTTTCTCCCAGCCAAAATGAGAAGCAATGTCTTTTTTTTTTAAATGGCAGCTGACAGCAGAATGTTATAGAGTTACTGAGTTGATTTAAAAACCTTTCTCAATAGACACAATGGAAAATTTATGAGGTGAAAAGTGCTTCTCATCATGGGATTTTGCAGCTACTTGTACTAAGCCAAACAGGTGCAGTTGTATTTTAAATAGCTATGATTTTTGAGGCTAAAAGCAAGATCTTTGAATTTGTGTAAACTTATGTAAAGCTGTGATTTACATGACAGTAAAAAAACCTCACCATAACATAGCTACAGAAGATAACTGCCATTTTTTTTTCTTTACAAAAAAAAACTTGTGACTTTTCTGCAAGAAAAAAAAAAAACACAAAAAAACCTCCTCACATTACAGTAAGGTAAGAATCATGTTAGACAATCACAGCACAGTGGTATCAGTGACAAAGCAGGTATCAGCCTTCAAGAAGTTTTGTGGAAAACTGGTTGAAAAAAGTATTTCTCCACTTAAGAAGGAATCCCTGAGATTTCAGAATTCTGATGACACTTTTTAATAAAAATTGCTAAACCACCAGAACATAAAACTTGATCATCAAGCCCAGTCTGCCACTGTTGCAAGTAAACTTGCAGAGTAATTCAATACTGCACACCTCCAAATGCTGCAGGCCAAAAAATACTTGCCAGTGTTCTCAGAAAATTAAGGCTTGTTGTAAAATACTGGCTACCAAAATTACCACTGCAAAAATAAGGGAGCAAGGGACTTTAAGGGCCTATAAAGCAACTCAGGCCCCTGACTTTTCACTTAGTTATTTACTAAAGAAACAAACTTTACATACTGAGAATACAATGGCTGATATGTAAAAGAATAAAAAGCTGATCTTAGATTAAGGAGTTTTGCAAAGACTTAAAAATATGGTGATGAAATTCATGCTTCACTAAGTTCTGTCCATGAACTTGAACCACAATATTCCACACTGTAAGAGACCTACCTGGGTGATCACTTTGAGATGAGTCTTCTGAGTTTGCTCTGCTAAAGCTGTTCCACTTGAAGACAGCCAAGCACCCACAGTCATGAGCTGCTTCGTGGAACCCAAGTTCCATTCCTTTATTTGAACTCTATATTTCAAATGAGGAATTATGAAGCTTTTTCTAAAAGGTAAGGTACTCTTTGATCGAAGAAGGAAAAAAAAAAACAAAACCAAATCCAAACCCGAAACACGCAAACTTGTCAGGTGTCTCAGTTTCTTACACAGCAGAAAGGGCAAATGGATAATCTCACAGTTTTCTTTGGTATGAGACTGGAGAGAGCTGGTAACAATGGGTTTTGGTAGAAAATGAGGGGGAAAAAAAAGATAAATTTAACAGCACTGAGCATTGACATGACAGATTCAAACAGTTCTGAAGAGTTTACGGGAGAAAGCATTTTCAAATTAGACTCTAGAATCTACAACGGCTCTTTTAAAAGTTCATTTTTGTTTTCCTACACAGGGTTTTCTATAATTAGCTAGCTACAATAAGGACTATTATGTTGCTTAATGTCAGCTTTAAGTGGACATATGTTACCCAAATATGTTCATAATTACCTCCCTAAACAGCCAATATTAGCAATATTTTTAAAGTAGAGTTTGAAAAAGCCAGGTATACACAAAAATAATTATAACTCACACATTGGTTTTATTACTTAAGAAATGGAAAATATTTGTAGATATAACAGTTTTATTTCTAACTGCATTTATTGCAGAAATTAAAAATAGGAATTTAATACTCTACCCTTGGATAGACTTCTCCCTTGCTAGCATACAAAAACTTAATTTACACTTCCCTGTGCCAGTATGAAAGGAACAATATGATCTATTCATGCACTCTAATGGGTTATAAATTAGTATATCCATTGAGGGAAAGAACCAGCTGCGGGTCTAATTGTAGACAGCACAATGAAACAGGAGTGAACAACACAAGGTGTAAGTCTAAGTTATGAGATAGAAACTAATAATTAAAATATTTCATTATATTATAGAGAAATTTAATGATTTCTTATCAAATACTTGTTTCAGTCTCATTCATCTCAACAACAATAGAATTTAGAGAACAATTCAAAAAATTATGTATTTGAAATACTGTATGGGAAAGACAAAGAATATCAAGCTCTTCTGTTTACACTTTTGCATAATACATAAGTAAGAGGAAATGCTTTTGTTCTTCAACACATAATTAAGCTGTGAAAGTCAATGATCCACAACTTTGTTAAGCTTATGAGGACTCGGACACAAACAGATATTTACATAGAAAGGGAAATATTTAATGTGTTTACACTGGTTACTTATCAAAACTTGAAATGCCTTTGTCTTAAGACAACCTCTGTTTATATGAATGTAGGTGGCAACATCTGGTATATGCAGTCTATCACGAAACATTCTGTTACTGTAGCTTTACTCTTTTCACTGTGGCATCCCGTACAGGATCCTGGCTAGGGTTGGCAACCACAGTAGATTGTCATACGCATTTGGATGCACAAAACTAAAGAAGTTTTCATTGACACAAATTAAGACAATCTTTTTCTGACAGAAATACAGTATGGCTTTAGACTCTCCTTCTAGAGCTAGAAAATAAGGAACAACATCTGAGTACTGGCAAGAAAACTAAAGGATAGGAACACTTATGCGTCCATTGGCCATGCAATAATTTCATTTTTGAAATCAGAAATAAGAGGTATTTTCAGTTTATTTACTCTGTTACCTTATAAGTTGTTTCCCCTATTACTGTGGTACTACCTACGGTCAGCTAAATCAGGTTTCTACTGAACACAAACACATAGAAAATTATACCCTCTTTCCTAAAACTACTTCCAGTTTGAAGGTAAGATACAACAAGTAAGTGAGACAAGCTTTCAGACTGAGAAAACCTGTAACAAGAAGACGCAGCAGCATGGATATTAGAGGCCCGTCTTTCAGCTCATCCTTTTCCCAACCTCAGGCAGCTTTGTTTTCTGAGTAAAGCAGGACAAACATGCTTTTGAAAGAGCAGGTCCACTCAGTTAGGATGCCTGGGATGCATAGGAAGACAAATGTCAGAAAAAGAAGTAAACATCTGTGATTTTTAGAAAGAAGTTAAACAGAGGTGTGGTGTGATTTTTCTACCTCCTTCCTTAAGAGATAAGATAATTAAGAACACCAATAAAAAGACCAAAGCTAGGAAAAAACAATTGAAGGTTGTGTTCCCTGAACTCCATGTAGATGCTGAGGGGAGAGTAGAAACACTGAAGGCTGGAAGAAAGAGAGTAACAGAAATAATTAACCTTTTTTCTTCAAAGATTAAGCCAGGAAAGGAAATTAAAAGAGAATTTTTAAATGGATACCATGCTGAAAGGTACAGCTAAAACACTACTGGTATGGCTGACACGCCTCATTTCATTTGTGTATTGATGGAATTTGATGGTATTGATGGTATTTGATGGTTGGACTCAATCTTAAAGGTCTTTTCCAACCTAAACAATTCTATGATTCTATGAAAAAAATACTATAAACAGTAAAAAAAACCCCAAAACTGAAACCAATGTATCCGTCTTGAGAAATATCATAGGAATTCTGAATACTGAACATAAGAAGAGGAGGCTTTCCTAAGCCATGAGACATTCTTTCCCATTCAAGCATTTTCATGTCTAATTACAAATGTCTGTATTCTACTACAAACGCCTGGGGGAAAACTCACTCTCAAAACAGAGGCTAGAACGTCAAGTGCCTACACCTAGTCTAACACGTTCTTTATATTCAATGAACTTGAGTTGGTAGCTTGTCATAAGTACTCTGCTTCAGCAGACAGGAACAGCAAACAGATTCCATTGCAAAAAGAAGGTAGCCTTTTAAAAGCAAACAGAAAACGCCACTTACCACTATCCAGACATAGCAAGAACCTTGTTCACATCAGAACAAAAAGTTCATCTCAAAAAACAATGAAGAAGGCATATCCTCCATATACTAGAGCTGATGAGAAGGGAATGCTGAAATTTTCTCTGTAGGTATATCAGTTGTAAATGCACAGAGACCAATTGATTCCCCCTTGGGCTATTGCCCAGGAATACATCCATGAGAAATTAAAGTAAAACAGGTGTGGATCAGTGCTGCCCAAACAGGGGAGCAACTACTGAGTGACATTTCCCTGCCTGATTCATGATTTTCAGGCACTGAGTTTCTATTAAAAAAAATATCCTTTGTGTTCTTCTAGGTTGACATTTTTTCCTGAATCATTCAGCCTAGCTGGGGCCAGGATCCACACCCATCAGAGGCTTGCAAAACCCAGAAGGCTTCAGATATCATTTATCTATAAAGGGCCCTTAGATCCTACTTCCTGCAATTTTATATATTTTTTTAGTATTGAAAGAATGAAGGCAGAGAAAGGTAAACAACAGCCTATGTAACCAAACCAAATGGGATACTTCCTAAGTTTCCGCTGCAACTCAGTAAAAGATAAAGCACATGATGCAAAACACAGCCTAATCAATAGATTTGCCTTTTAGCCATCTCTGGATCAATTAGATCTATTACTACCACATACCATGCCTTTGATTAAATTTATTTTCAAACAGCAGTTTCAACGCTGTTAACTGAACACTACCTTACCAAATGGAAAACACTGTCTTTCTTTATACTTAATCCACTGTTCTCATTATACTTTTGTCATTGCTGTTTTGATCATTAACTGTATCACTAGAAGTGGCTTAATTATTACTCATTGCTTCTAGAAGCCTTAGTATAAAATTCCTCCTTATTCCTCAGGTTTTCCGGAAAAAAATATTAATCTCTTTTATACCACCACCTGTTGAAAACTTTTAATACTATTTCAAGAGATAGTTGCAGTTTTAATAGAGTCACAGAGTCTCACAAAACTATTGCAACAAGTACAGCAGTGAGATTAACAGTTCAATAGAGCAATGAGATGTTTAGGTTGCTTGATCATAGCACGAGAATCCATCTGTAATGAAAAGCAGTCTCTTCCCAGACCCATCCTCTCCAGTAACAGTGTAACAAGACATACACTACTGTTTTGCAGAAAACTCCCCAAACCAATATCAGTATTTATCATCTTATGCTCAAATTCGACACAGTTCCTCACTGCACTTGTTGGTAATTTATCATACATTAAATACTTTAGGTGATTAACGTTTTGCACTCGTATCTGAAAACATTTATTCTGCCCCTTTGTAAAAAGTTTAAAAACATCAAACAGACCCTTCTATGCTTTTTACATTTACAGGAAGTCAGGCATTTTAAAGTCTATTTTACTGTTGAAGCAAAATGGCTTTTTTGCACTTGTAGAGTTTTACTGTTCTAAAATTGGTGTACTAAATTGGGAAATTACATCTTTTATTAAGGAACAAATTAAGGCGTAACTGTTTGATGGTGTTGAGCTACATGCTTCCTCCACATTTACAAAACAATCATCACTGTAGTAAACCTTGAATGTCTAACAATTACATCCCCAAAACGTTACACAGAATAAATTGCATTTGAACTTACATCACTGGCTGCCATTGAAATTGGCAGACACAGGTTCAAATTTACAAGAGCATGAATACCTATTTTTACCCATTCTTTCCAGATAAGATGTTTTTGTGACTAGATAGAAAAATACGTATCAAAAACCTCAGCTATAAGAAAGGAAAGGGACAACAAAGTTACAAAAAGGAACATCTGCTTTTTTGTTCACTGCTACAAACAGGAACAGTGTTTTATGGGCAGATAAACTTCAGTGTCATGTCCAACATTCCAGAACCAGTAAACCTGTAATACAAGCAAAATGATCTTGATAAAGAGGAGAAAGTGTGTGAAATTATACATAACAAATACACAACACAAAAGGATATCATAAGTGATGTGAAATAATACAATGTGAAATAAGGCAAGACTGAAACACCAAGTAGGAAGGAAAAAAAATAATCAAGGGCACAAGTAGGAACCACTAATACCCCACTAGTTCTATAGAAAATACTCTGGGAATTCAGAGTCAATAATTCAACAAAGTAAGTGGGAGGAAAAATACACATGGAGTTGTGAAATATATTAACAGAAGTGTGGTATATAGACCATCCAAGGTAGTTATGCTGTTACGTTTGGCATTGGGGTTATAGCTCAGTCACTGAATCTGTTTATTGGGCAGTACAGTGTAAGAAAAAGATTGTGGCCTAGGAAAAGACCTAAAGAGTGCTATGCTTATTTTTTTAACCTGTAAGACCTAAATCTTCAAATACATCTAAAAACGACACTTAATCCCCCTATCTACCAAAGACAAGAACCACAATAATTTTCAATAAAGAAGTCCAGAAAAGTCTTCCCTTTCTAAGGGTAGGGAAGTACTACAGGTCTCCCTCTGAAGACAAGTTACACAAAATATCTGTCAAGAAAGTTATAGGTATACTGCATTTTGTTTCAGTGCAAGGGTTGGGCTAGATGACTTCTTGAGGTCTGTTATGACAAGTTAACACCACATTTTGAAAATTCTTTCCCCTAGTCAGTTATGACATTGTGTCAAGTGGATGAACCCACACTCATCCTCAGATAAAGTCTTGTTATGAGCTTTAAGAAATGCAGACAAAAAGATGTGGTCCCATTCTTGCCCCTGGCATAAACCCAAAAATTGCAAGTATGCACCCATCCGAGCGCAAACAGATTTAGCCCACCACATCTCAATTTACTGCCTTTACATATACCATTTACTGAACTAGTGACATAGTAACAGGGCTTTTCTCAAAAATGCCAGAATATGATTCCAAACAGAGATGGGATTTTCAGATACCTATCACTTGAGCAGTCTCTGTATTGTTTATACGTGCTGCATGGAGCTACAGGCATGTGGACATGGTCATAGCTCAATGTTCACTCCCTGGCCTATACGCAGAAGGTAAAAGAAAATTGGTAGATCAGTAACTACTCATCATCTCTTCAGAAATTCTTTAGCTTCTCTCTTAAGTTCCCAGGCTGTGAACTTTTTCCTCAATAGCTCTAAGTTTCACAGACATCTAGACAAAAAGAATTTGTATAGGAATTTAAGCTAGGTGCCTCTACATAAAAAAGTCCACTCACACTTGAGCAAGACAAGGCAGAAGACTCATTAGACTTTCTGTTGGCAGCATTTAAATAAACCATGTCAGCAAAAACAACAAACAAGAAAATTTTCCTTGATCCAACAGGATTGTTTATTCCTTTTTCTCAAATAAAAATGAGAGTCAGAAATAAGACAGTATGGATACTAGAAGCAAGGACTCCCACTAGAAACCACCTAGGAACTATCATTTCACAGGGATCCTGCCCTTCAAGCACACCATGTGCTCTCAAGGGGAAATTCTTTGTTCTTACCCTGACACTGTATTCACTACATCACCTTTTGCCTCACAGATCTGAAGAACAGTTAGAAGCAAAATATTTTGGTACCAATCCAGGAAAGGTGACAGTGACTCTCACAGGTCTAAACAAGCATGCAAAAGGCAGAGTTGTAATGGCATATTCTGTGAATACATACATACTCAATACCTACTCTTACGCATTATGGTCCCTGTGTTATTTGGGACTCTGCCATTCTAAAATTGTCAGTCAATAGCCATGACATGACATAACATGAAATGAAATGCCTCTTTGCTGTTGACTGCGATGCAGTCTTTTCCACACAGTGACTTGCAGCTTTGTAACTTCAAAGCTGTAACATTAGAATGGGTTACAAAATGATCAGAGGATGTCAAGGGCAAGTAAAACAAAAGAGTATTTTGTTAACGCATACAAATAAAAAGGCCTAAATAACAATTAGATGTTAAACAGAAGTCATATTTACATACCATAAGTAGACACAATGCAAGCAGGAAAAAAAAAGATAAATTAATTCTAAATTATTTGAAAGCATAAACATCCGTAACACCGATTCCAGATGTAACAGAGAAATCTAATTCCTATTTTCTAGGCTAACACTCTTCAAGCCTAAATTATGCTTAAAAAGTCATGTTAATTCCTTACAAAACTAGTTTCTT
Source organism: Aviceda cuculoides (assembly GCA_035590195.1). NCBI lineage: Eukaryota > Metazoa > Chordata > Aves > Accipitriformes > Accipitridae > Aviceda > Aviceda cuculoides. The sequence continues at coordinate 26,973,497 of JAVJGG010000005.1, forward strand.
TCATCAAACATTGCTCTCTGCTCATTTATTTGTAAATACTCATGCTATGCTGTTTAGGTAATGTAGATGAGGCTTAGATGAGGTTTGAATGTCATATTTAACACTTTCTTGAAAATGTGCTTTTCCAGCATGTAGTCTTGGTATAGGACATCAAGCATACACACAGAAAATTACAAACCCTGACTTAAACTGATTAGGATCAAAAAGAGTTTACAAGTGAATTTCGTAGTCCTGAATGGAGTCGACGCTTATAGAAGAATAGAGCTTTCTTGTACTTGCCACCTAAACCTATACATAGTGTGTAATTTCAAGAGTTAGTTTTAGCACTAGCCAATTTTTGCTACAAAAAAATGACTAGCCCAAGAACATATGAAGTCCAGTGATGTTATTTGCTTTCCTGCTGTGTCTTCCCCTACCTCTGATGTACAGTACAGTCATGGTTTTGGACCACTGTACAGCAGAATATATGTTTAAGAACATCTAAGAGGCTACCATCCTCCACTTTTTTTAATCATCTGGCAGGGTGAAAAAAGCAGCAGAAATCTCATGAGCTGCTCTAGATGAACGAGTGTAATACACTGTAATGTTATCTTATGACTGAAGATGAGAAAATGATGCAATCATATTACAAATACTGAAACTAAAGTTTGTTATCTCTTGGAATTGCAGTTCTCACTACAACTGTGCCAACTATTGCCATCTCCATGGCTGACAACCAAATTTCCACTGACTTCAGATTGTGGCATTTTTTGTACTAGGGGCTAAAGAAATAGTGTATTTCTTTAGACTGCTGTACTACAACACAAAACTACAATCACACAACCTATATGCCTCATGCACTAAAATTAATAATAAACATGATTTTCCTGCAAGCAGGCCTAGGACCAAATTTTTTTATTAAGAATTAAGCAACAAAACCTCAAATTAGATCACCTTTACCGAAGCCAATTTGTAAAGCAGTACAGGTGAGTTTTGTCATAACACTGTAACAGGAATGGGTTCAATATGAACACGACCCATTAAATTAAATATCACAGTATTGATAAATGTTGTAGAAAATAACAACAAAATTATTAAGACATTTAAAAAAAAAATGTTACCAGAAGTGAATGTGTTGGCATTTATTAGCCTGGAATGATACACTTCAGGAGAAATCTATGTGACTTACTAACAGATTCTTATCTACTACTTGTTACAAAACTCAGTGGATTTAATTTAGGATCTCAGAAATATATAATTGCTTTAATTTGAAGATCTCAAGGTGCTTTGTAAAAGTTAACGGATTAGGTAAAGTACACAGAAGCAGCCTGCTGAACACCACTGAAGAATGTCATCTCTTGAATACACACTATTAAGTACTCTTTCTGATGTGCAAGCATCTATGGCTCCTATGGAAATCAACAGAAACCTAAATATCTCCATACATCAAACTCGAGACTCTAAATATTATTTCTAGGTGGGTACAGAAATCCGAATGTAAAAGATCAGTAGCCACTCAGCAGTGTTTACATACAGCACAGTAACCACCTTATGCAGCAATAACCGGTGCTCAATGCTTTCGAGTCATCCCAGACTAGAACGCTGATGCTTCGTGGCATTGAGTACTGACTTGGCAGCCAGCAAGTGCTACCTTGGAGGTATAGGCTAGGCCCAAGATCAGCGATGCCTTTAGTGAAGCAGGTTTAAGCTGAGCAAATAATAACTCTTCGCAAACAGCTGGCAGCATTTTCTTTTCCTGTAACTCGCTTCACTTGTGTCCTTTGACCGCAACAGTACTAAGCATATAACACGACAACATCAGCATGAACTATACGTATTTTCTAGAAAAAAAACTATTGTGGAATGATGGAAACATCATTTTTCATTACATTTAACCACCATGCAACCAGCTTTCTATAAATATTTACAGCACTACAAGCATTTGAAATAGAAAATAATTGTCTACTGTGGCAGTCTCAGTTCCTATTTTCTTCTACTCCAGATTGCCATACTACTCCTATCATCACAATCTAGTGAACATTTTTTAAGATGTATTTTCAATGTATTGTACTTTTTTTAGTCCTGGTTCTTTTTAAAGATTCAGTATGTAAAGGCCTTCTCAGTTCAGTATAAACATAAAAATTCCATCCTTAATGTACTGATCTGACTTTATTTTAACCAAAGCAACGCCCTAGAGATGCATGTTGTGTTTTTAATTTTATCTTGTAGGGGAAAAAGTCTGTAAACATGCCTCCTTGTTTGTTTCCAAAAGCCCCATCAAAACTGTTTTGCAGCAGTCTCATTACAAGAAATGAGGAGATTGAAAAAGAAGGGAACAAAAATAAACAAGGAAAGGAAATGTGTTAGAAGTTGTTTACATGAATTTATCTTTCCTCAAATTTGTTAGTTACTGATGTAACAGAGGGCTCAAGGAAAAAGAGATGACTTGTTGCAAAATGGAGAAAATCTCAAAAGCTCCTCCGAATAGCCAAAACTACTGAGCTGCATAGGAGTCCGCCTTGTCCACTGGCTTCCTCTTCTCCTCCAGAGATAGGGAACCTCCTCTGCCTTCAGCTTGGTAGAAATCAAACGTTACCTCTACTCTCAGTACAAAGACCAACTCCCTTTCTTTCCCTACCTTGTCTTCTTCCTCCTTTGGATAAGTCTATGTGGAAACTTCACAGCTATCATATAATTAACACAGCTTCCTTTCTTGCTGTGATGCTTTTAGCTCCTGGTAAAGTTAAGCAAGATCAACTGGAGAGGCAACAGACTTATGCAAAGGAGGGAGTGAAATAGCATGCCTTGCTCTTCAGAGCTGGGATGGAAAGGATGGTTAAAAGTAGGAATAAACAGGGAAGCAGACTAGGTAAAACCAAGGTTAGAAAGCATTGTATTTGTATCTCTTCTGAAGTCTTTAGACTTAACTTTACTATTTGGATACACAGTGTTTAACTTTGAAAAATTCCAGACCTAGTAAGAACTAGAATATAAACACTTCTGAAACCTATTATGTTAAATATGCAAACACTGCAAAGACAAAAGTCAAAAAACAATCATACTGAAATCCTTATTTCGTATTTTTTCCCACAGCATTATGATACAGCCTTTAATTATTTCACCTGTATCTAAATCTGCCCATCCCACTACAGACAACAGAAACCAGATATGTAGGGAGAGAGTCAAACAAACCAAAACCAAAACCAACCAAACAAAAAGAGAGCCTTGCTAGGACCATTCATTCAAGGACTTTCCTGAACTCAAAATCACAAATCAGATATCCTGATATCCAGCCGAAATTTCAACTTCCAAGGAAAACAAGACTTAAAGCACACTGTCCTGTGTCTGTTCTAGATGATAACAATAGTGAGAATCCCATAAGTATCACTGCTGCATGTTAGTTCTATTAAGTCAAGAGTTAGGTAAACTACTACAACAGACTGCCTGCACTTTGCTACTGTTGGATGGAAATTCCACCAGCTTGCCAGTATTCTCTAATACTGTCGCAACCAATTATTTTAAAAAAGGTCAGAATACTTAATTTCAGCATCAACACATACTTTGTGTGTTTGGTAGAAGGTCTGCATTTACACAGGATCAATTAAAGTTTCTGATGCCAAAACTCCAGACATAAACAAGCAACTGCCATAAGCAGCATAAATACAAACAGCTAGGAATTACCAACCCACAGCAAAAAAGGAAGAATTTCAGATGCTGTGATATGAATGAGGCATTCACTAAGTAGCTCTAACTGGAAGGAGAAGGGGATTTTTGTTCTCCCACCAAAAAAAAAAAATCAAATTCATTGAGTTGTGTAGAAAATATAAAACTTTTCTGAAGGAAAAAGCTATTGAATAAAACATATTAAAGCACTTACAAGTTTGGGGTTTTTTTTCATTCTGTGGGAGAGGACAATAAAGTATTTAGCCTGGGAATAAAATTCACAAAATTTAGGACAATAGTGGATTACAAGGGTGGAAAAAGACTACTATAGACTGCTATCCCAGCCGAGCAAAAGGTTGTTTTTCTGTTAAAAACAATGACTTTGAAGTTATCACAGAGGAACATCCCACTGGCAGGACCAACTGGTACACAGGAACATCAGAGAAATAGGTCCCCATCACAGAAAGTTACCATTCCCCTCTCTTTTCCAAGTTATGACACATCACGTGTCCTTTTGCGATAGATACATCCATATTGTAGTCCCACAATCCTCACACTATTCCCATGACGTTAATTAATAAATGTCTCTTTTGACATAATGCCAAGCAGTAACCAAAATAAAGCTACTTAACATATGCTTTTAAGTAGAGATACTAACAAATGATGAAACAGCCAGCGGAGAGACAATGCTCTTGACTGCCAGGCTCTCTACTTGAAAGCGGCTCAGCTCACAGAGGGACATTTGCCTATTACAAAAACCCATCTACTTGAAATGACCAGTCTGACCTCACTGCCAAAGGGGACTGTGGAGATTTTGCAGAAAGTTAGCCAAGGAGTTAATCAGAGGTTTGTTATGATTGGCTGATGTGGCTAAGGAAATCTATGCTCATGGATTATTAGTGCAAGCCACATGGCCCCATTTTTCCCCCATATACATCTGGATTTCAGATACATTCCATGATAGTTTGTATGATCTGGTTAAAGGAATGGGTATTTCAAGGAGGAACATAGGAAAGAACTATATGGGACAGAAGCAAATCTGTTCATTGCAGAGCCTTACAGTCAGGCAATTGGGATTCCACAAGTTTAGTGCAAGATTAAGTTTCACAGAAAGCATTAGGAGAAAGAAATCTAAAGCAAACAGCTGTTTTGGCAGCTTATACATCTGCATTAACAGAGAAGAAACCATATCTTCGGTAACCTGAATAGTTCCAGTATATAGGATGATTAAGGCTCAGGGCATTTTTACAGTATTGAAGTAGAGAGGAACTGCTGAGGATTTTACTGCACAAATTAGACAGAAGGTATGGTTTTTAATACACTAGTGCTTGTTGATAATTCTGAGATTTCATGCACTGAAACTAACGGGACTAATAAAAGGTTTTTATAACAAGAGAAGCATCATATCTATGGCAACAGCGACTTGAATGAAGGAGTTCTATCAGTGGTTAGAGACTTAGGGAGAAAAAGATGCAGATACACGTACATGATCTTATGTAACAACATAATTCAACATGGGCACACAGGAGGCTGGACTAAGGCCATTTAAATATTAGGCATTTACTAGAGGGAAGGAACCTTCCTCTGCAATCTCAGTGGTCATTGCTTTAGACAGCCAGTCAGGGTATCCCCAGTGCATAACTGCTCCCACCTGACCAATACAGAAGTCTTATGGCTTCCTGGTTTTGGGCCAGCTGTGACAGAGTACCCAGAAATGATCATAAAAGTCTCTTCCACAGTTAGACACTTCTGGACATAAGTTTGGACAGTAGCATAAGAATGCAAGCATAAGGCAGCTAGAAAACAGTGCAACATCTTTGGATGGTTTTCCCACAGAACATGTTCTCACATTCCAAATGTTGGCATTTGTAATGATTTTAGTTCACACCACTGGGGATGAGGACTTTTACCCTCGAAGAGAAAAGCTTAAAGCAGATGTAAAAGAGATGCTGACTTTGCTGGAAGAGATGAATGAGATAAAAGGAATCGGTAGCAAAGTCCAGTTAGCGCATCCTAGAATTCAGTGAGGGGCTGAACAGTTCCTCTCAGAAGAGAAGCTGTGAAGTTTTAGGAGCTCTGAATTACTAGTATCACTTTGGAGAGCCAGCATCACAGACCATAATGTAAAACACCATCCTGACTTCATAAACTCAAGCAAAATAAGCCCAAGAAGATGGTATACGTGTGGGAACTGTCATAATGCCCAGAGACTACTGATGAGCAGCCCCAGCAGCCATAAAAATAAGAGATAATCAGAGACTTAATACCTTGCGCTAAACCTATGATAGCAAGGTGGTTCAGTATGCAAAAATGACAATTAAATTTCATGTTTTGCTAAGAAAAGTAGAAAAAAAAACAACCCACCAAACATGATAAAGCAAAAAAGAGCTTTTGATTCAGTCTCTTTTCCAAGAAGCCATATTCCTTTTGAATTGGTCAGAGTAAAACAAGAATGTGGCGGCTAACAAAAATATTATATATGTGAATATACTAAAATATCTGGATAACCTTCCGTCCTGATAAAAGTGATAAGATAAAAGTGATGTACCAGAATAAAAGGAAAATGGGGTAGAAAGTTCAAAGCACCACTTGATCATATAAATAAGCATTATTATACTCAAACTTTTGAGTTTCTAAGAGACAGGCATTACTATTAGAAGTGGCTGCCTCAGGATGAGCAGAGCGAACAGGCTGAAAAATGAAGGTACTCACCATTCAGCAATGCGATAATGAAGTGGGTGTACCGCCAGTCAAGATTAAGGGGATGAAATAGTACAGAACAGAGTAGAGATAGCGGAGCAATGAGGAATTTTTAACAGAGAGGATGCATCTAGTAGTAGCAGGAATCATTCTGACATGGACTTGCTACACAGACCAAAGCTTCCAGGTTATACAGAAAGAAGCTAAAAGTGTGCCTGATGCTAAAAAAAGAAATTATCTTCAACATCCTAATTCCTTTTCTATGTGTTTTATACATTACTATTATAATAGATATTTTCATGACACTGGCACCTAGGAGGTCCTGAAAAGGATTCAGGTTTACGCCATGCTCACTAATTAGTTGATGTGGTCTCATTTTGACAATGGTTTAAGGCTTCTACAAGAAAACAAATTTTATGAACAGGAAAACAGTTGGTATGCAATTTATACTCAAGCTTCTGGCAGCAGACTGAAAGTGTCATATCATGTACTATCCAGAGAGATTTGGCAAAGTGGACAGGATGAACACAGCTGTAAAATATGGATTATGAGAAGCAAAACAGCTGAAATTAAGTGTTTTCCATCTATTTCAAGTCCATTAGAACAATGACTGAAATAACTATGAATAAGTCAATTTGCTGTAGTGCAGCAGCTGATAAAAAAATTTCAGGATGGCAAAACTAAAACTGGTTTAACACAAAGGGTGATTTCACAGATAGAACACAGATCACTTCAGTATTTTTTACAGAACAAATGCCTTACAGTCTGGAGTGAAAGACTGTAATATTAGCCCTTCTTTATACTTGAAATACCTTAAAAATAAGAGATGCTACAGGTATCTACAAGTCAGCTGAAAATTCATCCACGACAACATAAACTACTATGAAGTACTTTGTTTTCCACTTGTTTCATGAATATTACCTGTGAAATTGCAATCACCTGTGCTACTTTATAGGACTTTTTGCAAATTATGCAAATTCTGGTATGATGTCCTGCCTTTAACCATGGAACTGGTACAACTGCTACTTCACCATCCCCCAGATGAAAATTTACTGCTAATTTGTCAATTCAGTAGATCTAGAGCTACTAAATCTCTCTGGGAATGAGAATCTCTTACAATTACAAAGTCCCTTCTTTCTGGAGTGCCATTGCTTGCACAAGGGCTTCGTTCCTCTTCTGCATAAATAAATTAGGAGAACATGAGAGGAATGGGTTCAAGACCCTTCATCAGTTGTCCCACAGTTAAGTTTTGCCAAAGTAATATCTAGCTAACATTACAATAAAGAATCACTGAGTTTTTACTCTACATGATGTTACCACAGATGAAAATTACAAAAGAACAATACTGAAAAGGCATAGACTGTTACTCAAACTAGTAGCTGTGATAGAGAGCTATGTAGAATTCCACTAAAAAGCGACTGCTGTTAATACCCTAAAGTATTAGCTGCTATGTTGTTACTAGAACATTATTGCAGTAGTTAAGGTTTACAGAGCTATTCTCTTTAAACATTTACCAATTCTGATTCTCCTCCCAAGAACATTACTTTCCCAGCATTAAAGCCCTTAAATATTTGCTGGTCTGAAACAAGGAAAACTGAACCAGTTAAAATATTTTGGAATATTCTGACAACCATGTTTGAATAAAAATTTTTAGCTATGCATATATCAGTCCCACATGAGACAAAACATGAGGTATAGATAAAGATACAGAAGAAATTCAGACAACTAAAGAAATCTATGTAATACCAGAAGTGATGAGAGAAGATTAAAAGTCAGCTGACGAATAAAACAAGCTGAAGTCAAAATGGAAGTATGGCAAGCAAGAAGGGTGGCTGAAGACAGACAGAAAGTGTATTAAGGAAGTTCTATTATTCAGAGCAAAAAAAGGTTCTTACGAGAATACTGTTATTTACTGCATCCAGTGACTGCTATCCTTACTATTCACTGTATTTTTAACAAGTATGTTTAGCACAGGCTGACACGCAAGTACATGGAGCTAGGCTACACACAAATTAGGTATTTATTTTAGAGTTGGCTTTTAGTGCTTGTTCTGATGCCCCTTGTGATACAGGAAATTATTGAGATGTGTTCCCAGCTTGAGTCATTCTATTATTGCCCTCTGTATGTAAAATGAGTACTGCACAACAATGAGGAAAATATGTTGGGAACTGCTCCTACCAGAGGAAGTAAAAACATACTGATATTTGGCAAATATGGGTGACAGCCAGGACTTACCATACTGTCAACCAAAATAAAGAGTCCGCTTAGCTGAAAAATAAAGACAGGCTTCAAGGTCACAAATTAACTGGAGCAAGAAGAATGTGAAAAAAGAGGGAGCGTCCACATCAACAATAATGTCTGGTTTACAGTTCCAACCAAACACACAAAGAGAGATCACCTGCCATCAACTTTTGCACAATCAACACGTTCACATTTGAAACAGCCATCAGGTACACTGGCTGCAAGGCTCTTCTGCACTGTGAGCTTTTGAAAGGGTTTTTTCTGTAGTACTAGGGACTATCAGGCCTGTTACTGAAGGTGATCTTTTTAAAGAGAGGTGGCCTTTGAGCAAAGCAGCAACACGCAGGTTGCATATGAAGTGTCTGTTGCGACATTTTAAATTGTACACAAGCTGGTGCAGACAAAAGGGAAGAAAAAAAAACCCCAACCCATCTCAAACTTTGAAACCTGAACCAGGACAAATAAATCACAGTTGTCAAATACTAAATAATTGCTAGTGTATTAAAAGTAAGGAATCTATAGATAGTACCATCACCAGTTAGAAACACCTCTCTTGCGCTACATCAGGTCAATTGTAAAAAGGCACACTCAATTGTCTTTAGAGTTCAGCAGGTACGGATATAAATTCTACTAGCAAGCCCATGTTCTGTAACACAGCTGAGCCAAACAAAGAGTTATTATGTAAGCTTGATCCTGGAGATGGACACCATAATGTTCAGGACTGGTGGACTCACACAGATACAAGCAGCTAGATGACAATGCCATAAATTCTGCTTTTCCTTTGCAGGCAGAAAGTGACATGAGAAATCTTCAGGCCAGTGATCAGAAAACTGAAAACTCTGAGAATAAAAGTTACAATTTTATAAGAACTGACATGGCTACAAAAATGTTTAATTATTACATCCAGTAAATGTTATATCTTCATTACCAAACTAATTTAGGCAGACCTTTAGTATATGCAGTTAAATCCAAAATAAGCACAAAAAGCTAAGCCTTTATATAGAGGTATGTATTACAGTTGACTCAATTTTAGCACCTTTTGTTCTAGGGAGGCTGTGTGAAAGGGAAGGTTTTTGCACTTCTATCAAGTTTCCAGAACTGGAAGTTTCTTTCATGGGAGTTCATTTAAAATGTTCAGCTAGCTCTGTACCAGAGTTCCTCATTTTTAATAACCTGACTTTCATAATACTTTTATGCAAACAGGTTGTCACATTTTACAGACAAGCAACTACAATCCAGAAAAAACAGCTGTTAAAAATGTCAGGAGCGCACAACTGAAATACACAGACCATGTTTAGTTTTGTTTTGTTTTTTAAATAGGTGCAATTTTTATAGCACTCAATATGTTCTAAGCACACCTCTCCAACCTGCAAATTCCAACATGGTGAAAGTTGCCTTACATGTGACATTGCACCAAAAAATAAAAAAAGAAAGAAAACAAAAAAGGAATAAATGCTTCACAGTCACCTTCTGATTAAGATGAGTGGAATTTTTGTTAAAATTAACTTCTCCAAAATTACACTTTTACACTGTCATGGGCACAAGGACTACACTCACCATTCCATACTAGCGCCTGCCTTTTCTCCACGACCAGACTTTTTCCCCTTCTGTTCTCTTTCATTCAGTGGAAGAGCAAATTCGCTTCAGACTGAGGCAAGGTCCGTGCCGAGCTCAAAGAGCAGCTTTGCCTATGGATGAAATACAGAACGTTGTTCCCAAAGAGCTTCAAGTGAACCTCGCGATGCACGAGACAGCATTACCTGTCATTAGAAAACAATTTAACGACAGTTCCAAAATTGAAAGCAATGCCCGTGTATACCCAGGTGGGAGGGAGCAGGGTGACAGCTTAACTCACCAGGCATGGCTGGCGTTCGGCCTTCCCCATACATACACACATGAGCAACGTAACTGACTGCTATTCGGTTAGGTGGCACTTTAAGAGCGTATGAACGACGACAGAAATTAAAGAGAGAAAACCTTATTGTTTACCTTGGACTCACACGCCTATACCAGTCGTAGACCTCGCGAGACAACTCCACGCACAGCCCCTGCGGCGTCACCCAACGCCCCACAGAACGGCGGAGCCACTCGCAAAAGCCCCGTTGCGCTCCCGTGGGCTTAGAACCGTCCGTGTTAGGGGTTTCTTCTACCTGACGCCGCAGCGTCACCGCCGGCGCAGACCCGGCGGCCCCTCTCCCCTCAGGCCGCCGGCCGCGCGGCGAGGACCCCGCCCGCCCCGCGCCCTCGTGCGCGGGAAGGCGGCGCGGCCG
>JAVJGG010000005.1:26990971-27031695 GCA_035590195.1 Aviceda cuculoides
TCCCCAAGTACCTCTTTAAAAAGAATGTTTGAAAATACTTGTTCAAGAATTTTAGGATAAAGTTATACAGTTAAAACTTCCTTTGTTTGGTCCTGTTACGAAGTATGTACATGCAGAAACTAGCTAGAATCCCAAACAACAGCAGTAGCTTTACAGTTTGTGGGAAACTAATGTGGACTTCTCTAAAACTAGAGCACAGTTTTTCTACTAAGTGAAAACTGTTCTTCAGCGTGTTACTAGATTGCCCTTTTCTGCAAGAGTTCAGTGGAGGTTCTGTCAGTTCCTCTGTCAATTTTTGTGGCTCAATGATAACTTTTTCCTACTTAAACTGTGGTTGTTTTCCTTCTTTTTCATTGTGTTGGAAGATTTATGAAAGTTCAAGAAAAAACATTGCAATACAGAAGAAACTGATGCAACACACAATACTGCCAAGTACATAAAAGCAGTGATCGTATTTTCTGGTAACTTGCTGATATTTGTTACAGTAATAGACTGAAATGCAGATGGTACAAATCTGGCTCTGAAAGTTTTCTTGAACTTAGCAGCCGATCAGAGTATGAGATCAGAGTAGATTGCCTGCACCAAAAGCAAACATGCCTTCAGTTACTATCCTCGTAGCCAACTTCAGATAACTTCCATGTGGCTGCCTACAACTCATACCTGTTCCTTGTTTATGGCAGTAGAGCTATAAATGGGGCAGAAACTGCTATGGGCAGCAGTTTCGGCTGACCAGTTAACCAACGTGCATGGTATTTTTTCAGTGTGTGACCAACTGTGTTTGCCCTAGGTGGCACCTTGCTAGGATCAAGTTTCTCAGCTTGTTTCACTGTTAGTCTGTGTAGGGAAACAGTAGCTAGGGCATATGTGCAGCAGAGTACTGTCCAGTCAGGAACAGTCTTGAAAGTCACTGATCCGGGTCAGACCATATGTGTTCAGTAAAGCTATGCCACCCTGAAGTGGTACTAAATGTTACTGGTCCTGCTGCTTTTTTTACATCAGCAGGCGATCACACAAAGTGATCCTATACTAATTATCCTATAATGTTTACAATCCTAATAATAGCTATACTTTTAATCCCCTTTTGTCACATTTCGGTCATGCTTTGTAGGTGGTTACTTAATTTTACCCTTTTTCATAGTCGTGAAGAACGAGGAACTTATGTAGCATTCACTATGTGATGGGATCAGAATGCAGCATCCTTGAGAAGTAAATTCACTGGCTTTTCTGGATTTTTTTCAGCTAGGCTGAACATAAACTAATTTTTTTTTGCAGTCTCTTACCAGTTTTTCTCTGCAAAAGAGAAACCTTAGAATTCTGGGGTGGTTCTTCCTCTTCTTCTCTTGCTCACATGTATAAACTATAGGTAGGCTAACAGAAATTAATTTCCCACTCTTTATCACTACATGAAATACTGAATACAAATATTACTACAGGTTCCTCCTAAATAACGTTCCCAGATTAATGGTGCTTACCCCTACCTTTGTTCAAAGTCCTGCCATCTTTCCATTCATGTTGTTATTGATAACCAGGTTAACCATTTTGAGTAAAAATCTGTCACTGTATCAAATAATTTACTAAAGGATTAATTGCTTACTATTCAGGAGTTTAAGTGACTCTCTGAAACTTAATTTTTCATTTAACATACTGATTTATATGTGTTAGAAATTCTACATGAGGTAGTTGAAAATTAAAAGATGGTGTATTAAAAACCAGATTAATTTAAATGCAAAACTAAGGTCTTTGGTTGGAGGGGTGGGGGACAAGAATTGGTGAGAAATAGAGTAGAGTAGAGGGGGTAAAGTACATAACAAACTTCTCATGTTTAAATATAATAAAATCTGAGCTCAGTTGAAGAATAAAGGTATTAATATATACACAGTCTTAAAATCTCTACAAGAAAGTTAGCAAATATGTTGTAATATTTCATGGTATAGTCTGAAGTGGGTACAGCTAAAATTATACTTGTTAAATTGTTAAAGGCATGTTTGGACTTGTGAACAAGTTTGTGCAATAAGTAAAATGGGCAGTTATTCAAATGGTAGTCTTCTAATTGACTGTAAGGCCAACTAACTCGCTAAGGTCCTTGAGGTGTGATGCTTCCCACATATCTTTAGGAGAACTATGGGAAAGGAGCTCTCCCGTGTTCTGTGGGCAAACAGCAGGGGTGTACAACTCTGATTTGTGAGCAAAGGTGGCATGTAACACCCAGCTGGCTTCAGAGCTGGGGCAAATATACTGGTTCCTCCTGATGAATCTTTATGGACTGTGTAGATGTTGTTTAAATCCGCATCTAAGACCATACTTTTACGCACCATAGTAGTCTAGTTTAGTAAACTTACTTCCTTTTCCTTAAGCCCTATAATAAAGCCTTGTTACTTCAACTGCCCTTTGTATGGGCCTCTGTTGTCCCTAAAACTGATGTTGCTATGTGTTTATAATACATTTCTCGCACTTTTTTTAATCCATTGCAGTTAACTTTCTGTAAGCTGTTTCTTTCGTTGACTGTATTTTGGGGAGAGGTGGGGAGGAATAGGCAATGAATCTACTGGTGTGGAATAAGATTTGAGAAACACGCATCTATAGTTAAGCACCTACTGGGTTTTTTGGGTACCTAAGAAGTATCCTAAATTTCAGTAGGAATGGATGCTTTACTATTGCCATTCACTCTCATCTTTCTGAGTATCTTCTCTTCTCAGCTGCCTTTATCTTACCTGATAATTCTAGTGACTTTAACTGGAAGAAAAACAAGTTTCTTGCCCTGTTCTAAACATCTTAGAGCATCAGAACCCAGTTAACAACTCTAGCAAATGTAAAGGCTTTTAAAGGAACTTCTGGATTAATGTGGTATTTACATATGTAATTCTCTAACTGCAAGTTTCAAAACAGATAAGTACACTGTGCTGATGGCAGCATGTACTGCACGTGCTTCAGAGGAAAACATCCTGAAGACTGTAGAACTACTTCTGTCAAGGAATGCTGACCCTAACCTCACTTGCAGGTACCAAAAAAACCCATGTCTGAATATAGCATAAAATTTATTATTAATATACAGAGACGTTTTTATAGACATAGCTGCTTTGGTTAAGATGGTGTGTACTTTGTTAGCTTTTTGTAACTTCACTGCTGTCTGTATAAGGAAAGATTAGTGTCTAGATATTTATTTCTCCTAGTACATCTTAGAAGGTAAGACTATGATCAGTTTTATTAAATTTAAGTATGTTCCTCAGCTGAACAAAATATAAATTTAAGATAAAAAATAATCTTACTACTTCAGCTGACTGCAGTGTAAGGGCAAGAAATATGTCCTCTGCCTTTCCCAAATCATATTGCCTCTTCTGTATAAGGATGTAAGTTAAATCAGTTAATTGTTTATTTAAATTGACGTCCTCCTTTTGAGGTTTTTGTGGGTATCTAGCTATATTCCTTTCAGAGACAGCCTCCTATGGAAAAGGAAAACTTCTCTGTTAATAAAATACATTTATTCTAGTGCAATCTGGAATAATCTAGGTTAAAGGAGATTTAATCTCCTTTTAAAAACAAGTAACAAATTGTTTCTTGAATTACAACTTTGTGTCTCAGCAGTCTGAAGCAGTGCATTGTGAGATGTCTGTAGTTGCATAGTCTGATGTAGTGTTTTGTTTTGCATCAAAAAGAAAGAAATTCTGGGCTGACCCAAGATAAACTGTCTTCCCTCTGCTGGAGAAAAAATATATTGTTTGGGTCAAATTGAAACAGCTTGTTTTTCAACTAACTGAAATTTGTTTTGTATACCACAGCTCTTTCACCACATTACCCGAGATATGTGGATTGTGTAGCACTCCAAAGAGAACAGAGTTGGAGGCCTGGAATTCAATTACTCTGGGCCCTGAACCTCACTGAGCATAGTACTGATAGACAAGGAGGAAACATAGTTGTGCTGAAGTGTCAATGTGAAGTGTGATGTCTGGTACCAAATTTGAATGCCATTAATTTATTCTGATCAGAGAGGCTAAAAGTTGTTCATGAAAGAAGAGAAAGCTACAGAGTCTGAAATAATTACGTATTGTTGTCATCAGAAAGCTGGGTGTTAGGATAAACATCCGGCTTTAAAAAATGGGGGAAGGCTTTGCATTATTAAACTTTGTCCTGGGTGTTTGAAAATGTAAACCAGAGTGCAAAGCAGCAGGTTTATGTTTGGAAAGGCCTTTGGCTAAACTTTGAAGAAAAAAAAGTTTGGATTCTGAGATGGGAATTTTAAGGGCAAAAGTTTATTTATAAACGTAGAGTATGTTATGCATAGTTGGTTTTTATATACAAATATTTACTTGCTATCTCTTTGTTTCCTAAGACCTTGTGCTAACATATGCGTTATGCTTGCATACATCAGATACCATGTCCAGTTGTGGTTTTTTTCACTTTTGCAATAGTAGTCTTTCTCAAATGAAAAGATAAATTAAGTGGCAATCAGAAGTGTTGTTTGTACTAAACAAAAGTAGAAGATGGATGATAAGGTCTGGATTTTTCAAAAATCTTCATGCTGCCTTTATTCCTTTCCATTATTTGACATCTGTGCATACCACTCCCATCATTAGAACTGCTCAGGCAGCAGCTGCTGCTTCTCATGGGCTTCTTCCACTGTCTTCTGAAACAGGGGGATGAAACACAACAAACCAGCTTCCGTGAAGATAAGGGATCAAAACAGACCCTCTATGTGGCACTGCAGTCCCGTTTCACCTGTTTCATTACAGCAAGCAGGATGTTCTGTAAGAGGGCATCAGAACTGTCAGTGAGTTGAGGTTGTTGTGAGAGTACTTCCTGTGTCATCAGTTTACCACAGGTGTTAAGAACTAAGGTCCACGTTATTTGGCTGTCTCAGCGCTTAAGAACCAGAATGATTTTAGGAAGCTTCTCTTATCCACAACTGGAATGTGTGTGAATGCAAAGCAGAATACTTAACTTTCATGTAAGGTAGAGTTTAGTATTTATGCTTTCTCTGTTGCACTGTCAGGGCAGCCAGTAGGCTTTTTTATCTCATGTCATCTGGAGGTAATGCACAGAAACTTGCCTTTTTTTTTGTCTAATTCATGAAGTATACGTGGAGTGGGGAAGGACTAGTGAGAAATAAACTGATTTTTGAAATGCAGTCTACAAAAGAAGATGAGTTTAGGAGTGGGTAGGTAGATGGTTTCCCTGCAATATGATAGGGTACTGAGGAGAAAGTGTTCAGTAGAGTAACTTGCATGTTTTTGCTAAGCCAAAATTGGGAACTGAATACTGATGGATGTAAGAACAGTTTTATTGATGAGAATGTAGTGTATCAAAGCTGACTGAAGAGTTTAGAAAGACAAACAAGAAGTAAGGTAGTGGCTAGGTGAGACGAGAAGGCATTGTAAGACCTGCTCTGTAAAGCCTTTGTAGAGCTACTATAGCTTGAATGCTTCATTTAAGTGAATGCTACCTTGAGAAACTTATTCTGCTTATCTTGTATCATTCACCTCCCTCATGCTCCAGAATGTAAATTATATACTTTATCCTTTTGTAAGGCCTGGAAATACTTAAGCAGTCTTTTTTTAAAAAAACTCTTCTAACCTTCAGTGCTTTCTTAAAGGTACATTGGTTTTATTAATGTTAAGCTGTGATTTTGTTTTAGGCCGAAGGAAAAGGCATGACCAACTGATAACTAACTTATTGCTGGTAGGAATACAAGTCATAGGTTGTTTAGTAAATGTGGATTTTGGTGATGACATCCTCCAAGTTCTTGTTTGCATAAAGTAGAGTTAAAGAAACCTAATGGCTTTACCAGTAAGGAGAGTGTTTTGAGTTAATGTTTCATGTTAATAGCTCTTTGTTAGAAGGAGGTACAAATAGGCGAATAACTGAAATGGGCTTTACTTTGACATAAGCTCTTTGTCTCGTTGTGTATGGAATATGTGGAGGTTTGATTTTGTTTGTGTGGCTTTTTTTCCCCCTCACTCTTAAAATTTCTGGCACAATTGAGTCCTGGTCAATGACCAAGTCTGTCTTCAGTGTTTCTGCTCTAAAACGGTTATGAATTTTGTGTATGTTTAAAGAAAAGCCTTCAGAAAGTCATCGCTTTTTTTTTTTTCCTGTTTTTTTTTTTTTTTTAGGGTGAGTATTACAGGAACTAGACCTTTGTCTTTTGTCATTGTACAGATTCAAGTTGACCTTGAAACATACTGTCATATACGTGGATGCATATACCTGAAAATGTAATCACTGCTCAGGTCTGGTATTAAGTTGCCTACATATGTTACTTATGGGTGCATTAAGAACAGTTTTGAGGAGTATCAAAAATGGTTTCATGATGAAAGTTTTGGTCTATTGTGCCCTCTCAAGAAGATGATAATGGAAGGGGGAAATTTTCGTCGCAATATTGCCCAGTTCACAAGGTAGGTCTCTCTTCAGGTTGCATATTCAGAATAAAGCAATTGTGTAACACCTCAATTTTTGCAAGATATTTATTGCTACTGATAAGATAGTAAGTCTGCACTGCCACATAATAATTTCAGAGACCTTGACATTATCATTGTGTGATAGTTAACCATGCCAAATGTCAAACAGTACATTTCAGTAAAGGTAAATAGCCTGGGAAAAGTTAATGCACTACAGTACATGTTATGGCTGGGGCAAGAAAATGAGGGTATTTAATACTGATTGAGTCAAGATCTTTTATCCACCTCAGAGCAAAAAATACCTTGTGATGTTATGCTCTATTATACTTCATGCCTTTCAGAGAGTTTTTTATTCTAGTGCTATGAACTCAGGATAGAAAGACTTATTTTATTATGTTGGTCAAACATCAGGACAGAGGGACTAAATGTAAAAAAATCAGATGCAAAATTACCTAAGTACTGTGTTCATCTGGGCTATGTCCATACATGTCTTCCCTCCTCTTACCCAAGTTAGAGAGAAGTCAAAAGCATGCTAAATGTGCGAGTTCTGTGAGTTTGGAAGAGTGGCTTTTGAACATAAGTGTTGAGTCTTGTTCATCAGGTAGGAGGAAGGAGTCTAGACACCAAAATAGATGGTAGTACTTTTCCCAGCTGGTATTGACTGTATGGTGGTACTGACGGGCTTACAACTGTTGATCACAGTTTCTGGGCAGAGGTATAAAATACTTGGGGACAGTAGCAACATTAGATGCTATTTTTAACAGAGGCGTTCTGACAGTGTACTGTGGTGTCTTGGAATGTTACCTGAGCAGCCTTTGTGTAAAACAGAAGCAAAACCTGCACTGAAATCCATTAGCATTATATCAGTAACGTTCTATCCCAAGTATATTAAACTTGTTATCATTGCCATTAGCTTACCCTGGTCATGGGTTATTTGCATAGAATTGGTTCAGAGTTTTTTTGCATGACAGAGAATTGCCCTTTCATTAGAAACGTGGAGTAGATTTCACATGCACATGCTGAATTTCTTAACTGCTGACTTTACCCCCACGTTGAAAGTAAAGTTGAAAACAGTCTGAGAAGTTCCTTGATTATGTGGATAACTCACTTGTTTTTCTACTTTATGTCAAAGTGTGCATGTTTTTAGCTAAACCAGCTTGCTTGTAAAAAATGTGATGGAGGAGGACGGGGCAGGGTAATTGGGAATGGCATAGCATAGAGTTCTGCCATCCCCATTGTTAATTTTTATGCTAATCCCTTTTATAATCACATCCTTTGTATTTTTCTAGTCATATGAAGATAACTTTGTAGCTGTCTACCTTCCCACCAATGTGTACTGTAGAACTTACACAGATGCCTTTTTTTAATTTTAAAACAATCATGTAAACAGAGTTCAGAAGCAGAAAGGTACAAGAACTGGCAATCTGAAATGAAGCCTAAAACTAGGGAACCTGAAACTAAGCTGTCACCTTTTCCAGCCCAGCCTTCTTACTAGAACTCTATGTTCCATTCTCCTAACAAGTTCTGCTCCAGGAAGGTAGAGGACTCCTCTACCTTCCTCCAGCAGATAGTGCCTGGAAAAAGTATCTCGCAGCTCGTATTACACTGAAGTATGTTCTTTCAATATTACTTGTTGTATAGAGTTCCCACCTCATCACTTAAAACCCCAATAAGCCAGAAAATGGGCAAATAGCTTTCCTTCGGTTGCTGCGGACACGCTATTACCGCTTCATTTCTCAGTTTCAGGCTTAATGTACAGCACTGGAGTGGTGAAACTGGCTCCAAAATCTTCTGAAGATGCTTCCTGGTTATCCGAAGCAGTGTTCAGTTTGCAGATCAATAGACTAAAATATTAGCGTCTTGCAGCATCATTTCCTTGCTTTGGGATCTCAATAAGAAAAGATTGAGACTAAACTCATAAGGTTAGATTATTTTCTACCTGCTGTATTTTTTCCTAATATTAGTGATACGCTGTTACGAGACTTTACATATGGCTTATACTTCTCAAGATCACCAACCTGAAATACCGAATTTTCTATAGATATCTGCCCGATGGAAGGAAACCTGTGTCTAGATGGAAGACATCTTCTCTTCCTCTCCTCCTTCTTCTGAAGTTTTCCAGGAAGATGAACGTCTTGCTTGAGAGCATGATACCAAACATGAGAACGTGTGTTTGCCAGGTGTGGTGAATTCTGCACCACAGATTCAGCTTAGTGGTAACAGGCAGGTACTGGGGACATTTTTCAGGGAGATAGCTAGTTATCACTGTATCACCTGGTTTTATCGTGGCTCATGGTTATCCAGGGTAGGGGGCTCCAAGTGGTAGCTTTTAGGGCTGTTCCACTCAGCTTACTCTCTTGTGATAATGTTTTGCCCCATTTTTTTGACAGGATGAAGACGAAGCAAGCCTGTAAAAACCTCTGCTTGCGTCTTTGTGTAGGTGTCGCATACGAAGTTTTGGATGCCCTGAAAACTGGAAAACCTTTTGTTTTTTTCTTTTTCTTCAGCCTTAACATAAAAGCAAGGAGACTTAAAGATAAAAACAAACAAACAAAAAAAAAAACCCTTCATTTGCGTAAGACCAGTGCAGGATTCTTTGCTTCTTATTTAGGTGCTGCATAGCTGGAAGCAAACATAGTTGGAACAGACGTCATGTTTAATAAATTGCTTATATGCCTTTGAAGATTTTATTTAATTTATTTACTGTCTATGACTTGGGTATCATGTTCAACATGGGCAAATGTCATATGGCAAATTGTGCCATAAAAAAGGACTTCACAGGTATCTGGACAAGAAGGTCATCTGCAAGCCAGATTGCTGAAATGCAACTATCTGCACAGTTCCTCAAAATGACAAAAGGATTCTTCAGATCTTTTACCTAGATGGCTATCACTACACCTTCTGTGTACATTTTTAGATTGCAGTAAGGTGTACCAATACATTTAATTTCTCTTCAGCTTTAGCAAGAAACGGTGGATTTGGCGTTTTAAAGCTTGCTGTTGTATTTGTGGGGTTCTTTGCAGGGTTAGGAAAACAAGATTTGTTTTCCCAAATGCTCTAGTCTCCCTCTTGTGGACTTACATGTAAACGGACCTTGTTTTCTGAAGTGGTAGTTGTGCAGCAGGTGTCCAAGACATTAAATGGTACCCCCTCATATATCGTGGTGCTTAAATGCAATTGCAGATTTATGCAGCACTATATGTTTCTATCCCGAAACAACTTGTAGCCTTTGAAATTAAAACTCGAACATTAAAATGGAATGCCTGAAGTACTAATTCCATATTCATGTTGGTAGACCTTTTAAATGTCATATTTATTGGGGTTTTCTGAAAAATGGAGAAACTTTTTCAGTGGCTTTAATGTCATTGAGTTGTTGCCTTGATTTCAGATACCATGTCTGCAGTACTGTGCAGCTGTAACCACTACATGATGTTCTTTGGACAAAAGACTTCTGTAGCCTCTGGACTTTTGTTCAGTATTTTTCCTTTGAAAAAGAAGGTGGTAGTTGTAAGGTAGTAGCAGTTTGCAAGTTCAAAAAAAAAAAAGTGGAAAAAAAAATTGAGAGCGGAAGAAATGAAAATGAAAACAGGTATGAATGGACTGGGTTTGCAGTTGATGTAAATACTTTAAAGATGATAGCATGGAAAGTCTGTCAAAGGCTACCTGCCACTGAATAGAAATACGTGTGGGAGTGAGTGTCCGCATTGGGCAAGCGAGTTTGGTTTCTGTTGCTACAAATTATTAGGTTGTAACCAACTTCTGTTCATTCTTTAAGACATAGATATCTATAGATATCTGTATATGTCTATATGTAGATATCTATATGTGGAGGACCTCGGCTGGACCAAGGGGCCTGGGGAGGATATTGACCTTGACAAGATTGCAGTGTACCCTTGAGAGAACAGGGAGGAACGGGAAGCATGCCTGAGAAACAAAGTTTAAGGAATGTGTTGACCAGTTGCAGTTGTGATAAGGAACTTGAGAAGGTCACCCAATGAGGGGTGAGAAAAACAACTTCTGACAACTTCTGACCAATAAGGGACAGACACATGTACAAGGTAATAAGTATGATGGGTATAAATATGCTGGCTTGGAAGAATAAAGGAGGAACTTCTTTGCTTGTGCTAAAAGAATGTGTAGGTGTCGTTTGTCCGTCTCAGTAATGACATCTATATCTTGCTATCTCATCATTAGTTAAGTTACAGGGGCAGATTGTAGAGTCTTTCTCTATTTTTACAGTAATCTTCATAGGATCACAGGGTAGTTCAGGTCAGAAGGGACCTCAGGAGGTCTCTAGTCCAACTTCTTCCTTAAAGCCACCTCTACTATGACACTGGGCTAGGTTGCCATCTGGTCTTGAAACCCACCAAAGATGGGGACTACAAAAACTTCTCTGAGCAACCAGTTCCACTGATTGTGCCCCATGGTAAAAATGCCTCCTTATATTCAGTTAGAACTTCTGCTTTTGCAGCGTTGCTGGACTAAATTGAATTAGTTATAGACTGGTGCAAGTCTCTTCATTTCATTACCAAGTTCCTTCCTCTTGTAGGTGGTAAGTCTTGAAGGCCTGGTTACCTTTCATTTTGCTTATTTCCAAGTAACTGACTTTGTTCCCTATCATAAGGCTCTTTCAAATTTGTAATATGACTGGATTTTTTCAGTGCACTTTTAACTATGTTTGCTTAAGACAAAATATTATCCTGTTGTGAATGAACAATAACAAGGAAGGATGAGTAGAGCCTTAGTTCTAGCAATACTCTGGAAGGAAGCAGAAAGTCTGTAAACACAGCTGCTGTGGTATACATATTCTTTTTGGGGTCCCTCTAGTGGTCGGTATTGAAATTATCTTTAAGAAACAATATTGGAAAGAGCAATCCTCCCCTCGAGTATATCCTAACAAAACAGAATAATCTTTTGACAGCAGATTTTTGACACAGAGCTGTACATTAAAAGCAATACATGTTAGTTTTTCAGGAAAAAATATTGCATTTTAAGATACAATAAATTTTAATTGAACATCACTAGTAAAATATTTTGGCTTAAATCTGATTACTTTATAGTGGCTAGAAACTCCACATCTTTGTCTACTGATACTGCATTTTTTTTAATTCTGCAGTCTTATTACACTGAAGAATAAGTGTCAGGTGTCTGGAAAGAGACTTCTTTAACAGAAGCTTTTGAGCAATATTTTTTTTTCTTTCAGAATATTCAGAGCAGTTCACAATGGCTTCATCTTACAAGCATCTCAATAGACTGTTGTCATCATGGGTTTGGGATATTAAAAAAACCAATAATTAGAAAGGTGGTATCTGTAAGTACTTCTTCAGCAGTTGTAAGAAATAGGAATATATGTAGGAGAGAAAGTGTCAACGCATACAATTCTGGGAACAGAAAACAAAAATGGGTTAAAGGACAAAAATATTTTGATGTGCATTTAGTTTTAGTACTTGAAAAGTTAAGATTGTAATCCCTTCAGATTACATACATTTGTATGTAATTGTCTGAAGAGTGCTCTCAGGCATACTCGGGGTGGGTGTCTGAATGGTGATAATATGAGTGCACCCTGGGCTATTGCACTGCACCTGTGCACACTGGCAAGAGCTGTGTGACCTGTGATTCTTTTGCTTACATGGGTTTTACCAGAGAGGGTTTTGCAAGTATGTACATAGCTGTTCTTAGTATTCTTCCTTTTAAATATTTGGTTGTGATTTACAACTTGCCCTCCACAAAACTGCATATTTCTTTGCAGAGCTTTGGATTTAAATTTAACTGTATGTAGAATTCATCACTTAAGCTGTGTCCTTTAAAAGTAATTTCTTTAAGTAAAAAATGAAAGTCTCTGCCACTTTTTTTTAATTGAGGGGGGAAAAAAATGGGTGATTTGCTGATATTCTCTGCTTTTAGTAGGGTGAAAAATGTGATCTGCAGTTATGCCTGTTCCCTTCTCATTAAGCTGGTCTGTGTGCTAAATGAGAGTCCTGCTGCTGAGCCTGTGGTAGCAGCAGGAGGGATGGTCTTTAAAACCTGGTTTTGTGTAGTTCAGAACCAAACCAGAAATGGTTTAGTTACCAAGCTACTGTGTTTCATAGCTGGGATGTGTTAAAGTTATTTGTGTGGTAATGAGCTACTTGAATTTGGAGATGGTAAAATATTGGGGGGGGTTGTTTGTTTGTTTGTTCGTTTTAACTTTTTCTCTCAGAAGTACTATCAGTCTGTATTCTAAACTCCTGGAAGACACTTGTTTATTCTCAGGTTTCCTTCTTGTGGAGGACAACAATTGACTTCTTAACTTCATTTCAATAAGAAAATAAATGTGAACTCCGAAAATATTTAAAAATTGCTAACTGGACATAAATGAATGGCTGAATCTATATGTTCTGTTAAGTTGACCATTGTGCCGAAGCGTGAATGTGGTATCTTGGGCTTTCATCCTCTGCTTAGTTCTTCTACAGAACAGAGAATCTTTACAGAATTGAGGTGCTCTGCTTGATAATGCAATTGGATTTTGATATCTTGAAATAATTTTTTTGACCTGTCCCCTTTCAGGAGACAAATGACTCCACTGATGTATGCAGCTAGAAAAGGCTATCCTCAAGTTGTTGCTCTTCTTGTTGCTCATGGATCACATATAAATGCCCAAGATGAAAATGGATATTCAGTAAGTGATTTAGTTCTGTGTGTTGTAATTGATAGAAATTTTAAAAAGTGAGGACCCACAAACTGTTTCTAAGTACAGCTTTCTCAGAAATACTCATCGGTATATTCTTCTGCTTCAGCACCACTTTCAAGATGTCTTTGTAAGTTCTTAGATGGTAGAATCTGGAGACAAAGATTGCATTATTGATTGAACCTCTGTTCTTTTTGCTCCATATGTAAACTTGGTGAAATGAAGTTGTTCTTTGCAGGCATTGATATGGGCAGCACAGCACGGACATAAAAGTGTAATTCTGAAGTTGCTTGAGCTGGGAGCTGACAAAAATCTACAGACTAAGGATGAGAAAACAGCAGCAGAGCTAGCAAAAATCAATAAACATTCAGAGGTATTTAATTTCTCTTTGAAATGCAAATTCCATTGTTTACCTCAAAAATCTGTTCATTAATTGTGTAATTTTCTGTAGAAGTGTTACTTTAATAACTAGATTATAGTAGTTAGTAGAATACTTGTGCTGTTACATCTATATAGACTTATCTTCTGTTATATCCCAACTTTTCATAGGGCTTTAAATGTTTAAATGCTATATAGTAATGTTTTGGGGGTTTTATTTGGTTCCCCCCCCCCATCCAGAATCCTTGTTTTCAGATTTAGAATACAGAACAAGGGATTATTCATGTTAGTAATGTTGATATGAGAAGTAGAAAAATTTGTTGGTTTTTTCCTGTCTACTGAAGCATGTGAGAGAATCAAACTTCAAACTAATTTGCAGTGTATAGTTTCTGATTGAATTGGGAAGTGAAAAGGCTAAAGCTAAAAAGAGGGGGAGTTGGTACTAACTGTCTTCAAAATCTGTTCTCGGTAGGGAAGAAGGTGTGAAATAATATAAATTGGTCATCAGATCATTGGAAGAACAGCCACTAATTAGCAGTGTAAAGAGAGAGCTGCTGAACACAACATATATTCTCCTAAAATAAATCTGTTTACTGCTGTTACCAGATGATGCATGGTGGATCAATCAGACCAGATTTATGTTTATTTTGCTTTGAGTTGCTCTTACCAATGATGTGGCTTTTTGCAGTGGCTCTTCAAAAATGTATAATTCACTGTAGTGAATTGTAATTCACTTTACAGCTTCTTTTTCTTTCTTCCTCCCTGCGCCCCCACCCCTTGAGACTCCAGGGCTGGGCAGGAGCAAAAATGATAACTATGCACAAAGCTGTCAGTGTAGGCTAGCAAGATCAGTGTCTGAGGCTCAGTGATCTGTTAGCTCAGGTTACTGAAAGGGGCTACAAATGCTTTCTGCCTCTGATAAATGACTTGTTCAGCAGGCTATGGCCATATAATCTTATAACACGACTTTCTCTGGCGTGGAGGGAATATAGGCTCCTCACACTTGGGAGGTGGGTCTCGCCTCTTGACCTGTGAAGCGCTAACTTTCACACAGTTACTGCAAAGTCGTGCGGATGGTATTGAGATATTTAATGGTCATGAGCTTCTTCCAGCTTGGGGGTCTGCTCTTCAGGCTGTTGATAACCCAAGGGGCTGTCATATTGACTGTGTATGCAGAAGCTGTATCTGGGAGGGGAGACATTTTTCTTGCATATTGTACTGAGTTTGGCTGGGATGGAGTTATTTTTCTTCCCAACAGCCTGTATGGTGCTGTGGTTTAGGTTTGCGACCAAAACAGTGTTGATAACACTCCAGTATTTTAGCTATTGCTGAGAGTGCTTGTGCAGCATCAAGAGCAAGCATCACTCTGCCCCCCCACCCCCCAGCAAGCAGGCTGGGAGTGAGCAAGAGGTTGTGAGGGGGCACAGCCATGATAGCTGACCCCAACTTACCCATGGGATACTCCATACCATATAACGTCATGCTCAGCAATAAAATTGTGGGGGGAGTTTTTCCAAAGTAGCCATTGCTTTGAGACTGGCTGGGCACTGGTCTGCTGGTTGGAGGCGGTGAGTGACTACCTTTGCATCACTTAAGTTTTGGGGGATTTTTTCCCTTCAATTATTAAACTGCGTGTATCTCAACCCATGTATCTTTTTCTTACTTTTACCCTTTTGATTCTCCCCTATCCTGCTGGGGGAGATTGAGCAAGCAACTGTCCAGCACACATATGTACCTGTGAGTGTGTATATGTGTATAAAACTGTCTAGTCACCTGAATTTCAGGAAAGTGGTTTCACCATTTCTTTAGGTTTATTGAGGATCTACTTGTTTTGCTGGATTTTCTAGTAACTATCTCAAAACACACAGGGGCAATTCAATTCCTGGAATCCATCACTGATGCATAGTGATATCTGTCAGAAGGCTTGCTTCTTTTAATCAGTTGAAAGGATCCCTCTCTGTTGGGTATAGTTAACTTAGATTGTCAGTTATAAATTGCTGAATGTTGAGTCCATACGTGCACTGGAAATTGAGACATTAAAATGGTCATATGCCTCATCCTCTTTAGACAACTTATTGCCTCGAGTACGTAGAGCTCTTGTCTACAAACCACAAAAATGAGTATGTTGAGGTATTGCTGCTTCTACAGTGACAGATGCTAACTTTTTTAGACTACATTATATATACTGTTTTTCTCTGTGTCAGTTCATCGTTGTGCTAGAATTTTGTTAATTCAGAAATACTCTTGATAAACTCTGTGGGCTTAGTCTTAACTCCTCATTGTAGTTGTATGCTTTAGAGAAGAAGTGGCAGATGTTTCATGTTCCCTGTAAGTAGTAATTTATGATAGAACTCTGTAGTCTTACTCCTGTGTATTTCTTTATGCATTTTGAGTTTGAATAATAATCAATTCATTTTGGCTCTTCCAGATATATAGTTTACTCTCTTTGGCTGCAAATCACTTCCAAGGGAGATACCATGAAACAAATAAGCAAGAGGGTATCTACAAATTTCTGACAGCTGTCTCTGACCACAGAGTTGGGTAAATACAGCCATAGTGTAATTTTAGCTTATATACATTCCTAAGAGATTGTTCATATCAGTGATTAAGTTGTACTGATATATATTGTGTATTGTTTGGAGTGCTACCAAGAGTCCACAGTAAGTATATTAATGTACTAATAATTTTTCAAGATTGCAAAGTTCCTTTGCATTGTAAACAAAGAGCATGCTCTAGATGTTTCCTTCCTTTTGCTTGGTGTAAAGTATAGTAGAGCCAGGGTCCAATGTCACTTCAGTTCACTTCAGCTCTGTTAAATTTGTATGTTTCCCTGTTGGATACTCATTGTCATGTGGTTGTCTTCATTTGATGTTAAATTTCTGATGTTTTCACTGAATGCCAGTTTTCAGCTTCATGCCACCATGCCCTTTCCTTTTTTTCTGCACATATGAGAGTGAGAATTAAGTATGAACACCAGTTAAGTGCTAGAACTTTTTGATTAGTATGCCCCTGAACCCGAAGCTTACAGGTGTCCAAGGACTGAAATCAGCCGTTGCTTCAGCAGCTTCGAAGATCTCTGATATGGTTTTGTCCCAGAAGATGTTGGCTAAGAAGTCCTCAACAAACCATCCACTTGCCTCCTTGAGCTTGAGCAGCATGGTCTTGAGAAGACAATTTACAGTACCCATAGCCTGTTCTGGTTGGTCTGATTCTTTATGTCCCTGCTCAGCCAAGTCATGCTGAATTTGAAATGCCCTAGTTTTGTAGTTCGCTAGGTAGCAGCTCTCACTGAGGTAGTCTCAGTCTGACAGAGTACCTCAGTTGAGGCAAAGCCTCACCAGGTTCTGTTGCTAGACGGATGTATATGTCAAATGAGATTTTTATTCTCTGGTGCTTCAACCACAGTCACCGTAGAGGTACTCCTTGGAGCAGAGGGTTGAAGGCTTTGCATGGTAAAATCAATTATCTGTCCTCTTTTCTTTGTTCTAGCATCTTACTACTCATAGATTCCTGAAGGTGTTGTTCTGGGTATTTCTTGCCACCTATAGACCAGCTGTCTCATGGGATCTGTCTGCTCCTTGGGGATCATCTTTTTGAGTCCCCGTATACTTGCCATGAAGGTGACATTCTCTTAAATAGATTGGTCGTCTTCTACTCTTCACAGAGACTCATACTCCTAGATAGAATCTGTACTTAATGACCTCAGTGTTAGAACAGATATGTCCCTCTTTTTTTTTTTTTTTTTAATATGTTTAGGTTATTTAGGAAGTTTCCCAGGCTTTTTCTGGTGTAAAGAGGTAAACTAACACTATGCAGCAGTTATCTAAATGAATTTAGTGCTGTTGGAACCTGACGGTGGCTAGAGGACATTATACCAGTGTTTGGGTAGTCTTGATAAGCTTTTAAAATAAGACACTGAAATCCTGAATCCTGTTTAAAATGCTTTGTGGCAGCCGGATGTCTAGCTATGCAAATGTAATTTTGTATTAGGCAATTACTGGGCTTCTAGGATTTCACAATGTTTCAGTAGTGTTTTTCTAAACTCTGCTTGTTTTCTCTGCATCAGATGAACTTATTTGTATGAACAGACATTTGTGTCAAGCTTAAGGATTTTTATATTAACAAAGGCTGGTTCTGATGTTCCATAACTTGGAGCATATTTCTGGTAATTAGTAGAACTCCTGGTTTCAGGAAACCAGGAAATCTGGACTATACCAGATGTCTGGCTGTTAAACGCCTGTTCTTACGATGCACGCCTATTCTTATGTCTATTTCCACACACACATACCCATGCCCTAGTGAGTTGGTTTTTTTCATCTAGTGATAGTCAAGAGGCACATAGATACCTGTGTTTACTCCATCGTAGTTCCTTGAGCTGGATGTCTCTTTCCTGCCATTTACCTGCGTAATTTTCATCATCGGCATTGCCAGTTGTCTTCTCAAGTCCCTGGTCTCTCACTTGCTCCTAATGCATCATCTGGTACTGGATATCAGTTGTGCCCCACCATGCAGGGTCAGCGAGTATAATCTTGGCATCCTTTTGGCATCCTTACCTAGTGAGTGTGTAGCTTCAGTGGTTGCTGTCTGCCATTCTAATTAGACAATTGTCCTCGGAGCCCTGGGCTATACAAGGAAATGCACATATCTGTCAGGAGTTTGCTTTCTGCAGCTCCTGGATTAGGTTATTTTCTGGTTCAGGGTCTTTCAAGTTATTGTCTGGATGCTGAATAGCCCTTTCTTTGATCCTGGGAAAAAAATGTCCTTTCCTTACACCTTTAGCAGAACCAGAAGTCTTGAGTTACCCAAGGACTCCCCAAACCTTTGCAAACTGGGCACTTTGAATGCCTAAATAACAACATTTCATCAGTACAGGTCATTCACACACTTGTCTCCTCCCTCCAGTTGAAGGGTATTGGCTGTACATGCAATGTTTGGACATATATGGAATTGCTTACTTCAAAAACTGGTTGTTGCTGTCTGTGTGTTGAGGGGGGAGGAATCCAGCAGAGGATAACACATTTCTATACAACTTCTTGGTAGGGATGATAGCTTTAAACTCTACTAAAATTACTTGAAACTCTTTTTATATTTTGCCTGCTGACAGAATGCGTGCTTACAGAATTATTGACTTGTTACAGTGTGGAAGTTGCATAATCTACCTCATATGTGATTTAGGGTATCTGTCCTCATAAGGGATAAATATACTTAAATATCAGAAATCCTGAAATGCAAGTTTCTCAGTGTACAAACCTGAAATGTTTTCTTATGTATCCAGAATAATTTTCAAAGAGGTTTGTTTGTGGTTTTGTTTGGGGGGGGTGTTTGTTGTTGTGGTTTTTTTGTTCGTTTTTTTTTTTTTTTAACAAATTTCGATAGGAGCACTTTATGTCTTTGATGTGAAAAGGGTGCAAACCTTCATTTCAGAGTCTACAATAAGACAGAGCGAACTCTGTCTTAACACGGGGGTTTGGCAAAGGATTCGCTGTAGCAATTGCAGTAGTGCTTTCTGCATCTTGTATGATTTGCTTTTTGGTTTAATTCTGTTAATTACAGTTGTTCATCTGATTGTTGAAAGCTGTTTAGATTTTTTTTTTCCCCTTATATAAATTTTGATTCCCCACCCTACCAAAAGATATAAAAATATTTTACCTTTGTTTATAAACATTAAACTCTGAACCTACAGTGGGTTATACTACTTCCTCAGTCTACCTTCTGAAGAGTAGTCTTCTGACAACCAATTTCTTACCTGACTAATTTCCACTATCTTTAATTATAGACATTCCTGTTTTCTTGGTAACCTTTTTTAGTTTAAATGGAACTGGGAGGGTAACAGTTGTGGGCTGAATCCAATTTATATGAATGTTATCTGATAAGAATACATATTTATCTTCCTTAACCCCACTTCCAAATTTTTTAGGTTTTTGTGGCCCAACTTTAACATGCAGTTGGAACATTTTGCTACTTAAAATGACATTTATTTATGAAAATCATTCCCTTTAGGCTCAATTCAACTAATTAGACAGAAAAGATATTTATTAATTTTAGATTAAATTGTACCCCATGATGCTTATGAGATACTACTGTTATCAGTACAAGTGTACAACTCTAGGTTACTCCCCAGTGCTTTGTCTGGGGAGCTTTTTTATAGTATTTTGTTCTAGATGTCTTTTTTTAATTTCCACTGTTTTCATCTCAAATCTCATATTTACAGTTCCCATTCAACTTTTGATGACATGGAAGTGTTTTTACATGGTCTTGGTCTAGAGCACTTAATAGGATTACTGAAGGTAAGTTAGTGATGTATCTGCTATCTGTAAACTAGTCCATGAAAGCAAAATGGACCTACAGCATAAAAAAAATTCTATCACTATTAGCATATTAAGTCAAATAAATTTATTTAATTACAATAAATTCCTTAAACAGAAGTTTACATATAACATGTTAAGTTAAACTGCATTGGACTAGATTGGATTGCTTAATTTTGATTATGTGCATTAGTCACAACATGATATTTCTAAGCTAGGGAACTCTTTCATTACTTCGATAATGGTGTTGTGTAGCTGGTTTTGTTTCTGAAACTGAAATAAAACATGAGTGCATAAAAAAATAAGTGAAAATAATGTTTTCTTCTGAAATTCTTTTTAACGGCAGAAACCCCTTTGTTTTATACAGGAAAGAGATATAGCTTTAAGACAACTTCTGATCATGGAAAAAGATGAGTTAGTACAGGTCAGTTTACTAATTCAGAACTTTAGTTTTCTCCTCTTTCTTAAATGTTTTTAGTATCTTAACTTCCCTTTATAATTGTCTAACCTTGTAAGATTTTTTTTTTTTTTAAGATCTTTTTTCAGAATCTTCTGCAGCTTCTTGAATTTTAATGTCAATATAGACAGACTTTTTCTAAAGTCTCACACAGATCAGCCTTGAATTCTGTGAGTTGAAATCTTGCATCTTCTCTGCCTCGATCTGACTATGAAGTGGAAGTCCCCAGTATTTCTTTGCTGCAATGATGTGGGAGTTGGGGTGAGCAGGAAATAGTTCCACTTTAAATTTTAGTTGTTGCCATTTTTAGTATTTTCACTGAAAGGAAATCAGTGCTAGGGTTAGCAGTAGATAATCCTAAACAACTACTTCAAATGTGGTCCTCCTTTGTGAGGTGGTCATTTCTGCTGGAAAAATGAGAGCTCTCTTACATTGTGGAATCTCATGTCCCACACAAGTTTGTAAAACCTTACCAAAACAAAACAAAAAACAACAACAACAAAAGAGGAGAGAAGGTTTGGTTTCTTAGTTTACTGCAGCTGGGAAGGTTGGTATTTCACTGTTATCCAGGACTAAGTGATGCATTATTACAAGGTTTCAGTTTCTAGTTGAGATGGGGTGGTTTCTTTTCCTTAGTCTTTGCTGGAATTATTCCTGTGGGAAATGAAAGACTTCCTGTGCTTACATGAGGATGCCATAATAAAATCCAATTATAGGAATCTCCTTGGAACAGTGTAAGTACTTCAGGCCGCAGGATTCTTCTGAGCATTCTGTACCTGGTCTGAGATACCAAAGACGCCTCATTAAAATAGCTGCTTCAAGCCTCCTCCCTCCTACTGATGCTACCTATGTCCTCAGTGCCAGCTTTTTCCCCCCCTATTCTGGTACCAAGGAGGCACGTGTTCTAGCAGCTGGAACCAACGTTTGCCTACAGATATTAATATTCTTTCAGAGTTGGTGTCACAAGGTTGTTTTGCGTGAATTTTTGTCCTGTAACTGAGTAGAGTTTAAGTGTTTTGACAGAGCTTAGAAGTAGTTCTGTATTCCCAGGGGGTGCATGTATAGGGAGCTTTGTCAATGAAGAGATTTTTAAGAGTTCACTTAGACCTAAATACTGTAAGGCATGTCAGCATATTCTGATGTTACTGCTTTTCTGAAGCCTCAGGATTGCGCCCATTGGACAGCATCCTGGTGTGGGCTTTATATGAATCCTAACGCCCCCATTGATAGGAATTTTGCTCTTAAAGGAGATTTTTGTGGCTTTCTTCTCACCACTGTGTGAGCTTCTGTGTTGGTCATGATTGCATTAAACTGCAAATCTGACTGAGTGTATGTTCATATTGATCGCCTGTTTTGATGTTGCAGTCATTACTTGTTTTTGTCCAGGGGACACTGGGGGAAGGGGAGAGAATTGTGGACTTTAGCAAATGGCTAAGCCTTACAGTTCCTTCAATGAAAAGGTATATTTTCACACAAACTGATAACTTCTGTTTCAGTGTTTTAACATATTTGAGGCTCCCTATTATAAGTAGGGGGGTTTTTTGGACAAACTGAAATAAATACCTGGATCAACTGCACAGGAAGATATCTCCAGGAACAGAATTGTTTTGCCTCTTAGCTGTGCAACTGCAGGAGGCAGTTCCTGGAAAATAAGTCATGCTTTGTGCATGGACATAAAATGATGAGTGTCAACTGAGAATTTAAAAAATGACATAACACTCCTGGCTTATTAGCACTTCATAAGTTATCCTAAATTCTTGATGCTGTCTAGCTTTAGAGTTCTGCTAACAGTTTGTCCCCACACTGCTGATAGAACAAATCTAATCTGTTTCCTCGTAATTCCAGAGTTTAAAGTTTTTAGTGTGGTGGCAGATCTTCAACTAACAGCCAGCTATTTTAAAGAGCCTGGATCTTATTACTACAGAGATTAATGATGACCTCTGATGGATGCCTCTGAACCAAGCTGCTTTGTATCCAGAGAACTGGGGAGAAATCCTGTCACTAACATGATACACTTTCTTCCATCAAACAATATCAGAAAGATATTTTCTCTGTAAATACCTTTATCTGTATTCTACAACAGAGCCTAAACAATGACTCTTTCAAGCTGAAATCCTTGCATTCCTTAAGCTTATAAACTGTTCCATACCAAGACAAGTCTGTTCGATATACTGGGACATGTCTATTGTATATTTGGAGGGGTTTGTCTGATTCTGTGCTACTAATAACACTCAGATCTTTTTTGTCTGGGTTTTTTGGAGCATTTGTCTCACAAGATAGCAACAGAAGTAATTTTACTTCTGGATGCATTTAGGACTAAGAAAGTTCCTTAAAAAAAAATAATAGTGGCCACTTGGGCAAGATGGCAAGGATGTAAGAGTTCATGCATAACTTCACTGGTTTTGTCTGAGAACTATGTCATCTTTCATGTGTTGAGGCAGTTTGTTATTTGCCTCTTCTTTCATTTCCATCTAAAGGATGACAGAAAAGTCATGCCGATGGTGGAGTGTGAGTTTGGGGCATGGACTTTCAGGGGCATTTATTTATTTATTTATTTAAGTAGAGAACAAAATAGATGTTGGTGTGCCTAAAATCAAAATCTAGACTGTGTGTAGTCTGTTTTACAGATATAAGCAAGCTCTTGTACATTCTTAAACATATGGCCACTTCACAATATTTGCTTTATTTGGACTGCAGCGTGTAACTGAGCCAACTTAAAAGCTTGCTTATCCATAAGGAAGACGGGCTTCTTGCACTGTGGTTGTTCCATGCATTCATCATTGCATGAATAGTCAGGTTCTGGGTAACCATCGTGTTCAGCAGAGGTGGTCTAGAAAGGGAAAATATTTCTGCTTTGGGAATTAGTTTGGACTGGTCTATCTACTTTCTCTCTCTAAGTTCTACACCTAGTACCTCTGATTTCAGAATTACTGTGGTGGTGGAAGGCTTTATCTATGATGACTTTTATCACATTCTTTACTTCCTAAACCATGTCTTCAGGATGTGGTGGTTCTCAGTCACTGATCCATTTGCAGAAGGGTGAAATTATGTTTTATTTATAGGGAAACAAAGTACAACATCTGTCTGATATGCTGGTCAGAAAGCTGTATCCTGATTTTCTTGTTCCAGGAGAGAGAAGATGGAGTCAAAAGCAAACCAAATCTTTGCTTTAAGTTCCTGCTTTAAGCAAGATCGTTTTAATATTCAAGAATAACTGCCATTCTCATTCTTCTCTCCAAAGAGCTCATTTGAGTTGTTAATGATAATTAAAAGTAAACTTGCTGCTTTTATATAAATTGTCTTACTTCTGCATGGTGATGACTGCTGTAATGCTTTGTAAGCATTAAGAAAACATTAGTTCATACCAGACAGGGCTCCACAAGGCAAACCTGAGAACTAATAAATTGAGCAAACTTACAGCTCGACATAAGTAAAGCAAATTATTTCTAGGAAACCCAGGTCTTTCTCTCTGAAGGCTGCTAGTGATATTTACCAAAGAGACTTGAGTACAGCTTGTTCAGGTACCCTTGGCAACCTATTTGAAACTCAGAAGTTCTTGACACCTGTAGTTAAACTCCTGATTAATCTTGTTGGGATTTTACATTACTGAAGAACTTTCTTGTCTGTAGACTTATAATATGGTTTTGAAATGTTTAAAGACACACTTGTGAACCCGTAGTTATGTGTTACCTTTGATTTCTGAACACCTGGTGGAGAACCTGGAGGACTGTTTTATAGATAACATGATAAACACTGGGTATCAGAAATTACAGTTTCACACAAAGCAAGAATTTCTCTGGGCACCTTCTCTTCCCTAGAATTGCTGCTCAGCACCATCTGAGGAAGTGAGACTGCCTGGTGTTTTGATCTGATGTGTG
The DNA here is from genome assembly GCA_035590195.1 of Aviceda cuculoides. NCBI lineage: Eukaryota > Metazoa > Chordata > Aves > Accipitriformes > Accipitridae > Aviceda > Aviceda cuculoides. Next base: position 27,015,049 of record JAVJGG010000005.1, read on the forward strand.
TTGTCAGCTGTTCATTCAAAATTCTTTCTACGATAATTACAGAAATCTGGGAGACTTCAAACACTAACATCTTGCTGATTTCTGAGGCTGCAGCTGTGGCGATTGCCCGCCCCCCCCCCTTTTTTTGCAAAGACTGCCGACATGAAACCACAAGCCTCTTGCCACAGCAGACATCTGACTCTGAAGGTTGGACACTGACTTGCTTTACAGCACTTGACATACTTTTATGGAAGCCAGCCTGTGGTTTACTTTCAGATCACAGCTGCAAGTAATTGTGCGTAGGTAAAGCGACTTTATAAAAGCTTACTTTAGTGAGATCCTCAACTGGTTCTATCCTAATGTGGTGACATCTTCCCAGCTAGGGACACGTGACCGTATGATGTTGCCAGTTGCCATAATTACACTCGTGAGTGTTATTTGTATTATCATTATTCTTATCACCGTTGAATACATAACTGTCTTTATCAATGATTATTTGAATAGAGTTATATCTTTTAAATCCAATATAGTGAGTATTAAGATGCTTAATAAAGTATACACATATTGGCAATTTCAATGTTTGGCTTAATTTTCTCCCTCTTGGAGCTCAATGGGTACTCTTCTTTTATCTCCTTATCTTATAGACATTGGTCTGGTATTGCATATATACCCACTTTAACCAGTTGGGTGGAAGTAAGGTGGCTGGGGAGAGATCTAGGCACTCTTGTGATCCAGACCTGCCTGACAGCCTGAACCTTTACCAACACGTAGCCCCTCAGGGTGGTCAGGTTATGATAGCAGCAGGGAATTTCAGGTCCTCAGAATATCAGTGGGAGCCCCATATGTTCTAGCTTTGGAGACTGTGGGATCCTTGCGGTCTTAAATTCCAGAGTCCAAGTACTCAGCTGGAGAGTTAGCGACAAAGTCATACTTGGAACTAGCATTATGAGGTTTTTCACTTGTGTGGAGAAGCATCGTTAGGGCTACTAACGTCAGAAGTCCTGTGTTGCACAGCAGCCTGTCAGATGAGCAAGGAAAAGTATTGAATGTGCCACAAAAGCACTTCCCTTTTAACAAATGGACTATTTTCTTTTCTTTATTTAAGTGTTCTGCAAGAAAACTCTCAGCCTAGGATTTAAATATGAGTTAAATTTTAATCTGAGATAGTTCATGGATAACACAGCTGACAATGTTTTCTGTCCCAGGCATCATCTGGAGAATCTGTTATATAGTCTATAGCTTCTGAAGAAAATTGTGCTTTTCCTCAGCTAAAAAAGACAAAAACTGTTGAACACTTGAAAACTTTTCTGTTGTTGTTTGCAGCATTAGCCAAGAATATAGAAGATTAACTGATTTGAGCTTAGGGACTGTGTAAACTGATGTTGGGTATTATTTAGGCTTGGTCTTAATTTGAGGTGAGAAATCTGTTCTGAGTTTCTAAGAATGCTGTCCTTCAGATACATAAAAAGGCTGCTTTTACAGGCTATTTCATGGTAGAAACATCCACCTGAATGTCTCTTTAACAGATCATGCTCTCTCTCTTTACTAGTTTCTCATCATGTCAGGTTTTTGGAGGAGTGTGAACCAACTAGATTTCTTTGTAGACATAACTTTTTTTTAAAATGAGATTCTGTAAGAAAATAAGGTTTTAGAAAGATGTATCATATCTTATGAGACCAGTTTCTCTAACTGGAAAAAAATACACACCCAAAAGCTTGTAAAAGCCTTTCTTAAAATCTGGCCTCTTTCTGTAAAATTCTCCATTTGATGCTGATTTGGTAGTTTCCATTCTTTCTGAGTTAATGCTGTATCACTGTCATGATGATTGGTTATTTTGCTGTAAGAGATGAGCATAACATCCTAACAACACGGGGTGCTCATCAAAACTGCTTCTTTTTTTTTTTTTTTTTTTTTTTATAAACCTTGAACAGATTTTCTGCGTATCCTGTGCAATTTCAGTTTGGCTCTTCCTCAGCTCTTGTAATTTTGTTTTGCATCATTGAATATTTTCTGTGGCTTTATTTTTTCCTTTGGCAGTTACATACATAGTAGTTGGTTACAGTAACTTAAAAGCAACTTCTTTTGACTCATAATATTAGAAGCTTGCACAATAAATGGTACTGTACTGTTATGTCTAATAAGTATTAAAAGTAAATCATGTTTGGAATTACTCTTTAAATTTAGATTGGCATTACAAATCCTGGAGATCAGCAGAAACTCCTAGATGCCGTTAAAGAGCTACAAGTGGAAGAACTAAGAATTGGAGACCTCCCTGAAGTGATGAAGCTGGAATTGAGGTATTAACTGTATATTTGAGGAAATGGAAGTGAAATATGAACTATTTAAGGTGACTGCATTGTTTTGTATAGCTCAGAGGTAAAATTCTCTCACACCTTATCACATGCATAACATTTATGAGAGTACGCCAGTTAGTGGATTATGAATGCTGGTGGTAGACGTGTTTTGTACAAAGAAAGTTGGAAGCATAGATTCCTGATGCAGGAGTCTGTTTATGGGTTATATTGCCATTATATGCCATTACTTCGGCCATCTTTTTGAGTAATCGGTTCTTTCTTTGTACCTCAGATGGGGTTTTATGGCCTTGCTGTGCAAGGTTTTCACTACCTTATGTTCATATCATAAACTCTGAAACTGGTTTCTTGGGCTCCAGTATTAACTCATTCTTTAATTCTCTGATAGGCTTCAGTGAACAGATTTTTTTATTTCTCCATGGAAATAGGGTCTTGCCCTCCTTGCTTCTCCATGCTTTAAGAGCATCATGGACCCTTACAAACCCCACATGATGTGGTCTCTGTAATTCTTCATTGTGTCTGTAGACAAGGCAGGCTCTGTTAGTCTTGCAATCAAATTTGTCTGATTGTAGGATGCAATAAAAAGACATGTGGGAGGGAGAGTTGCATATAATTTCTGCATAGGACTTTAATTTTCAACTGATAAATTAATTACTTGTACATGTCTATCTTAAATCATAAATGTGACTTCTGTATAGATTCAGGATTTTTTCCTTGTTTTTCTCTTCCACTGGAAGCAGTTTTAACTAGCTTCTAAAAGACCTCTTTTTTTTTTTATATCTCAAATTAAGAACTTTGTAAGGTATTTTCCTTATCATAGATTATGCGTATCAGCAGAAATAGGTTTATAAGGAAACTTGTTTTTAAGAGAGAGTACTCCTTCAAACTTCCATTCCAACTTGATATTGTTCCCATTATAGATTCTTTTTTACAGCCTTAAGCATCAGCTCTCCAATACCTCTCGTACTTGTAGTATAGTCTTACACATTCCCAGGAAAACGAGCCTGAGCTTAGAGGAACAACCCTCAGCAACCTTATTAAACTTCATCCATCCCCTAAGCACTGGTAGAGTGTTCTCCACATCCAGCACAAAAAGAAGAATGAAAGCTATAGTAAGTGCAAAGGTGTCTCAAGATTTCTTCAACCTCCTATCCTCTATTTTGTTGTGTAAATATATTTTTTTCCAGAAGAGAGACCTAGACTTGAATTTAGATTCTGTGCTCACATCTTTCCTCTTTTTACTTCCCAAAACTATAGAACATCTTCTGAAAATAGGATTAGTTTGATATTCTAATTTGCAAAAGTTTTAGAAATAGACTTGGACAGAAAAAGCTTGCCTTTCAGAGGCTTTAATCAGTTGAACTGTGTTTATTTAACTTGGAGAAGACTGGTTTGGAGATACTGCTCCTTCCTTGTGCTGTAACTGTATCACTAGTAAATTAGATTCTCTGTGATCGTTTCTCTCTTCCCAGTCCCACCACCATTTGCATAGCATTGCGTTGCCTTATTTGCAGTGGCCTGACTAGAGTAGTACTGGGGAGAAAAACTCCTCCTTGCATCCAGTCTACTCATTAAATAACTTTCTACTTTCTAGAAAAGTAAGGGTGCAATTCCTCTTTAAAGTGTGTGTATCTCCCTCTTGACTAGTGACCTGATAGCTGTGCTCCTACTGTGTTAGATATTTCTTCCCTCTCCAAAACACTGGGGAGAGCTGTCTGCATTTATTTGGGTACTATAAGGCTAGACTCTTCTTTTAGTTATGTTGTTCATTGGACTGAAGAATGTGTTTGGGTTCAAGTTCATTCTGAACATGTCACCATCCTTTGGAGGCAGCTGAATGACACTGACACTGTGCATTAGCGGTGTCATTCTTACATGGACTGGTTGCTCCTGTCGCTGGTACTGTGCCTGTATCTGTATCCGTGACTGTGTTTATACAAAAGAGGCTTTGCAGCCTGCTCGAGGTATGTTTTTGCAGCATGATGCCAAGTTTCAGCTGTAGGATGTGGAAGGACATGCAAGGCATTCGGAGAAGCTCTTGAAAGACTTGAGGTGGGCTGGGAGAGCAGGATGTTCATGTCTTAATACAGGACTTTGATGCAGCTTCTGGCCTTATGAGGAGATTTCATTTGATGGGTGGATCACTCGGTGCATAAGGAATTGGCTGGATGGTCACACTCAAAGAGTTGCGGTCAACGGCTCAATGTCCAAGTGGAGAGCAGTGATGAGTGGCGTTCCTCATGTCTCAGTATTGGGACCAGCGTTGTTCAACATCCTTGTCGGCAACACGGACAGTGGGATTGAGTGCACCCTCAGCAGGTTTGCTGATGACACCAAGCTGTGTGGTGCGGTCAACACGCTGGAGGGAAGGAAGGGATGCCATCCAGAGGGACCTTAACAGGCTTGTGAGGTGGGACTGTGCGAACCTCATGAAGTTCAACAAGGCCAAGTGCAAGGTCCCGCTCTTGGGTCAGGGCAATCCCAAGCACAAATACAGGCTGGGCAGAGAATGGATTGAGAACAGCCCTGAGGAGAAGGACTTGGGGATATTGGTTGACGAGAAGCTCGACATGACCCAGCAATGTGCGTTTGCAGCCTGGAAAGCCAACTGTATCCTGGGCTGCATCAGAAGAAGCGTGACCAGCAGGTCGAGGGAGGTGATTCTCCCCCTCTACTCCGTTCTTGTGAGACCCCACCTGGAGCACTGTGTTCAGCTCTGGGGCCCCCAACATAAGAAGGACATGGACCTATTGGAGCGGGTCCAAGAAAAGGGCCATGAAGATGATCAGAGGGCTGGAGCACCTCTCCTATGAGGACAGGCTGAGGGAGTTGGGGTTGTTCAGCCTGGAGAAGAGAAGGCTCTGGGGAGACGTTATAGCAGCTTTCCATAGCTAAAGGGGCCCTACAAGAAAGCCGGAGAGGGACTTTTTACAAGGGCATGTAGTGCTAGGACATGGGTAATGGCTTTAAGAGGTAGATTTAGATTAGATGTAAGGAGGAAGTTCTTCACTGTGAGGGTGGTGAGGCCCTGGAACAGGTTGCCTAGAGGCTGTGGATGCCCCAGGAGAGAATCCAGGTGCAAATTAGTATGAGTGCTGTAAGACTGAAGAACTGAAGTTCCAGCACACAAGTGGGTACAAACCAGTATGATATGGGTACACCATAAATACTCTGACAGCACCTGAGCCTTTCCTGTTAAAATAGAGGCTTTGCTGCTGAGCTGAGGTAGTAGGGCAGGCATCTGGGTGTCTAGCTGTCCAAGTTGGGCACCTATGGAAAAGGACGTTGACTCTTCAGCAAGGGATAATTAGCTGCAATTTAAGAGGAGTTTGCCCAGTTTAAGCGTCATGCATTTTTATGCTAGAAATGTATACTTTTTTCACATTGTTCCATAGCGATGGTTAGTATATACATTCAAGCAGAAAAGCTTAAAAATTTGAACAGAGGGAATAAGTGGAGAAATACAAAAAGTTAGCAGTTCACAGCATATGTGGCCAAATACAATAAAAAACCCACATGATGTCTGGTACAGTCTCACACACCAGTGACATACCTAATTCCCAGTACAGTATGGGTTTAGATCATATGTAGTTCTCAAAACCAGAAAATAATTGGTTGATTAAAGATTGAAGTACACAAAATATGACAGCATTTCAGTTACAGCAAGCACTGCATAGTTTTCTAGAAAATGGCTTGACATGTATTCTAGGAATCTGACCTTGAGACTAAAATCATAGGCTATGTTTACATGCTATTATATAAAGATTTTACTTCCCACTTGTTCAAAGTCATTCTGTGAGAAGGAAGATCAGTCATTTAAGTCATAGAAAAACTAACATAGTAGAAAATGTTGAACTGATTGATTATAAACTCACAGAGTGTCTAGCACTGTTTAGCCACTGGTGTTTTGACAGCCATTAATTCTTTTAAAAAGTGATTATTATTTGAAAACAGTATTTCCATTTGAGACTATAAGAACATATCACTGCAACAAATAAAAAATTCTGTGAAAATGTTTTTTAAGAGCTATTATTGGTATAATAAAGAAGTATGATTAGAATAAATGTTTTTCTTTTCCTTTTTTTCTCATTTCATGCCCATGACATGCTTTATTTTTGCTGAGAATCCTTCCAGAATTCCTAAAAATAATTTCCTTTGTGACAAAACACAGAAAGTGCTGTAACTGATCCTAGCCAGCTAAAAAGTTATCTTTCTAAGTAGAAGGAAATTTTCATGAGCGTGGCTTGACTGTAGTAGCATGGGAGAAACTTTCAGGCTGTCTCCAGATGTGATTATTTTGTTTCATGTTTGCTGTTTTTTCTACCCTAAATATTTGGTTCAGTTATATTGTTCTGAAATAAATAATAATTTATTTTATAAAAACAAGCTCATAGGCTTTCTTACTTCCCCATTTTCATAAAAACCATGAACAGTCTCAGGTTTTAACTTCCATCAACCCTACTGATGCTTCTGTATATTTCTGGTTTAAGTATTAGAAGTCTTTAACAGTTCAGCAGTGTTACAAATCACAGATGTCCTGAGCAGTGATGGAAACTTTGCTCACTAATGATCTTGTGCCAGAGTTGAAAGAAAACACTCTATGGGCTAAATTCAGTCTCTGTTTAGATACTTGCAGCACACTGGCATGTAGCTTAGTTTAGGTCTTTGGCAAATTTCATATATAGCTTTCTGCCACCAGAAGCAGCAGCAAGTGAGGTGCTGCAGGTATGGTGAATTTAGGTTTAATAGCAGATTGCCCTAGGGAAAGAGGAATGTTGGGGTCTGAATTAATGTATTCAGATCCTTCTGTAAATATAACGGGAAATCCTGCAAGAGGAACTTAAAATTGTCTCTTGTTTTGTTTGCGCTTGTTACTTACCTGAATGGCTTATAGCTAGTGGAAACTTTTCTACTGGAGATACAGGTACTTCTCAGGAGTTTCAGGGTTTGAGAGCTCACTCTGTAAAAACAAATGGATTATCTTTTTCCTTGCCCCGTTTTCCTCTGCTGAGTCAACAGCAACAACTTTCTGGCCAGCACCATGGCTTATAACTAACACCCTCTAAGGCTTCCATTAAAATGGTCAGCGTCATGTGGAAGCTCTAGAAACTTAGCTTTGAAATTAGTCTGTTAAATTTTTCTATCCTTTTCTCCAGTCTTTGGAGATACTGGTCAAACTGATGTTCAGAGTTGTCTTCCTGCTTCTATTTGAAGAAAATTTATACTTAGTGCTCAAAGCGGATAACATAGGTATTTTAGGCTTTGAGGAATGTATTTCCAGATCCAGGGGCCAAGTCAGTATTGTTGGATTCTTTTTTCTTCCACTGTGCTGGAGACTAAATGACTCTAACCTAGTCATTTCAGTCCTAGCTCCAAAGTACAAACCAGACTTCTTTTTCCCTACATCTTCCTCAAAAATGTAAGCTGCAGGTCAGGAATATTGATAGATCAGCATAAAATTGACTACAAATTCTCTCTTTCTGATGTTGCAAGATCGTGATCTATATGCACAAGTGCACAGGAGAACAGAGTGTTGCAGTTATGCGTAGTGTGTTACAAAAATTACTCATGCAGCAGGTAATGAAATGTTTTCATTGACAATACAGGATTGATGGGAGTTAGAAACAGAAGTGGAGTTTAAAGAGAATGTTTCCAAAAAGCTTTTGGGTGACACGTTTTCAGCTTTTGGTGTCTTACTAGCTGAATAGTCCAGCTGGTTTAACGATTTGTTGTCTTTCCAAAAGCGGGGTGGGGGGAGCTTGCAAAGATGTTAAATGCAGTGTTTAACTACCCTGTGTTAAAATGACACTGGATTTTTTTTTTTTTTTAATGCAATTAAACTGCACATCTGAGTTGCTCACTAGCCAATGTTGGAAATGCATAGATAAATATTTAGCTTGCAAAAAGTTACAGCCTTTAACAAATAACAGAATGTCATTTTATTTTTGTAGTAGAGATGAATTCCTCAAGTTCCTTCAGAAGTTGAATAAAGAATGTAGTAAGCTGGCTGTTCATGTGCAGACTATGAATAACCATTTCCTCAAAAATTCTCACAAGGTATTTAACCAAAGGAAAAAAAGGTTGATTTAGAGTATATTATTCTATTTTAGAATATTATTCTACCTTGTAAAATGAAAAATACAAATAGTCGTCAACTGTCTTGATTATTATATAGTTACATAGGGCTGTCCAGTGTTCTTTCTCTAAAGGACTCTTTTTTCTTTTAGTAATTTATTTCAAAGAGTTAAGCCATCCAGTTAAAGGGCATAGATCTGTTTCTTCATGTTTCTGCTGATAGGAGAGTTAAGGTGACAAAAGGTTCCCACAGAGGCTGACAGAGAGTAGTAGATAATGTTGTGCATAAATCATACAATGAAAACCCAGCATGAATGCAGTTATAAACTTTTTCTGACACTGTCTTTTATGAAACGTTAACTAAAGAATATTAAATTACCATCTACGGTAATTCTGGCAAGTAACTGTAACTATTAACAGATGGTACTGCAGTGGGCACCAACAGAAAGTTTTATTGAAGTCTTCAAAGACTTGGTTTGCAGTGTCGAAAAGCTGGGAGAAGAAGTTACCAAACTGAAGGACCTGGTGGAGAAGGTGAGTACGTGCAAGTGAGGCTCTTAAATACTGTGTACAAGTTTCTGCATGCAACCTCAAATGCAACATCCATCAGTGAAATGTTTCATACCTTGATCTGCTACAGGCTCTTTAGCTGTGGCTTGGACATTGCATCCACCTCTCCCCCTTGCAAATTCTCATGGACAGAATGCAAAATAATCTAGAATATTCCACAGCAGCGTGGACAGCCTCCAAAGGAAGGCACAGACAATCGTTTTCTTTCCACTGCAGAAAAGAATTAAGTGGAATGTATCCCTGTGCTCTTGGACAACCACCGTGGCATAAATGCCACTCTGAATACTTATACTCTTACTTCTTAATTAACAGATCTTTTGTTTGGAATTATTGACTCACAAGGAAGATACTAAGGTTTTATGGATTGAATGGGAGGCATCCCAGATAACTCTGCAGAGTGACAAAAGAAGAGGGCGGGAGAGGTCAAGGCTAGATGTTAGCACCACATCAGTCATTCTCAAACCAACACAATGACACGCTCTTGTCAGATGGGGTCATTTTAAGTAATAGGCTAGTAGAAGGAACGGCTGCTGGGATCGAGTAAATGGAGCATCAGTGTCAGAAAGGAATCTGTTGCTGAACGAAGCCATGTGGAACTCAGACCTTGAGTATAATGCTACTAATGCAATTTCCTGTAGTTAAGTAAATTTAATGTAATATAGCAGCCTTCTCCCAATAAATCACTTAACACCAAATATATTTAAGAGGTAGATAGAGGTTGTGGCAACGAACTTTTTAGCTATTTGTGTTTCTTTTTTTGCATATGCAGAAATCAGTTGTATGTATATATTTGCCTCCTGTATGTGCAGGCCAATTATAAGGGCTGGTGGGGGATCTGAGTTAGGTGCCACTTGACTTTGCTCTCGTCTGTACTTAAGGGTTTAGAGCTGTCAAGATGAAGTATGGTGCCTCTGTACCCGGTGTTAAACAGAGGTGTTAAACATTAGCCTTGTAATTACTTAAAAAACATCATTCCTGTTCTATTAAATACTGTAGTGTTTTATGAATTTCACTGATGAAGACTTTAATATGTAACATTTTTGTGCTACTTACTTTATGATGGGGCACTCTTGAATGAGTAGAGCACTGAAACATTTGTTATGAAAAGTGCCAATTTACATGACAAAGTTAAACCTCTTGGATAATAGGTTTGTATAAATTCCCTTAAAATCTTCAGGACTGTTTGCTAAGCTTAGTCATTACAAGACTTTGCCAGCAGTACATGTTATGTCTGTAGCATATAATTTTTGAAAGCACAGTAAATGAGGTGGCCTTCTGAGCATTATAAACTAAGGTAGGGAATCGGAACCTAACCCCGCTACACCTCCTGACAAGGCTGCGCTCAGCTTCAACATGTATTGGAGCAGGCACTTGTAAGGTACTTTCCAGTCTTCCTTTAATGTCAAGGAAGTCTAATCTGTTACATGTTTAAGTTGCTTTTTTAATAAACAGTTGTTTTAGTAGTTAAATGGCAAAAGTTCTGGTGAAAATATTTAATGACTGGAGTTTAAATGTTTTGTTACTAGATTTTGGTAGCTTCTACTAGCAATGTGTTTTACTCCTGAGGAATTAAGTTTGTAAACGAACAGTTTTTTATTCTAATGTATATTGCAGAATGATTGAGTATCAGATAAGATAAAGGTTTGCACAAGTTTATTTCAACTGAAGTAAGTGCAGAGACAGGCAGTGAGAAAGAAATAATATCAATCCTAGATGCGTGCAAATTCTTAGGGCTGGGTACTTTATCACATACTTAAGAAGCCTTCACACTAACTTTTTTCTCTTTGTTGCACTTTTTACATGAACTTAACATCTGCCTCAGCATGAACAGAAGAATGACCCTAGCCGAGTGAAACTTCCAGAAAAAGCACCCACCTTGGAAAAAAGACTAGTAAAAATGGGAGCAGTAACATTGCTTGGATTTGGTTTTTTCTTCTTTATAACTAAGTTAGTGGTAAAGAAAATATGACTTGAAGTTTAGTGCTATGAATAGTTTTGGAAAACTTGGTCACATTATGCTTCTGCTCAGTATATGCAGCTGAGCAGAAGTGAAAATTTGTGTAGTTTCTCATATCTGTAGTATTTGCATGCAGTAAGTACTTTGATCTAGAAATAAAGTTATTAAAAATTAAAACTGCTACTTAAATGTATCTTAGGGTTTTATTTTCAAAATTAGTTTTTGTATAGACTGTAAGTCTAAAATTTTTGACATTTCTTTTTTGACATAAAGCTGGAATTATTGCTTACTAACTACTAGTTGCATTTTTACCTTTTAGCTGTTGTTCAGAGGTGACCATAACCAAATAATTCTGATAATATCACATGTTTGTATTTAAAATTATGATGCAGATGTCTTTTGGGGGTTGGGAGGGTTTAAAATACTTTAAGTATCTCATGCAATTTTATGTTGATAAAGATCTTTTCTCTTGCAGTTTTTCATATGAATCTATCATATGAAAAACTTCCAAGTAAGTTGTACTTTTTTTTTTCTTTGTCACAATCACAGGACTGTGGAGATCTTGTTACACATTGCCTAAAAAGTAATTTCTCACTGAACTATGTTACTCAAATTATGCCCGAAATCTGTTTCCTTAGGCATACTTACTTCTATTAAGAGTTTCATCACATCTATTAAAAGGATTATAGCAGTCCTTTGCTATAAGAGTGCAAGCAACTTAGAAGGCATAGCAGCATGTTTTTTCTTGGTCTGGTCTTTCACTACAGCAGCTTCATGCTTAGAGTAATTTTTTCTTAATATTTTCTCCACTTAGAAAGGTGTTTGTAATTCTGCAGTGAAACATTAATATCTGTTTTTCATCTAGTTACCAAACCAGCTATGGTGGAAAAAAAGGGAATTGATATAAGTTAATTCAAATCAGTTATGTTTTTGCAGACTTCAATAAACATCTGTAAAAATGGTGAATATTTCTGAAGGGAAATTCTTCTATCAAAATATAACAAAAGTCTTCTAAAGAAACGTAAACCTCAATGGGTGTGTCATGCTTTAGCACTCTCCACACAACATCTCTGAAAAGAGAGTCTTAATCTCTGATGTTCCCTCTAGAGGCTAGTAAGGTGAAGATAAAAACTTGAGTGCTACTCCAATTGCTGTCACAGTTGTTCTCTGCTTTTTGTTTTAGAAAACTACATTGGGTGTTAGTATGTTTCCTTGTTACTGCAATTGTTTTGCCTCCTTTCCTCCCAGGTTTTTCCTTCAATGCAAGGAACATACTACAGAGTGATGAGGCCAAAGGCAAATATAACAGAAGTTGGGGGGGGTTGGGTTTTTTTCCATTCTGTTCCCAGCTTTGGGTCAGAGGGGATAAGCTGTATTCCCCACCACCACTATCTACCAGCAGAAGTGGAGAAGTGCACATACTGTCAGCATACCAACTTGAACCAACAAAGTATAGAAAAGGAAGTATTTAAAAAATAGTTCTCTGTTTCTTCATATTACCTTATAATTAATCCTAAACTAAAAAGACACATATCACAAAAGGAAGAACCCATGGCAATGGAAAAATCCATGGAAATACAAAACTCTATAAAGTGCAGTTTTAACTGCTTGTCGTACACGTGGAACCTTATATGTACACAGCACTCCTCCTCTAATTAGCTTGAAATACAGTTCAAATGCAGTTGCCTAGTGATGGGATGGCTCAAAAGTATTACTAGAACTTTGACACCTAACATGTTTTGGATTTTTCTGTTGGGTGAAGGTGTTGGGGTTTTTTGGGGGTGGAGAGGGAGTAGGCAGGCATTTTGTTCAGACTATGTTTCTAACATGTACTTTCACTTTAGTTAAGTGGAATTATTTCAACCACTAGTAAGATTTCTGTGATACTGCCCTTGAAAAGATTCTGTTACTTAGCCTCAGTATTCCTTACTTCTCCACTTCAGTGAGAATTTGCATTAATGAAGCCACTTCAAAGGACACTGAATGTAGCTTCCATTTCAAGAGATGCGTTTCCTGCCACTAGTGGATCTTGCCATTTGAGACAGTAAAAATTTTAATTTTTTTTTTCCATGAATTTGAAGAAAAGATCCGCTTATATGGAGGCCTTTTAAGTTAACCTTGGATGTCTTGCAGTTCAATAGGAAATCTGTTACAGAAAAGTTTTATCAGTATTTAACTTAATTACAGGTATAACAATGTGAATGATGCCATCACTGTAAAATACCTATGAGGGGAAAAAACAATGCATGATAGTTGCTGATATTTTTTTTTTTTTGTAGTTTGAGACTGGCAGAAATGAGTCAGAAGTCTGAACACTTGGAGCTGACCTCTAAAACACATTTGGGAGAAGCTGGTCCTGTTAAGTTATCTTACAGAGTACCTATTTCAGGTGCTTATAATCATGATTGCAAACACACGTGTGAACAGCATTTGGGTTAAACAGGCTTTCTGCCAGCAGCATCCTTAGCATGGTGCACTGTTCAGGAATAGTGTTCAAACTGGCATAAACCACACAAGAGAAGCAAGGGTCTTGGAGTAACCATTTTGAGCTGACTCATTAATTGATTGGTCACGAACTGTGTTCCATGAGGAGGATATGTTAAGAGCCAAATAAGCAAAGTTTATTTTAACCTACTGTATCGTAAAAAACCTGCATTTTCCTCCTCGGATTCCAAACTTGGGGTTAAACAATGAGTTTCAAGGTCCTTTATTCACTTTCATGTTGTTCCAGTGCCTCTTTCAAATTCTCTGTTTGAGAAGGTATCGCAATACGGTTGTGATAGAGGAGGAAGCAAAGAAAGAGATTCCTTCAACATCTGGCCCCTGAGCTACACTGTCAAAATTCTCACCCCCACCAGCACCCGGTAAGGGAGCCTTCAGATGAAAATGTCCCTGCTGAGAGGCCTCCTTCTGTAAATCATCAAATTAAAGTAATTATTCCAGAACAGTAAGAATACAATGATTTGCACATCTATGAGGGGATTGGAGGAGAATGCTAAAGAGCTTTGCATGCATTAAGCAGGTAAAGTGCACAGCCCCAGAGGTTTTATTGTTCTCCTCTTACAGTAGTGCAAATTGAGGTGTGGGAGGATTGAGTGGATTGGACCTGGGGCCAAATCCTGCAGATACATGGTTGCTTAAAGATGCAGCGAGGTTCCTACTTACAATACCATTGGATACCTAACTTCTTTTGATACGGATGAATATTCATGCAGTGGCCTTTTCTGAATCTTTAGACTGTTATGTAAAATTAGGGCCTTGGGTGATCCCATGGAGATCTGAAAGAACCTAAAGAATTTTTGTTTCTAATTTTTCCTGTCCAAGATAAACTGCAGGTTGTGTGTGTTGTGTCTCTCCTCCTGTGCTTTGGGATTTGCCCCGCTCTTTAAGTTTGACTTGTGGAGTATGTGGCCTGTCGTAAGGCATTGCCCAATTATTCCTGTTGGGTACCAGTTGCAAATAGACAGTAATTTGGGGTATGTTCATTCTTAAATTGGGAAGGGGTGAGCTGTTTTATTACTCCACTGACTTAGAGAAGTGCTGTGTTTGGGTTTTCTTCCTCTACTTCATCCAGCTGCCTTGTTGGGGACAAGGCTTAAGTTTGAGCTGTGCAGTTTATTCTTCTTCCTTTTGCTGTCTTGGAGCCCCTTCAGGTGTTCCCCAAAGCTGTACCTTGCTCCTAAGCCTGAGCAGGTGTTCGCTTGCATTTGCCTTCTCCGTTCCAGCAGTTCTGCAAAGTTACAGCTTATCTTTCCCAAGTAAAGCTTCTGCGTTACTGGTAAAGTACTACAGATGTTGCTTTGGGCCTTAAGTGGTAGAAGATTTTGAGTCTTCAGCCTTGCTAAACAAGTCTCTTTCAGAATAAATTGAATAAATCCATCATGCCTTGTGTCATGAAAGGGTAAGTGATCCATAGGTTGTCTATTTAGTTGTCTTCTTCCTTGCAGTCTGTTTCTGTATTCATACAGGAGGTAATCTTTCTGCACAGATAAAAAGCCTTGAAGGTCTAGCAGGTATCATAGCTGCAGGTTTCTGCCTTTAAAGACTGTTATTGTCAGTTCTTTGTTCTGGAGGCATGGGGGAAATAAAATTTGGCAATTTATATTTCCCTATTTTAGAAATAGGAATTTCCAGGTCACAGGGCTTTGTATTTTACTGACCAGAAATGATAAGTGGTGAGGTGTGAAATGGGGTATTACTGGCATTAAATGAATAATGTGATGTGTATCCCTAACAGCTTTAATAGCTGTTAAATTACTTTTAGTTTTTATCCTGATTCAAATGGTGTAGTTTCATGTAATACAGAACCGTAGTTCTTGGAAGTGGGACTTAGAGGGACTTAAAGGGACTGGAAAGTTCTTTTTTTATTTAAGCTGTGCTGCTGACTGTGATATATATGGGAAGATGCCTTCTACTTAAGGGTTTGGTGGGTTTTTTCCTTAATTATTATTCTCAGATGAGCCTTCCATGCCTTCAGCTTTTCTGAAAACAGTCTTTATTTGAATGTAGATTTAACTACATTATTTTCACTATTGTATTGAAAAACATCAGTTCAATTTCATAAGGCGTGTATTCCAAGAATTGGGCTTTCAGTGTTCCAGGCTACTCCACCGTCGTCTGTATTGCACATGCCACGTGCAATGTTCTTGACTGGGTGAGAAACTGTGCGTGCACAGTACTTGTTGAAGACACACACAGCTTTGTAAGTGCGGCCAGTAGGGCCAGCAGCTTCTGCAGGGCTGCATCGGGAGCAGCACTGCACCACCTGCGGGTCGAGGGTGCCATCCTTCTCTCCTCAGCACCAGGCAGGCCTCACGTGGTGTACTGGGTCCAGTCCTGGGCGGCCCAGTGTGAGAGGGAGCTGGACGTACTGGAGTGAGTCCAGTGAAGAGCCATAAAGATGCTGAAGGGCTTGGAGCATGTGAGCTACGTGGAGAGGGTGAGAGAACTGGGATTGTTCAGCCTGGAGAAGAGAAGGCTCTGGGGCATCTTATCCATGTGTATAAATACCAGGGGGGGAAGTGAAGATCTTCTTGGTGGTTGCCCAGGGGCAGGCCAAGAGGCAGTGGGCACAAACTGAAATGCAGGAAAATTCATTTAAACATGAGGGAAAAAAATTCATTGTGGGTCAGACACTGGAGCAGGTTGCCCAGAGAGGTTGTAGTGTTTCTGTCCTTGCAGGTACTCGAAACTGGACACATCCCTGAGCAACCTGCTGGCTGACCTTCCTCTGAGCAGGAGGTTGGACTGGAGGAGGTCCCTGTGGTGGGTTGGTCCTGGCTGGATGCCAGGTGCCCACCACAGACACTATCACTCCCCCCTCCTCAGCTGAACAGGGGAGAGAAAATATAATGAAAGGCTTGTGGGTCAGGATAAGGACAGAGAGAGATCACTCACCAATTACTATCACAGGCAAAACAGATGTGACTCTGGTAAATTAATTTAATTTATTGCCAATCAAATCAGAGTAGGAAGAGGAGAAATAAAACCAAGTCATAAAAACACCTTCCCCCACCCCTCGCTTCTTCCCAGGCTCAACTTTACTCCCAAATTCTCTACCTCTTCCACCCACTCCAACCCCCCCCCCCAGCAGCAGAGAGGAACAGGGAATGAGGATTGGAGTCGGTTCATCAAATGACATCTCTGCCGCTTCATCCTCCTCGGGGGAAAGACTCATCACACTCTTCCCCTGCTCCAGTGTGGGGTCCATCCCACGGGAGACAGTCCCCCATGAACTTCTTCAACATGAGTCCT
>JAVJGG010000005.1:27036281-27084587 GCA_035590195.1 Aviceda cuculoides
CCGAGGCTCGGGGCGGGGGGGAGCCGCAGCTCGGCCCTGCCGCCGCCTGGGCTCGGCTCGGGCTGGGGCTCGGGCTGGGGCTCCGGCCGCTCGGGGCTGCGGCGGGACGTGAGCCGCGTTTGCGAACTGGGCGGCTCTTTTCGTTGGCTGTGGGGGGCAGGACGCTCTGCCGGCGCTTCTCCGGAGCGTGAAAACGTGAGCGGCGAAATGAGGCGGGGAGGGAAGAAAGGAGAATTTGGTCTTTCGGCAGGACCGAGAGTAATTTAGTTGCTTCTCTTTTCAGGTATTGATTTTAAAATTAGAACTATAGAGCTAGATGGCAAGAGAATTAAACTACAGATATGGTAAGACTTTTCTTCTGAAGTTAACGTCCGATCGCCGGGTGTCCGCACGGTGCGGGGTGGTGATGTTACCGCGAAGTCTTTCCCCTAGTTGTGCCCTTCAGCGGTTTGCGATATCTTAGAAACTAAAAGATAGTTCTAGCTCACCTAAAGACTGCTTCAAGTTCATTAAACCCTTCGGTGGCTCTGACTTGAGCGCGTTGCCGTAGTGGTTTGCGTGAGCCCCCGTGTTCTCTCTGTTCCAGGGACACCGCTGGGCAGGAGCGATTTCGGACCATCACGACCGCCTACTACAGGGGAGCAATGGTAGGAGCCGTGCGGGTGATGCTAAACCTAACGCGGGCGATCCAGCTGTGGCACATCGGCTGGGTTTAATGCGGAACGCGCACAACTGCCGATAACGCTGCCCAGCTAAATGTTTACAGCGGCGCGCCTGTTTCAGGCGGTACTGGAGCTGTGCTGGGATGATGTGGGAGCTCGTAGGGGCAGTTTCCCTCCGTGACTCGCTCTATAAATACGCGTCCCGCACACCTTATCTAGCCAGACACAAACTGCGATTCAGTGTTGTGTGGAAGTGTGACCCAACTGGTTTAAAAATAGTCTTTGTTAAGTTGCTCCTTTGTGCTGCGGACAAGTCTTTAACTCTTGCTTTAAACTGACGCCAGCTGAAATTATCTCCTTCTTAATCTTTAGGGCATTATGTTAGTCTATGACATCACCAATGAAAAATCTTTTGAAAACATTCGGAACTGGGTCAGGAATATTGAAGAGGTAATTTCTCTATTTACTTACTGAATAATAAAAGATGCAATTGCTTCCTCCAAAAGTAGTTGACAGGTAATTGCTTCAGAAGTGTTACCTTTCTTTTGGATTCATGTGCTGAAGGGTGCCTGGAAAATAAAATGAATGAAACCCGGGAATACCTTCTGGAACGCCTTGGTTAACAGTAGCCCGTTGTGCTGGCACATGAGAGCCAGCTGTGGGGACTGTAGCCCTTCCAGCCATGAGGGGACCGAAAAGTTGATGTTTTCCTGCCACGATAAGTGATCCGAGAGCTGTCGTTATGCAGGACGTGCCAGGCTGCTGGGATGAGGTGCTTGGGGGAGCCCATAAATCTGGGGAATATGCTTGGCACTCCATGTTAAGTCCTTGACGCGCGCCTCATCTTTTTGACAATATCTGTCTAAAAAGACCCAAGCCAAAGTCCTTTCTTTGATCTGTTTCTATCTCAGCACGCCTCTCCAGATGTTGAAAAAATGATCCTTGGGAACAAATGCGATGCAAATGACAAAAGACAAGTTTCTAGAGAGCAAGGGGAGAAGGTAAGTGTCGTAGCTTTAACATATTTCAACTTAGACTTTTCAGAGTGTAAAATCTGCATTCATTACTGTCTGTACGCCTCTTTGGTACCTCGGTGGTGTTCCTAAGCGGAACTATTGAACGTTTCCCAAGCTGTAGTTGCAGGACATTTCCCCACTCTGATTAAAAGATGAGTCGCTGTTAAGAATTCTTGTCGATTAGCTGGTCAGGATGTGTTAGGTGCGAAGCAACGAGCTGGATTTTTTTCTTAGGAAAAGGAAGAAAAAGCATGCTAGAGTTTGACATTTAGGAAACGTCTCCCTTCGGCTGAAAGCCACTGAGACAAGGTAGACAGGATTGTCTTTTCTGGCGTCGGATGTTACTTAGTCAGGGAAGGCGCTTCTATGCACTGCAGATGTTACGAGACGGACCAGATACCCATGCAAGAAAAAAAAAAAAGACAAAGGAGCAGATGAAGGTGTGTGCAGAGTGTGAAAGAGCAGAACAAAGCCCAGCAAGAAGAGATGCTAATAGGAACGAGATTTAGTTCCTGATTTGTGCAAATTGTTCTGCTTGAGTAAATCCCCAAGTTGCTATGAATCACGCCAGAAGGGGCAGATCCTGCGCAGTTGGTTATATTTAGAGCTGTTCCTGCAATTATCCAACTAACACAAAACCTGCTTTTTGTTCAGCTTGCTGCAAGTTTTGGAATTAAATTCATGGAGACCAGTGCAAAAGCAAATATAAACATAGAGAATGTAAGTACCGTAGCTGTTCTCTTATATGTATTGTCTTATTTATGCAAACAAGCAATAGGAACGCTCGCCCATCCTGGTTGGGTGCAAAACTCCGTTGTTTGATACTGCGGATGGGTTATTAAGAACATGTCCATGCGTTCCATGAAGGCGTTGTCTAACTGACGTTATGCTGATTTATTTAAGTTGAAGTGGGCGCTTAGAGCGTGGCACAAGGGTGTTAGAGCAAACTGCGGCAGGGCGGCACGCTGAAAAACTGGGCTTAGGCCTTTGCGTTCAATAATGTGATTGACAAAGGGCAACATTTTCCCTCTATGTAAGCCCTGGTTGTGCCGTGGTTGTTTTCAGGCTCAGAAATGGGGTAGTGGGGTTAGAAAAGAAGCACGAAAACCTGGAGCGGGGGGGGTGAACCTGAAAACTTGCTGTTCTTCAGGAGTTCAGTATATGTAGAAACTCGGGAAGGCAGCTTATTGCTAAACAAAAATGTTAGAATATATTTTATGTACCATGTGACACTTGACTGGTTTACTTGTCACAGGCATTTTTCACTCTTGCAAGAGACATCAAAGCAAAAATGGACAAGAAGTTGGTGAGTAACCTTTACTTGGTCCACGCTGTATTTAAATAAGAAAAAAAACCCCACAACCAAAAGCCAAATAGAGAGCACTGCTTCACAGTGTATAAAAAATACTTTGTTGTCTCTTTCATGGGGGTTATAGAAATTTATTTTTAGTTTTGTCAAGCTACTCTCTGGCCTTGTCGTATAAAAATTGTCTCTGCATTTCAGAAATTAGCTGCAATGGTTGAGGTTTTCTAAATAAAATTATCTTTTATGTATTTTATTGCAAGTCAGGCCAGTGGCAAAGCAGTTTAATGATATTTCTTGCTCTTGTGGTCTGAAAAATTAGTCATATAGGAGGCCTGCTTCATGGTAGTCTTCAAACTAGTATGTTTAAAAATAGATAAAGAACCAATTTTTTTCATAACTTCTGCAAAAGCATCCTGAAAGCGGTTGGGTTACTTCTTGCACGACAAATAAACATGTATCAATGTCAGTTTGTTCCTTACAAAATGAAACTAACAAAGATTCCTTCTACTTTCACTGAGCATTCCACCTTCATGTGACCAGACCTGTGCTGACAGAGCTGTGATATTTTGGGTCTTGCTGACTATTCCTAAGAGTTTCAGCAAAAGCCAGACATGTCCTATGAACTTTTTTTTTTAATCTCAGCTGTCTTTGAGTTTATAGAAAGAAGAATAGGCGCGGTGCATGTTAGTCAAAGCCAAAAGTAGCAGATGCAGTTCTCCAGCTTCTTGTAGCAGCAGATGTAAGGCTCAGATAAATGAGTCAAGACTCCTCTTGGTTTTAGCAATGGTTTTTTGTGTATGGCAGGCTTGATTCAACAGAGTGAATAGATGAAGTATGGATGCTAGAAGCTGTTAAGTGTAAATAAGTAACTGAATATTCTTTGCATCTTCAGGAAGGCAATAGCCCGCAAGGCAGCAACCAGGGAGTCAAAATCACACCAGACCAGCAAAAGAAAAGCAGCTTTTTCCGATGTGTTCTTCTGTGAGGGACACGGCCTTAATCTGAGCATCTGCTCAGCTGAACTGGACTGTGCCTGTTCTGAGTGAGATTTCCTCTGTCTGTGGACTTAGCATTTTCAGCATACCTTGTCACTTTGTGACCATCTGAATAAGAAATCGTTTATTTTAGTAATTGTCTGACTCTTCAATTTTGGAGATGAAACAAGTTTTATTTTTGTCAGATTGCCACTGGGCATGCGTATTGTCTAGCAGAGGGAGTACAGATCAAACGTGACCTGTGATAATAGCACCTTTGCTGACAGGCTTCAATCTTTTTGTTCATATCTGTAATGTATCCAAATTAGAAAGATTAAGTTATGATCAAAATAAGAAACTGAAATGCCAACGTTAATAAAGTACAGGTATGTGTACATGATACATGTGCATATCCATGTCTATAGATGCATATGGAACAATTGCATCAAAACATCCAGTAAATGCACTTAGGTAAGCAGGACAGGCTTATACCTTTTCAGAAGGTAGAAGGAAGCTTTCTGCATCTCCACCTCTTTGCTACTCCAGAGAAAATCCTTTATCTGCCTGTTACTTACTCGGTTGCATTATTGTAGACAATCCACAAGTACAATTGAAGTTTTGGGGAAAAAAAAAAAAAAAAAAAATCCTCCTGAAAGGAATCTCTATTTTTTTAAAAAACCAAAGTGTGCTGTAAATATAATGGATCCTTGCCATCAGGAAGTATTTTATCCATGTTAGACTTGACCGTGCTTAATTAAGTACTCCAGATGTTTAGACTTGTTTAACAGGGGATGATAGCTACAGTCAGTCCCATGCAAATGATCTGCGGTCTGTTCTTGGAGAAACAGAACGTGGTTCAGGTAGGGACACTCCCTCAAACCTGTAACATTACAGTGGGCGGCGTTTTCTTCTCCAGTTGAGAATGACTCCAGATCTGTCGTGACGTAGTAGCTGGTTTTAAATTGTGACGAGAAAATGTATTGCACTGCTTCCAGTTGTGTGTTCTCATGCACACTTGCTCACATATGCAAATAAATGTTGCACATACGAACACTTTCTGAAAACAGACTTTTTTAAACTGAGACTTGCCTTGCTGCTGTGTGTTGATCATTTCAGATTTCAAGCAGCAACAGACCTGTTAATAGCGTGCATCAATGCAAATGATGTTTAGTCCTCAGTGGAAATATTCTATGTATTTATTCCTGTAAACACAGTCTATTACATTCCGATGTATAAAATATGTAACAGCCAAGTAAAGCTCCTAGGTAGCTAGTTGCTCTTAGTTCAGAGGCTGTAAGCCTGACTTAATTAGACTGACAAAAGGAGCCAGTAAGAGCCATCTACTTCAGTCTGCTGTCAAGTGATTGGAATTACAGTGTATTTAACTCAAATGAACATATCAGCTGTGTCCTGCAACTCACTGGAATGTTAACATGCTTTGTTTACATTGACAACTGCACTTAAGGGTAAAATTAAAGCTGATTTTAAAGTTAATGAATTTACTCACCAGTTTTGTTTTCTTCAAGTTTATGGTATTATATTCAGGCCTCAGAGTAGCACTCACAAGTGTTACCGTAGTTAAAGATCTATCAGATTCATAATTAAACTTTGTAAATCTGCAGCATGCAATTGGGCTCAAGAGGAATATTGCCTGTTTTTCTAAAATGGAAAAAGGAAATTTTACTGTCTAAGTTACTGGTTTATAAAAATGCGTTTTATATGCTACCAACTTTTTTTTTTTTTTTTTTTAGCTAGCAGATTACAATGAGATCTGTTCATGATTAAGATCATATGTAAAGCTTTCCTTTAACCAGAACCTTATGATGGGTTTTTGTTGTTGTTGTTTACTTGTGGCTTTTTAGCATGAGGACTTGGTGAATGTGCACCATAGTGGATTACACGCAGGTGTATTTGTAGGATAAAACCATGTTAAGCTACTGAAAAGCCTTCTAGTCAGTATATGCTTCGAAGTGTAGTTAATACAGAGCTATAGATTGGACAAGCAATGCTTCTATCTTGAGACAAGGATGCTTTTAAAGAAAGACTTTGTGTATGCTTCAAGAAATTGAGGCAGAATTGGGGAGGTGATTAAGGCATGGTCTGAATGTTGTTTTCCTACACAGAACTGATCTGGTTAATGATTTTTTTTCTGGCTTAGTAGTAAATGTGGATTGTCTCGCATCCATCCTTCTACTTTGATATAGCCAGATGGTGCAGCCAGACTTGTTTTTCAAAGTGACTGGAAAAATAAGTGGTTAGTCCAAGCTGGTATCACAGGCTGTCCACTGTGATACTGGGCATTGCCTGTTGACAGTGTCTAAATCGATAACTCATCTTGAGATGAGAAAGCAAACCATACTAATTTACAAGTGGATAAAACTTGAAGGATGGAATTGTGGTGTTCACTCCTCATTTTCTAAATCTTAAGTTACTCTTTTGCATTCAAAGCTAACTCTTTGTATGTGAGTACCTTTTGTTTAAACTTATGCTGGTTGTTGCACATGTTTATGTACCTAATTTATAGCATGATTTCCTTTTACAAAATGATTGGTTTTACACAATGAACAACTACATTATTGTCTGATCTCAGGAAGTTTCATACAGTTACTGTGACTACAGTCATCACTGTACTTCTAGGGTATACAGACTCTACACAGAAATTAAATTGGTGAAGCAATGTGAAACCTAAAATGGAAATGTAGGACAGCAAAAGGTTGAAGACACTGCAGTTGAAT
Source organism: Aviceda cuculoides (assembly GCA_035590195.1). Taxonomy (NCBI): domain Eukaryota; kingdom Metazoa; phylum Chordata; class Aves; order Accipitriformes; family Accipitridae; genus Aviceda; species Aviceda cuculoides. The sequence continues at coordinate 27,042,975 of JAVJGG010000005.1, forward strand.
GTATGCCTGGCTATGTGTCACTAAATACGGACATCAAATCTTGGAGAAGTACAATATGTAGTTGATGTTTCCATCACATAATTAAATTACTGTACTTTTTAAGTATGAATGTTATGGAAAACACAATGATCAAAAGAGGTACTGTGTAAATACATACAGTAATGTATTTATATCTAAGCTTTCTTTAACTAAGGAGGAAAAAAACGGCAATTGGATACAAAATTTGTAAAACTGAGGAATTTAAGTAGATCCAAAAAACTAACTATGTGCTTACTACACATTCTCAGTGTCTAAATGCCACTAAAATTTCAGGTAACCGATTAACACTTGGTTTGTAGAGAAACAAACCCATTTTTGAGCATGTTCTCAAATTCCCTTACTTTAACGAGTATCGTGGAATTCTGTGGTTGACCTTATTTTTGAGGCTGGTTGCAATATATCAGATAGTCTTCACCCGTTCAGGTGTAGACCTGTCAGTAGCTCATCTGTCAATAAATGGTGGAACTGCTGTTTTAACACTTCACCATTTCAACACTTACGTTGTCTAGGTCCTATGCTGACAGGCACATCTAATGTTCCTTGACATCCGAGCCTTATGCCAGCGTCAGACGTTCAGCCTCAGATTTATAAATCCTATGGATTATTGTAAGTCTCTTTACTGCTGCTGAAAATTATATGGTCTCTCCTTTCATGTGAGATGCTAATCATCTCACTGACAATTGTTAAGGGTTTTATTGTTGTGGCGGTGTCTTTGTCTGGTGATCATGCTCAAAAGCTACCGTGATTTCTTGTTCTCTTGGACTTGAAATGGCTGGTGTTTATGGTGGAGAGGAAATGGACAAGCAGCTGCGTAGAGGATGGTCTCCATGTGTACTAGAAGTTCATAGTGGTTGGGAAAGAATGATGACTGACTTCTGTCTTCATTTATGGATTAAATAATGATCTGTTCAATCGAACGTTAATGGTAATGTGCAGTCTGATTATTTCAGGCTGCCTTATTCTTTGACCCATCTCTTTCACTGATCATTGGAGTTTTTGTTTCTGTGAGTAGTACGAGTTTAGCGGGCTGGTCTCTCTACCCTTTCTGCAGGAATCATATGCTCTGCGTTGAGCACAAGTTGGGCCTACGACTTTGTTTTGAAGGGAATTTAATGCATCCCAATATTTTTAAAAACAACTGTAAATTGTGTTTTTAGAATGACCACTTTTGGCTGCCACCCTTGTCACATTACAACTGCTTTCTTAAACACTTCTCATTGATTTTCATGTTTGTATTAAAAACAAAACTGTTGTTTATTACAGTATGTATGTTTTTACTCTGTTGTACAGGACCCTGAGCACTGCATAAATAAACTTCTTATGAAAAGATAATTTTACAAACTTAGTTTGTCAGTCCTGTTCATCATTCATGCATATAGATTCTTGTGTGGAAAATAGGGTATTTCTAAAAAGAGAAAAGAGGGACAGGAACCTGGGGTAGCCTCTTTTGTCCTTTAAAGTATGTTGACTTTTCATTATAAATTCTGAAATAGAGACCTCTTCTCTATATTCTTCTCAGAACCCGTAATGGATGTCTGTGACACAGTGCAAAAATACTTCAGCAAATTGATTCACTGGACCGTCTGTTAAGACTGTAGCCGATCAGAGGAGTTGCTTACACAATATTGATTAACCATAATGTTTTTGAAACTATTTTCAAGGTTTTTTAACTGGTTAAGGCATTTTCTTAGGAATTTTTTTTAAAGCTATAATTTGATACAAGTTCCTTTACTACCTGGTGGTATCTGAACTTTAAAAAAATATTTCCCATCACACTGTCTAGGCCAGATTCACTCTAGCAGAGGAGACAGAATAGACAGTTTGTTAAGTTACAGGGAAATCTTGATGAAGAGCTTAATGAATTCTTCCTTTAAGGAGGTAAACAAGAGACAAGAGTTCTCCGACTGGTTAAGTTACCAGAAATTGTCGTCTTTGCTCCTCTCATTCTGCTCTCTCATGGATGGTAATCTCGGGTGAAGTAATAGTTGTTGAAGGTTCAAGAATCACTTCCGTCTGCATGTTTCACTAGATTCAGATTCGAATGTGAAATGTGCTATTAGAAAGAGGAAGTAATGATCACTTATGTATCACTCTATTCAAAGGGATTCACTACTAGGCTTAATCCTAGGACTGTATAATAAATGGGAAACTTTATTTTGCAAAGCACTTGCAAAGAATAAGTACATAAAATAAACACAAGATTTGGAGTGCTGCGTTGTGTAAGACATGCATCAGAAACCACATTAAGGCTATGTTACGCATTGAGTGAGCTAATCTCATATACCTATCAATGGAGCCTAAGTGCTAATATTAACTTTTTAAATTACCAGGACTTTTTGTCATGTAAAAACTACATCAGAGGTTCAAAAAACAAGTCAAGAAGCCTCCACACTTTTCCAAGCTTGTGTTTTCCCAGTCTTTGTGGTGGGCAGCTGTACTAGAAACTGTCAGGGAAGAGTGGTGATCTGTAATGGCTGAGGAGACGTAAAACACACACTTCAGAGACTTCTGACAAAAAAACTAAGAGTAATTTTGTGTTAGAAATTAAAAGCAAATATTACCTGAGGAAATCTGGAGCTCGTGTTATCATATGCTGAAAGTCTTCCAAAGACAGCTTGCCATCGTTGTCCACATCAGCTTCATAAATCACCTTTTCACATACAAGGCTAACTTCTTCTGGGGTAAGTTCATTTCGGGTTAATTTGTTAACAGTTTTCTCTAGATCCGATTTGCATATGTAATCATCATTGTTAAAATCTGTCAAAGGAAACAAAATGAATTCAAAGTTACAAAAGTCAGCATTTTACATGGTTGACTGCCAAGACCTAATAGGAAGGGTTTGGTTCCCAGGCTGTAATGTATTTACGTAAGTACAACTTTCAAATCGGAAATGAAGTTATCTGTCTTTGCTTGTATAAAAATTCAATAACAAAGTAAAGATCTTGGAATAATTTCTCCTTATATACATAAGGCTAACAATTGTAAATAGTTGAATGGCTAAACATAGCCTGGACATAATTAAATCATTCTGGCAAATTACTACTGAACCAAATGCAAGAAATAGTATGAAGTTAAAGGAAGAGAACGGGCTGTTCAGTTTTGGTGGGGGTTCACTTTTTTAACATCTTTGCTGAATCATGTACAGTTTACATCGCAAAAAAAGATTTTGTGTGATAGGTTGTTTGACTTTAGCTCATCACAAAGTAACTGAAAATGGTACTGTAAAAACAAAACAAAACAAAAACCCACAATGAACCTTTAAATTTGTCCTTGGAGAAAAATGCTGTAAGTGTGCTTCCCGGCCTCCCACCTCCCCCTACCAAAACCGCCCTACAGATTTATGGGCAGCCAAATGCCTTGTGCTGCACTTTTCCAAGCAGCCCCTCAGACAGAAGTATTTCTTAAATTTTTATCGGCTCTTGAAAACTGCAAATAATTTCAGGTTGTAAATTTTGTAGTAAATCCTAATCCCAAACAAATAAGAGAAGAGACAAAAGGGTAAAGACCAGAAGTTTCTAGGAGAGAGAACAGACGTTCAAATGCAATGAAAAGAAAGGCTGCATTAGAAACATACCTAACTAGAAATCATCATGGTGACAAAATGATTACTTTGCATCCCTACACAAAGCTGCAGGATTTCGACAAGGTTTATTTTTTTATGCATGTCTCACTCACCATAAATTTTAAAAGCATAATAAGCTTTCAAGTCTCTGGGAGCCATTTCACTCAGCACTGAAAACATGTCCAAAAAATCATCTAAAGTCATATTGCCGTCTCCATCCTCTGAGAAAACCTCTGCTATCCGCTGACGGAATGGATTGTCCTGGGCAACAGAACACAGGAGCAAGGGAAGGTCATCTTTACTAGCATTTATTTCAGTGCAGATAAGACACAATTGGAGCGAGACTATTTTTGTTGTAACCCCTTTTTGACAAATATTCCCGTTTCTGCTATTGTCCTCCTGTCTAATGTTATATCGGGTAGACACAGCTGCAGCCTTCTTTAACCTTTGTGCAATTTCAGGGTGTTTTCAGGGAATCACTAGAAGCTTCCAGAAAGGCTTTTGACTTCAATAGCCAAAATTTATTTGTATTTCAGCCTCCCAGCAATTAGTACTGGATGAATTATTAAAAAGGGTAGATTAAACTTGAAATGTGTCACTCGATTCTTGTTGCGTTCCTCGCTCTGTACCTTCAGCTCTGGCATGCTGCCAATGAGTTCATAGGGAAGCGTCACGTCTGGTTTATCTGTGTAGTCAAGTGGAACTAGCTGTGGGGCTAGATCTCGGTATCTGTAAAACAGTCTGAAATAGAAAGAAAGGCTTGTTTAGGGAACAAGTTTTTTAGACCGCTGAGAACCATGTGTTTGCCTTTTCCATATCATTCTTTACATTTTTCATCCTTTACCAGATGGATGATATCAGTCATTAACATTTAATATACTCTGTAGCTGTTGGTGGAAGAGACAGTATTAAAAAGAATACCACAGTGTAGCTGGTGAAAACAAAGCCTTCGTGCTTACAGAACTAGGTGAAAAAGCTTACACAGGTCAGGCAGCCAAACCACTAGATACTGTGTATCTGAAAACAGATCTTTACAAAGTTTCAGATTTACTTTTACATTGCCAACAACGGTGTTCAGGCACGTAGTGTAGTTATGATTTATGTGTTTATGATAACAAGGCAGAAGACCTTCAGTCTGAAGGTCCACCTAATCAGTTCCCAAACACACAAAAACTTGTGGCAAGGCAAAAGGGATCTGTTTTCCAAATCCACAATGAATGTGACCAAAAATAATGGGCTTAAACTGGAGCATGAAAGATCCAGTTTAAATGTCAGAATAAACCCCTGAATGCCTAAAGCCACAGGCAGGGAGAAAGATCTGGGACCAACTCTAGCAGGTTTTTATCCACCCCAAGTATCTTCCTGTTTTTCCATAGAACTTGGGATCAAGAGACAGAAAATGTGCATAATAATTTGAATGTATTCACCACTTTTTCAGCATGCTATTTGCTTCAGTTCTTGTCCTAGAGTAAGGATCCCATTCACAGCTGTTATCAACAAAACAATAGGACAGAATTTTAAAAGGGATCCTTATCAATAATAAATGTCTTAGTCATGACACAATTATGGTTCTGGCCTCTATTTACTATGTGGAAAGGAGACAGATTTAGATTTCAATTATTACAGAACCATTCATATTTTATCCTGTAAAGAATTCATACACAGATATCAAGGTTCTAAAGAGGGATGTGCCCTGTACAAAATTGTCACTCATGCTCTGCCCTTCAGAGAAATTAGCAAATCATGTGTGATGCTATCTTGAAGAATGCAGAAACTGACCACTTCCCTTTCTGTTAGTACACCCAATGGTCAGGAATGGCAAATGTAACTTCAATATTATGTACGTTACTATCTGGGTAAGTATTTTTAACAAGAGGAGAACAAATTCAGGTTTTCAGTGAAGACTCTCAGTCCCATATGAACAGAATACCTAACCTGTCTCTATCAGATCCTTTGGCCGGAGACTAAATGCGGTGTTCAATGAGGCACATGAAGGCTTTGGGGAAAATGCACCTTAGAGTATAATTATTTGCAAGAAGACATGAAGAGAATGTGAAGAAAAATTGACACAATCGTTGAGGTTTTCATAAACCAGGCAAAGTATTCCAAAGAGTATCAGTATACTTTAAAGCATCTGCCATAAAACAAGGTGAGAGGAACATGGATGTCACCAGCAAAGTATGCACTAAAATATAACTTGTTAAATTTATTTCTGGTAAATAGAGACTGGTACCTTAATACAAAATTTAGAATTCTGGCTCAATTTAGGATAGATAACATAGGGTTTGTACATTAAAAAAAGCAACAAAAATTCTCAAATTGCCCAAAGGTATGGCTTTAAATTTGTGTAAATCCTTTTAAAAATTTTTTTTAAAATACCTCACCCTATATGTAACCTGTCTTTATAGCAGTTTCTGTCCTTTACCCACAAAATGCATATACAAGACTCACCTCAGAATCTCTTTCCTTGTAAAGAATGTGCAGTCCTATGAAAGAAGAAAAGATACAACATGTAATGACAGTTTTCAGCATGCATTGGTACAGTGACTTGAATGAAGTTATATTGTAATATATGTGGCCAAGCATGAAAGCTTTTTCTTTTTGGCATATAATTAGTAGTATTTTATAACCCTTCTTCTTGATGTAAGAATCAAACTGTGTTACTAAAATCTTTGCTGTAATTTAGTAGTCCTACTTAATAATTTTAAAAAGATACTGTTTTAAAAAAGCCCTCACTATTATTCAATGTTCTGTCCAAACAGCCCTTTAGTTTGTTTTATACCTGATATGCATCCAGCTGCTCTGGAGTGAAAATGGTTTGCTTGTTGCCCATTTCTGGCTCTGAATGCTGACTCTTGTCCCATCATTCTTTCCTCAAAGGCACCTTTATAGGAGGTCTGGATATTCAGTTATTAAAAGCTGCAACAATGAGGTTCAGGTATAGCAGAGGATCAAGTAACCAGCTTCCCTGTTCCACAGGCTCCAAAGTATCATAATAGAAGCATTTCATCAAATCTTCAGTCTGGCTGCTTAAGGCTCTTATCCACCTGTCTCCTGTGTGCACAACAAAGACTCCTGTTACAGTATTTAGCCAAACAACTAACAGCTGCTTGTTTGTGTCTTTGAAGCAGCAGGTGGACTTAATGGATCATACTTTTTCATTCCTTCAAATACGGTAAATTAACTGAAAAGTCTTAGCAATGTCTTTCTTCTTTAGGAATTAACACCAAATGCTAGAAATCAGTAACACTGGCAGTAACCCCTTGTCCTTCCCTTCTCACTGATGCTAATGGTAGTTTGTGCTGGAGGCAGTATCCATAAAGTCCACTCGCTCCGTTTATTCTGCATTATCTGTTAATACACATTACCCCTGGTTAACAATTATTTGTGTGCCGTGATACATATATACTGATACCTGTATAGCCATTACACTGAAAATACCTGCGAGTCTATAGTTTATACACACGAACAAAAATGTGATGTTACGGACTGTATGAAATATGAAAAACAAAGCTAGAAGGAGGAACTGACTGCATGCCTACATGTGGCAGGCTGCCTTATTTACTGACCACAGGCAGGTTGTAAAACCTCCATGTCTTGGTCATTCCTACCATCCGGCCGAGCGGGCCCCTCTGTCCTGTGGAAAATCTCTTCCCCTCAGCGAAGCAACGCCAGCCTCACCCATCGGCGCGCCTTCCAGTAACCAAAAATTATTCAGACTCGTTCTGTTCGGCGTGGAACAAGGTGTGTGGGGAGGGCCGGGACTGGTGGTTTGGGGTTTTTTTTTTTGGCGCTGCCTGGATCTCCGGACTTTCCTCTCAGGGGGCGGCTTCGGCCCGTAACGGTTTTTTCCCCTCAGGGAGGGCAGAGGAGGCCCCGCTGCCGCCAGGGGGCGCCGCAGTGCGGCGCGGGCGGGAGCGTCATGGCGGACTACGAGGCGGTGCAGCGCGGGCCGCTGCGGCTGAAGGGCAGCGGCGGGGCGCTGGGGGCCGGCAAGCGGTGAGGGGGAACGGCGCGGGGGAGGGAGGAGGGGACCCCGGGGTGGGCAGCGGTGACCGCCCTCTGCCCGCAGGAAGAAGAAAAAGGCGAAGGACAAGGCCCAGATCCTGGAGCAGATCGTGAGTAGCAAGAAGCAGGAGGAGGAGAAGAAGCGCGGGCTGGACAAGCGGACCCCGGCGCAGGTGGCCTACGAGAAGATGCAGGAGAAGCGGGTAAGGGCCGCCCTGTCTGGGCCAGACCCCCTCTGGGGGCTCGGGGTGGGGGTTTAACCCCCCCCGAGGGGCTACGAGTGCTGGAAGTAACCGGCCTCTCTTGTGTTTTCCCCCAGCAAATGGAGAGGATCCTGAAGAAAGCGTCTAAAACCCATAAGCAGAGAGTGGAGGTAAGCTAAACCACCCCGATTCACTCAGGGCGGTGTGTGTTTGTCAGCACGCAGGCTTGTTGGGCCGGGGGAACTGCTTCGCCTTAGTGAAACCACAGAAGCGGGGAGGTCGGCACCAAATATTAAACGTTTTCTTTCTCCTTCTCTCCCCTAGGACTTCAACAGGCACTTGGATACTCTGACTGAGCATTATGACATTCCTAAAGTCAGCTGGACTAAGTGAACGGGCTGCTTTTTCAAGGCTTTGGATCAGGAGCTGCGTTTTGTTTGTATGAAGCAGGGTTGCTGTGTAAATCTGTGTATTCTCCGTATTGAATATTTAATATATCTTCTGAACGTTTATGACTTTGTACTGTCTTATTTCATTGTTTTGTTTTTTAAAAACAAATATTCAACAAAGTCTCTTCTTGGCTGATGAGCTCTGATTTATGTAGGTGCAGAGGGCTATTTCTTTTTTTAGTGCTTAGAGTGAGATTAAGGCCAAAATCAATTGCTGTGAGCCCGCTGGGAAACATTCCTTTATTTGCTTGATACTAACACTTCTCTGTTGTGGAGGTGAAGAGTCTGACAGTCTCACAGAGCATAAGCTTCACTTGTAAGTTATAGGAATTGTATAATTTCTTTGTCTCTAGACTTCTTTCAGAGGTAGAAGGTCTGCTGTAACTTGTAATGTCGATATAACTTCTTATTAAAATGCTGCTTTCATCCTTTTTTTTGGTGCTGACTTACCTATAAAACCAAGGGCAGCCCACTGAGGGAACAGTTTGCGCCTGGAGTTTTTAAAGCGCCTTTACAGTTCTTACTCCCTTTGAGACGTGGCGTGCAGCTTGACGTTTCGAATCCGAACCGGCCTCTTAAACCCCAAAATTGTTCTTAAACCCCAATATTGTTCTTAAACCCGAACGTCGTCCCTCTGCTGTCGCTGGCTGGGCCCTGAGTGCTCAGGCTGCTGCCCCTCGTCCCGGCGCCATTAGCCCCGCTGTGGGACTGTTTCCCAGCGGGGGGGGGGGGACGGACCACACACAAGGGCAAGCGGCAGCAGCCTTGCTTCTCATTTCGGGGCCGGGGGGGAAATGCGAAGTTATGGCGGGGTCTCGCAGTGGGCAGAGCAGCAGGTAGGGTAAGGAGAAGTGCCGCTCCGCTTCCAAGCCTGTGTCAGAGCAGAAAGACAGGGACCAGGTTTAGGAAGGGGACTCCGGCACGTCGGGGCCTGGCCCTGCAGGTCCCAGCTTCTCAGGTTTTTGGTGCATAGTGGACCCCAAAACCGCAAGTTAAGGGCTACGGGGAAACCGGGGGGCCAGAACGCAGCAGCAGGGCAGAGGGCTTTCCAGCACAGCCCGCCCTGCCTAGGGACACCGGCGCTTTGGGGGGGCTGAAAGGGGCGGCCCACGTCCGAACGGGATGCCAGCACGTCGGGGGGGCAGAGGACGACCCCTTCGGCAGGCCGGTTCCCGCTGGAGCATTTCGTGGGGGACGCTGCGCCCCCCTCGAGGTGTGGGCTGAGGCGTGGGCTCTGCGCCGTGCCGGGGCAGCACGGCCCCCCAGGCCCTCAGCCCTCTGCCAGGTTGGAACAGCCGGTCCCTCAGGTCAGGCTCCGGGGGAGAGGGAATTGGGGGGAGCCAGGCTTGTGCAGACCCCGAGCGGCTGAGGACCGCAACGTCCTTCCCACCCTGGGCGGAGGACGGTCAGGCAGGGTGTCGTTGCCGTCTAAATGTTGGACTGAGGCATCTAGCGAGTCTTCAGGCAGCTTACGTGGTCCTTCGGGCTCAGAGGAACGGCTGAGACCTGTTACCCTGCCAGCACGCCCTTATCCGAGTGACAAACGTGCTGAGGTTCTCCTGAACCGCGGCTCTTTTCACCCAACGCCACGCCTGGGCACCCAGCTGGCGGGGCTGACCCTGCCGGGGCGCTCGTGTCCCCGGGGCGTCCCGGGTACCGTCCCAGACAGCCCCTCCGGCCGTGAGCCGCCCGGCACCTGCGAGGAGAGGAGGAGGAAGGTACCCCGGGGCCATTGCCCCAGCCAGCGGCGGGGATGGGGAGGAGGACAGGAGACCCTGGGCCCCCTGACCCGAGCAGCGGGGTTTCATCCGCGGAGCATCGTCGGGTGCCAGGCTCCGCGGCTGGTAAGCGCTTGGTTCCCGTAACCGGCTTCATGTTCCCTCAGGAATTCTTTGTGAGTAACCAGTAACGTCACCCACCAGCAGAAGTTTTCGATGAGGTTTGTCCGACATTCAGGAAAACAAGTCTGGCAGAACGCGGCCTAATTCGGATGAGGCTATTTCATAAAAAAAGTAAAAATGCAGATTTTCCAGCAGTGAAGTTTTCGCTGTTGGCTCATAGGAGAGAATTAAGGCATCGGGCTTCTGAGCTCTATGCTGAGCCTGATCAGGCAGTGATTGCGATGGGAAATGTAGCTTGATATTGCTTTAATTTGAAATGAAATGTTTTTGATTAGTTTAATAAACTCCAATGAAATATTTATCTTCCAACGACATCAAGCGTTTCTTTTTAATTAACGCTATAAAAAGTTTTGATGGTTCTGACTATGTTTTCTCAGAAATAAGTCTTCAAAAGAGCGTGATTTCTAACAAGCCATGATATCTCCTGCCTGATTTTGAAGGCAGCGTAAGAAAGGCAGGGTTTGCCCAGTCCTTTTACAAGCTTTTAGTTGCCATTTGCCGAAGGCTTGCACAGCACATGGAAGTCCAGGGCCCATTCCTCTTTGAAACATCTAGATGCTACTGGAATAGAAATACTAAATAATAAGTTATATATGGTGTAATGCTGCCCTTACAATAAAATCAGAGATAGCATTCCTTCTTTGGGGTCCTACTTTACTGTGCTAACGTTACTCAAGGCTTACAAGTCCTCCAAACAGGTCTCTCTCCCTGCTAGTGGTCTTAGATACTGCACAAAAGTCTACTTCTCACTCTTTCAGTGCTAACAAACTTTTAAAGTATGAAAATATCCCATTCCCATAAATAGAGTTGTGCCAATATAACATAGCTCTGTATTGTAATTTACTGCCTCTTAAAATAAACTTAAGCAATTACTACGTTGAAATAGGTACCCAATAGCCTAAGAGTAGGCATAGTCTAGAAATGCAGATAATCTTTGGTTATAATAAAGTATCTTCGTTAAGAGAAGGGAAAACTGCCCGCGCAGCTGGCGTGGAGGAGTCGCAGCTGCCCAGCCAAATCCTGCCTCAAGCATGACACAAGCAGTGCCATTGATTTAATGGAACTTGTTTGTGTGAATCATGGTTACCGGGCTTGGTTCTAGGCAGAAAACCTACATTTAATTTATTTTCGGAAAATAACACCCAAGATTTCTCCCTACTGCCTTTTAAGCAGGAAAGTTTATTCCAAGTGCTTCGAAGAGGAAAAGCTAGTTTCTGAAGTTATTTGCAGTATTTTGCAACCTACATGCTGTTCCAGTGTCCCTATTTAATAATTTCTTAAACCTATCTCTGAGATAGCACTTCATATATTTTTCTAAATTGATGAAACGTGATAGACATACCAGCTGTCCTAGTCACGTATCTGCACAAAACAACTGATCCGTGAAAGTATATTAATCAATATCAGAAGCAAACATTTAATGTTTCCAACTCTAACACTATATTGATGAGCTTTTACCAGGGAGGGGTCCAAGTTTAAGCCATGACTAATTCTGGCTCCAGGGAACATGTATTTGTATGATTTCAGCCCAGTTTTATCTTTTGCTCAGCAAAAAAGTCCAGGCTAACTGCCTCGAGTTAGGATAGCCACTCAAACTACCTACCCCAACGATTTTTAAAGCGCCTTTTTTTGTTCCAGGTAGTCGGGAATCTGCTTTCGTACATGCCATCTCCTCCGCCGGAGTTGTTTTTGCCATCACCAGGGCATGTAGCCAAGGGGAGCTGAAATCCTGCTCCTGCGATCCCAAGAAGAAAGGCTCTGCCAAGGACAGCAGAGGCCATTTTGACTGGGGGGGCTGCAGCGATAACATCGACTACGGCGTTAAATTTGCCCGAGCCTTCGTGGATGCCAAAGAACGGAAAGGAAAAGATGCGAGGGCACTGATGAACCTTCACAACAACAGAGCTGGAAGGAAGGTGGGTGTCCATCCCCCAGATGCCGGGAGATGCTCTCGGCGAGCTCTCGCGGGCCCGGGGCAGGGAACGGTCGGCCCTTGCTGACTGGTCTCGGCAGCTGGGAAGAAGCGTGGGACGAGCGGGAGGCTGAGCTGCTATTTCTGCCCCCCTTGGAGGTTCGGTGTGGCGGAGATCTCCAAACGGACCGGGCGCAACTGCTTAACAGTGCTCCCGGCTGAGCCAGTTCAGCGGTCCCTTGCGTGGGAGGTTAAGCGGGAGTCCAGGTCGTTGCAGGATCAGTTTGGATGGAGGTTTGGGTTTGAGCCTTATGTATGGAGGAGTTGTACTTTTGGTTAATACAGAATAGAAATGCCTAGGGGAGGCCAAAGGCCACTCTGAAGAACAGGCTTGACTGTTAAAGAGTAAATTCAAAATAGCACTGGAGAAAAAAACCCCATCCTGTCCATGCCAGGATGTATATGGTAAACCTAAACACAAAAATGAGCAGATATAAAATACAATTACTTCACTTCTTAAGAAAATAAATCCAAAATACATGCCCCTCCAAAAGGCGTTGGCCCTGGGGTACAACCTGCTCTAAACAAACCCCTTTTCTAAACATTGTGTGAAAATACCATTCCTGAATTTCAACAAAAAGTCTCTACTTTTTTATTGTAGGTGAGTAGTAGTAGTTGCTGGACATATTGCCCACTGCTGGCGCAAGGGCTGAGGAATACAGGCACTGACATTTTGTAGTGGTAGCTATAAGTAGTAAGAATAGTGCACGAAACTGGAATATGCTGTTTCATTATTCAAAATTTATTCAAAACTTGCTGCATCCACAACACCTGAAATAAGACAGCAAAATTTTTTTCATGCTAGACCAAGCACTTCTAAAATGATTCATAGACTCTTCTTGTCTTTGGTTTTCCTTTACTTGTAGGAAGCAAATTGTTCATATTCTGATCTTTCTGTATTAAAATGTTCCCTTTACAAACTGTAAAATTGTTCTATACTAACTAGCCCTTATTAGAAGAAAAGATCCAATTTTAATGAATTGTACTGCAAGTAGATGATTTTTCTGATAAATATTTCGCCTTCAGCATCTTTCCTCCACCTGTTTATTACCAGCAGGTGTAATTAATATGTAATATAGACAGATGAGGCTATTCAGATCAGTGATATGCATATGTAGCACTATGGCTGTGTTTATGTTACTGTGCAAAAGAGACTGCGGTCTAGCACACAAGCAAAGACTTTATAGGGGTGAATTAGCTCCATGCCGGGAAGTACTTTCTGTAACAGATGAGTGTCTTAGCAAGTTTAAAAAAATACATACCCCAAATAATAAGACAGTATCAGTAAGCAGGTAGGTTTCTTAGAAAAAAGATCAAGAGGCTTGAAGAAATATATTTGATTAAAAATAAACAGCACATTCTCATATGCTTTAGGACCTGCTTTATAGAACGGGATGCTGCTTTGCATCCACAGTGCAACAGTGTAGGTTTAACTTGGCAGGGATCTCACTACCTCAGTCCATCCATGAGCCTGGCATTTGGATCTGGGTAAGACCAGCTGTGCCCTCGGCTTTTTCTCGCCCCCCCCAAAGAGGTGTGGATAGGTTTCTTTTAAAATTAGACTATTCAGATTTTACTAATTCAAAACCACATAGAATAAATATTTATAATATTCCCATATGAATCATACAAAATAATATGCTGTGTATCAGTATAGGAACACCACTGACCAAAAAAAAAAAAAAATAATCCCTCATTCCTAGGTACTTCTTCCACTGTTCCAGCAAGTTGTTTTAAACTTATGATAGTTAAACTGATTTCCACCTAGATAATTAAAACCCAGCATCTGCTTAAATCCCAATTTTGTGATAGTGCCACTGGCAATGAAGTGGGGCTGTGGGAATGTCAGTGACTTCTTTGAAGTAGTCATATCATTTACCAGTTGGAAAGAAAATTAAAAGTATTTTGGTTTTATAACACATTCTCGCTTTATTACTAAGTGCTTGGCTGAAAAATGCTGCCCCACTGTGCATCAGTCTCACTTCTAATCATGACGCTTTCCTCTCTCCTACCTTCCTCCCATGACGCTGTTCCTCTTGTACAAACTCTAAAATCTTCATATTTCATGAACCCTTAAGGTATAATATTTATAGATCAAATATCCATATCTTCAGAATTAGGGATGAATTATTTATTGTATATGAACCTATCTGTTGTTCTCCAACGTCCTACGGATAGCTTAAATGTCTGAGATGAAGCTGAAATGGCTTTAATGCTATCCAGACATTAAATTAATGATGAAGGTGATCTCTCCAGTGCAGGCTGATGAAGGTCTTATTCTAAAATGTTTGTTAAAAGGTTTATAAGCATTTTAAAAATACCGTATTTCAAAATTTTGCATAGATCCGATGCCTAGCCCAGGTACGACGCTTTGCACAGTCTCTGTAAAATCATTTAAATATGAAACGCCTGTGAATTTGCGGGCAATATTTGAAACGCTGTTCCGGGCGAAGGGCGACTTCGCGAAGGCGAGCTAGAGAGGGTCGGCGGCGACGCTTCGGCTGGAGCGATGGGGAAAGGAGGTGCCTTCGCCCGCCAAGGGGCCGAGCGCTTCCGCCCATTTCCCAACTGGTTTCCTCCCGCCCAGTCTGTGCCCTGGCCTTATGGCCCATCTCGCCCCTCGGGACGACTGGCAGGAGCAGGGAAGGTAAGCCCACCAGCCCACGGTTGAGTCGAGCAACCAGAGCCGACCAGCCGTGTGGGGATGGCTGGAGGCCACCAGTGGGTGTCACTACAGACCGTGGTTTGCCGACCCATCGCAACGCCTGGCACGGACGGAAAAGGGCTGGGAAGCAGAAATTACACTTTGTTTTACCTGTGTATATTTTACTGCGTTTCTAAACAGGCCGTGAAGCGGTTTTTGAAACAGGAGTGCAAATGTCACGGTGTGAGTGGATCATGCACTCTAAGGACCTGTTGGCTGGCCATGGCAGACTTTAGGAAAACAGGAGATTATCTGTGGAAGAAGTACAATGGAGCGATTCAGGTGGTCATGAACCAAGATGGCACGGGTTTCACTGTGGCTAATAAGAGATTTAAGAAGCCAACTAAGAATGACCTGGTATACTTTGAAAGCTCTCCAGACTACTGTATCAGGGACAGGGATGTAGGTAAGCCTCCGTCGTTACACGTGAATGGTTTTATTTCAGACATTTGTACTTTGAAGCTCAAAAGTTATCATTATTATTGAGTGTGTGTGTGTGTGTATATGTATATATATATATAAATCCATGCATGTCACTAGCAGGAAGCAGGCAGGAAGATGTTTGGGAAGGACAGCTCTGTACAAGAGCAATAACTCCTCGATGTCCCTAGATGTACGACGGCCAGTTGTTCTAGTATAATTCAGGAGATTCTTCCAGACGCTATGGATCCCTGGAGACACTGCAAGGCAAAAGCTGCTTCTAGGGCAAGTTTGAGTGAGGCCCTGGAGGCAGGTCCGTACCGTACACAGCCACATATAGGCACTCGTATCACACGGCTCACTCCAGAGCTGCCGGGTGTAACTACAGCAGCCCCAGGTCCCGCCATGTCCCCACGACACCACCTCCTGTCGCCTCGCTTCTCTTCCACGTCGTTACGCTACTGCTGCGGGCTGCCAAGAGACCAGCGTCCTCCTTTACCCGCCCGTTCCCCGCAGCGCACCGTGGACCATGGATGCCTTAGTTGTAGACGCAGCTCTCCCCGTCGGTGAGGCAGGAGGTACAGCAGCTTGGTGCAAACCGCGAGGGTGCTGCCGGTGACGAGGTGCAAGGCGGGCGGGTGGAGGAACGGGGGTCGGTGGGGCACGGCACGCTGCATCGCGCGGCACAGCTGTTTATCCCTCTTTACGCGACAGGGTTGGCTCCGTCCGTGACAACCATCACATTTTCTGAAGAGCTGTGCCAGCCCCTGTGGGAAGAGGTAAAGTTTCAGGGCTGCTGTTAACACTGGATTTTTCTGCTTTCGGAGATTCCAACAGAGACACGCTTAGCAGTGTTACAGGATTCAAGGCATTGCCAAGCACCAGGAATCCTGCTATAACAGTTCTTGACCCGTGTATAGTATTTCCTGATGTGGCAATTAAAAACTAGCAACTAGAAAAACAGAAAATGTGGAAAAGAGAGCCAGACTGAGTAATGTATGAAAGATGTTGTGGAACTAATTAATAGGTTGTATAACGTACCACATTGCACCCGGTATGACATATCCGTAAGTATCTGGATAGCGATGCAGCTCAACTCTTTTTGGCACTGCTGCGTATTTACAATCCAAGTTTACTTGGAATAAGCATTGCAAAACAACTGTACTTAAATAAGAACAATATGTGAAATCCTGGTCATGTACTATTGACTTCAGTGAACCCAGAATTTCATCCAGTATGCTTATATTGTACAGTGTTTCTGGTTAGTTGAGTAGTCAAGGTAATTTCAAATGTTATTTATGGCTTTTGCAGGTGTTGCTTATTACCTGCACGAGCACATATTGTTCCTTGCATAGCGACCAATACTGTAAAGTCTAATACTTTAATCCAAGTGACTAAATGGGCATATTGTAGCATTTTGCAGAGACTAACTTTGCAGACTAGGATTTATTCAAAACTTTATTTCTTGAAGTTGCCTTGTTCATTGTAAAACCCGTGATTTCTTTCCCCCAAAAAGGAGAGCCCGTACCCGACCCACTTCTATGTCAAAAAGCTGTTTAATAATCTCTTTGTACTAAGCCTAATCTCGTCTGTCAGTCTTGTTATCGCGGAGAAGAGTGGGCATTTTTCACTGCGGTGTATTACGCGTGCTTGCCTGACGCTGTCAAGCCTGTGCAGAGATGGCAGAGTCTGACATGTGCTTTGGCTCAGCTCAAGATAAGGCTGCGGATGAGGCGGTGTCCCTTTGCTGCCCAGAATTCAGAGAATGTGGCTGTTTGGAAGAGCACATTTTTGGCAAGCTGCAGTAAACCTTTAACGGGCTGTGGGATGCCCTGCTGCTTGCGTGGAGCAAAGAAAGAATCAGACGAACAAAACTTATCTGGCTTTGAGAGAGGTAATTTCAGCAGCTGAGCAGCAATTTTTCTTTATTACCTTTGGTTTGCCCTGTTGAGCGCTCCAGAGTGTCAGCTCTGTTAAATGACTGGAAATGAAATGAGATTATGGAAGTCTGAGTTTGGAAATAGCTGGGGAGCATCTCAGTGTCAGCTAAATCTAATAGCAAACACGTTAGTACGTCCTTGAATACAGTTCTGCCTTTCATTCTCTGGGGAATTCAAGCAATTCAGTGCTTGGGGAAAAAAAAAAAAGTGTACCTGGAGATTGGTTAGTATTGGGACTGAATGAAGGATTTGCAGAGCAAATCTTACGAAGCGTCACGACTTGACCAGGAGACAGCTTCACAGACTGTAAACCGACCAAGCCGGTATCCTCCGTGGCTTGGGCGTGCTAACACGTATGAACCAGTAAATTAAAGGTGCTCGGGGGTTGTATCAGCAGCAGCCTATCCAAAAAACCACATACCTCGTCTTCTGCCATCGGAGCTTGTAGCTCTGGGTCTTCTCTCTGGTGGTGATGGGATGGGATGGAACACACCCCACTGGGTCTGGCAGTCTGTCTGGGGGAGACAGCTGGACATACATACATGGATCACCCCCACTACATGAAAAATGTGGCATTAATATTTTTTTTCCTGGAAGGAAAAGAGGAGTCATTGCTTTGGGGAGACAGGTAATATGTAGAAATCACTAATAACAACTCAATAGCAAGAAAACGTAATAACCTGACCACCTCTTGGCTAGATTTCATGACTCTTAGAAAAGGGCCAAAGGAAGATTTTCAAACATGTTCAGAATTCAGTTAATTCTGCTTACATGAGCGCTGAAATAATTTTTATTCACAATTTTTTACTCATAATTTGATAGAAACAAAGATAGGACATCCCAGAGGGCTTTTGAAAATCTTGACATGAACTTACAAATTTTGCCACACTTTGCATGGTCTTCCCTTATATTATTGCACATTTCTGGCTCCCAAAACCAATACAAGCCTACCCAGGACTACAAGGGAGAGACCTGTTAGAAATGAAAAAGCTGCAAAGGGAACTAAAGTGATGATGCCACACAAGTGGCACTCTGTCACAGGTACTGTCTTACCCTGAGTGCGTAACTTCACCTCTGAAATGCTCTAAAAAATCTTCTTGTCTGCTTATAAGCTTCTGTTAGGAAGGATTAAATGTTTGAGCAGCCGTAGCGCAGGCGTCACCAGATTGCTGGCTCGGTCTTCGTTACAGGTTGTCGTTCACAGAGACTATTTAAACCATGTAATGTCTTACTGCAAAAAACCCCCCATTTTACAACAGGTTTATTAAAAATTAGTTGGTAGAGAGCAACCAAAAAACATAGGCGGTGTTTGAGCGAAGGCTCTTCCTGCAGGGAGACCCCCACCAAAGCGTGTAGAGCAAGCTGAGCTCAGCTACGTGTGTTGAGGTGGTGCATATGGAGTGGAGAGGTTGGGTCCCCAAGCATGCACGCCACGGTGGAGGCGATGGGTGAGCGGCAGGATGGCGTTGGTGAGCATGTCTTGACTGTTTGCAACTCTTCTGGTAGCAAGGAGGCTTCAGCTGCGTGAAGGTGGTGGTGGAGCAGAGGCAGGTTGCATCTACGTGCAGATGGTCTCAGGCTGCTGCAGCAGTCCCTCGGGACCTGCTGCAGACCCCTGCGCCACGTGCTTCAAGTTGTCTGTAGGTTTCTCCTGACACTCACGTGGTCGTGGTTTGGGTGCCGTCAAAGCCAGCATCGCTGCCGCTGCCCTTGTGTAGGGTGTGGGTTGCATGCCTGGATTGTGGTGGCCATCTCCTGTGTCCCCAACAGGCAGACAGGGAGCTGCGGTTGTGCCTGAGGACCCTCCACACCTGGTGTCCTGGTGGGAAGCACTCTGGAGATGCACGTGCAGTGCTACGGGCAGCCCCACGGAGCCGTGCGTTGAGTGACAAACCACATGCCCAGGGTGATCTGCTTCGGGTCCTTCACGGGATGATTTTGGTGTTAATTTATTTCCCTTGCTGCCCCACGTAAGCCATTTGCTGCATTTTTGAGATGAACGAGGCCAAGCCCAGAGTGAAAGAAAAACGTGAAACTGAAGTATGGTCTGCAAAGTATTGGTGTTGGGCAAGATGTGTTAGTACTTGAGGTATGTAGCCCGTGGAGGGAAACCAATCTTGATCTATGTCAAAAGCTGCTCACTGAGGTTAGCTGCATACAGTCAGTCCCTGTGTGACTTCTTGGCCCGTGTCTCCCAATTTACGCATTGCAAACGTGTTGGGTGCAGTCCCAGCCCCGCGCGAGCCGACGGTGAAGCTTGCGATGACTTCCATCAGGGCAGCTCTCCTCCAAGCACGCCCCGGCAAGGGAGCAGCGCAATCGCCCCAAGAGCCTCTGGGAGCCGAGGGCTGTCGTTAGGCAGCTATCAGTGGCTGTGGAGATTAGAATGAGACACATGTTTACTCTAAACTGAATCTGGATAAGCTTTTTTTTATTAGCACGTTGCTGTGTCCTTGTTGCTGGCCTGGGAAATCCCAGTCCCTCCAGTAAAGGCTGCCTCCGGCGTGTGCTGCCTGTTCTCTCCAGCCCTGCTGTACTGGGGTGTTGTACAAAGGTGCTACGTGAATCTTTCTTGATTTAAAAAGTAGCTTCGGAGCTATGTTTCTGTGAATATTTCCTTCTTTCTTTTTTTTTTTTTTTATTTTCCCCAAACGCTTGTGCGGAAACTAGTTTATTGTTGTTGGGGATTTCACTGCTTTTTGGTTTTTTTAGGTGGAAGTCAAATAGTGAACTTTATTGCTTGAAGCTTGATTTTTAATCAATAGAAATAGAAGTGAAAATCTCATGTTATAAAGGAATAAATACATTTTAGTGCTTTAGGAATAGGAAAAAATATTTTTCGACTTAATTACCATATGTTTGCTTAAGAAAACAACTGTGCAAACCAAGAAGAAAGGGTTTGATGTACGGGCCGTAAAGTTGGCAGTATTAAAAGCCGTGGATGTTTTGGCAGGTATAATGTTGTGTGTCGGCATGGCAATTCCAACACTTGAAATGAAAACAAAGAGGTTGCAGGAAAACTTTTTACAAGTTAGAACATACTCCTGCCTCTTAAGCGATGAGAAGGTGCATTACAGGTAGCAGGCACAGATCAGAAAACTCTGCCTAATTTTGTTTAGTGTCTTCTGCTGTCTTCATCACCCGGGTATCTGAGTGCCTGCCAAGGAGCGCAGTAACTTGCCCGGCTGCTCGCTCTCAGTTATTGCTCAGCTTCTTCCTCACAAGAGAAGCTGCAGAGATGCTGAAGATGCTGTTAGAACTTTTAAAAAGTGTTGGTTTTGCTCGGAAACTAAGCCTTTATATGAGCCTGTTTTCTCTTTTGTCACATTCTGTGGATAATTTAGTCTCCTCTCCTAGTGGTGTAGTAAACGTTGATGATGTATTGTGAGCAGTGTCAGATGATACCGGCTTCTGACTATCACTTAGAGGCTGAAATAATTTTGGTTTTGAAGTCATTCTTGTTCAAACCAGTAGGCTTATCCCGCTCAGGTTCTCCTTTGCTGCCCTGCGATTTCCCCAAACATCTGGAAATGAGAACTTTGGAGTTGGAAACTAACCTGTGCCTTGGCCGGGGCAGCTCCTGCCAGGCGTGGGGGGACGTGGGGTCTTCCTTCTCCCCCAGCAGCCGGGCGGCACGGCCCCGAGGCGTGCTGAGGAGGAGAGCAGATTTGCTTTCCCTCCACTGGAGGAGTGACGCCCAGCCGGCCGCCGCGCGACGGTAGCACAGCAAAGGCTGTCGTGGGTCCGGCTCGGTTCACACGAACCCCACGCCGAGAGCAAAACACCAAGCGGTTTGAAATCTAACCCAAACCGTGGTTGTTGGAGATGATCATTGTCGTAGGCGTGCTGCGTTATGGATGTTGCCGTGGGCTGACACAAGCGCCGGCACTTACGTTCGGATGTTCCCGCTGTTTGCGCAGTGTCATGGATGGAGGAGACCGTGGTGGCCAGGGAGCAGGGTTTGGTTTGTCTTCTGCCTATGGGACCACGGGCGGATCACGTAGCTCTGCATCCTCCTGCCCCCTCAGCCCTGCCTAGACTGGGGGCACT
Source organism: Aviceda cuculoides (assembly GCA_035590195.1). Classification (NCBI taxonomy): domain Eukaryota; kingdom Metazoa; phylum Chordata; class Aves; order Accipitriformes; family Accipitridae; genus Aviceda; species Aviceda cuculoides. The sequence continues at coordinate 27,064,223 of JAVJGG010000005.1, forward strand.
GGGGGCCACTGGAAGCCTCTCTTCCCCCACTGTGGAGTGATTCCTGAAAAAAGGACCCAGGAAAGGCTTTTGGCACCACTGCTTTGCCTGTCGCGCAGGTTGCCCCGGTACAGCTGGCCTTGCGGGGAGAGCTGCGTGGCCGAGGGCTTGCTCGGGGTGGCGTGCACCCGTGTGGGTCAGTGCTGGTGGCACCTCTCCTCCTCCTCCTCCTCCTCCCTGGGACCCCCTGCCTGGGATCCGGGTGCCGGCACTGGCTGCGGGCACAGGGAGTCACTGCCGGTTCCCTGGTGCAGGGCATGCCCGATGCAGCGTCCCTGGTTTTTACATCAAGGCGAGGTGCTGCCCCCCGATAGCAGAGACTCACCATAACGTGCTGTGCCGCCGCCTCCCCAAGGACGCGACGCAGGGCCCTGGTCCACGGGCAGCAGCGTGAGCAGGCTCGGAGCCTGAGGAGATCCAGGATTTATGAGGCTGTAGGTGCAGGAGCCCACCTCTGGCTCCCCTCAGCGTGTCTTCTCCTCCCTCTGGGGTGGCTCAGCAGGTCTCCGCTCGGCCGGCCCGGCAGCACCGCGGCAGCTCAGGACCCCTGAGCCGGGACCAGCGTCTCCGCCGTCGGCAGCAGCCGGGGCGGCCGTGGGCCCCTGCTGAGCCGGGGGGCCGGCGGCCGTGCAGCACCCTTCTGCCCTGCCGGCAGCAGGCCGGCACCAGCCGTTTGATATTGGAGCTTTGCGGGTGTATATTTCGACCCAATGAATATTTAAATAAATACAGGAATATAGGCTGTGGGGGAGAAGGCCGAGTGCCTTCCAGGGACAGAAACACTCCTCCGGGGCAGCAAAGCCTGTCCTGACTTAGATGCGAAAAAAGCAAAATTTCCCCCAGCGCAGTAAAGAAAGAGGCTGAATAAATCATGTGTCGGTCACACGAAAAGCTGTAGTCTGAGAAGGTGACTTTACTCGAGTCCCTGAGACCACTCGCTGCCTCAGTGGCTGGGCCCAGGCTCGAAAAGTCGTGAAGTCTCCCTGGTGCTGGTGACAGGAGGGGACAGAGGATCAACGAATTCTTGTATGTTGTGAACTGCTTCAATACAGCGTCCGTATATACAACCTATATACACCATAGGGTAAAAAAAAAAAAAAAAAGAAAATTAGAATTTATGCAGCTTAGAGTTTTAGTAATTACAGATTAATTACAGCTTAAGTTGTGGTTAATAATAATAAACCAGTTACGATTGGTTTGCTATCCTAGCTCATGCCAATTTGAATTAACGTCCGCATGTATTTTTTTTCTTTAAGAAGGTGAATCGTTAATGTTTGATGTACACCTGTGAATACACTTTGTAAAATGTTTCCAGTTAATTCAATGACCACAGTCAATATTTACGAAATCCCGTTTTGGCCAAAACCAGAAGAATGGAGCTATAATCGGGTCTAGGGAAAAATGTCAGAACAATGTTCATCTCACGGGTAGACCTGAAATTGATTTATAATAGCAATACATAAGAAATTAGGTGAAGCAATGAGTATTCATGAAGTTTTCAGACTGGTGGTAATAATCTGTCAACAGCTGCGGTAGAGATCATGAAGTGTACCCTAAGATAAGTCTGTGTTAGGTGAGCAGCAGCTGCTATGTGGTACAGTAGCTGTTCAGGCTAAGGCATGCCTTAAAGAGTCCTTCTGTGCCATGTGGAGATGGGCAGAGTCATTTCAGCCGCTCCAGAGAGGTTTTAAGAACATGAAAAGGCTTGGAATGCTTCCCTACCCCTCCTTCCATCCGCAGCAGGCTATAATTTATTTTCTTCTAATCTCTGTCAAGGAAGAGGAGGAGAACCCTTGGTGCTTACCCCACAGAGGTGAGAGGTGCACAGAGCAGCCACCCTTCAGCCGCCACCTGAACTGGTGGACACGGGGGCCGTGGGTGGACGCCGCAGCGATGCCAAGCGGTTGGGGTGCTTCTGCGCTCGCTTCTGCAAAGACTTTAACCACCGGCAGCATGGTTACTCTGCCCATTGTGTCCCTTGCGGCCACCAAATTTAGCAGTCTCCTCTTTCCCGGCCCTCCCCTGCCCACCCAGAGCTGCCCTGCAAAGCCCCTGAGGTCCCGAGCACCATGGGGGTCCTCCTCCCGGGCACCCCATTTCACACAGCCCGGGGGACTGGGCGCAGAGGGCAGGAGAGGGCTGCACGGCTGCCTCGGGGAGGGTATCGCCTCGCTGGAGAGGTAGAAGGTGCTACGGAGAGATGAAGCAAAGCATGCTGATACTAACAGAATCAGGCAGAGCCTTGAAGTACTAGGTCCATTTTACTCCTCCTCATCTCCAGACCTGATTTCCAGGAGAAATTGGAGAATTTGAGCGCAATTTTACCTTGTAGGCATTTCTCTTGCTTGATATTGAATCCTGGGTGATGTTGAAGGATCAAATACATTGCAAATTATGTCTCCTACACCTATTTTCATATGCTTTCTGTCCTTCCTTAAAATCCACCTCCTGACCTTTACTGCGGTTCCTTTGCAGGGTCCCTCGGGACAGCTGGTCGGGTCTGTAACCAAACCTCCCGCGGCATGGACAGCTGTGAAGTGATGTGCTGCGGGAGAGGCTACGACACCTCCCGCGTCAGCAGAATGACAAAATGCGAGTGCAAATTCCACTGGTGTTGTGCTGTGCGCTGCCAGGACTGCCTAGAAGTGGTAGATATTCACACCTGCAAGGCGCCAAAGAGCGCTGGCTGGATCTCCCGGACATGACGCACAGGCTACTGATGCTTGAGGACCACAGCCTTTGCCCTTCCCGGTCCGTGCAGGGAATGCGTCCGAGGTCTTCTCTACTTTTACGCCACTTTTGCCTTTGTCTTTCATTGCACAGAAGCTGATGAATAATTAATACAAACTCTGCGGCATTTACATCCCATTTCTGCATGACAGCGTTGCTGCGGAGTTGTCTGTGCATAAACTCATGCAGCTCTGGAAGGACGTACTTCTGCCGGGACTCTTCCTACCAACACGTAACTCTCCTCCGGACTCCTTGAGGCAATTAATTCCTGCCATCAGGAACACAGCAAGACGTGAAGATGGGGCATTTCGTACAAAACCACCAACAACAACTGCATGGGCTGAGCTTGCTCAAGCATCTTCCAAGGGATCTCGTGCTGGTCACAGTCGTGCCCTGGATACTGAAGCGCTTGGGAGTTTGAGCACTGGTTGGTCATTCCTCCATGAGAGAAAATTTGGGGCCAGGCTGGGTGAAAGGCTTTACCAGAGGGGTGTTTGTCCATCGCCGTTGGACTGGAGTTTGCGGTGAGGTGGCCACCGGAGGCCACCCTGGCCACCGTTAGCATGCCGCAGCTTCCCGAGGGGCAGAAATTGGCCCACGGCGAAAAGCAAAGGAAACTGCAGGAGATGTATTCAACCACAACATTTTCATAAGCTATTAAAGAGTCAAAGCAAATGTCTTAGCTATGTATTTGTGAAAAGTTGTCTTAAAAGCTTTTAAAAGGTCATTAATATTAACTGCTGAGTTTTTTTGTGATCTGAAGGATTAAAGAGATTTGTTTCTCAGCCTAGTGAGAGCTGGGTGTAGGACACTCAGCTACCCAAGGACAAAGTTTCCTATTTTTCACTTACTGAATAAGCAGAAAAACATTTGCAGAAAGCTGATGGAGAACGAAGTACCTTGTCTCGGTAAAGATCGGGTTTCTAAAGAATCTATATCAACTTCAATGTTCTTTTAAATTTAATAAACCTATTAAAGGTGTTCAGAATGATACTTTCCATTCAGATGGGGACTTCCAAACAAGATTTTCTCTGAATACTTTCTGCAAAAACTTACACCTATGAGTAAGGGTCCATTGGCCTTTGATGGAGGCAGCTGCCTCCTGCACAACGTGGCAGGTTGTGCCAGGTCCATTATGCCTGGCTGGGATCAGCCCAAAAAACCAAAGTGCTGGAAAGATGTGCAGGCTCACGAGGCCCCAAAATCGCAGCCTCGCTGGAGAGGAGCAGAGACCAGCCACTGAGCCAAGATGAAAGATGGGTCCTGTGCCGGTAAGTCTAATAAGGCTCTGGAAAAGCACCCGTGAAGTGCAGAGACAGGCAAGGTAATGAAAAAATAACGTAGGAAAAGGAGGTTGAATGGGTGATAGAACATACTGTAGATGCAGGTAAAATTTCTGTATGAAAATGAAAAAGACTGCAGGAACCCCAGCAGGTACGAACAGTGCATGAAAAAGTAATATACAAGTTGCATACTGTGGCAATTAAGTGAGTAGTCCGTTATGTTTGGGTTTTTTTTTTTTAAAGAATATTTAAAAAGAACAGGGGTTTACATTCAAAGGTCTTGAGGGCAGTCATTTACATCTGAAAGGCTTTGGAAAAAGTTTGTATCATTAAAATGGGCAAGTCATCTCCAGAAGTCACAGCTAGCATTAAAAGATCAGGAGGATCCAGAAAGGTATTTATTTGGACAATAAGATAACGTTTCCGTTACTGTATATGGCATTAAGGTAATTACCACAGCCAGAAGTAGGAATAATCACACTTTTGGATATAAACCAACTGCTGGTGGGACTAGCCCTGTCAGCACGTTAGTGTACAGTGTGCATATTACACACACACGCACATGCAGCGTGTATATACGGACACACGTTCAGTTTGGTGGTTATACTGTTGGCCTCATTACTGCTGGCAATTCTGGCTCTGGGCTGGATAAGGAAAATTCCATACCTGATTGTATTGAAAGGTGAGCTCCAAGGAGAATTTTTATCAGATTTCATTGTGAAAATAAATCTGCATATTGTTCATAGTCTGAGCCACATCACATTTTAAGCCTTAAAGAACTTCAAAGCAGTGTAATATTTTTTAATTTTTTTGTGACAGGTTTTTTTGAAAGATTCAGGGACCCTATGAGTAGTCTGCAAATTCCCCATGTAATAAAGTTGAAAATATTTCAGTGTTCTGGAAAAAAGGAAGCCTCATTCTTCCAAGGGAACTTGTTCTAGGCAGTTGAATAAAAAGTAATGAAATCAGAACACTTCTTAACTAACTCCAGCATTTGGTTAATACACCAGAAAACAAACCTACCTGAATTCTGCAGTCCCAGGCAAAGTGTTTTGGGGTCATTGTATTAAAGGTGGAACTTCTATTCCACCACCTGGTCCTCCTCCACCAAGGTACATCTTCTTGCGCCAGACTTCCCCCTGGTCTCAGGGGCCTGTGGTTCCTGAAGGCTGGTCTTACCAGTAAGACCAGGAAGATGATGGCATTGAGTGCCCTGGCCTTTTCAGGGGCCTTTGTCACCAGCTCCCCTGCCCTGCTCAGCAGCAAGCCCACCAAAGGCGTGCACAGCAGGCTGAATTTTGTATTTCACGCAAGTGCCATATTAATAAGCTGCAATGCAATGCCTCCACCAAACTCCCTTCACCAGAGGAAAACCAGAATATTTTGCAGCACAACAAGTGTGTAACTGCTGAGCTGGCCAATTATTTTATTACATTTTTTTCTGTATTTATGATTTTTTTTAAAAAAAAGAGCTCGAGGTAGGCTTTGTACAGCTGTAAGCATTTCTGCTGCCTCTTCCATGAAGAAAGCACTCCTGGGAGCTTTTGCTATTTCTTATTGGGAAAAGATGCTCAGAGATGTAAATATTGCTAGGAAAGGCACCTCCTCGACCTTCAGCTAATCAAACAAAAAAAAAAAGGAAAAGAAAAAAAAAAAGAGAAGAAACAGAAATTGGGCAAGGCAAATGAAATAATCCTATATTTTGTTCTATGGAATAAATTTACTCATGTATTTAGTCATGAAGAGGAAACAGCTGTCCCTAGGTAGACACTTCAGTGTCAGAATAATATTAGCTGAGGCAAAAGGTTGTAGGATTTTTTTTTTAAATATGCAGTCCAATTTTCTTGAGGGAGTTCCCTTTAATTTGCTGCATGAAATCAGAATCTAGCAGAGCTCTGAAGTGCTGTTAGCCTGCCAAACTTTTTGGGATTCCTCCCTCCCCACTATTTTCTTTTTTAACAAACTTTACCCTAAAAAGCATGTTGAACTATTTTAGAAGAAATCTCACAAAAAAAGGTGCAATTTTCTTTTACCACAGAAAATGGGGAATGACTTTTAGGAATGGTGGTGTATGTTTGGGCACGTGGGTGTTGTAGCTCAAGAGACTGTTGTGTTGCTTCTTTTTTTCCTGCAAAACTAGCTAAACCCAATTTGTGCATCTCATCCTGACCTCCCATCCCTGTGTAACCTTCTCTGCAGATGTGGATCAGAAATAAAATACCGCATTTCTGGTGCTGTGCTACTCAGCTGCTGAAAGGCATCCAGTGATTTGTGATGCCCAAATCACACCTGCATTCGGGAAGCAGCCGGCAGTCCCTGCCTGCAGGCTTCATGCCCAGCCCCTCGTGGGACTTGGTGTATGGTGGGCAAAGGGAAAATGAACGTTTTACTGAGGATTAGTGAAGATCTGGGGCTGGGGGGGGTGCTTTCGCTAGTTAAAAATAGTTCTTAATCCAACGTGGCGGCACAAAGCGTACCAACGCTTGCTCGCCTCCACGCGTTGTGCCTCGCGCTCTTAGGAAGGGCTGCAGCCTCCACGGCCACCTCCGAGGGCAGAGGCGGTTTTGTGGCCACACACAAGAGCCTGCGGGTTTCTCCTGCCACTTCAAACGACACAAACGAACTTGTATTATTATCTGAAAGACAGCAGCAGCTCACAGGCTGTAACCGCAAATGTGTTTTGGCTTTTTTGTGTATAAAATCTCATTTGCCTGATTAAATGGATGCGACTTTGTAACGCGAGATCCTCTCTTGTGTGAAAGAAGCAGACGTGTACAAATCAATATACTGACCGCTCCTCCTTCGCTCTTCCAGGGCTGCCTCTCTGCTCCCTCGGCAGTGGGAAGCGGGCAGGAGCCCTGCGGGAAGGCGGGTGGGACGCGGGGCCGGGGGCCACCTTGCACACCGTGCCTTAACTACAGCCGCTGCGGCTTTCAGACCCTCTGTGCGGTGACAGCCACACCGGGTGTGAAGGGGGGGTTGTGCGAGGGGTGCAGTTTCCTTTGGGTGTTTACCTTCCGTAGGCTTCTGCAACATAGGAAAACTCCTGGTATTTTTCCTCCTCTTCTACTGGGGTGAGGACTTCTATGCCACCCTGCTGGAAAATCAGAGTCTGTGTATTCGGCGTTGATGCCAAATCACAGCGACCGATTAGCCACCAGAGAAAAACAACTGCCTTCCCCTCGGTGCGGCGCTCGCCTTGGAGCAGCTGTAAATCTATGGGGTGGGAGGGCCAGAAGCTTGACTTACCGGACACTGCTGGGCATCTCCTTCTTTTGTTCTACGCAGGTTAAAGAGAGAGCGTGCATCCAAATTGTATTAGGTTGTCTTTAAAGAAAGAAACGGGAACTGTTAACATTTGGAGTTAAAAAGCTCCCCCTGCCCCGAATCTGCGAACTGAAGGTTTGGATGAGTTATTATCTGAACCAGATTTCCAGAAGGCTCATCTCTGCACTAAGCCAGAGGCTTTCCATCACTATAATCACAGGCTGTGTTTGCCTTTTGATCTAAGCCATGCTGAACTTCACAGGAAACATGTCCGTGGCACAAAAGCCTACGGCAACAAACTCTGCCCGATGAGAAAGAAAATCCTTTTGTCTGACTTGCTTAGTCTCCCAGATGCCTAGAATTATAATTAAAACGAAAGATATATTTTCTAGATAAAATCCATGGCTCATTACTGCTTATAAGGGAGATGGATACTAGGAAGAGCAGGAATAGAATTGCACAAAGATATTTTTGAGTTCCTAGAAGTTCCCCAGAGTTGAAGGGAAGGATCTGACTCTTCCAGGAGTTAAGCATTCCTTTTTATCTGATTATTACAGATAGCAATTCCCACACAGATCATAATTCACATCATCTCTTCTTCTAACAGAAGGCCAAACTACTACCTTAGTTGCTGACAAACATGGGCATTTGTATACATGTATATACATATTAGGACCCAATCACAGCAATTTGTTCTTTTGAAATGTAGGGTATATAAAAATGAACTTTGAAAGGTTTTTGAGGTGGCTGGGAATAAGTGACACAAAAGCAGCACAGGACAAGAAGAGCTGACTATGCCTGATCCTTCTTATTTTCACCAACCTTAAATAATTCTGACAGCAGCATTGTGAGGCAAACAAATGAATATGATTATCCCTAGTTTTACAGCCAGAGAGACACAGGAGCACCTTCTGTGTGGCTGTTCTAGCAATTCAGATGCAAAGCCGAGAACACAAATATTGGCCCACTTCACACTTCCACATGCCATCCACTAGCAATCCACTCTCTAATCTTACGCCACATCCCACGTTAAATATAAGCCATACTAATGTCAACATTACATTGAATTGTTTTGCAGGAATAATGGCCACAGATGAAAAACCCATACGGAAATCCCCAACAGCAACACACCTCACCAGCTCTAACATTTAGCCGTGGGGCTCTCTGATCTTCGATGTCCTCCCTCAGGTCTCATTCTCATAGCTGGTTTCTCCTGGTGTGGGGCTGTCTTTTTTCCTCATAGCACAGCAGTGTTTGCTTTAATGCAGTACCATTGCTTACTTGGACAAAAATCTTTTTTCTATGTAGACTAGCGTATCTGTGATTAAGAGGGCAAAAAATAATGATGTAATGCATCTCCTGCTGTTAAGAAACACTTTCCTTTTATACCAGCTCCAACAATGGGAATTTTGTCTTTGCTCACTCATTTCCTCATTGATAAACAAACTTACCTGGTGGTGATCACAGTCCCCCAAGCTGCTCAGTATTTTTAGCTGCTCGGCATTTTTACAAGAATAGCAAAGTTGAACTGGCAAAGTGGCATTTTTGATCCGCTGCATTCGGGTTATACTTCCTCACCTGGGAAAGGAGATGAAAAAAACCCCAAAATCCTCGAGTCATCTGTAAGGATGCACTTTCAATTCTTGACAGCCAGGACTACTTACTTCAACTTCCAGATCAAATTCCTGATCATAGAGCTGGCTTCATGCATTAGCAGAGGTCTCTGCAGGAATTTCCCATTTACAGTGGCTACATTATAAATGAGTACTTTGTCTAAACCTCCCACAACACAAGGATAAGATTTCTGAGGTAAGCACTAATGGTGAAACACCAATGTCTCAAGCAACAGTTTATAATGCTGATGTTTAATCTGTACAGGAAAAAGTACCTGCTTTTTTGTACTTGAAAAATACTAGTAAAGCAATAAAAACTCAGCAAGAAATACGTAAGAGTATGCACTCAATGATCCCTCACTACAGGTGAATTGTCTTCAATTCTCTGCCATTACTTATGCTTTGTTCTGTAGACAGAGAACAAAGCATGGAGCTTCTGGAGGTACTAGAAACAGCAGCAGTGTGAAGAAAATCTGTCAAGTATGTGGACTTTCTGAAAATGTAAATGAGGATAAAACTGACCTCTGTGCAGGGATGGGAATCGGAAGCCCAGTGTGCCATCCAAACTGCCTGGAGAGCCTAAAGTGGCTTTAAGCAAGAGCTCCAACTTTCTAGAAGCTTCATCTAGACTGTCTGTAGTGGTGAGGGCTTCACCCTAATTGAACTTCGTAAGAAAAGGCACTGATACCGTTGCTTAATTGTAAAGTTATTAGTGTTTTTTTCAAGAACTGAATGGAAAGCAAAGCCCTAGCTGTGGTGAAGCAGATACACCACACATGTTTAAGAACACAAAGTACCATCTGACCTTTGAAGAAGAAGCCAAAAGACAGCAATGCTGCAATACACAAAAGTTTATTTTTAAGTTTTTCTTTTCTGAAGGCAAAATATAATAGAACCTAACATCAATGTATTTTGTACAACAAAACAGTTTTTATATGAGAACAGACAATCCATGAAGAGTTTTTAAGTCTTAGAACTGCTTCCCTTTTTTATCATGCTTTCTTGTGGTCAACAAAAAGTTGGCACAGAAGATGTCATGGCAGTCAGTCAGCGGGCGTGCTCCCTCAGATCCTCGTCAGCTGGTGCCACAGACTGGAGGGCAGGATACTTTCCACTTTTTCCATCACAAAATTTAAAGGGGCAAAGAGGGTGCTGAGAAACTGCAAAGAAATCAGATACACATTCAAATCAAAATCCAGCAGACAATACACCTCAAGAGAAAGCTGTCCAGTAAGACAAGAAACTCCTGCTGTGTTCCTCTGTAAAATCCTCCAGCATGATAAAAATCATATAATTCACATATAAAGACTTTCTGCCAAATTCTGAGCCTTGCATATACATATTTCTGGATTTTGCAATAAAGAAAGCAAGAGTCCCATTTTTATGAAGATCAAAGACTACAAAAGTTTTCACACATCACACATCCTAGATTAAGGCTCATACTGAAGCTGCTAAAAGCTCAAACCAAAACCTACTGAAGGGAAAGAGAAGCTTTTTCATAATGGCAGAATCTGTCAGACCCCAAAGCGTGTCTTTAGATTCAGGTTTAAAACGGTTCTGGGTTATCTACAGATCTGCTATATACACTGAGGCGTCACTAACTGGAATTTATCTTAACATCCTCCCTCTATTACAGTACACAGTCGGCAATGTTGAAAGAGGTTTCAATAAATTAATGTTAGGACAGGCATATGTGACAAAAATCAAGCGAATAGAGACCATTTTATCACAGGAAAAAACCACTGCCAGCTACACATCTCAGAACTCAGGTACTCAAAGCACTCCCAAAATTTTGGGAAATATATATTAACTGTGCTTTACATGAATGCAATTCAATTGTACACATTACATAGAGCTATGCTGGGGCCCTGTACGTGTATGAGAGAGTACAGTAATATGCAAAGTCAGCCACCTCGAGACCGTGAACCTAGCGGCTTCTAACCATTTAGACAGATGCAACTTTGCTAAAAACAAAAGAGTTCTGTTTGGAGCTGCAAGAAGTTTGTGTTTCAGTTACTGCTTGCAGTCAGCACAAAACATACAAACTCCGCTTACTGCACTGATGTGTATATGAAGTCTGTTTGGTAGGTCAGTATTAAAGCAAATCTGGCGCTCCACGTGTTCTCTTTTTGCCTGAAAGAACTCTCTCTCCTGACAAAAGAAAGCATCGGACATATATATATAAACACACTTATGTCCATTTTCATGTTCTGAATTTGTCCCATATATCTTTAGGCACTTAAAAGATGCAGATGTGGGGGTCTGGTCCCCCTGTAGTCACTGAAGAGAACTAAGCACTTCCAGAGAGTAATTCTACCCATCCCAGGACCAGAACTGCCCTTTGAAATTGTCTCTCCTCTCTCTACCGCCCACTGCAAAGGGAGCCGGAGCGGTCGGGCTTTGTCTTCTCCCATAAAGCAAGGAGGACTGTGGCACAGTGCGGGCTGCTGGCCTGCCCCAGCCATGCTCCTGAACTGGTAGCCCAGCTCCCGACGCAGTTCTGGCCCATGCCAGTCAGTCTCTCCTCTGCAACGCCCAAGCAGAGTTTGGGGACAGCACAGTGCAGGGAGAGTTCTCAGCAGCCAGCAAGGACAGGGCCATCCTGCCTTTGAAGGGAGGAGAGGTTAGAGGTCCAGACATGAACTGCGTTGTGTCACTTGCCTTTGGAGCCACAGAACAAACAATATTTTATCACTTTATACAGATACGCTCTTGGTCTCTAACTTAGGCCCCTAAGTACCTGAAGTTAAGTATGAAAAATGCAATTTCAAAAATTTTTACAGGTCTGTGTGCTGCTGAAACACAGCTATATATGGCAAATGTATTTAAAACATTTCAAAATTTCAATATCCAACAGCCAGAGATTATAACCATTTCATGGTATCAAGCTAGAAAATACCTGCAGTTTCACTGTTTACCAAAATGGGCTCTGTACAGAGTTCAACTGTAAGAATGTTTGATGTTTACGATGCTTATGCATTTTAAAGGCAATAGTAAGCATTCAAATTCTTTTCTTCCTCTTGGACATGTTTGCATACAATGAAGAGACCACATCGTGGACAACTTGTGCATCATGGGAAAACCAGGTAACAGCATCACAGCTTATGACAAAATAAGAGATTTTGTCATAAGCACAGGTCAAAGAAGAAATTTCTAACTGAAGCTGAGCAGAGTATTTCAGATGTAGTGCTAAAGGTCAAGCTGTATAACGTGAATCACAGCTGAATTAATGTAACACTGACCTACCTAATCTTAGAGTTTGCTATTACTGTTTCAAGTGGCTTAGCCCAAGTAGAAGCATTCCCTCTGGTTAAGTTGTTTAAATAAATACAAACCTTTAATCTTGCCAAATGCAAAAGGCTCACTAGAGGATATTTTCTGCTTTTTGAGTAGCACTTCATCTATGTGGCAAGCTTGCACCATCACATCTCCTTGAACAGAACACAGCTTTGTAACCAGTACAAATTACGTACTTGTTAAATCAATGAAACAAGAATAATTTGCCTGACAGTAAGTTTTATTGGAATTCATAGGAATTTTGTTGCTGAAGTAGTCGATTGTATCCTGTAACAAACTCAGCAAAGTATCTGTAGCTTAACATGAGCCAAGTTTTTCTCCACTTGTAAAATTAGTTGGTCTACAAAATACATTTAAATTCATGGATAGCAAAGCCTGAATTACTCGAGGTCCTTTGCTGACAGCAAGAGGTTCAGGATGCCACCTACTCCCTTGTACGAGCCCATGTAAACAACATCTGTGCTGGGGCTGTGCTGGAGCCCTTGGAAAGCTCCTGGTGCTCCTTTCCTCAGACACCACTGGCAGATGCCCATCTGGCTTGTTTGCCACATGGTACCACCCAGGAAGGCTTAGTCTGCATGATATGGGTTTTTTAAATTTATTTTTTTGCCTGTCCTTTTGACACTGACTGTTTTTCTCCACATGGAACATTAAAAACAGCACTAGCAGTAGAGTAGGAATTGAGGGTGGCAAAACTGGTGATGAGAGACCTGTAAAAAGTTTGCTATTATTATTTCGTATTTTAAAAGAAAACTATCAACCTGTCTATTTCAAAGTTGGCAGAAAGCAGCTTTCTGGGAGCACCTTCTGAATTGCACCATTTGATTAAAACAGATATGCAAAAGTATCTTTGCAAGCTTTTCCACTGTGTGGTTGGTGTCTCCATGGAGGAACTGACTATTTATTGCTCAGTCCCTCTGACTGGATCTACATGTTCCATGCCTCAACGTCTGTAGAGGTCCAAGCAAGATGAAATATCTCCTTGGGTAAACTTGTTTGCTGAACTGAGGTCTCATCCATCATACAGGAAATATTGAAATAGATCATGTCAGTGATCTCAGGCAAACAAAGCAATCAAATCAGAGAAAAATTGTTTTTTCTGAAGCTTCACTCATTTAAAAAATTTACCTGGGCACTACACTTTTAGACGCAACTGTTGACTCGAATGACATAGTGACCCCCTTGTCAATACAACTCTCGATTTTATTGAAGATCCATTCTTATTACTACCATGTTGTGAAAAGACCTGCACTTACATATTTTAACAATTTCGCAGATATTGTTGTATTTCTGCATGACAATGAAATAAATTCAATACTACCAACACTGTGCTGACAATTTTATCCAAGCCATGCAATCAGGAATTTTTTCTGCTTGTATTCCTATCTTAAGTAACTTCCAACAGCCTTTTGTTGGAAAGCCCAGCAAAAATTAAAAGCACAAGCTACGAATATGCTTCTCCCTAACCGAGTGAAAATGCTAAGATCTACTGTCATTTTAAAGTTACTTATATTCAGTCTCACAAAATGATCAAAGTACAACTGCATTCTTTCAATTTCATTATGGGAAGATACAAGTTTACCAGGTACAACATTACAGAATTGGCTGGATGCAGTTGGGAATATCTAAACTTGCTGCTGAACTGGCAGGCACCGTTCAGAGCAGGTTCTGACTCTAAAACATGGGTGCACTGATGGAGTTTGGTGAATTCCATCCTATGCTGAACCTCCCAGAAGAGGAAACTAGCTTTAAAATACCTTTGACCTCTGCATTCAGTGGGAGAATGCCGGCTACCCTGAGGGACTGTCACAGTGGCACATGCCACCTCTGGCAGTCTCACATGTGGAGGAGGTCCTCAGCACTCAAGGGCTTTTTCTGCCTTGAAGAACCCAGTGTCTGGGTTAATGGGCTATGGAAAAGGTGCAAGAAGATGCTACCTGGAGGACAGGTCAAAGCCAGTTCCCAACACCAAATCATGCTAACCTATTCAGTTTTTGTGAAATATGGTAAATATCAACCTGCAGTAACATAAGCCTGGGCCATGATGGTGATATTACATCTATGCAATGCTTTTGGGATTGGCAGGCATAAGAGAAGGAATAATTTTGACCTATTAAAATTAAAGCATATATACAAAGTTTCACAGTTTAATATACCACATCACAATGACTACCAACCATACAGGAAGGCAATTCAATGCACATAACCACAGCAACAGTGAGCACATTCATCTTCTAGCTATTTACGAAATTAGTTATTTATGAAACGATCTTCCCTAAAGCTGAAAGCGAAGAGCCAGGGCTGGCCAACCTCTTCTGTACTGTTCTGATACAGCTGCATTTCAAAGAGATGTCTACCATGCTTTTCTTCAATCTTGTACACCTGGGCTACTTTTTCCAGAGGAGACAACAAAATGAGCCTTCTGAATCAAAGCCTTTCTACGAGCTACTAAACGAATGTCACAGGCTTAAATTCTGCCCTTCCCCATGTACAACAAAAACTCAGCTGCTGCATGTAGTAGTTACAAAGATTAAGATATGGCTAAAACAAGTCACACTACATGTTAACTGACACACTAACTGCATCCATAAAGGTTCAGAGATCTTGAGTAATCTTGCCAACTTTATGCACATAATGCAGCCCACATTTTAATTCTATTTGTCTGCGCTTATTTTACTAACTGGGAACTTTACCTGCTCTGACATACAAAACTTAATAACCACACACAGAGTCTTGGGGTATCTATTCTATTAATACCAATGGCAGCTGCACTTACACATCAGTGAAATAGATCCCTCTGGTCTGACTCCACTCCCCAAAAGGCTTTGGAACCTGCAAGCTCCAAACCACAGAGAAACAATTACTAACGTACCACCAGTGCAACTTCTGGTATCTCTGGTTGATTGCGGTCAGCAACCAAAGCCAGGTGAGTTAAAACCCGTGAAAACATGCTACCAATTTTCTCCAATTCCAGTAGCTCACCGCCTGTAGCAAGAGCACTAAGTACAAAATCTCATCATGCTGCCAGCTTGAGATATATTCTTTGTTCAGGATACAAGGCTGAGAAGCACAGGAACAAGGCTAACAGGGACAGATTTGGGGTCATTAACTATGACAGTATCAGAAAACTGCAGATTACATTGAAAGAGCCCCCAAACAAGGGTTTGTTTTGAAGCATTTCAACGACTTGATGAAAAAAATTTAAAAAAAGCTTTAAAAAGAAGTCTAAGATCACACGCCCAAGTTACACACTTATTGTCGACCAAATGCCTACATATACACTCAAGAAACAAGAGAAAGTAATAATATTTCAGGTAAGTTTCAACGCTTTTGTTGATAGAAGTAGTATATTTTGCTACAGCTAATCTTATTTTCTGTCTTCTAGAGCTAATGAAAGAAAAACCTTGATGCAAGAACTGTTGCTGTACCAGACCTCTATCACTCACAAGCCTGGGTCGTAGAAGACCTGGTTCACCTGCAAAGGGAGTCTCTCGCCATTTGCAATGGAGTTTGAGAAAGTACTTACAATCTGGAATTTGTCAAAGCCTTTCAGCCTTGCCTCCTCCACCTCATTCCCTATGCCCCCCAAATCAAAAGCACTAAAAACAAGGCCAGGAGGCTATTTTGGAAACACAAGACCTACAAGGGATACAAATGTATTCGAGAAAATACATTACAACAGAGGATATTCAGTATTTCCTGGAGAAGGAGACAGAGTTTTTGTTATCACAGAACTTTTCTTTAAGTGGATTTTCCATATCCTAGCACACTGGAGCAGTGATGTTCTTAGTTTTGCAAAGAAAAAAGCATGTTTCAGCATAATTCACGGCCCTTCCCCCTCATCCTCCAACATTTATTAATCCTTGGTGGATTAAAAAAGCAGAATTAGCAGAGACTTCCCTAGATGTAGTAAAGAAAAGTTGTGAGGCAAATATTGAGAGTACTTCCTTCATGGCAGTTTGGGGAAAGAACACAGAAATTTGCCCTGGTTAACAGTACACTCTATTTCTGCTCATACTAAGAGCTTCCATTGCACTGGAAAGCACGACACAGTCATTACAGCTCTACACAAAACAAAGGGGTTCTGCAAGCCACTATTAGTTTGTTTTATTGGATTATATATGAAAACACAGATATACTCTTCTCCCACCCAGCCTGTTTTCACAAAATCACAAGAGACCTAGCCTAACGAGGGCCATATAAACCACAGAAGACGGACAGTAGTGTGTTTTACTGATTAGCTCTCTTAACAGTTGTTCAAATGTTCCCCTGCTCAGACATCTCTTGATGTTTTATTTATACTACTGAATATGCAGGTATTTAATACCCAGCAGTATTTAGCTCAGTTCTTCCTGCATCTGTGTCTTTATTTACCAGAAGAGAGCAGCAGCAGAGAATACTCACAGCTTTTGCGAAGACCCCCATAAGCTCTGGGAACTGATGTGTCAGGAGGGCTAGCATGGCTGTGAAAGAACATAGTCCAGCAGTGAAGAGGATGAAGAAGGGAAGCTCTTTCTTGGGGTAAACTGAAACTTCATGAAATGCTGTAGAAAAAAAGATGCAAAGGAGAATGCATTACATGTAAAAAAAACCAAACCCAAAACCCCAAAACAACAAAAAACAAACCAACATTCTTATGCGGTTTGAACAGCCAGAGACATCCAAAGATGCTTTTCAAGGAAGAAATACGTAGAAGGTCTGAAACATCTAAGGCCAACGTTATTGTTGTGTCAGTTATCTCACTGCCAAATAATTCTCATCTAAAGATCATATTTCTGGCTTACTTTGGTCTTATGTACATGTTACTTTTGCCTTCCTTGTGTCAGCACTAACTATAATGCAGCAGTGCAACAACTAACCCCAGAAAACTAACCTACAAATAAAACATCCAGATTTTTTTATGCAGGTCATTGACTAGCCACATGTATCATGCTAATGCTGATAGAACAGTGAGCACAGAAACATGCACCTGGGAGCAGCAGTGAGACCAACCTTGCAGAAGCATGGTTGTAGATTGGTTTAAGCGGGCTGTAAAACTACAGCCTTTCTAACAGTAATTTCTGAGGGTTTAATCTGCAGAGAAAAGTTCTCCTAAAAGTAGGACATACAAACACATAGTTTAAATTCAGATTTTCAGAATTCTCTGTATACTTACAACAATACAACAATTTTTTAAAGTGTTAAAACCTGGAATTTAAATTAATAGTGAATTTTTAAGATGTTTGTTAGTATACACTAAAGGGAATACAGAAATGCCTTGACTCTGCTGTGAAAAAATTGCTCACTGGGCTTCAGAGAAAGCAGCACTGAGAAGGCTAAAAGGATCAGAAGAGGATAACGAGTATTTTACTGGAAGAATATATCCCTTAAATTGGATTCAAGGTGAAAATTTGTCTGGGTTGGCAAAAGGTCTGGTGGACTCTTATCTGTCTGCTTCACTCATTTGAGTCTGTAGCTTGGAGCTACAGTCACAAAAATGCAAACTTTTAAACATTTTTTTCTCATACAGAACCAGCCTTAAGGCTTTGCATGTACTCAAATCCTATGACTATTCATACACACAAAACGTTACTCTTCCATTTTGCCTACTTTCTTTGCTTCAGTGACCAGCTCCCATCTCATTGTACTTGCAGACAACATAAGCACAGGTTAATCTAGTAACATGGTAAGACAATATACTTGACTGCATTCATGCAGGGTGGAGTGGTTTCCAAAACCAACAGCAGGAATTCGTAAAAGTTTAAAGTAGTATAAACTAAAAATACGTATGATTTTTGGGTATGCTAATTCAATCAGTTTAAAAATAAAAACACAGATAACTTGCAACTTCTCTTTGATTGAAATTAAATTTAAGAGATTGGGAAATTCCAGATCACGGACATTATAAGTCTAAGATTTCTTGTGCTCAGATTCTGCACTTGCTTTTGACACAGGCTCAAACTTGTTCCAGTCTGTTATCCAGTCATGGCAGAAGTTCTGTGATTGATATTTTTAATTCAGATAGCCTATCAGATCTTAGTGTTCTGATATAATTCCAGCTGACTCTCCTTTAAAACACATGCAATTAAAGGGTGTGGACAGGTATGCAAAATGCCTTTAACCGACCTGTGTCTGTCACGGGATGTTAAACCCTTCCCTACTCAAACCCAAGAGATTTTGCAGTGAAAGGCATTTCCCATAACTGCCAGAGCAGAACACAACTGTCTGCATATGCTGTTAAAGAGTCCCTTGCTTCTAACATTTGACAAGAACGATTAGTTTTGCATCTAAAAAGAGAATGCTGAGCTATTCTGCATGACTTTGTCATTCCTAAATCTCCTGACACTCCACCCTCCCCAGCTCAGCATCCCTCGGAGTGAAGCAAACACAGCACTCTAAGAGGTGTTGTTATAATTAGGGTGATTATAATGGGGTGGAGAGATATTGTCAGTTGCCAAGGATTTCTGTGTAATATCAGTGAGAATGTACTGTGAAGGAGAGACTCGCAATGAGTGGATTTTTGCTGCATTATTCTCACTTAATGTTTATTCACATTTTTCAGCCCAAACCAGAAAGGTTCTGAATGAAAGACTACAAAGAAGGCAAATGCCCTCAAAAACAGCCTTCACAGCAGAAGCAGGCTACATTTTACTTTTTCCAGAACAGATTTCTCTTACTCAATCTCCAGGATAGAGAAGGTGAGAGAAGAATCTCCTTCCCTTGGATCAACTTTTATTTGCCTCCTCTGCCCTGACTCTGTAAACCCCTCTGCACTTGAGTGTGTTCCACTTATGCTCACACAAAGCCCCACTGGGAGAAAACACGTGGGAATGAAGCATAACTGTTTGCCAGATTGGCTGCTTCTGCTCTTCCTCTGTATTCTTGTGCTTCACTGCATGCACTGCAATAAGTCTCATTAGCTTGGACTGTAACGCTTCTCGAGGGTTGGATCTGTCTTTGTATCTGTATCTTGCAGAGCACTGGGAACACTGTTGGCACTTTGCTTATACATGCCATAAATACATATAATGAATGACTGAGGTAATTTCACATCAATCTCTTCATAATAGCACACACACCATTACACAAAGAAAACCCTTTCTTGCTGTTTAAGACTGCATTTCAGAAAACGTCAGCATAACCTGTCAGAATAACAGCTATGTTAATGATCCAGCTGTCCTCAAGCAGGTTTGATCTTGCCTTGGAATTTAAGTAGCTAGTGTGTCTACATAAGACTAACAAGGCTGTGCCACTGTGCTTTTGGTTTGATGGGATGTTACCCTAGATGAAAGATCAGACATACTTTCCAGTGTCTTGGCAAGAGAGAATAGCAAGATCTAACTGATTTATATCTCTTCAGTAATCTCTCCCCCTGTCCCTACACTGTCAACAACAATAAAGATAGCTTCTTGTTATGAACTATGGCTAGGAGCTGCCTCTTAACTATGCTAGGAGCTCCAGAGACTCACTGTCAACCTGATTATTCTAATGCAGTGTATTCAATTTAAAAGGCATCGATGGAGATCAGTGCTACAAGACTCAGGTAAACAATTCTTTGATGTCAACGATAAGAAGAGAAAAGATTAACATACATGGTAGTAGTTCTCTATCTGCAGTTTCTGTACAAATAGGGTAAGGGTAGAAAAGATGTCCTTTTTCCAGTGGATAGGGGATCATTCTGAAAGCTGAGGAGAAAACAACACCATGCACAAGTTACTGTGAGTATGGCAGTTACTGGACATACTTAACTATATTTACAATTTTCAAAAACAAACATAGACAAAACATAAGATTTATGTTTGGTTGCAAACAGCATATAAATTGCTTAATGAAATGCCAAAATGTAAATCTACACTTAGCTTTTAATCCTGCAAACACTTATGTTTATGTTTATTCTTGGGAGACAGTTTATGAGTGTCAGCTGAGACCACCTTACAAGTACATACATAAACATTTGCACGATCAGAGCCCATTTGTCGTGGTTTAACCCCAGCCAGTAACTAAGCACCACACAGCCGCTCACTCACTCCCCCCCGCAGTGGGATGGGGGAGAAAATCAGGAAAAGAAGTAAAACTCATAGGTTGAGATAAGAACGGTTTAATAGAACAGAAAAGAAGAAACTAATAACGATAATGATAACACTAATAAAATGACAA
>JAVJGG010000005.1:27084687-27127695 GCA_035590195.1 Aviceda cuculoides
TGAACTCAAAACACAGCACCGTACCAGCTACTAGGAAGACAATTAACTCTATCCCAGCTGAAACCAGGACACCATGGTACCTACAGTTCCATAGCCAAATTTCCTCATTTTGTCTTAAGCTTTTAGGCTGCAGAATTTTTAAATGTCAGGGGAAAGAAGTGTATCTAACAGGTATAGCCTACAAAAATGACCAGCCAAGCTTGTGAGTTTGGGCCAACGCTCACAATCTCTGTGCATCAAGCATAACAGAAATTTTGCATGGAAAAAAAGCACACTACTTTTTTCCCCATCACACTCCAACAAACCAGGTAACACCGATGACTCAAGCCCAGAGAACTAGTTTTCCAACACGGTCATGTTTTCATTTTGTATTTGGCAATCAAAGATTAATACTGAATTATTAAAACCAGGTTCCTCACATGCATTCTTTTTAAATGCAGCAGATCGAGTCAGGTTTCCAATATAAATCTTCAGGTTATGGATTAAATAATACTTAATCTTATGCATTTTTTAAATTGAAAATAATAACAGAGAGGGAGGGAAATGGATTACTAAATCTGGAGAGTGATGATGTCATAGGCCATCTGAGTGTAGTTTATGGAAACATCAGAATACTTGACTGAATTATAGCTTTGCAATCAAGGCATCCTTTTCCATTATCCTATATATTATTCTCACTGTTAAAACGTCATCAGTGTGTTATTCTCACTACTCCTATGAACATCAGTCACTGAACCAATATTTTCCCCGACAGATGTCCTAGAAGCACTGTATATTTTAGATGTTAGTTACAGCCCACTGCCACGCGGTAACACTCCATTATCTCTGCTCACAAGGCAACCGAGGAATTGGTTTAAAATACACAATACTCCAATATCTTCAGTTGTGCACACTGCATTTGAAATAACGTAAGCTGTATTTTTTGTGCAATTGTATGAGTGTATTTATTCTTGATTACTATGTTTAAAGCAATAGTAAAGAAGGCAGAAATCCTCAAAGATTGTAAACCAACCTGGGCTGTAATGCTCTTCCAATATTAACCCCCCACCCTCCACAGCACCCCAAAAAGCCAAGTACAAATACAATAATCCAAGCCTTGTATGAGCTTCACATGCAACAAACTTGAGTGTCTATACAAAAACATATGTGGAGGAATGTTCGACGCTCATTACTTTAAAATCACTTCATGCAAGTTTTTCCTTCCAATTTGGCTTAATATTTAAACCGACAATCAAGCCTCTTCTGCCTTACCCTAAATCACAGTAGTACTAGGATTCTAATAAAAATAAAAAGGGATAGTAAAGATGTTGCTTTAACAAAACAAGTGAAAAATGTCTGAATAGTTTTTGCTGAATTTAAACAGTCATCTTTCTATGACATAAGACCAAATATGGAGTATTTACAGCAAAACAGTTTATTTAGCAATGTTATCAGCCACGGAAGAAAGTGCTCTGGTTCATCTGTATCAGTTTGTGTTTATGTAGGTAGTTCTTTGCCTTACTCTTACAGTATTATCTGATCCTATTTTACATTAATCAATTCAGGTAGCACAGTGGCAGTTTGCCATTCATCTGCATGCTTGTCATAAAAGCTACTATAATATTTGGGAACCCCTAGGTTTTTCTTCTTCATGCAAACAACAGGAAACACGACACAACTTTAGAAACTGACAGTGATGAACAAGCACTTCAGACTCTTCAGAAATCTGGTTACACTTTAAACTACAGACCTTCTGTACAGAGCACCCGGACCAAACCCAGAGCAATGTTTCACGTGGTGTCACTTGGGCTTTTTCAGTTGTACTATGAATAAAACTGTACTTTCACTGATCAAATGAAGACAGAGCAGGAAACAACCAACATTCCAACAACCATCATTCGATGATGATCATTATTTTTATAACCTGACTCTGCTCAATTGTTGAATGCAATTTGGGATAAACACTCTGTGAGAATTTCAGAGTTTAAAACATCCCAAAGACATTTCTGCATAAATTTTATTAGACGCTGTCTTAATTAGGAATGAATTTATTCTCCTCAGAAGCATTCAAAATGTACCCCCAAGTGACTGACTTAATATACTCAATTCTGCCCAACTCCCACAAGGTCAGAACTGAATAGTGTATATATGTGGGCATTAAATTCCTACATACGAGCTACTGAAGTGAGACTTGTGGTTATTTAAGCACACTGACAGAATTGTACACTTTAAAGACATGGCAAGTACATAAATAGCTAGAAAGAAAGTGAGGGCAACTGACTGTTGTACTATGTACAGCATAGTTTACATAGTACAACTGTATGTTGACTGTTGGTTGGTATTTAATTAAATTTAATTTCTCTGTCATGTTTCCACTGGTTTTAAATAGGATTGTGCAGAGATGCCAAGGAAACCTTTTGCAAGTAAAGGACATAAGAGTGCCATAAATAGTTCACTACATCTGTAAAAAATATTACCCAGTCTAAGATATGGACCAAAAGTTACGATTATTGGACTAGAGACTGGTGAAACCGTTAAAACCCAGGGGAGTCTTTGTGCATGAGCAAAATCCTTGAGGACTGGTGCACTGTTCATCTCTCTCTGAAATCACTATGCAAAATGAATTATGGATTTTTCTTTAGAGGTTATGCAACAATACTAATGTACATCTTTACAGGCTACTATACAAATATTAGCTAATGAAGTACATATTCAGATCGCTGTGGAGATAATAAGGAGAGGAATCAGTTTATGTAATTAGATGGGAATGTCCTACACTGCCTTCAGGCACAGATGACTAGATTTCCTAAGTGGCAGGAGGACTGCAGGGCAGCCGGCCTCCTGTGCCAAAAGCTGGTCCTTGTGAACAGCCCTTTAGGAACTCGCCAGCTTGACAAAAGAAAAGAAGATCTATTCAGGATTCCCTGCAAAATACTGCTCCATAATGATGGGATAATGAGCCTTGGGCTAAAGGACTTCTGCAAGAATCTGGAAGAGAAGAAACTTCGTAAAAGCAAACCACTGAAAATAAGTCACTGGGAAGGAAGCTGTAACACAGAAAATAATAGACTGGGAGAAATGACAGGAAAAGAGCAAGCAGGTAGAACTGAGAACAATGCAGCAGAGCAAACCCCAGGTGGCAATGGTATGGATTACTGAGTAAGGTGCTCTATACACCTAGAAATAAAGCCATTGTTTCCTCAGGGAGCCTACACTACAAATTAGGCATGTTTAGGCTATTTCATAGTGACTGAGACAGTAAGTCACTTTTACAAATGGAGGTATTAAGTGCATTTCTGTAGGAATTATCATAGTGACAAACTATTGTTTCTAACAAAGCTAAACAAGAACAGCAAATGGAGAAAGCAAAAAAAAAAAAGGTGATATAATAACATACGGAGAGGCTGAAAGAGAAGAGAATAAAGCAGAGCAGAAAAGGCATACTAGATTACATAAAGCAAAATCTGCATTAAAAAAAATCTGACAAAGGCTGATTATAAAGATATTTTTTAATTATCTGAAACCTGAAAAAAACCCACATCTCAAAGACAGGAAAAGACAGGTTAGAAGATCAGTATATGACCTTTGAAGGTCATATACTCCAACCTCCTACTCAAACCAGGGTCATCTTCAAAGTTAAGTCTGGTTGCTCAGAGCTACATCCAGATGAGCTCTGAGTATCTCTGGGGATAGAGATCCCACAGCCTATTACCAACCTGTTCAAATGCATCACCACTCTCATTCTGAAAATATTTTTTTTTATGTCTAGATTAAATTTTTCCTGTTTAAACTTGTGTGTTTTGCCTCTTGTCATTCTGCTGTGACATTTTGTGAAGACTGTGACTCTGTCTTCCATATCATCTCTCTATTGTGTGGTGGAAGACAGCAACTGGATCCCCACTTCACCTACCATAAGTCTTTTCCAAGTTGAATAAAACCAGCTTCCCCAGCATCTTTTCCTACATCACATGCTCCAGTCCCCTATGCATCCTAGTAATCCTCCACTGGATTCACTCCAGTTTGTCAATTAAAAAAAAAGTCATAAAATACTGTGTTGTTTTGTACTACACATTAATATTTATCTGCCTATAAGGCACTTTCATAATTTCCCAATATCAAAGCATTCACAGAATCATAGAATGGTTTGAGTTTGAATAGACCTTCAAAAATCACCTAGTCCAACGCCCCTGCTGTGGGCAGGGACTTCTTTCACTGGATCAAGTTGCTTGAAGCCCTGTCCAACCTGACCTCGAACACTTCCAATGATAGGGCATCCACAACTTCGCTGGGCAACCTGCTCCAGTGTCTCACCACCCTTATTGTAAAAAATTTCTTCTTATGTCCAATCTAAATCTACCCTCTTTCAGTTTGAAACTGTTCATTCAAATAATGACAAACAAATCTCTACAACTCTGGAATGAGGAACGTAAATTATTATCCCCTTACCCATGAGTAAGAAAATATGTCTCAAAGAAGATGGGAAATTTTGTTCAGGATTACACAGAGAACACAATCCAAGACTTCAGAACCCTTTTTCTCATTAAATGAAGTTCATACTTTCAGTCTGAATTTCAAATATTTCAATGCTGGTGAGGATATAACCAGTCTCCAAAATTCCCACATTCTATACTTCACAAAAAGCTATAATTTTCTCATGACATTCAGTAAAAATATTTTATTAGCTCCTTTGTAAGAAAGAGAATTACTTACTGCCTTCCCATGTACAGTGTAAGAGATTCAATGCCCCCTCTACTCTTTTCCAGTGTTGAAGATGAAAGAAAGCATATGCTATTGCTTCACTGTCCCCTCTCTTCAGAATATGTTCAGGGGGCAGAATTAAGCTTTTCATTTCTAGTAGATACTGCAATAAAAAAGCAGAGCACAATTATTTCAGAGGTAGTAAAAAACCACAAAAAGCTGCCTGCAATTCTACAACACACACTGAAAGGTCTATTTCCCTAAAGTACTTTCCCTCATAAGTGTTTCATCAAATGTGCAACATCACCAACTGCACTTGAACATAATTACTGAACTATTCCCAAAGACTAAGATATGTTGACAGATGGTTAATGTTCTGCTCTTCAGCTGTAGTAGGGGGACTACAGAGAATTTCAAAATGAGATGCCTCTCTTATCAAAGGAGATGGAAAAAAAGGCTCAAAGCAAAAAAGAGAGTCTAATTACAAGAGCTTTTTAATTAAAAGTGTTTATAATAAAATGAAGAAGACATTAAGCAGTTCGATGCACACAGTCTTTCTAGAAGGAAACATGCAGTATGCATAGGTTGCAACCGGTTGCTTTACTGAATTACCATCAACCGGTTGCAAGGTCTATGAATGTGCAAGGCTGGCAGCCACCTAAGTAGCTACCAACAAGGTACAAAGTAAAAAAAGTTACAAAATGTAACTAATACCCGATTTCCAGAAAAAAAAGTATTGGATGTTTAAACTTGCTACTTGCAATACTTATTGAAAATAGTATGAAAATGAAATGCACCACTGACTAAACCCACAAGCAGTTTTCCCCGTTACTGGATCCCACGTAAGAGAAGCGGATGAAACACATGGAGGGTAAATGCCACAGGAGAAGACAGAGGTCCTGGACAATATTCAAGCAGGTGATTTTTCCTCCTTCCCCAGCCCATGAACTAGACCACTACCAGTTCATCACAGAATCTCATCACTGGTGTTACTACATTCCAGTTAGTGGAGGGGAAGATAGATCAGAAGGGAAAGACACATCCCTTGCTGGCATGCTTTACAGGGAAAGGAATGACAGACAGAAACCACAGGCTGCCGAATCAAGTCCTGTTTGTCAGTTCTCCGAGAAGTGTAACATTTCCCAGCCGTGCACTGACTGCTCTTCAACAGCATAGGGAAAACTGTCGCTCTCTTCCAGGATGGCCAAGAGCAAACGTTCTCCCCACCAGACTATTCAGTTAACACAAAAGGCGGCCAGTGAGTCAGGCAGTAGACTGCCAGGCCCTAACACAAGGTTTGGAAAGGGAAGTTATGGTTAATCACTGGCAAAAAGGGAGTGAGTGTGCAGGCCCTCCGTTTCACCCTGCGCCTGCACGCTGGTCTGGCAGGAGGAGGACTGCAGGACCTAGGGACTGACAACAACCCAGCGCAGGCACCTGCAAGAAGGCAACCTGCCACCGGAGGTGAAACAGAGGGAGGCATGGGCAGTGTTAACCTCCCGCAGCTCCTGTTAAACAGGGACTTTTGTGAATGGGATGAGCTGGTGCAGAAGAGGAGAAGAGAGGGAAAAGAAATAAACGAGAACTGAAAATCGGCCTTGGGGAAAGAAAGAGGAAAGGCCAGAGGGAGATGAGCACCAACAGCACGATGTCACGGAGGGCATCCGAGAGCTAGCCGCCCCTTCGCCTGAAGGAGCCTGGAAGGAGCCAGCCAACAGCTGAAGGACGTGAAGAGACCATGATCAAAGCACAGAACTGTCAGCCCTGGGAAACAGACAAATACTTCAAAGAGGAAAGAGAATCATGTGTGTTTCTGATGCAGGTTAACAGTATTAAAGGTGGAGAAACTGAATTAGCAGTGGGAGTAAGAAGTGTGATACTTGGATTTTTTCTAAAGCCTTTCAGAAAAATCCGAGAGCTGCAGAGCAAGTGGATTAATGGAGAAAGGTGCAATTTAGTAGGCAGGACAGGGGATTAAGAGTGACAGACAGAACAGAATAAAGAGCTGACAAGAGGGAGGGAGCTGCCAGGCTTAGAGATACAGCAAACATTCTTACTCCCTGCCCTAATGAATGTGCCACCCTTTTAAAAACAAACATTATACTTGTTGAGCAGAATGGAATACAGCTGCAAGAGATGCAGGTTTCTATCTGTTTTATTAATTTAGAACATAACTCTTTATTTCCGTATTTTTAAAAAAAGTAAATGAGAAGTTCTCAATATTTAAATATTTCAATTAAAGGCAAAAAAATACAAACCCAAAGCCATGTCACTATTTGAAAGAGAAGAAAAACCAGGAAGGAATGTCCTGTTTCTAGGAAATACCAGATGGAAGGATATATCTTGGCACTTGCAAATCATTCTTAGTCCTCACTCAGTTGTGTTGACTTTTCAGTCTGCGTTTTTCTCAGTTTCAGAAAGAAAACCCTATTTTTAAAAGTTCCTCGGATCAAAAATGATCACTCTTCCCTCATTACTCTATCACAGCTACTTTCCCAAACAAAAAGTCCATAACCTTGTTTAGTGGTATTCA
The DNA here is from genome assembly GCA_035590195.1 of Aviceda cuculoides. Taxonomy (NCBI): domain Eukaryota; kingdom Metazoa; phylum Chordata; class Aves; order Accipitriformes; family Accipitridae; genus Aviceda; species Aviceda cuculoides. The sequence goes on from JAVJGG010000005.1 coordinate 27,091,898, forward strand.
AGAAGACTCACGCACAAAGTTGATGGATGGCTCAAGTCTCATTTCGGCCTCATAACAGTTTTTGTTTTATGCACAAAGGACAGCCACACCTTTTGGGCATACAAATTGTCAATGAATTTATTCTGAAGGCATTTCCAGCATGAATGCTAATTGTACACAGCCCCAGAGAGACCTCGTCCGGAACACTCTGTACAGTTCTCATCAGGCACTTCCAGAAACATAAAGATCAAATTCTACAAGTACAGAATACAGCTAATGAAAGAAATGGGAAGTCTGCTTTGTGACAGGGCACTTGAAGACCTGCATGGGTTTAACTTCTCTAAATAGGAGTAATGGGTACCAAAAAGGTGCCTAGCTGTAGGTAGGGCTTGATTATTATGGAAGGAGAGATAGGACTGTCCATGAAAATAGGATGGTCTCGATGTCCTAGAATATCATATCCGTTTGTGCATTGCTGAATTTTCAAGAAGAGTTCAAGAGCCCGGAGGGCATTCAGGTTCCTGGAGGTTTCACTGACAGAGCTCAGGGTCTGCTTGGAGGTAGCACAGCCAAGGGCAGCCCCCTTTTATTCTAACGTCAGAGTACTGCCACCCAGATACTTGACAGGCAGGACTGAGTCCCAGCAAACTGCTGGGTTTCTAGCAGATTATCCATGAAATCAACACAGTCCCCCTGAAACGTTTTGGATTGGACAAACAGAAAAATTCCAGTGAAAAGAAATGAAAAGAATCCTTTTTCAAAAGCTTTCCAATAAGCTGCAGTCCTCATGCTGCCCATATAAAGTGTGAATCACAGGCCTGATGGACTTGTGCATCCAAAAAGTATCTCCAGCTCTTGGAAAAAATTAGCCAAAGACATCTGATTGTAGTTTCCAAGAGGCTGCTATTGCACTTAATCAAAGATACTACACTGGACAGGTACAGTCTTCTCTTTAGCCATCAAAGACTTCAGGGTGGGATTCTGACAATTTGTATCTCAACATTTCCAAAGGCCTCAGTCCAGAGCACAGCCCTTGTTGTTACAGGACCAATATAGACACAAGATCCTACCATACCACTAAAATTCATACCAGTATGAACTCCATCTGGCTTTACAAGAAAACAACCTACACCTCTTGACAGACTCTGTTAACTGTAACTCCTGATAGACTGGCACCCTCTCAGATTCAACCACGACCTTTACAAATTAAGTAATAAAAGTCACTACCAAAAGGTAGTGAATACTTTGAATACACAGGGAAGACGGGAGCCCTCTGTCACCCTGACAGGGCTCTCAACCCAAATGTGGTTCCACTTCAGAGGGAGAGTCAAGTAACAGGCTAAATAAGAAACTTAGCAAGGAGCTAGCCATCACGAAGGAAATGGAGATGGCGAGCCCAGCACATCTCCAACTGCATTTGTTTTTCAATGTCGAATAAAGAAGTTTAACTAGCACAGCAAAAAGCATGTCACCACCATCTGGGGTTATCATGTTCCTTTAAAAAAGGAATCAGCTCAGAAAATACAGTCTAGAAAATTTCAAGCAGAATGACCCAGTCTTAATCAAGTTATGAGTGAATACTAAAGTTGTGCAATGATTTCTGTCATCAACAGATGGCTCAATCAGCCCTTCTCCACTGCACTGTTTTGGCTTGGATTTTTTTGGTTGGCTTTTTTTTGGTTTCCTGGTCTCTCTCTTCTCTCATCCCAAACTTTTTCCCTGTCAAAACCCTGTATTTTAGGAGTTACAACAAGGGCAACAGTATTTTTCATGTGCTTCCACAGAGGACTTCTGGGCTGTTTACCTGACATTGTAATAGATATCGCTCAGCTATAGCCATTCTCTACACATACGGGAACATGCCTTTTAACGAGCATTTGGAGGATGACAATGGACCTTGTACACATGAAGTGCAACATGGTGGAGTTTATATTTCTCTTACTTGAATTGATTGAATAGACAATATTTATTTCATAATATTGACCACACTCTGGCTACTAATTCTCCTCTGCTGGGAGTGCTTTTAACATTCCACATTAACGAGCTACTTCAGTGCCCTTTTATAAAATAAATCATCCTATCTCAGGCAGGTTTCCTTCTTTTCCTCAATTGTGCAATTTGCCTCTGAAATCACAGCTCAGGCTGCAAATGGGCAATAGTCACTCCTGCACCTGTGACAGCATCCCTCCAGGCCAGAATATGAGAATTTATTGTTTGAACAGGAACTCTCCTCCTCCCAGCTGGATGAACAGCACAGGCTTAAAACAGTTCTAAAATACTGGTTTCTACATGTCCAGAGAAGACACTTTTAGGTCACCTTACAAGTTCTCATTGAATTGATGGTAATTAAGAAGTTTGGCCTTTTTGCTGGAGATAAAAAAACAAATCAGTCTCACAGAACAGTTAAAAACTCTCTTAAACATGTCTGGAATAGTTTCACTGTAATATCATGGGGTGTGCGGAACAGATTCATTTCCCATCTGGTATATGAATTTGTTTGCACTGTTTGTTTCTATTAGCAACTACAACTTACTAGAAACCACACAAGCACACAGACACAGTTCTTATTAAAAAAAATTTAAAATAAATAAGAAAGAAATGAGAAGGGATGAAATGGAGAACAGATAAATCTTTAAAAGTGTTTTCAGTCAATGGTTTGTTACATCTTTTTAAGAAACTGTTCACACACAAAATTTGCATTTCTTAAAGTAATATCAATATTTAGGTTGTCCAATTCAAATGCAGTAAAATTCAGCAGGTACTCTCTTTAAATCAACTCAGCTCCTGGTTTACATAGCAAACCCATACAACTGTGTGCAGAGCACACTTTTGACTCACTTTTAACAGATATATGGACCATCATCTGTTTTCTCTTCCCTTTGACTTTATTGAATAGCTCGTGTCTTGTAGATCACAAAGAAGGGAGGGGGGGGCTTTTCAGAAGGAGTTTGAATGCAGGGAGGGAGCCTCGCAAGTCGGTTCAGAAAGGGTGTACCACAGTTGAGGAATGTCCCAGAAACAGCTGTGGTACTTTATCAGCATTAGCTTGGGATAGTTGCATTACATTTAAATGTGGAAGCTCAAAACGCAACATATAAATAATATTGATTATTGATTAAAGGTGTGTGTGTGTGTGTGTGTGTATATACACATATACTTTTTTTCCCACCCACTCCACAAATTACATACTCTCCATGACATAGGATGCACTACTCTCTTTTCCATACAAAACCCTCTGGAGTGATACCTCAACTGTTTCAGTGGCAATGAAAACTTTTTTGTTTAACTCTTAAATTTTTCAGCAGCACGTTGTCAGACAGCGTCAGAACATTTCGTTGGGACCAACTCCACAGTGCACGTTGCCACACTAAAACAAAAGGACACTAGTCCATAGAATCTCATTTAAGAGAGATGTTTGAAAAAAAATATTCAGACAAATCTTCACAAACAAGCGATACAATTTGTTGCGACTCTTCTTATAGTGAAATTCACAGCTCTTTGCTTCTCTTTCCTACTGTACTGCAGACTTCAATCTGTTACTGGTTATGTTTTTCTTCTACTAAAAAGAACCCTGAAAACACTCTGCCTGGTGAAGTGCTTTCTTTTTACGTAGGAAATCTCTGCCAAAGTATAAAGCTGCAATTTGCTGTAGCTGAGTTGTTTCAGTAACATAAACAAGTAAAACTGTAGATAGATCTAGTATCTTTTATCAGATATTCTTCTGGTAGAACTTAAAAAAATGAAGCCACTTTCAAGCACAGAAACCTTTTTACAGGTGAGATGCATTCAGTTTGACAGCGGTTTGATTTTCACTGCAGTCAAGGAGATCATAGTTGACATACCTGAGCTGGCCTTAGCCTGCACAGCTCAGCTTCCAGAAACAGCACAGCCAGGTCAGCTGCCCAGCTTCCTGGAGAGATCAGGCAGGCTGCACTGATTGCCTTTGTTCACTTAAACCAAATTCTGGTACCTCCACATGTCACATCTTGACTTCAGTGTATTCCAAAACCAATGAGAATTTATCACTTATGGCTGAGACTTAATGGACTGATCTCTGGGAATTAAATTGTCATTGAAATGTACTAAAAAATGGAAGAGACCCGTTTCAAAGTAAGGTTATTTGCTGGAAGGGTGGCTACCTGAAGAAAGACTGTCAGCCATATTAGGTCTCTGTAAAAGGTATTTTTGTGCAGAAAACCAAGGTGATGCGTAGTCAACTAGAATCAATGAAAGTGGGTGCCAACATCTTCATGACATACATACTGAGAAGACTCACAGAACCATGCATACACACTGGTTTCTTTCTGTGTGGAAAGTAGGTGTTTTTGCAGGGTTTCTCACCTCTATGTAAAGATGGAAATCTGGGACTTTTAAGCTGCTGCTTCTTGAGGGGTTCCTACATCTTTAGATTATACTTCTTACACTTTTGAATGGATCTGATCTCTGCATCATCACTATAGAACACCGGACTGCAATCTGGCCATAATCTCCTAGGGAAAAATCGTCAGCATTGTAAGGATCCCATGGTTGTTTTACACAAACCTGCAATACGTCACAGCGGGAGACCCAGTCTCCCTTTCTTGCTAAATGCAGCTCAGCAGCATCTCTCAGTGTATTCACAGTGTGTTCCCTGCATTCCCTTTGTCTCAGGATCTCATTAGCAAAAATCTGCTATTTTCAGTTAAATGTCTCAAAAATGCATATCCAGTAATGATCTTTTTATGCGATAATTCTAAATTTTAATGATTCACACTGAAAATGGTAGAATCTCCTTTTGAGACAAACCAGAAACATGTCAAACCATTTTTGCTCTTTAATAGTGCAGTTCCCTGCTTTCAAGGCTTCTGCTGGGAACTTTGCAAATGCTTAAACAATTCGTCACCTTTGTAATTTATTTCTTCCTTAGCCTGAACAAGAGACTCATTAGTGTTTAAATCCTAAAGCAGCTTTGAAGACATATTAGTTTTGTGTCACTGTTAGATTTCTTGTGATGCTGCTTGCTAAAACTTATCTCCATTTCATTAAGAACAAATTGGATATGACTTCAATCATAATTGAGGTATAATTTTATGCACAGTATGGATATTACAACAAAAAATATATTTTTGCCACCTTAATATCCTTCACCTAATAGCAAAAGAATGAGTGTGAATTCAGCAGTGCTGCATATTAATCTGTATTAGGCTACACTGTTTTAATGTTAAAATATGAACTAAAAAAACCCTAGAGTCTGCTCCCATTACTACCTTGTTATCCTGATAATTTGCATGTTTCACAAAGGTTTTCAGTTCAAAATGACAGACTTTGAAAAATTGAGGCAATCAACTAACAACGTAAATGACTGAAAAGCTCAGGAACTTAAGTGAGAAGAGGACTGGAATTTCTTTAAATCAAAAGTACTGAAAATAACACACAACCTGCATTTCACACATGAGGATACTTGTCAGAAAGGAGATTCAGCCTTGCATTGAACAGCCACCTAGACAGAAGCTGGCTAGTGAGAAGGAGGTCACAAGCAATGAATGAAAGTACCGATCTACAAGAAAAGCAGGATCTTAGAGGTCTGGAACTGCAGTGGTTATGGAGAAACTGCCACAACTTACAGTAAGGTAGATTTTGCAAAGAAGTCAAACCAAAGAAGAGCAAGCTCTTAAGTATAAACAGAAAAAGAACAAGCTAAAAAGTAAATGAAGACTTAGCCTCAGTTTCATGGCAGTGCAGAGCATGGAGACAACAGCAAGATGGACATTAGGAGCATGTACACAGGTGGAGGCCACTGGAGCCAATGATCTCTGTCCCCCAACAGTGAATGAACCAGTCCCAGAAATGGCCAAACTAACGTAAGTGACTTAGAGCAAAAAGATTCACACTCAGAATTAAGTGATCCAGTGATGACAGAAGTAAATGCAATGCCATTCATTTAAAGAGGAGGGTAACAGTATGTGTTAATATGGAATCATTAGTATGCAAACTGTTAAAAAAGATTTTGATTGAAAGAATTATCAAACGCATGGAGGTTAAGTGAGGAAAATGGAACAGGCTCCCAAGGATTGCTCATGACAGGCTAAACTGGTATCTTTGCTTGGCAAGATATCTAATTTTTTAGAGAGCAAAGACAGAATACTCTAACCGGGCTTCAGTAAAACATTCAGAAAGGTCACCCAGAACAGGACTGGAATAGAGAGTTAAACAGGCAACCAGGCAGAAGAGAAATATCAATGGTTGTGTTGGTGCAAGAACCATTGGTATGGAAGAAAGTAAACAGAGTTCCACAAAAGCAGTGCTGGAACCAAAGTTCATTTCATATTTTCATTTTATAGCTTGACACAAAAATAGAAGATCAGCTAATAATACAAAGGGACTCATCTCACCTAAATCTTGTTGTCTAAAAATCAGGCTTTTACTGGAAAATAGTTGCTCCTTTCATAGTCAATGTAGAAACAGGCACCTCGGAGGGAAAGTCTGTCTAGAGATGTCTAAGATAGTTCCTTCTTTCCACTGCCTGTAGAGGAAGTCTAGATGATTTTATTAAACAAACAGCCTAACTTTCAGATAGCTAAACCATGCTATTTAGTGGTTGGCATAACAGATATAGTTCACAAAGAAAATATTTGATTCCTGCAATGCATGAAAATTAACTTTCTGCAATCCATGTGTACATATGGGAGAGGTTTTGGCTTTATCTTGACCAGACTTGATGTTCAGCTGTACCTAATGAATAGGCTCCCTACATTAACACACACCAGTCTTCCGCTCTCCAGTGGAGGCTGCTTACTTTCAAAGGGCAATACTAGTCCAAAGGTTTGTGGGGTGAGGTTCAGAGGCAGATCTCCGAGGGCCAAAAAGCACCTGCCTGGGGTTTGCCTTTACAATGAACTTACAGACTGTAATACTGAGTATCAGGTGATGAAATAATAAAATACATTAGCCTTTAGTAGCCCCTGGGCAAGATTCTTACTGCTGAGATACATATCTAGAAGGGGATTAGGGAATTAGAACATAAATCCCTTTTCTTACTTTGTAGTTCTCAGCAATTCTTCATCTCTGAGCTTTGCATTCTCAGAACTTAATGACAGGGTGCTGCATAAGGAATTACTAATGCAACTTATATGAAGCACACCACGAACTCCACACATAGGTTCCTTTGTACAGCATGCCAAAAACATATTCTTACATGTAATCATCAAAATAAAGAAAACATGCTATTTTGAACTAGAAGATCTTTAATGGCTGTTTTGTAAATAATGATTTGTCTTTATGTATGGTTTTGTCCTGCAGCGCAGCATTTGGTGGTGTCTACTACTGCGATCCATCATGCAATTGTTGCTCACATAGAGGACTCACTTCAGCTAAAATTTCAAGTTGCATGGTCCAGAGTAGAAGACACTGAATGTGAAATACCAAACAAAAAAACCTGTGCATACCATCAGCTTCTTTCCCTTCCCATTGTTTGCTCCCCCTTCCACAACATCACTCATTAATCTAACACAGAAATCAGGAGTTAGGTCCTCAGCAGCGTTAAAGCTACAATAATGCTTTCTCCATACTCACTTTTGGCACATGTGGATTAAATTCTACTGCTCTGTGAATAGCTTCTACTGCATTCATCTCTGCAGTACTCAGCCCTCGCCTTGAGGCAGCCTCTGGAGAAAATCTACAAAAGCAAAGAAACAAACACATGAGGTCAGAAATGCTAGTAAGAAAAAGCCAGAAAAAGAATCTAGAACATGGGCCCATGTAACCAAATGGAGTCAATTTCCTATGCTCTCCAAACTTCCATAGCAAGTGGAAACTCTGAGTGATCTATTACAAGATCAAGGCCAATGAAAAACCCAGCAGAAGTGGAAAGCATGTTTGCATCTAATCATAGCAAAAAGTCAGTTCAAACAGTTCTTTCTCTGTCACTAACCTAAATTTGCTCTAGGTACCTTACTAAGGGGCATATTCGAGGCTGAAGTTGCAGAAAAAAGAAAAGCAAAAAAAAAAAAAACCCAACCAATGCCAAATTATTGTTGGAGGGTTTCTAGTAAAAACAAGTTTGGGGAGGTTTTAGGGAGGTTCCCAAGCCAATGCCCCTGGGTCGGGTTGGGATGGAAGCACGATGCAGCAGCAGTAGCAGGTGGTCTACTGGCCGCAGCACCATTGAGGGTAGCATGCCCAAACTGTGGGCAAATCATCTGCCCCAGTGAATGAAAAACCAGACCATGCAATCTCTTTCTCACCTCACACCCCACGGCTAACTCCAGAGCTGTACTTGGCAGGCAGACACCACAGGGAAAGCTGTGACAACCTTAGCCCTGCCCTCCCAAGCTGGAGTCGCTGTGTAGGGAGGAAAGATGTTGCAGTAGGTACTGGCGATCTACAGGATAAAAAGAATGAAAGAAAATTACTTAGATCTTGATGTGTACATACACTTTAAAAGCAAAAACTGTCAGGATGTCAGTCAAGAAAATGGCTTTCCACTCTACTTGCTTTCCATCTTTAGGGAGGCATTTGACCCTCAGGTGCACAGACACAACTCTGCCTGGGATTTGTGTGAAGGCATCTGAGAGCAGAATTGGGATTGTTGAGCTCCATCTCACAAGGAGCTGAGCACCATTTCAGAGCAGGCAAGTGCTCTCAAGTCCACAGGCATCAAGTAGATGTGCTCAACACCTTGGAAGGTTGAGACCCAAGAGAAAACCGTAACAGGAAGGAGCAGATATTTGTGTCTCTAAAAATATGAACGCCATCTACCTCTCAGTATCCCTGACATAGTAATGCTAAATCCACCTGCCGCTATTTAAGTAGATGAGCAGTCTTCTAACAGCACTTGTAAAATGACATTGCTACCAGTGCATCCACATTGATTTACTACCTTTTCCTGGTCAGGTTTATACAAAGTTGAAGAGGTTCAGCCACACAACACCTTTTAGTTGCATCTTCGTTATACTGCCTAGGAAGCTAAAGCTCACCCAGACAGTATACATAAAACTGAAACAAGAATTGAATTTATACTATTTCTCTTCTTTTCTTCTTCTGTAATATTTGAAGTGCAGTGTTTGATCACTGCAAATTTTTCTTACATATAAAGTAATTCTATAAATTTACTGCAGGACTGAATTCTCCTGCTAACCCAGCAGATTGTTAGGGTGTGGGCTCAGCTAAGAGAAATCTTGAATTAAATCAGGAATTTTGCTGGACAGTGGTTCTTATGCACTTACTTGTCAGAGACAGCTCTGGCTTTGAGCAATGCAGCTGTGTAACATATCGTTGCTGATTTTGGTAGGCTTATATCTGTTGAAAAGAAAGAAAAAAGTAAACATCTGAGAAAAAAATTTAAAAGTCTGCAGTAAGAAAAGTGTTTCACTGATACTTCAGAGTATGCATAGCATATGCAAAATTATTATGTGAATTCAGAATACTTTCTGATCTTGGGACTTGTACCCAATATACAGGCTTTAAAACCTGTGTTAATGACTGCTGGAACTGCTATTTAAGCAGCAACTGGGTTCATTAGAGAACTAATTCGAAGAGTGACATGACAATGACATAATAAAAGAATTAATTACTTCATACATAAATGTATAGGTAACCTGGAATACCTGAATTTTTCCATAGTTCACAAAACATCTAAGTAATAGCTGAGGGCTATCTTATTCACTTTTCTTGTTTTCGGTCAGAAGCAGTTGTCTAATATGCATATGTGGCAGCTATATAAGTTAAGACAGCTATTAAAGTAATAACGGATTTGACTTGCAAGCAAACAGCCATTAGATTTATTGCTGTTAAAGATCAACAGCAAAATAAGGTGTTTTGCCTCTTAAGGAAATCTTGGACCAAAACAGTCACCAGTCTCTGTCCATTTTATGCTGTTCCAGAGACACACAGGTTAAGAGAAACTTGCGATTTGCAGAACCCCAGTACCTTGCAAGACAAGGCTCCAAAAAGGAGTTAAAGAGGACAAGCAAGTCATATCTCAGCAGCCACTATCCTTCACTTACTAACAACCAAGCAACCAAGCAGAACATTGTTCCGTTAGACAGAAAACGTTGCCGGAATGACTGAGGCACTTTGAAAATGCTACCTGTTTAATCCTCTCTATTGTCTTTTGATGCACTTGCACTTCAAGTATGAGATGTAAAGATCTTGTTGGAGGCTCCCCTATAATATATTCCAACTATAATTTCACTGGAGTATGTAATTGTAGTGACTAAAGTAATTAAAATCAACAGCATGCAAAGTAGTCTGGGTGATAGATATGTTAATTACTCCACTAAGAGAAGCTAGCTACAGACACAGACCTGAGCACATCTTCAATGACAGGCAGAGAAAATATTTATAAGCACCTTCAATAACTCTGCTTATATGAGGTTTTCCTTACTATTAGGAGTTAAAAGTTACTTCCAGTAAACAGAAATGACCTTTTTCAGAACACACTGGTCTCTGTCTTTCAGTATAAATCTTATTCGTCAAATCATAAATGGAGTGAAAGGTAGAAGAATGGAAAAGGGAAAAAAAACCCACCAAGAAAACCAGTGATGTGCTGTCATTTATAAGGTTTTCAATTGGTTAATAGAATACATTTATTTTCACCTTACCTGTAAATGTTTCTCTGGGCCATCAAGCCACCATTACCTCACAGAAAATATTTATCCTCGCATCAGTTCAAACACAGTATCATTGATTCGGGATCTGACCTTTACAAAATTTTGCATGAATGACACAAAACAAGAGGTCTGCCTAGAAGTCCCTGGAAATACATTTTCCCAGGCAAGAGGCAAACTCCACATATAAAAAAAGGACCAAGAAAAGAATGTTTGCCTGAACTTCTTTGAATAATGCAGTGAGAGCAACAATTCACTTTTCTATCTGTTTGAAGGAGCTGAAAATTAGGAGGAATCAAGAAGCCTGGAGCATGTAACTGATGTAGCAGAGGAAAAACAGTTGTTAAGCTGATGAAAGCTGCTTGCTCAACTTCAAAGAAAGCAGGTATGCCAGCCAAAGCCAGAAGGACAGCAAGAAAATGGCAATTCAGCCATTAATACACAATCCATGAGGTTAAACAATGAGACCACTCAACATATAAAAACCCATAACCACATGTATAAAGGCTAGTTTCTGCATCAGATCGTTCATACTTGAATGGAGAATGTTCAGTGAAAGTCGCATGGACCAAGTTGTGAGGATTATTACAATTCTTGGCTAAGAGATTAAGCTATCATACAGTAGGAATTGAGCTTGATACAGGGTTATATACTAAAACAAAACACCGTATCACAAAACGATATGTTCTACTAGGCAGTAAGTGCTCCTGAGCTGGAAACATCTGTGCATATAGATCGGAGGATGATCCACAGTGAACTGCTGGCATCTGTAAAGAAGGAAAATGTGGTGAGGTGAAGTAAGGCTCAGGCTAATGACCACCTGAGTCATTCCTGCAGAAGAAATGGGATTTCTCAAGGAAGGTTGTGTTCAAATCTGATCACCCATGGTCAAGAACAATAAAAGTAAACAGAAAGACTGGATTCTTTTAGTAACAATCCAAACGAAATAAAGACTGAGAGAAGATACAACTGTTTCCTATGCATACTCACAAGGAAAGGAGAAGGCTGCTTAGGTAAAGGATGATGTTGGCACAAGAATAAACAGTTCAGAATTAAATTTAGGCTGGAGATTATAAGAAGGTTTCTGAGAAGTGAATTTTTGAGGCAGATTTCCAGGTAGAATAGTGGGGCAAACGAAATAGCTAATTCTAGGACGGAGCTTGCTCAGATCATGGAAGGGGTAATATCATGTAGTGAATGCAACAGCGGGGGACGTGACTCACCCAGGAGGCCTCTTCCAGTACTATGCTCCTAATGAGCAAGCAGCAATTATTTGAGGATAATACCTACAGTCCCTTGGCAATGGAAGAAATACATACAAATGTTCATGTTTATGTTGCTGTGGAGATAGCCCTCAGCAGGTCCATGCCTGCTTCCCTCCAAAAGTGTTTTGCTTTTTGTTTGCTCCATATTAGACCGTAAGTATTTGGTTCTGCTATATTCTGGTCAGATCACTACAATACTTTAAAATCCTCACATAATTTAGGCTTCATCTCCAAAACTGGACCCTTGATTTTAGAGAAAAGCAAAAAACAATTATGTCTGGTTACAACTTGAATTTAGCAAGGGAATCAAGTCTAAACTAGCCCTAGGAGATATGTCCTCTGTCAAGAACCAAAGTGAAGTTTTTAAAAAATGACTGTGTCTAGCTCTGTGAGCCATCTGGCAAAATATCTTCACATATACTGTTTCCCACCCTCCTGTGACTACTTGTGGAGCTCCCACAATGTGCTGAAAGATGTGACTGCTATTCTGTTGTCAAAACCATCAGGACATTTTTGTCTAATAAGAACCGATGTATCGATCTAAAAAAGGCTCTTCTTCTTCCTTATTGCTTGTATCTTTAAACAGAATACAAAATAGTCTAGACTTAATTTATGAGCATTTTCTTTTGATTAGCCCCAGTCAGCCATGGGGAGGGTTGGGAAAGTGAATTCTTACTGATCATTACCTTCTTAAGCAGTTTCTTGTGAGAGTGAACTAATGGAAAGATGCTATGGATAGAGACTTGCAACCATAATATCACTACTTCTCTGATTCGAGATATCCAGAATATGCCATATTTCACCTAAATAGGTCATGGGATCTATTGTTCTTATAGAATAGCAACTAAACGAAGAAATTATGAATCTGGATATGGACTGGTGCAACATCCGGTATCCAAGTCATCAGAAGGCGCTAAATGTTAAGAGATGGGCATGCTGCAATTGCTTTAGTCATTAATAAATGCAAAACCTAGGTCACTAATCAGAAGTTATTCCCTATTTTGACCCCAAAGTGTATGTTATTCCCAAGTCAACAATACAGATTTCTATGGGCTTAACTTCAGATAGGTGAACAGTCTTATCAACATTAATAGGACTTAAAAGATTTACTGAAATTAGTGGTAAATCTGGGGCCATAATTTGCACAGCAAGATTCTTCCAGTCAAACTGCTAGTTCTTCTTCATATAGCACTGGAGAGAGACTACATTAAGCTGCTGGAATCATTCACATATTTCCAAATATTTAACCGAAAGCATATCAACAAACTGGAAGAAGTTATGCAAAGAGGCAAAACAGAAAATGGAATACAGGACACATATTATGCTATGGCTTGGGGGTGAACCCCAGCTCTGTTTTTCTCTCCCTCAGCCTGTCTGTAGACTCTAGTGTTTAAATGATAGGCCAACACTTGCCCTGTCAGCGCAGAACTCCCCCCGTTCTCTGCACCTGCAGGCTAGATTGTCAGCTCTTGCACAGGTGGTAGGACAAATTGCTTATGGGAAAGATTGAAAGTGCTCTAGCAAATAAGTATGTGCAGGCTGGATCAGTGATGACAGAAGAGAGACACAGTCATCTATAAAGACACAAACATTAAGGAAGAATGTGAATTAAGCTGATACAAATGGTTAAAAGCAAGGGCAATGGGATGGAGTTCAATATATGAACTGAACATCAGGGGAAAAACACTTTGTCAAAAAGATCTCATATGCTGTAGTATTATCTCCCATGAGAATAGTCATTGTGTTTTTCCACAAAAGGTGGTAGAAAACATGCTGGAAGGAGCAAAACTATGAACACAGTGATCTAACGCTTTCTTTCTGCTTGCAAAATAAAGCAGTTCCGATTCTCTCTACTTTTGACATTCTTCCTCAGTGGTGGGAAACACCCCAATCAAACACAAACATATAGCCATTGTGTATGTTAAGGCCTGGATTTTGGTCCCCTGATAGGATGGGAAAAAGATTTCGGCACAAACAACAAGTGTTTATTTTGCCATGACCACAACTAAAACTTAAACTCTTCAGTTATGGAAAGATTTTGAGGGCCACTGCTGGTTGTAAACACTTCATATGCAACTGTTGCTGAAATGCACATCTCAGGGACTAGGCAGGTGTCAGCCCTTTGATTTGACCAAGTTCAATCCTAAATGCATATAGAGGGGAAGGAATAATTTCTCCTATAGGAGATAAGAAAGAACAAGATTAGTACAATTAGTTTAGACTTTTTGTGCTTTTGCACAAGCGGGAGAAACAAAAAACCCGACAGAATCATATAGCAAAAAAAGAGACCAGATGGTATGAACAGACACAGAACTGATGCAGGGACCTAGTTGAAGTGACAAGTGATTTTGACATGGAGGAAAGAAACCAGTTCTTAGAAGCAGAAGCTGAAAAAGATGTAATGGGAAAAAAGACAAACTGCTGTTACACAAACTAGAGGTCTTAGCTGATTTGTGTCTCTTGGAGAAGGTAGACTAGGCTTTGGTATGATCTTAACTAAAAGGAACTTTCTCTTAAGGTCTCTCTTTCAGAGAAACAAAAGGATTATAAAACAGTGTGCATAAGGTAATGGTTCCATACTGCCACTTGCTACATCTTTAACTCGGAAGAAAATCCTTTCTTGCACGTAGAAAATCTACCCAGTTAGCTCCACCAGGTAGAACATCTGCTCAAAAATACCAAACATAATCATGGCAAGTAATGAAACCAATGGAGTGGAGCTGTGAACTCAAATACATACAGATACACAAAAACCCTGGACCATAGCTAATATAACTGAAGACTCCACGCGACTGGTTCATCAATCTGCAATTCTCTACAAAAGAAATGTCTTCAAGTCCAATGTAAATAGAATTCACCCATTCATAAATCTGTAAGGACAAGAAGAAATTGGACAGAGGGGGACTGGAGAAAGAGGACTAGCCCTGAACAGACTACATTTTAGAGAACTAATTTCTCTACTTTAACTGTTTGGATTTCACTAAGTTGAAAGTACTCCAAGACAAAGACGACTGTTTCTAAAGTGTTTCTTGAAAGGCCTGCATATTTTGATTTGACACTAAAGCAGAATTCTTCAAAGTAAGCTGTTACCAAATTAAAAAGTGTCATCGCCTAGAGCAGAATGAGACCTTTTGTATTTAAAACCCACATTCTTTCTATGTATCCTTTGGTCTAAATTATCTTCTCAAGTGAACTCTGAATTCTGGATTCTGTCTACATGGTGACACGGTCTTTCTCCTTCTTTGCAAGGGGGTAAGTGAAAGGGGAATCTGTATAAGGTGTTCCTCCTGCAAACCAGAAGGCTTATAGTCTCACTAGAAAACATTTAAGAAAAGGAAAGCAAGGACAGGTTTAGGGAGGAACCATTGCATCACTATGACTAAATACATAGGAATCCATTCTTTTTAAATCTGACCTTCATTTGCCAGAAAGGTCTGAGTTTTCACACAGTGCCCAGGTTACCAGATAATAACAATCAAAGCAACTGGCTGCCCAGGGAAGTTAATAAATCATTTGCTCTAAGCACCACAACAAGCAGATCTACTCCACTGGAAAACAATCCATTTAAAAAGCAAGGGAAGAGGAGCACAGAAACTTTATCTACTATGAATACCAGAAGCTTACTCCATCAAGAACAGTCTCTTTAGCAGCCGTAACTATTTCTGCTGTAAATAACATGGATATGAGTTAAATCAGAGCCAAAAATCTTTTCAGAATTCAACACTATTTAGGTCATCTGCACTCCATTGACAGACACTGAACTCTGAAACCATAATGATGTAGCTCAGCAACAGTCCATGCCGTCCCACTAATGAGGCCCTTTTTCCATGAATAATGAGTATGGACATCAGCTCTGTTGCCAGGTACATAATATAAACACAATTTAACACATGGCTTTTGGTAAAGCACTGTGTCTGCTTGCAGAGACTGAGGTTTCACATAATGTGATCCAACTTTTTAGCCCAGGGTGGGGGCAGACTGTTCAAGGAAATAATTTGTTCATATGTTATCAAAATACAATAAATCAGGTTTGGTTTTAGTCAAAAAAAGGCAGTGGAGTGGGACCTGCAGGAACTGCAGATAGGAAAGTATATATGAGTTCATTGTTTTATATTCCAATAAATCTTACAACACATGAAGCTGATGAGTTCTAAAACGAGCTGAGACTCCCCGAGATGGGCCTTCTGAGACTCATGAACTGTAAGGGTTATACTGGTTAAGCCTGTGTTTGCTGAGTCCTTGTGCATACCTAGTGTATACACACACCTTTGTTTATATATGGCAAAGCATGAGTTGAAACTGCATGGGTCCAAAAAGACGAAGTAAGAAGAGTTTTATTTTGAAAAGCCTCATTTGTTACATTTATGACCTCAGTTTTGACTCCATCAGATGCTTTCAAGAAAACAAAATGCACCTTCAAGTTTTATCAGCTTTCATGACACCAAGTGCCACCATGGTATTGTTTAAAACTAGGGATCACTGCTTTAGTATACAGAAGTAGAGCTGGCACAGGAGTTTAGTCTGAGATTTGGGAGGGCATGGCTTAATTACCTGTTCTGTCACAGTTCTACTACCTCCCAGGACTATTATCTCATAACCACATTAAAGACGTAAGGGTGCCAACATCCTGTGGTGCCTGGGGCATAAAAATGGACATTTCTAGGTACTTGCTTCTTAACGTGCCAAAATAAAGTCCATTGGGATCTACAGCTGTGTCACAGGAATTACTGAAATACAAGAAGCTACAAGAAAGACGCTGATATTACCACTTTAATTGCAGATTTCTTCAACCAGACTAAGCACAACCAAGATCTCTCTCAGTCATTACTGCTACTGCATGGCAGTACTCAAGGGCCTGGGTGATATTTTGATCTCTGCTTAGAATGATTTGATTCCAGAAGGAGTTGAAAACATTCCAAGCTGGACTGCTAACAGTGAATATCACTAATGTTGCCTGTAATCAGCTGCTTATTTATCTTTCGTTAAATAACCTCAGCTCTGCCACAGTCTACTGCAGGGGTCTCAAATTTGGCAGGATGATTGTGTTAGTATCAAGCCAATGGTCTACTACTAGCCTCATTAAAATTTATCTTAATTTCCTAAGTTATAAGATGAACCCAGGCACCCAGGCAATGCAGCAGAGAATGTCAAATGAAGAGGAGGCAGAAGCCACAGAGAAAAGGGTAGGTGGAAAAGATGCCCAATAAGACAGGAGCTGGAAAGTGGGTGAGGAGGTATATTATGACCATCACTGCCCTGAAGAGAAGACTGGGATAGGTAGTTAGGAGAGGCAGAAGAACGGAATTGTGAGCGAGTGGTACTGGCTGAACAAGAAGCCTCTGGTAGGAACTGGGAGCAATAGGAAGCTGAAACTGACCATGCAAAAGAGAAGTAGAAGACAATTCAGTAGACAAATAGGACCGAAGATCAACTAAGGGCAGGCTGGAAAAGATGCTAATTCCTTTAAAGAATCAAAGAGTGGCCAAAGCACTGTGGATATAGGCTCCAGAGCCCATATTGATAGCCGTTTATACAACACTATCTCAGATGATGTCCATCTATATTTTAAAAAACTTTGCAAGTTACGAGCCTTAAAATCTCTGTTCAAAGAATATCAGAAAAGCTGTAAGAACTAGTAATTAAGAACATTTTAAAGGCTACAAGATCAACCTAGAGGAAGAGTTAAGAAACGTCAAAATTAAGGCTCCAGTTTCACTTAATTCAACTATTTGATTCATGTGTGTATGATCACATTTTTAGTTACATGATTACATTAATATTCCTGTCATAAACTCCCTTGCCATACTCCAGTGCAAAGAATGAGACTTTTCTGAGGATGAATGAGGACTGCGTAGTAACACAACAGGCAACCGATAGCTGCACAATTCCTGATTCACTTATTGCAGAACTTGGAATGTGGATAGTGAGTAAGCTGGGGTCTGTAAAAAGAGGATGAAGAGTGGCACTGTGGAGATTGATGAATGCCGCTCAAGAGAACTGGATTGTATTCCTGCTTCTGTCACAAAGTTTCTACACAATACAAGGAAAACCCATGTAATTTAAACTAAAAAAATGTATGCCGGTTGGTGCTTCTTACTCTGTCCTTTCTCTGTTTGAGACACTGATGTCTTGAATTCAAGTTCAAAGGGGTAGAGCTTAAGTCAGCAGGAGCTATGATTTGAATGTAAAAAGTGATGTAATGTTGCATAAACCAATGATTACTGAAAAATACTGGAAATTAACATGAAAAGTTCACCTAGTCTTCCGAGCTTTCCAAGTTTTCCCCATAAGACATGAAGTCTGCTACTCACTAGACTGCTGTGAAGTTAAATCAATTAATGTTTGTAAAGCACTTGTATGCTACTATGTCAACATTCATAGAAAAGTCCACAAGGGAACTGATAATCCTTTCTTCAGACACGGTTTGAATAGCGTGCAATAAAAAGTCTGCAGAACCTAAATAGTTGTTCTTTAAACATCAACAGAAAGCAAAGAAAGTACTGAAGAGCTGCTAGTGAGGTCCACTACCCTCCATTACCCTGTACAATGAATTAAGCATGGGTTGGCAGAAAAAATGCACAATGTTTAATCTTTGGATTAAGGACTGTGTAAGGGGACCTATGAAGCTCATGCCAATCACCTTAATTACAGCGTTTCCTAAATTTAAAGGGTTTGACTTAGAAACACTGCTTCTGTGTGTACCATATAAAGAAAATATAAATATATATGAACTCACCATCATACTTCGCTAAGACTGCCTGGACATCTGCATACGCTTGCAGTTCCAACAAAGCCTCTAGCAGGTTTTCATGGATGTTGAACATGCTGAGCAGAGGAAACTCCTTCATCAACTAAAATCAATAACATATGAAAGGGTTAGATTATTAACATGGAAAAGGGTTTCTTGTTCAAAATGCATTGAAATAACCAACACAAAGTTAAAACCCCTCAGCTTCCCTTGTCCTTGGCTCTTGCCCGGAGTTCACTATTATCTCAGAAATTTCTGAGCTCTTAGTGGACACTAGGTCAGGTTTCTTGACAGGACATGCTTTGCCTGGGATGTAATTAGTGAAATCCAAGAACACAGCTGCCTGAATATGTAACTCTCCTTCAATTAACGGGTTTCTTCAAAGTGAAGGAGAGTTATCTTATTGTAATGGAAAAGAATCTTCAACAATAGAGCTCCTGTATATCAGTAGTAAGTAATCCAGCACCTCTCTGGTATATTAGTAGAAAAAACAGAAAATACGTTGAAAAAAATCAGAATAAATCCAATCAGAGAAGCTTACATATATGCAACTATATTATCAAGAATGTGATACCAGTATTTGTAATCACGGATACTTTAGAACGCAATTGCAATTGTGGCCAATATGAAAAAACAAACAAACAAACAAACAACAACAACAGCAAAAAACCAACCCAAAAACCCCCAAGAAAAGAAAGAAAAGGCAGTATCAATAGGAAAGGTAAAGTTTATACAAATCTAACAGTATAACTAAAGACTCCATCTTGTATGACAAACTGCATGAAATATGTACTTAAAATAATCTAATCCTTTTACATGTAAGTGCCTTTACTTTATGAACTAACCCTTTGAGAGATACCAGGGATTTTTTCTTAGACATCCTCAGTTTCCATGTCTGCATAGATTCAAATGACTGAAGCTGATATTCTATTGTATCTCCTTTTAGAAGCCACGCTTATTAGAAGCATCCATGTTTTTTACTGCAGAATTGATTAAATAATATTTTTTATTGTCAGAGTGATTCTCTAAAAAACTGAAGTCTTAAAAGTTCCTTGCTTCCTTGTGTCCTCTTCATGGTTGTTATACCTTAACTGCATGATGTACATTCAGCAGAAAAAGGTCGCACACAATGTAGAACTAGGATAGCTGATACTACTGCTGTTCTTCAGGAACTTTGAGGGGAACACTATCATTTACAATCTCTCTGATATGGTTTATGAGAACACAAATACTATAACAACCCAAGTAAAGAAAATGATACAAGGTCAGCCTTGCTTAATTTGAAAATACTAAGCTGGACCTGAAAACTCTGTCACTTAATATACCTAACTTTTAAGACATAAATAGAGAAACTGGTGAGAACCAGCAAATCTTAAGCTCACAAACACGTAACATAAACAAAAATAAGCCAGGACTGAAACAAGAGGGGTGGAGATTCACCAAGAAGTTTAGAAAATGAGTAACAGGTAATGCACTAGAGCTTCTTCACTCTGTCAATTAAGAGACCTTAACAGGTAAACAGAGATGCAAAGCGCAGAGAATTTCTTCCTTGTGTTAATGGTCTGGCATAAGCTAATGTAAGAACTATTCTGACCTTAAGGGATAAGTCTGCCTAAATTTGGCTATCTGGATAGTACTGACTTTGCTGCAGTTTGAGGATTATTAAAATATCAAAGGCAAGGACGTCAGTGTTTTGTTTAACTGATTATATAAATTTCTGGTGAGAATCATGATCACTGAGACAGCAGCTGAAAGAGCTCTCTGAATTTTTTATGCTAGTGGCATGGGAATGGGCCATAAAGCTCCT
This sequence comes from Aviceda cuculoides, assembly GCA_035590195.1. Taxonomy (NCBI): domain Eukaryota; kingdom Metazoa; phylum Chordata; class Aves; order Accipitriformes; family Accipitridae; genus Aviceda; species Aviceda cuculoides. The sequence continues at coordinate 27,112,283 of JAVJGG010000005.1, forward strand.
AGTTTCAATGGCAGGAGCTGAACCTGTGAAGAAGAACACAAACAAAACTTCACAGTTTGCAAGCTTTTCTCCTTCTCCAGTTTTCCAAAAAATGGGACCACAGGCCTTGGTGCTCATCTAGGTTAAGTGGAAGGATTTGACAATAAAATAAAAAGTTTTAAGTCATTGCTCATGAACAAAAATAACTGCAGGTGAAAATTCACATAGTTGGATTCATCAGTTAAGAATCCAATATAGAGCCTACTTCTCTTCATTCTTGTCCTTACTCACTATTGCATTTTTAACAGAGGAAGCTACTATTTGGCAGGAAAAAAAGCATGACAGAATCTGGCCCTACGTAAATAGTGATTTAAAGTTCAGAATGAACATATTGCAAAGAAACCCCTCCAAGGGATTAAGAAAGATTATCCCTGCTCATTGGAAATGAAAAATGGCTTGCAGAATAACATTCCCTCCATCAGTGAAGAAAAGGGAAGAGCTGCAGCTAGTTATAGATGTACTGTGGCCAGTAAAAGCTCTTACTCTGGCCCTCCGTTTCTTACTGACATCACTCAGTGATTATTTTTTTTTATTTTAATTAGGTTCTGTCAGAGTGATAAACCCTGCCTAAGACAGCAGTAGAATAAAGGTCACTGTCTGGACTGCCAGGTCTCCAAACTGACAAGTGTTAATAAAGGTTTCATCTGTGAAAGGTCAAACGTTAAGCAGTCCAACCCAGTTATAACGAACTCAGTTGATATTGTAGCTACAAAAATAAAACCCCTCAGCTATTTGAACACTGACTGTGCATAAACAACAGCACGTTCGCTATTAAAAAAAGAAAATGAAGAGAGGACATGAACTCATTTCTCTGTCATCTCAGGATGTAGAATATATAGTTTTCACTGCAAATAAATTTCCGTCACAGTAAAAATTTGGTTTTTGAGAAACTTCCCAGAAAGTAAAGCCACTTAAATGGAAGAATACTATGACAGGTCATCTTTTAGGCCTCATAGTGAAAGCGAACACTGGGGAAGAAAAAAAAATGCCACAAAGGTTGCACCATAGGCCTGCTGGATAGGCAGGGCAGGCCAAATACTGCATCATGCTGAGGAGCAATGGAGAGCGGACTGTGAGCCTGCTCCCCTCCCCTCCCTAGTAGATGGAGAGGGAGACTGGCTCATACTCCACACAGAGATGTAAAGATGGGCACATTATCCCTGAATACAAGATGAAAAACGTACCCTCAAGTTCCCCAGACCCGTACAGCATCGAGCTCTAATCTGGACTCTAGTTTAAGAGGCACAGACCTCCCTTTGCACCCAAAGATTTATTTTTTGTGAAGTTACAGACTAACGTTTGCCAAATCATTTGGCTTATCAATTTTAATTCTCTTTAGGTCTTTACTGTAACCTGACAAATGCTTTCATTTGAGTGGCAAGCACTGCACTTAAAGAAAAGATGAAGGCTCTGTTATCATCTTTCTCCACACCTTAAGATATCAAGAAACAGTCACCAAATTTAGCACTCAGGATTTCTCACCAGAGCCACTACAACTTTTTACATAAACATTAGTTAGGACTGTAAGTTTCTCTGTAAAATTCCAGTTAGTTGGTTTATCAGCTGGTATGAAAGAGCTGTGCTCCACTGTGCAAAGCTTATTTTTATGCCATAGGAAAAAAGACACCACACGGCTATGGATGTATTCCCTCCTTACAATATAAGGGTGTTCAAACAGCCATTGAACATATCATACCAAATCTATGTTCACAAGGATTTTACTTTGAACTTGTATTTGTCGAAATACTTTCTACTGATGAAATTCAGACCTGGGGCTGGGTTAGCCCTTATTCTGTTCTAATCGCTCTGCACCTCTGGGGGGAAACAGATACATGTGTCAAAAGTGGAATTGCTTTTCATTGAAAGATTCATTAGGTATACTGCAAATACACAGAAATGGTAGCTTTTGCAGATAACTAATAATTTTAAATTTTTTTAGATAAATAATATTTTGGGAGTATAAACTCACGGAAAAATTCTGGAAATAAGTCTGACACAATTGGATATCTTATCACTAGTCCTGGGAGGGCTGTACTCCCAGACTCACCCCAGTCCAGATTGCAGGGCGTAGGTTCAATGGTTTTGTGATGGACATGAAAACGTGATGATCACAAAATATGCTTTATGGTACAAGGAAATCCAAATCTGATTTACTGGATGAGGAACAAGTTTTATCTCCCAAAGAACATTTTAATGAAGAGAACTCCCTTCCCTGAGAATATTTCAGTCATCAGCATTTTCTCATTTAGATATGATTTTTGAAACACTTTTACGGAACGTAGCTTTAAGTGTTGCATCCATTATTCTCCCTGTGATGACATTAACATCATGCATCCATTAGCAATGATACATTATTTGTGTAGAAAACCACTTTAAGCTACAGCTTATGCCTACGACTAGACCATGGGACTCAAGCGAATACAGAGGTGGATAAATGAATGATTTTATATATAACCTGGTGTTGACGCATTCATTCTCCATTTGCATTATGGCTGTATGCATGGTCACATATTTTACAGGCAGTGCATTCATTGCTGCTTATACTCATATCTTCTCAACAAACAAACAAAAACATTTTTAGATCAACGTATTCAACTGAATGCATTCATAAATATGAAAAGTGAATTCAGCTTAAAATGAAAAAACAACAACCACAAGCAAACAAGGGAAATTCAATGCAAACAGTTGAACTGTTACAACCTTAATTCCTAGTGTATCTGTTCCCACAGTGGGTATCTGAAACGGTAAAATCTGTCTCCTAGAAGAGGAATGAGTGAGGCTGCCATCTTCCAGGTGCAACTGCCCACCACCATTGAAGAACGAAGCACACAGTATGGACAGCACTGTTATTTTCACAAGTGCATAAGCTGCTTTCTGGTATATCTGTAAGAACTGTGAACTGAAAAGGTAGAAAAGGCAAAACTCCAAGCCATTTCTGAGTAGAAAAACAGGAACTTCCACTTCTGTGGGCTTTGTTGTCTACAGCTGAGCTTTCAGATGTCTAAGCTCTGACTGACGCTTACCCTGGGCTTGAGGCATTTGCAACATGGCACTCCACATTGACTTTCTGATGTCTAATAAGGTACACTACTGTTTAAGTTTTTCTCCCGGCCAGCTCACCTGACAAGGACAGAAGGGAAGAAACATTGTCAGCAGACTAAGGCCAGCACACAAAAAGGCTCTGGTAACAATGTCAGATGCTTAAAAATTAGGTTAACTCCTGGTCCTAAAAAATGAAACTCATTCTAGCGTGGTCTCAATGTGAGTGGGATTCATGTGATGTAAACAGACACCCTCATAGCTCTTGGAGTTGAAAAATGATCTGAAATACACTGGACCTACACAAATTAAAATTCTGCTGAATTACAGCAAAAGTAGGATTCTGTCATTTAATGCATTTCTCTATGTATGTGCTGCATTCCTTTTGGCAAACAATCACTGTTTTGTTTGGAAGCAGCTCCACAGTTACTCTTTCACAGCTCAGAGAGGATAGAAGCTAAGAAGCCAAATCTGCCAGATCCTGCTCTTTTGGAGCTTGGAAATGATTACCAGTAGGATCCACATATTTTCATCCATGTGTGGAATTCAGGGAATTTGACATGTCATCCAATGGTTGAACTTCAGAGTGTCAGAAAAGAGACTTGGATCTAGTTTACACTAACTGTGGGATGGCACAGGTATAAAATTTGCTGACATTCTGTTTTTAATTTGCCAAATGTGAGTTTAGTCCTAGTGCTCCATAATATTCACAAATAAAATGACTCCTCTTTAATGTAGGATTAACAATGAGTCAATAAAGTGAAAAATATCTTACCAAATATGCAAACTCTAAGGAAATACGCTACAACATGCAGCCTTTATGTTCTCTCTTAATTGGAGGATTAAAGCCTTCAGAGTATGACTTGAGTTCTTTAAGGACTATAATTATGAAAATGCTGTTATTTGGACCGTGTTGTAAAAATGCATGTATTTCAAGAATAAAGATAATTTTAAAGGTAGATGTGGCATGAAACCAGAAGAGCGCAAGTTGTTCCAGATGTACGTTTACTACTGAACAACCACATCACATAAAAGTAGTAAGTGATAAATTAATGTTTGTTATATCAAAGATTAGTAACTTTACAAAGCATAAAAATAAAGTTATTATTCATAGCTCTCTTAAAAAACATTCCTTTATTTGCATCATCCCCAAGTACTTTTAGCAGAAACTTTGCCATATTTTTAGAAGTAGATTTTTAAATAAAATTAAAGTGAGGAAATTATCTAATAGCTCAAAAATGAAGTAGGAGATTCCAGAGAGATGGAAGAGCACAATTAAAGGACAATACAAAGCCCCTGAACATGGAGTGATGCAAGAGGGCAGACAAAAAGAAGTCCAAGTTACCAGGGCTCCTACCAAGACTATATGACTATATTCTAAGACTACATTCTATCTTAATAGAATTACAATGCTGGAAACCCATAATTTATATGAGAAACATTATTATAGGGTTTAGGCAGCAGTCATCAAATTTCTAGTTTTTGAAGGTTTTGTGCAGGATCACAGTCATGACAAAAAGTGAGAGATCTGAGTCATGTGCAGGTAAAGGGAAGGAATAAACCCCATCAGGGGAATCACAGGAGTCTCCATTTTGTTTAAGAGCCCATTCAAATGAGTGATGTTCCAGCCACCCCTCCCACTTACCCATAACATGTGAATCCTGTGACAGAACAAACCACATTTGAATATATAGACATATGGAAATGTTAAAACCAGCATTTGTCACTTGCTATTATTGCAGTGCTTGTGTGTCAGAACAAGAATTAACTGAGGATATTGATCTGTGGCGGAGATTGGCAAATGTCACCACTCACAAGAGTAGCACTCTTCTAAAATTTATGAGATAACTCTTGGCCTTGTTTAACTAAAAGTATTTTTCCTTCAAATTTTAATAAATGGTACTTTAAATAACTGCTACAGATGTTAATAAAGCTAGAATCCCAGTCCAGGCAGAGCAGCCTGCTTAACCTGACCTGTGTAAAACAAGCCAAAGAATCTGACTTACTAACACTTGCCTCAAGCACAGAAGTATTTGGGAGAGACAGACAGTAGCTGCCGATGCAAGCGGCTGCAGAAATTGTGTTAAGTTGCTAGGGATCATAACATCTTTATTAGCAATTAGTCCTCTCTTTGTTTCACACAGCTTGATAATTCAAGGTGCAGAACACTGTCCCAGCTATGTATTCCAATTACCCAAGAGCAAATCAGCAATACACACAAGGAAACAGAATTCAACACAATATTGAACAGAAAACCTTATTCAAAGCCCAGCAAAAGAGGTTGCCAAGAAAGTATACTACATTTGCAGAACCATCATGCCAGCAAAAAGCACCAATACCACTGGTCACAAAAAGATAAAAACCCAACTTACCCACATCATTAAAACCTCTTAAACCATTTTAAATGCTCAGGGCAGCCTGAGTGTTTAAAGAACTTATCATGCAGCCCATTGATAAGCATGCAGCACTCTAATAATACAAGCTGCTTAGGTACTGATAATTGCTTAGCATCTCCTGTGGCACGAAATACGCATTTAGAGACTGCAGGTGGGCACCGAGATGAACACATAAACACATCCAACTGAAATATCCTCAGCAGGGTTCTCAGAGCTAGGTACATACAAATAGACTTCTAGGTCCTTTACTGTGATCTGATAAGTAGTTTCTCAGTGGATATGACTGATCCCAGAAATAAAAATGCACTTTTCTGACCCCTAGAAAGTGTTTTCATTTCTATCATTCTCCAGAGCTGAGAAAAGACCTGGAGAGTCTCTTCTCTCCCTAAACCTCACTCGTTTCTAAACAAAGCTACAAAGCACGGGGCAAGATGCAATTCCACTGTGTCTCAGAAACATAGACTTGTTAAGACTACAAAGCAGTCTTCAGGGGAGCGCAGGGCCATGGGGTAGGATATAAAGACACCCCAGAATGAGTTTCTTTCATCTTCTCTCTGAAAGAAGAAGCAATTAAGAGCTTCTGTTCACTTTGTCTACTAGCATGCCTTCTGCCTGCCACTTTTCTCCTTCCTAAATGTACAACACCCTTCAATGAAAGCTCGTTCCACAGTCCGATATTCTCCAGAACAATCCCAAGAAGCTTGAATTAATCTGACAATTGCATGGTACATTTTCACCTGGATACTCCAGTGACCCAGTCAAGAAAAATACCTTGCCAGTCTGCTCCTGAATTCAATACTGCAGTCACTGATGCAGTTACCTGCAAAGTACAGAGAGAAGTGCCTTTGCATACCCTCCACATCATCTCTGTTTTTCATCAATGAAAAACACAAACGCAGCACACTTGCGTTTTCATCCACTGTAATGGTGAGGGAATCTGCAAAGAGCAGACAGAGAGCAGCTGGTACAAAAGGCTACCCTTGCTCATCTGCATGGAGCTACTCAGCTTCCAACACTGTCCGCAATAAAGATTCAACATGAAGGCATACTGAAGATTCCCCACAGCCACCATTGTGGCCTTTCACCTCTGCACATACCGAATTTTCCAACATAGTTTAGAACAAACTAGTTTAGATCCTCCTAACATAATCAGCCCAACAAATAAAACAACCAGCATTGTAGACTTTCTCCGCAGGGACAGTAAAAGAGATCTAGTTCCCTCACAGACCATATCATGCTCTGTATAAACAGGAATAAAACTGGAATAACTCTGTTGACTAGACTGGAGTTATTCCAACAATACACTAATCAAAATGAGATCACAAGTTAACTCAGTATATACAAATAGTGACAGCTGCTGGTTTCTATAGCAAAATATAGTAAATAATTATCATCAGAAATACAAGCAAAAGCAACACCTATGTATGATTCAATTACATGCATCCATGAAAATTACAGGTTCGTAATTCTCATTAATTCAACTCAACTAAATGAATGACATCCAAGCAGCAAAGCCACAACAAAATACTATCTCAAAATCAATCACAAAAGCAACAGAAATTCCTAGCCTTTTTTTTAAATTAAAAAAACTGTTTTTAAACAGTTTTTTTAAACAGTTTTAAAAAAACTAGTTTCAAATACCTTCGATATACTATTAAAGAGTATGATTTTCCTATCAGAAGTGTATATAACCGTAAAATCAAAATCTTATTTAAGTCACCAACAACTCATTTTCTTTCCATTAAGGTATTTTAAGCAGGATCTCAGTCTTTTACATAAAATCCAAGTAAGACAATCTCATCCATCAGTAATGTCCTCAAGATGGCCTCATATATGCAATGAATTAAACACTCTCAAATATTTTATTTTTTCGAAGTGGCAAAGACTCACTACATCCCAATCATATTTCCCAGATGGTGTCATGAACCGCCTAACACTTCATTTCCATCATGTTCCATGTCTTGAGAAATCTGTTTTCAATCTTTCAAACACAAACAGGGCCTCCACCCTCTGTCCCCTGATGCTAGATTCAGCAGTCCCCAGCCAACTTATTCTTCATATTCTTTTTAGGGTGAATAAATTCATCTCCTCCCTCATCAATCACATAGAAACCTTCAATGACACATTCATGTTCTTCAAAATTCTTCATAAATATATTATTTATGCCTTCTATGAAGAAATAGAGGATAAGCATTCATCAGAAATAAGTAGCTCCAAGTCAGTCTAAGAAAAGCATCTGCAAAGCTGACTTGACCCTACTCTTGCTCCCAGTGTACTGGAGTTGTGACCTAGAGATACTGCTGCTTTTATATTTCATTTAGGGACCTTCTAATTCTCAGCTCTGCTTGTTCACAACGAAGAGCTGTAAAGGGATCTAAATTCAGTTCTGAGGATTTGGCTCAGTGTCTGTATGTGGAAAAATATAGAATGCATTGATCTGAGTTGAAGCTGTAGAAGCTAAAATTCTATCTTTATAACTCCTTTGTCTTGCATCCAGTCCTTTCATTTTAGCAAAATGTTCCTATTGAGGAGAGTGTTTTCTGTCCTTCAAGTGTCTAACAAACGATGACTTTGGATGTCCCTGTCATTGTTGCCTTTCGAGATCCACATTGTATGTAACTTCAACAACACACAATTTTCTTTCTAGTGACAGAATAAGCCATTCATTATAATCAAGGCTCTCTGGGTCTTACTTTGCATAAGAAACCTAGGACTAGATGGACCACCCAAGTCCCAGAATCCAGCGCTCTGCATACACAATAAACCATAATATTGACATCAGCAGAAGAAAGCTTCACAGAGTATCTGTTCCACATAGCCCTATCTACAAATCACAAAACACGTTCAGCAGCCCACAGTAAGATCCAGAAGTTGCCATAGTTATGATGTGTGACATTTGAATGTGAAATTCAAAATTTTATCTTTCTTGTATATTAATGACTGAACTTAGATTTCCAATGTTTGTCCCCAAACATTTCAGTATTTGTCCCTGAGTGCCTGTGTAACAAAATTCATGAAGAATCAGTGGAGCTGGCTGGACTGAAAACAACATTTTTGAAATCAACATTCTCCCAGCTGACCACAAGACTGCAAAACCAGGTCTTTCTTCCTCGTCCCTCTTTCTCACACTCTTAGCTGTACAATGGCTGCGTTTTTGACAAGTTCTTTTTCAACACCTCTGTCTGGGAGCCTAGTGATTCTGAAGTGAGAGTTGTGTGCCTGAAAAACCCCAGCTAGGGACGGGAAACAAAGTCACTCACTACTTGCCATCTGGTAGATTATTTAGGATAAGGACCTGCATTATTATGATGACCTCTGCTCAATGTTTTCAAAAAATACTCATAAGTGCCCCAGTTCCAGGAGAAGGTGCTGGGTGCTGGATTCCAAGCTGGCAGACATACTTGCCTTACTGCCACTGATGCAAGTACCTCAGCTCCAGAGGAAGTCACTTGCCTTTTGACATTAAAATTCCTACTGACTTGCAGCAAGTATTTCCCTTTTCATTAGGCAGGTTTCAGGACCATTCATCCAAGCTGCCTAAAGCACACTTTACAAGTGCTTCATTCTGGTCTGGGATTCCATTTTGTGCATTTAAAATTTAGGTCCTTCAGCTTAACTTGCAGAACTCTGTATCTTGCCGGATTCATCTCTACCTCACTTTTGTGGGAACTGGAAAACGAAGTGTAAGAAAGTAGAACACAGGAAACTGGTAAGCAGTTTTACCATCATCTGCCCAGAGCCCTAGGGCTCCATTCTTCCTTCTGTCACAGACTTGCTACCTTGGGTGAGGCAAGTCACCTCCTCAAAGAACTGTGTTCCTAATCGGCATCCAGGGGATCTCACTTGAGGAAATGCTGGGCATTCACAGCTATCTCTAAACTCGAGCATTTTACATACCTGAAAAATATACAGTGCCCTGTGTGGACAGCTGCCCCTCCTGCCATCCCCAAAATAGCTGCTGTTTGGTGTTTCAGATTTGCAGCTGTAGTTACTGACTTATGACTACCATTCGTAGCTCCCCTGCCTACAAAACAGGGATATAGTCATTCCCCATCTCAGAGGGAAATCAGTTCATTATAGATTAATTACTTCATTTTGACTTCTCAGTAATAGGTTTTGCATGAATAAATAACACTGTCCTCAGGTCTGAATAGTGTGATGTAAACAATGCACAGAGCCGAACTGCAGCTTTGCGAGGAGGAAACAGAATACCTAGGACTTGTTTTTTAAGTTAGCAGCATTCATTACATGCTTCACAAAAAACATTAGTAACTTCATGATCGAATAATTAAAGACTGCACTCCATTGCACATGTACCAGGATGGGAAATTCAGTCTGTATGGGCAGCCATCCATCTGGTATATTATGGCTTCATAGTGTTGCTTTCGCAAGCCTAGAAATAAATGATCTCTTAACTTAATCTTTATGTACACTACACGTACAAAATGACTATCAGCAGGGCTTCATGCAGCAGGAATGAATGCTAACTTGTAAGCAAATGCATATAATTTCTATGCTACTATTATCTAAGTATCACATGCGAAACAAATCCAAACTCACATCTCTCATCATTTTCACTGCTTCCCTGGTCCTTCCCAGCTTTCTTGCACACATTGCCAGCCTCCTCTTAATATAAACTAACACATTGGTGTCCCTTCCTGTATAAGAGGAAAAAGAAACAGCATTAAGATAAAAAAGATAAAACAAAAATTCATTTAACATTCCAACATAACAGGAAACAGTCTTCTTGCCATTTCTTGTTATTTGCTATCATCAATGCTTTCACAATAATTTTAACAAAAAGTTACCAAATTCTGCTGATTTAGATGTGGCTTATGCCATCACTGAAATCAGTGGAAGTACTCCAGACATACAGTGGTATAAATAAGGACCCATGGGTTGGCCTTACACCTCTGAAATATAAGCAGATCTGAAGATACAGAGAACGGTATAGACCATCAAGTAATCAACTGAAGCAAGGAGAATCCCCATGAAGTTAACATTGGCACAAAACTCTGTGGTCACACACACAGCATTAAATTACTTACCAATTCACATACATGGTTAAGACAAGGGCATCCATGAAAATGCACGTTATATCCTGCCTTTTTTGTAAGTTATGATGTACATGCTTGTCAATAGGAGAGACAGCAAAACAAATCCTCATCGTCTAGCAGTCTTTTTCTTAATGATTAGAAGAAAAGAAGTAAACCCTGAACTTTCTGTTTACAGAACCTTTACTTGTTACCCAATTACCATCTTCAAATTCCTCACACTGCTAATTATGGATGGCAAATTAACACGTTTCAGATATGACAGTCCTATGTGCTGGAAGATCCCCTAACAGCAAAGATTACAGAAACTAAACAGCTGCAATAATTATTCTCTTGGAGAATTCTTACTAGTTTAATTTCTCATTCTCTTCCCTATAATTCCAATGTGAACTCTTAACATGCTTCTGGACCAACAGGAAATGAGCAGACAGCTAATCACCTATAAAATTACCATATCGTGAAAATATAAACCTGCTACAAATTCTCTTTGTGTATAGTATGCAGTCTGTAAAGATTTTAGTCTGTACCTAACATTTTCAAGTCTTTCATAATAAGAACAAGATGTGCACTGAAAACATGCCAAGTACCTACAAATTGTTTTAAAGCGGTGATTACATTTTTCAGATAGATTAAGCAGCAGGTTGATAGGTCTGACTTTAGAAGAAAAAATAAATACGGGAGGGAAATAATTTCTTTACCTATATTTTATATTATGTAATTCCTTATCTCTGTATTGATTCCTATATATTTAATAAACAATTTATTAGCTACATCTGTTTCAACATGTTTATGTAGTGCAACTAAGAAGTATACATTTTGAGCCAAGCTCCTTTTCAGTCTTTTCAGAAGGAATGGTCAAAAGGCATTTACTTACTATGAAATCAAGACAATCTTCAGGCCAAAACTTTCTGAGGTGACTAATGATTTGGGGTGACTAACATGAGCCACCTTAAAAAGAAGACTGCCTGCACTTTCTATAGACTAGCACCTTTTCAAAGAGGTTAAGTTGCGTACTCAAAGTTCTTACTTACTTTTAAAATTCAAGGTCTAACATAAAATACTGTATGAAGGAGGTGGAACACATGAATAAACAGAAACATAGAGCAACGGGCTGTTGTTCAAGAAATTACATAGCGGTTTTCACCTGTAAAAGATGAAATGCCCACTTTTCAACCCAAAGTCAACTTCAAGGACCAGAAATGGAATGACAGACATCTCAGAACCATGGAACTGCAACACATCTGTCCATGGTCCTTCCTCTCTAAAGAGAGCTCAGCTCTCCGCCTTTGTAAATCATGCAAAAGTCCAGCATGTAATCAAGAGAATCCTACTTGAAGCTCCTGTGTCCAAGGCACCATCTGAGGGTGGAACTTCTCTGTGGGTGCACACTGATATCAAGGGGAGACTGGGTGGTATAGAGAAGTGTGACGATCTAGCCCCTCCTGAAGCCACAGTCAGAGCTAGAAGTCACTTTTCAGCCCCTTGAGCTGTGTGACAATGCGCTTAATTTTGCATTCAACTGGTTACTTCTGCTGTAATACTGAAGGTTCGGGGTGTCAAATTTGATGATGACATTTTCTGTGCTCAGGATGGACTGAGTGCACAAATTAAGGTTTCACAGACAACCGTAAGCCTGCTAGAGCCTGAAATTGCTTCAAGGGCTCAGCTGCTCTATACTTTTATTTTCACCAAAAATAAGCAAATAATCCTAAATAACATTTTATAAACAACATATGTTTAAAATACTACCCCCAAGCTTTATAAAACCTCAGGTTTTCAGGTATAGACTTGTGTATACTTTTGAAACCAGAGATCACAGACAATTTCACTACGTACAATTTTTATCAGCAATCTTCAAATTATGTGAGATAGCCAGAGGCTGTGAATGCAGGTCCTGAGAAACCTGAAGATGCCCTAAGTATGTTAGTGCTTGTACTTATGTATTTAATTGGTATTATTTTTGCCTGAGGTAGCCATTGTAGACTAGAAATAACCTAGACTGTTTCCTTTATTTATTTTTTTGTTCATTTACTGGCAGCAAACCCTCATGTATTTTCTTAGGTTTAAGAAGTATCTAATAAACATCATCACAGCAGCTAAACCTGCTTATTCAAAATTAAAAAAAAAAAAAAAAAATCTAGACTTTCAATTAGAGCACTATATTATTCCAGTTTTTAATTTTTACGATTCTGTGACCTTTCTTGATGTATGCAACTAACTTTTCAAATGTCACACTGGTTAATGGGTCTCATTAATTTTTACATAGAACAATGTGGTGTATGTATTTACTCTCACAGCTGATGGCAAAAAGCTAGCAAAGCATCACTTCACTCCTGCTTCCATCATACTTTACTGCCTTTTCACATGAGCCCACGTCTTCAAAACAGCTAAAGGCACTTCAGTGCAACTTCCTAGCTGTCCAGCATTTTCTGAACATCAGATCTCTTTTGGCTCTGCTACCTTCTCTTTCCTGTTAAGTAGATGCTACAGTATTTTCTGCCACAACAAAAAAAGGTGCATTTGTAATCTGAGCATTGCTAGCTTAGCAACAGAATCAAGCAAAAACACCGAAACGGAATACTCTGGCTCTAGGACCATATTCCAGCCAACGTTAAATAGTGAGTACAGAGTTCTGAGAGGGAAAAAAAAAACCCCAAACCCAAAGAACTCTCCAGAACTTCCCTCCCTTTAGAAATGGCTATTCCCTTGAAAGACACTTACTGTGTTGGGCTTCATACTGGGCACCATGGTGCTGTAACTGCTGACTGCGCCTGTAACAGCCCTCTCCAGCTTTCAGAGCTTGCTTGAACAGCTTCTCTGCTTCTACAATTGTCGTTGCTTCCTCTTCAGCCAAGAGAATATAGGCAGTAGCACACCTGCAAAAATATCAGAGGAAAAACCATGAGAAAGTTGCATGAAGTAAAAGCTATACAAAGACAAGCAGACTGGCAGGATGTACTAAATATAGAGGCAATGTTTTTTTGTAAATGTAAGTTTCTGACAAACTATTGTGATGAATAAATATTCTTGCATGACTCTCATTTGTAGGTACTGTATCACTCAGCCACTTGAGTAAACCTACTGACAACTGCCCCAGAAAGTAAAGCACTGTCTCACTAAGCAATCATGGCCTACATCACTAAAACTCCTTCTGGAAACCAAAACTAGTTTTATGCACTATTGTTTTAACACAGGATGTCTCCATTACCAAAATGGTATGAAAAGAATCAATACACCTATAACACTTACCATATGCAAAGAACAGATTACAAATGTAATTGTAGAGATTAAAAACCAACCAAACAAAACCAATAAAAAAACCCCCAAACAAAACAGGAAAGTAGCTTTAGGAATACACAGAAAGGTGAAATGTTGGGAGTAACCTCACCCAGCTTTTAGCTGTCTAATTCAGATCTCAACTACCTGTGCCTCTCCCCCTCCATCAAGGAGCATCTTCACAAAGCCATTTATTTCACATGTTTAAACATCTCTCTAAGAACAGGGTGAACTGCTGAATGGAGGTGCCTCTCTCATTGACTGTAGAGGGAGCACAAGCAACTACTTCAAAAGCAGCTGAAGTTAGGTGGTACACAGCCTGTTGACTTCTTTCCAATACAAAACACACTGCTGATAAGATTATTCTTTATACAGAAACAGAACCAGGTTGCAGCTACCTCTAGTTGCATTTCACAAAGAGTCACCAGGTGAGGAACCGCAGACAACAGGTCCAGGTGAAAACAAGATTCCAGGCACCAGTACTTGCTGTGGGCCACCCAGCTGGAAAGAGCTTGGCAGAAAAGGACTTGGGGGTCCTGGTGGACACCAGGTTCAACATGAGCCAGTGATGTGCCCTTGCAGCAAAGGCGGCGAATGGTATCCTGCACTGCATTAGGAGGAGTGTTGCCAGCAGGTCGAGGGAGGTGATCCTTCCCCTCTACCCAGCACTGGTGAGGCTATGCCTGGAGTGCTGTGTCCTGTTCTGGGCTCCCCAGTACAAGAAGGACACAGACATACTGGGGAGAGTCCAGTGAAGGGCCATGAAGATGATTAAGGAACTGGAGCATCTCACATATGAGGAAAGGCTGAAAGAGCTGGAACTGTTCAGCTTGGAGAAGAGAAGGCTCAGGCAGGATCTCATCAATGTCTGTAAATACCTGAAGTGAGGGTGCAAAGAGGATACAACCAGCCTCTTTTCAGTGGTGCCCAATGACAGGACCAGAGGCAGTGGGCATAAACTGAAACACAGGAGGCTCCATCTGAGTATCAGGAAACATTTTTTTACTGTGAGGGTGACCAAGCACTGGCACAGGCTGTCCAGGAAGGTTGTGGAGTCTTCCTCCTTGGAGAGATCCAAAAGCCGTCTGGACATGGTCCTGTGCAACGTGCTGTAGGTGGGCCTGCTGGAGCTGGGGGGTTGAATCAGATGACCTCCAGAGGTCCCTGCCAACCTCAACCATTTTGTGATATGTGAGTACAACTGGACAGGCTTATAGTACACTTCTGCAAAAGCCTTTCATGCTACATGCTCTCTCAGTTAAATAGCTGTCCAGGAACAAACAATTCTTTTTCTCCTTCTGATGAAACACGTGAAGTACAATCCATAAGGCACCAGTTTATGGAATTCTATAATCACAAAATCATAGAGTGATTTGGGCTGGAAGAGACCTTAAGGATCACCTAGTTCCAACCTCCCTGCCATGGTCAAGGACACCTTCCACTAGACCAGGTTGCTCAAAGCCCCATCCAACCTGGCCTTGAACACTTCCAGATATGGGGCATCCACAACATCTTTGGGCAACCTGTTCCAGTGCCTCACCACCCTCACAGTGAAGAACTTCCTCCTTACATCTAATCTAAATCTACCCTCTTTCAGTTTAAAGCCATT
>JAVJGG010000005.1:27137071-27183623 GCA_035590195.1 Aviceda cuculoides
CCGGCCTCCCCCCGGATCCGCGCCTCCCGCCCCCCGCAGCCTGAGGGAGGCACCTGCGCCGGCGTCTGCCCCGCCCGAGGAGCACCGAGGCCCGCTCGGCGCAGCGGGCGGCCGGCCTCCTCTCCCTCCCTGCGGCATACTGGGAGTTCAGATTTGATCCAAGTGCCTGCCGAATCCGGCAAATCGCTTTAAAAACCTGGTTTACAGGAGGTGAAAAAAAAAAAAAAAATCTCAGTCTTGTCCGCAAAAAGATTTGGGTTGGGTTTCGGGGTTTCTTTAAGCCAAAGAACCGTACGTCAGATTGTTTCTTTTAAAGGCATTTAAAATTGTTAGGAGCGGTCCTTTAAATTGACTTCTGGAGGAAAAAAAAACAACCGAATGGGAGTTCGGCTCCATCCAGTCTGCCATCAGCCACGTAAATGGGATGCTGCAGTCAGGAGCATACTCTGGCCTCCTCTTTCCCCAGCTACCCCTGCAGGCAAGGGAAAGTGGGGAAAAGCAGGTTTGCTTGTTCTCCCAGCAATGCTTCCAAAGGAATTTACTGAGCTTAATTTCAAAAATGTTAAAAAATACCAAACAAACTCCAGGAAGCTGAATCCTAGTCCTTTTAGGATTTTTTTCCCCAACTGAACCGTGTTTTGTTTTGTTTTGTTTGGCTGACTTGGTCTGATTCGGAATTAATTTTATTTTCAGGCTTTTGGTTCAGCTAGCAAATCAGTAAAAAATGATTATTTCCAGAGCTCTACTCGGAAAATCATTCTGCAGCCTAAAAGAACACCTTGTAATTGAAATTATATACATAAATATGTATTTGTGGTATTTTCACAGAGAAATTATATTCTTGGGTAAGAGCACACATATTTCAGGAAACCACATAAACCTGGAAATGAAGACTATTTCATATAAATAGAGAAAAGGTTTTGACTGTAAAAACTGTACAGGCACACACAGTTATAATGAGTATGTAAAGTGAGTGTACTTTGCAGCTGCACTTGAATCATCACCAAAACATCTGTATACCAACTGAAACAAAAGCAAATCAAAGGGGTTTTGAAATATTTGACAGTACTTTGTAATATTGATTACGCCAGAAATTGTGAATGAACAATCTTTGCCCTTTCTATATTACTTGCCTCCATGTTTTTTTGCCAGTGCTGAAAGCTTTTACAAAATATCCTCATAAAAAAAAAAGGTTATTCATTAATTCTCGCTACAAATAGGCACAATCAGCAGCAAGTGAAAGAATTGCGTTCGCATCTTTGACACCATGAGCACGCTGTCGAGCAGGTTCTGATGGGCCGGCCAGGAGCCGGTAGGCTCTGGAAGGCCTCTTAGGAGTCTACCTGCTGCAGAGAGGTTCAGGCTGGGCTCTACACTCTCCCTCCCACAATGTATTTTCATTTTTAAGTTCTCACAAGCTCTTTATGTATCTGAACTGACTTCTGTCTCCATGGGATTGTCTGTAAACAAGACGTAGGGTTTTTTTCCCCCCCTTTAAACTATTCCATAAGGGAAAACCAGAAGATAAACCTCCTGGCATGGTAAGAAACTATTCCTTTCCAAAGGATACTCCAGTGCATTCTGCACTGGGACTTCCCCTAAGCTCAGCTGTGTTGTTAAAGCATCTAGAGCATTCATACGGAGGAAGCTGACCCTAGCTGCACTGGAATGGAGTGGGAATGTAGCTGGTGGCCGCTTGAGATAAGTTCACCCAAGAGTGCGTGGCAGGTCTGGAGATCACTCGGTCTCCAAAACAACCTAATGGCTCTTCTAAGAGATATCAACAAGAAAGAATGGAGCAGTCTGATGAGGAGAAGACAGAAGGGCTATGTGAACACATAGAGGTCACAAGCAAGCACTTGGGAAGATAAACAGATGGTCACAGAGAAACTGGGACATAAACACACCCAGATCTTTGTGAACTCTACCTCCCAGGCGTATCACCGAAAACCCACACAGCCCGGACAGTTCCTCCTCACACAGGCTCCACGGTGTCTTTGTCGCTGTACTCGTTCCATCGTCATGCGCTTGCAGCAGCGCCCAGGTGGGAATCCCGGGAGCCAGGGACAGAAGGCTGAGGAATATCGGCTGATACAGTGATCAGCCGTATCGGCTGAAACACCTCCCCTGGCACACACCACTGCCTCCGAATGCCAGAGATGGTGGACAGGGAGCTGGCACAGGTGAGCCAGCTTTGGTTTAAGCTGTTCTCATGCTCTTAAGCACGCAACATTCTAAGAGGTTTAGAATTTAAACCTTATGATCTAAGACAGCATCATAACCTAAGCAGGCAGCGTGTGGCGGACCATGAGAGAAAGGCTGTGCTGTAAGGTACAGTCACAGATCTGCTCTGAGCATCTGTTTGTTTTATCTTTGGAAACTTTGAAGCTTGAACAAATCAAGGCACGCAAGCCACAGTTGTACCTGTCCAAGGCCTCAGAGGGAGTGGTTGTTAGGAATCAAAGATTGTACTGAGGCAAGGGACATTCAGTAAGAGTATCGCTGTAATGTAAGTCAGGGATTGAAGTACAGCTGCCAGACTGGCTGCTCAAAATTCTTGGCAGTTACAGACTGTATCTAACAAGCTTCATACTTTCTTTAAGTGAAGAAAAAGACCAGATTTTTCAAAATGTGCTAATAAATTCCTGCTTATTATTTCCATTATAATAAGCTTTTAGATAAAAAGTAAAACCCAGAGAGGGAGAGTGAGCAGTACAAGAGCATACTTGAGCCCACTTGCCCTGCACAAATGTATACCAGCTGGAAAACTGTCACGCTGAATTTCAATGAAACTGAGGATACAAGCAGAAGGAATGTGTATATATATATATATGTGTGGTCACTACTACAGTTCAGCTGAGTGACAGGAACTTGCTAGAACATGTGACACAGCTGTAAGTCTGCCTTCCTAGACTTACAAATACATTAATTACTTTTAAAAATGGCATTAAAGCTCGTAAATTGTTTCAGGCAGCTTTGAAAAATATTTGCAATGTTGAGTGAATCCAGTGCCAGGAAACATCAGCCAGATCTCAATGCATACAGTGACTTAGAAATTAAAGCCATAAATCATCACCATAATAAGCCTTTGCTTGCAGTGATTTGTTCAGGGTGTATGAGAAGGTAATCTGTAATCTGGTACTGAAGTCAAAACAATAAATTCTCTTTGCAGAATTTCTGCACCTTTCTCAGACAGTGTCAGCTGTTTTGAAACCTGATTTCTATAAATCAAATTTGATTTCTAACTGCACCAGTCAGTTTGAAAGCGATGTGAAGTCAACAAGCTTTTGACAGTTCAGCAGATGAGAGATCATCTGGCAGAATAATAGCTGACTGTAAGGATTAATTACCCATTGAAAGAGATCTGGATCAGAGAGGAAATTAAGGAGAAAGATCATTTCTGCACCACTTCTGAAAGAAAAGGCCACCTCATTTCTGCCATATACATACAGTGGGAGGTGAGCTCATCTTCACAGACTTTGTCCACTTCACAGCAGTGGCAAACTTTGCTGGGCTCTTTCTAGTTGGTGCCTGTGCTTTCAAACCAGAACAGAGTCAAACATCTCCAATCCCTCAAAGGATCTTTGAAACCATTACATTCACAAAGGCCAAGTTAAAAACCTGGTCTGAACATTTCCAGCTTTGTGTGTTTAGAAATCCAAATCTAGACTTTTTTATTTTCTAATCTGGTATGGGTAACACTTAATGTAAGTGTATTTGATTTTGGAAAACCCTTATTGATGATTTCTAGAAATGCATGGCTATGAAAAACAACTTGTAGGTGACAAATATACTTGAGTTAAGTAAAAGCCAGTTAATCTCTCATAAGATGTCTTCATTTCATTTAATTTAATTTCATTTCATAAGAAGGATCATTTCAGATACTTGCTTTGGACTTTTTTTACTCTTGGTTTTCTGTGCAGGTACTTCTCCTCCCCTGTGCAATAAGAACATTACAGTCATCCTCTTTCTTATCTCTGCTCTCACATACAGACAATCCTGGATCATTTTCTTTCTCTGTGTTGCAACAAATCTATTCTGCATCACTTGGATATCTGATCTTCCTGCCTGTTTTTTCAGAACAGATGTTCAATCATAAATGCATCAGTTCACAAGGGATGGTTTTGATGGTGGCTCTCACTAAACCAAGTAGTGATGTCTATCAGCGATTTGAATTATGCTGTCCTGTTTATCACATCCGAGACAGGCATCCTCTCTTACAGCGAACACCCTCCGTAGTCCTCTCCTAGCGTATGTGTATTGAGTCTTCAACAGAAGCATTAAAGGATTTGTTTGCTGGCAACTTCCATAGCTCAGAGCTCTCATTCAGCCTTGTAAGGAGGCTTCCAGGTCTCAAAGGAGTAAGATTTGGAGTATTCTTCTAATACAGTAGGTGGTAACAATTGATGTAATGGATTTAAATGAAACTTACTCTCTTGAGGAACAGCATAACAACGAGTAGAACTTGATTCCATGGTTAAACCTATTTGATAAATAAAACAGGACCACAGCACAGGTTTGGCTGGCTCAGTCATCCGTGCTGTTTGTTTGCTCGTATGCTTCCTGGCCTGTGCCAACTGTCCCAGGCAATGACTGGACATGTTCTAGGGATATCACAGCCCAGGGGCTGTTTCCAGTAGACAGTATGGAAAAGATCATCCTGTTTTGGGAGGCAAGAGTGTTTATCCGTATGGATGTGACTATACAATGCTACTTGCCTTCTGACAAAGAAAGCCCCTGGTCTGTTTTATTTAGCTGTTAGGGGTAGCCAGTGACTCAAGCAGATCCTCCAGTCCTGCCCAGCTTTGTTCTAGGAAACAGTACAGCTCTGACCATGCTCTCAGTGTCCTTAACAGCAGTCTGGAAGGCTATGCAGCCCCATTCCTTCAGGATGAGATAGGCCCATTTAGCATCCTCTTAGACTCTGCTCCTGGTTACTGAACCCCCACTTGTCTTACCCCAAGTAGTCAGCATAAGATGATACATGCAGTGCTAATGAGCAGCTTATTCAAAATAAATAGCTATTTACTTACACTTCATCTACTTCTGGAAATACAGATATGGGAAAGAAAATAATGTATTGCCTGGACTAAGCATAGTAATTCTCTCCACACTGGGTAGACTCCAGATACTTATGATACCTTTCTCTTGTCTGTGGACTGGGTTATAGCCTGTCTTCCTACAAACCCTTCCTCTCTCATCTGTTGCGCCTTGGCAAGTGTTTCCAGTTTCTTAGGAACTGCTTACAAGGATTCTGCCCTCCCTGACCTGTCAGCCTCCACTGAGCAGAGCAGAAACTTTGAACAATTACCACGTATCACTTTTCAGCTGCCAAAGATTGTCCCTGCACAATTGTCAGACTTCCCTGGAGTCTGTGGCAACACCCAGAACTCAGTCACTTCTCTGCCCCTCTGCAGCAGACTACACAAAGGTAACCAAGCAAGCAGAAGAACAATTAATATCTACAGAAAGTAAGACAGGTCCCTTCTGTGTTACTCAGGTCCTCTCTCAGACTTCATGTACTGGTACCACTGGCTACAAAAGGCTGGGACTCCCACATACTATACACATACTCAAGTAGTAGCAGACAGTCCAGCTGCTCAACACTAGCCAGCGTGTAGACTCAGCACTCATTCTCTACCTCTGCAGACTGGCTTTCTAATTCTTATCTCTGAAAGACCTGGTATTTGTTCATTGCAGAATGCTTCTCAGTGTGTAGCAGAAAACTCTTATTATTATTGTCCCAAGCTCTGAAACAGAATAATGGGGCATTCTTGGTGGAGATTCAAGACTGGGGTTCACTTCTGCCTGTGCTTTGTTAGAAGTAAGACTCCATCAGTTTGCAGTGCAAATGCCACCCGCACTTGCGAACCACCTTTCACTCCGGTGATAACTGTATGTTAAATACGTGGCCTTATTTAGAAATCTCAGTGGCATTTACATAGTTCCAGTTCACAGCATTTACTGGACGTCAGTTGTGTTTCATGACAGTTTTATTACCCTACCTGTGGAAAACCTTAGCCTCTCAGACACTGAATACAATGAGGCTCATTGTATTCTGTGAGACAGAATCCTGTTTTTTTACTGGATTAAAAGTAACTGTGGTGGAACCAAGTTTCCAATACAGTATTTCTAATGCAGCTTTGGACTTAATTTGGTTCCTATTTTTGATGCCTAAAATAGTGCAGGGATGAATTTAATATATCCCAAGTTGTTCATTTTAAACTATGTGCTGCAGTCAAGTAATTATTAAGGACAATGCTTGAGATGATAGAAAAGTATTTTCTGTACAGTTCTGAGCTATCAAGAAAAGAAAAAAGGTCTGAAATCCTTGCTTCATTTAAGTCACATTGCCTACAGTAAGGCCAGAATTTTACCTAACGAATGAGAACAAAGTAATAGACAAAATAAGATGGGAGAGAAGTGTTTTGCAAAGGAGTCACGCAGCATGCAATTGCCCAAAGCTGAACTCTACAGTCATTGTTTCGTGACCCAAACATGAAATAGGGAAAGCATTCACTTTCCCACCAGTTACCACACTTCTGAAATGATGGAATTTTCCATCATTTCATAACCTGCAGTGCTGTGATTTCTCCTTCTGATTAGGAATTGCAGCCAACTGATAATGGAAAGAAATCTGCCAGACCATATGGTGGAAAATTCCAAGGAATGTTACTACATCTAGTCTGAAAAATACCCCTGCAATGTAGATTTGACAAGAGAATGTTTATTTTATAGAAGTGTTTCACTTAATACCATTAGCAGGATGAAGAATCCTTTAGAACTGCAGATGCTGTGTAGATTGTGTGACAGATAAAGTGTGTGGTAATGTAGGCAACTCAGCATGTTACAGGGCCATTGGTAAACAGCAAGATTATTAAGAAATAATTAATATGAAGCACTACTGGGCTAGTGACGGGCTAGCACTACCTCACTAGAACCTACTCAGCTGTCTTTCCTGATGCACGGTCTGTTCAACTTGCAGCTTTTTTCCATGACTATGTCTGCTGAGTTCCTTTTCCATCACCCAATTTATAGACCACTTGTTCGTCTCAGCGCAGACACCGGCCCCTACAATCTAGGGTTCCTGCTGTTACCTACCTGGCCTATATTCCTTTTGCACACTTAGGATGGTGGCATATCAACAGCAGACTACAACTGATAGCAGTAGTGAAGGTCCACAAAAAAAAAGGCTTTCAATCTTCTTTCAGCCTGTGTCTACACCTCCATCACCTCACTGTTCCTTCAACTTGTTCATAATGGACTTTGTCATACAGCATTAAGTGGATTTTTTCAGTTAAGGCTCATTCAGTCCAATCTCTTCTTGGAAGGCTTCTATCGGTGCCCTTTTGCTCCTTCTTCATATCAGTCTTGAATACTCCTTGCCACTTCCTTCCTTTCCATCAAAGTACAGCACTTTTAGAAATTTCTTGCTCACAAGTCTCCTACTGAGCTCATTCCTCAGAAATTGCCTTCATGACTACAATGTAAAATGTACCTACATTTGCAGTCATGCTATACACAGAATTTAGTTACAGATAATTTAGTCTCTCTTCAGTGTTTTCGTTCCTGTTTGATTCTGTAAGGTATTTCCATAGGGCACAAACTGTCTTTTTCTTGCCACCTCCTCCCGCTGTCTTGACTCTCTAACAAAAAGTATGGAATTGTGCCTGTGGAACCCATGTTATTTCTCTCATTCCTTCTCATCTTGGCGGTAATAGTGGGGCCTGGCCTTTTGAATGTTTCTTCTTGCTGAGTGAACGTAACATTCAGTATTTTCCTCCCATGCATTTGAGTGAGTTGTGCTGAACTGAATCTAAGTCTCACAGGTCTGGCTCCTGTTCATATTCTGAAAGATCTGCTGATGTCTCTGGAGCTCTGTCCTGTGCTTTGAGGCTCGATCCATGCAAGGATGATGAATGCCCAAGGTACAGACATTAAGTAATTGCCTTCTGCTACAAGGAAACCGCAGAGCAAGGCACAGCAGCAGTGCACCTGATGCTTTATACCTGAAATCATCTAAGTGATGAAATGAGAACTCACTGGCATTCAGGACTCAAAGACACCATTTCTTTGCCTACATCAGCTACGGGCAATGTGGAAGTGAGAGGTGTGGATTTCCCACACCAAACTGATACAGTTTAGTCAGGATCCTAGCTGCTTTCAGGTTTCTCTGAGGTCAGTAGATCCAAGGTGATGTGAACCAGCCCCTAGCCATGTCTCTTTCCACTTACCACTACAGTAACTACACTCCTAAAATTGGTCTCATTGGTCTTCCAAATACATGCCTAGTTTGGTATGGTGAGGGAGGGTCTACAACTGGTATCCAGAAGATTTTAAAAGCGCCCAACTTGTTTTAGACAAAGGACCTAAGACGGACTGAACAAACAAGACTAACCAAAGACAACCTTTCCCTGAGGAGGGGACGTGGAGAGGGAGGTGCTGAGCTCTTCTCCCTGGTGTCCAGTGACAGGACACGTGGGAATGGTTCAAAGCTGCGCCAGGGGAGGTTTAGACTAGACATGAGGAAGCATTTCTTTACCGAGAGGGTGGTCAAACACTGGAACAGCCTTCCTAGAGAGGTGGTCGATGCCGCAAGTCTGTCAGTGTTTAAGAGGCATTTGGACAATGCCTTCATTAACATGCTTTAGCTTTTGTCAGCCCTGAAGTGGTCAGTTGGACTAGATGATTATTCTATTCTATTCTATTCTACTCCTATTCTATTCTATTCTATTCTATTCATTTGCATAAGTAGAAAGACAGCTCTCAGCAGTGAGGAAACAGAACAGTCCAGTATAAGCATAATACCCTAAGTACACCATGCGGATTCTTAGCTTTTTTTACCTCCATTTGTTTCCATGAAGACATTAAATAAAATCCAGAGCAAATGGTCTGCTTTGGACTCCTGCACTGTGATGGTATTATGATTCACTCCACTGCATCAGTTTGCACAATGGAGCCCTCAGGGGTTACATATGGGAGAAGGGGTTTTTAAATGGTTTAAAAATACTCCTCAGACCTTTGAACGAATAGGCAGATATGTATTGAAAAAGATTTTAAAAGTGACGATCTGAAATAATTATCCCTTGGAATCTTGGCACCAGAACTGGCTTCATTGCTAATAACCTGCTTGCTGTTTCTCTAATAAATCCTGCTGTAACTTTCTAAAAGGACCATGCTAAGCTGAGATAGTTGGTACCTCTCCTACTCTACCTTTTACTGGCCTTTTTCTCTGTAGCACTTGTCGATGGAAACACTTAACATGCAAACACTTGTTATGAATTACTGTAGGGTTTTTAGTGGGGCATATTGTTGTTCAAGACTTTTTTTCTTCAGACATATAGCACTGAAACATATTCTCTCTCTTTTTTTTTTGTTCCCACAGAAAAAGAAGTATGAATAAAGAAATACAAATTTTATGTACTGCAGAAATGTAAGTTTAAGGAAAAAAAGAAGAAAAAAGACACCTTTTAATCTGGATAAAGCCTGAAATCCTATTCTGGATAATGAAATCAATTTGTAAAGTGATATTAATATATCTAGTACTTACCAAAATAAGTCCCGAGATTAATGAGGAAGTGCCTGTCAGGGCAACGTAGAACTTGGGGGTTAATGTGTTCAAAAACATACTCACTGAAAAAGAAAAGAGAGAAAACCATGAGTACAAGAGCAGGACGTGTTCTCCACATGCGTCCCCTCCTCCTCCCAACTGCTCTCCAACTTCAGATAAGCTATTACCTTAATTCTGATAAAGAAGACAGTTTAAAGAACATTCTGTTCCATCTGCCTAACACGTGATAAAGCAGAGCATCAGACTGCCACATGCACAATTTAGTTTTCACAATAGAGTCAATCACAAGGCATTGGAAAACAGCTGCACACACATTTGGGTCTTTCCTATTCCAGTCAGTGCTCCACTGACATGGAGTTCAGGATTCCCCATGAAATACAGAAGACATTTTATTATCTGCCTTTGCTCCTCCACTGCAGTTAGAAATCTTAGGGGTCTCAATGTCCCGCATTTGACATCATCTCATTGTCCTGTATGATCTTGGTGAAACTATCTGGACAAATTTTTAAAAGCGTTTTACTTCGCATTACCTTCATTCCTCACTTATAAAGCAGGAGATAATAGCATTTCCCTAACTCATTCCACTGCATTAAAGTTGGTGAACCACTCTGTATGACAACAGTGAATAAATGGACAAAACAGATTAGGAAAAGACATAACTGGCTTTCAGGTAATTAAGGGTGAAAATCATGATAGCTGTCCACATTATCTGAAATCTAGGGCGGAAGCAAAGCCAGGCAAGCTGCAAGGAATGGCAATTCCATCTGTATGGGCTTCTGGAAATTCAAAGGGCTCTTCTAGTCATATCACATTTTGGAAGCTGCTGAGAGAATGACCAGGTAGTCGTGCTCAGCCCCCTGTTGAAAATCCCTATGGCCTTAAGAGAATAAGATAATGGTTTTATAGGTTTTCGATCACTCTACAGAAGCTACTAGAGAGAACTGGAGCTCTTCCACTAAATTCTAGATGTTTAAAAACTCTCAGCTTCCCATCACCTCCATCTTCCACAATTGAAAACATTCTCTCTTAAACTACATGGAGGGTTAGAATACCTTCTGTAAAAAAACCTACTGGTCTCATCCTTAACCAGTGCCAAAGTCTTTATCATACATATATACATATATGTATATACATGCATATATATTTATACATATACACGCATCCATGACTGAAGAGGGAACTAACAATAGTTAGCAAGTAAATTTAAAAGGCTTGTAGCACACTACCCAACAGTAATTAAAAAATGCTGATAAAAGCCCTGGATACATAGGTGGGCGGCCCTCAGTTCATTCTGTTCCCTTTAGAAATGACACTTACTGAAATTAAACAACATGGAGCCAAAAAATGAAGAGAAGACAACAACAGCAGGATACAAATCATCAAACATATGATTAATTTTCCATGACCAGTAAAACAGAAAATTGTTTTCCAGAAATGCACCACTAAAAGAGATTGAAACCCTGCAATTCAGCTGCTTTGTTTGGGTTTTGGCTGCATATTTTCTTTATTTTTTTTTCTTGAAAAAGCCATAAACTGTTAAAATGGAAGTGTCATTTTCTGCTTCACTGGAGTGGCATTAAGCACCAAGCTGGTATTGTAAAGAACTAGTTTGGTGGTTTTTGATTCCATCGTTCATTTTCTTTCACAAGTGAGCTGGATGCCAGATTCTTAGCTAGTGTAAATCAGCGTAACATCCCTAATTTTACTGTGTGCAACACAGCTACACTGATTTATGCCGGCTCTTGTATTAATGTCTAATACAAGCTGACTTTGAAATACTAGTTTCTGCTTTCTCCAGCCCCAGTACCTACTAAGAAGGACGAGGAATAGAGAGACTGAAACAGCTTTGGCTTCTACCAACCACCATGTGTCCTTTAGAAGAAATATTCCTCATTCTGGAATGCAAACGTAAGCCAGAGACATAATCAAACTGTGTCACTGGGGAAATTTCAGACTGTCAGTGAAACTACTTCTTCTGCTTAGGCCAGTGTATTCCTGAGAGACAATATGCTATGATGGGACATAGACGTCCATGTCCCCCATGCAGCACAGTGCTGCTGCAGTGCCAAAAATAACATGAAAAGCCAGGCAGCAGGGGACTTTACAGAGGTGCTTTCTCTTACATTCCTCTGCCATAGCTTCACAGCTCATGGAATGCTGGAATTTTTCCTATTAAACTGGAAAATTTTTCCATTGCCCTAGAGGAAATTTGATTTCCAAAACTGTGAAGCCACCTAAGCCTCCTGTGTTTTAGAAGATTCCACAAGAGGATAGCCGCTGAATAAGGATATAGTCTATATGCTTTAAATTCCTATTGCCTGTTTCACTAAGAAATGCTGCAAAGAGAACAAAGTTTCTTAAGCAGTGACAAGATACTCACTTATCATTACTAATTGCCATCAATAAAATTTCCTTTGGGAAATGCATCCCCATTTGGAAGAGCCCTCTCAAGAAATGAGCTCCATGGAGCTCATCAATGGAGTAGAATGAATGAGGCTCTTAAGAAATGCTGTTAGCTTTTCTCTGTCACCACTCTTTTATAAGCAGTGTATACTGATTTATAGACAAAACCTCAGATCTGAACAGAAATAGGATTTTATTTAGCTGTCATTACTGCTTTCTTCTTTGCTTGCATGTATACAGGTGCTCCTTTATGCTCTTTACTATGGGCTGCCACAATTCATCACTGTTACAGCTTAGTCATGGGAACTGGCAAGGTGAACAGGTACGATGCTGGATGCTTTTAGACTGTATGGGCCAGACTCCCAGCTAACTGGAATAGCTCAGCTGATTTGCTACAGTTGTAGTCAGCTACCAGAGCTGCTTATCTGGACTGTATCTTCCTAATCTTTCTGCCATTCTTCTTCCCACTCATTAAATATAAGAATCTCCTGTTCCTTTATGAAAACTATCAATCAACTTCTGCCAATTAACTACCCTCCCAGTTCCTTTGTCTTCATAAATATTATTAACAAAACCAAACACTTTCTAGTAAGAAATTTATCTCCAAAACAGTAAAACTAAGCACTGGAGGATCTGTGGTCAGATTATTTTTATTCTGAAGTCAATGAGAATTGAGTCATTGTTTTCAGTGGAAACTACATCAAGGCCTACTTCTCATAATATTAATCCCAAAAGTAAAAATCAACCCACTTCTGGGTTATCTGATATATACCGTTATCCAAAAATGAGCATTTCTTTACAGTCAGCATTCTGACATTGGAGAAATCACTATCACACCCAATGTCTCCATCCTGTAACGGACTCAGGTTTCCTTCAGTGTGTTGCAGTAAACTAGAGCCGTTCGATAATGCTAAGTGTCCACCTGCCTAAATTTGGATAGCAGTATTTTTTTTCTCTATTTCCATTTGATGAAGTAGCAGGATTGAGGAGCAGAGAGAGATTTCTGAGAAAAGACAGCTGAAGATACCAGAAGATAGCTGCAGAATAAAGAAGCCAAGTAGAATCACCAGCAAAAGGTGGTACTGTATGTCCTTTCCTCTGAATTCATAACATGCCAGTGTATGCCTAATTATTTCTGTCCACAAAGGGAAGATGGTGCAGTTATTCATCTTGGAGTATCATCTCTTGTCTGTAACTTGGTAGGACTTAAAAAGAGCAACTAATGAGTATCTTAGAGAAAGAAACCTGCCTGATGTTCCTACAGTGCCAACTCATTTGAAATTACTGTCAAATCCCAATTATTTCCACAGTCTTCTGATGATGAATGATTTATTTTAGGTGTGTTAGTAGAGATGATGGAATACATCAGCCTGTTTTTTTTTTCAAAGAAAACCAGCATGACCTATACATGCTGTCTAAACAAGCCACGCATGTCTGCTTGTAAGAGGCTCCTGGCCTTATAAATACCCCCCCCCCCCCTTTCTTCCCTTCTCTTTATTGCTTTCATATTAATCATGCTTGAGTCATCCAGAATAAGGCACTATTTACATTTCCAAAGGTGCCTAAATTACATAGGTAAATCATTCCATGCTGTTGTATAATATCTAGGGAAGGACTGTTATTTCGTTCTTAACTGTACATGCTCACAGAGATGAATTTACATCCTATTCAATTCACGGCAGACAAGCTAAAAAAGCACACAAGTTATATCTAATATTCCCTGTTGAGGCTAATCAAAAGAGGTGATTGAAATGTTCTTGAAAGCTGACGCCATTTCATTTCCATTATATATGTTATTCATTGCCAATCCTCATGATTCATTCTCACCATGGGAATAAACAAGAGAGGAAAATCCAGATATTTTTCAAGCAACAAAATCCTCAAATTATGTAAAATGTATCATTCAACGTGATAAAACACTATGTTGCTTTAAAAATTTCTTCAAGGACTTGAGGCATTCAGATTTCAAGCATGTGAGGAGCCACAGTAGGAGGGAAATACTGGGGTTAAATTGCTCAAGGTATCATGGTGCTGCTGTATCAGTTAATTACATTAGAAGATCATTAGAGGAGAGAGCATTGCAAACTACCTACAATTCCCACATGTGGATCTACTAAAATGGCAGCCCCATTACCTACTTCTGAATGTGAGGTTATGTAGCTTGCACAGTAAGGTGCAAATAAAAATGTAACTGCAATGTTACATAAACCATATACACAAACAGATCAAGCAAAGACAGGATTGCATCATTTATGGCACTTCTAAGAGGAAAAATAATTCCCCCAACAGAATGTTATCTTAAAATACAAATAAAATTAAATATATATCAATAACTTAGCATAAATAAAAAAATGAATTGCAGACCCAGAATTAAAGATCAAACATAAACAACAATCCAAGTATACTGAAATACACATGAAGGCACAGCTCTTTTTGTGCCAGTATCTGTGCTCCTAAGCGAGACCTGGTTTTTATAAGAACAAATAGCCAGAAAACAGAAAAGCTTACAGTCACAGAGCCCTTCTAGTGCATTACTGGTCCTTAAGTTATCATGGCTAAAATATGGGTGTCCCTAAGAAATTTCGCTGCACTTTCTGTCTCCATCCTCCATAATATTTGCCTGGTATGCAGACCAATGCAAATTCTTGCAACACCAGTGCCATAAGCCCAAGTCCTTTAGAGAGGCAAAAAGCTAAGAAACCTATCGTCGAAGACCTTTGACACAGCAATTCAGCTTCTTTTTACTGCAACCACCCATTCGAGCTGATGTTCAAACATGGTACAGAGGATGGGGCAGTGAGCGGCTCATTTCACAGGGGCCTCAGCATGGATTAATGCAGGCCCCTCATTCAAAGTTGTTGCAGCAGTGAAGAGCTCTTCCACCAAAGTGTCAGCAAAGAGGGCAAAATAAAGTTCAATAAACTTCTTTTAATAAACGTATAACATTCCCCTCTCTGAGTACAAAGCACTGCATACATTTGACTTTGAACTATTTATATATAACCTTTTTGAACACTCTAACCCATCCCTCTTAAGAATGTTAACAATACACCTTTGGGAAAACATGCTAGGGTCAGGCTGAATAGCATGTTATATACTATGATGGCCTCCAGCTCAATATAAATACAAACTCCACTAGATGTAATGCTAGCTCTGGGTATTGTCTCAGAAAAAAATATCTTTTACCATTTACCAGGGTTTTCCCTGGGAAACTACTAAGATTTTTTTTTAACTTCTTCAGACTTCCTGAAGAAATTACCAAAAGAAGAAGTAAGCATTCAAAAGTTTAAGAATGCTGCAGAGTGAGTTTCATTTTTACTTGTTGCAAATGCTACACAACTTCCTTCTGTAAGGCCTTTGTCTAGATCTGTTTTCAAAACTTGAAAAAAATTGTCACTCAGAAACAAACACGTGGCCATTCCAGGCAGTAACAGCTGGTGTCTGTGCTGTCCACAAGGAAATCCAGATGCCCTCTCACTTTGTTCAACCACCTACTCTTGTCCGAAAGGCACGAGGCTGAATGAGAGTCACACTCTGACATCCAGAGCCTAAGCTAATGGCCAGTGAAGTTGTCTGCTGCTCTCAGCGAATGCTGGATCAGAGCCCAGGTGAGAGAAAAACGGCGACGTGCCAAAAACTACCTATTACTTCAGATAACTAATGAATTCTGATTAACTACATAGTTGTGCATAATCAAAGTTCTGCCCTTACAGATATTTCTAATTAGTGAAATGAAACTTTCTGAAGACCACCACACTCTCTCTTCCAAGTTTCCACATCTTAAATCTAGGTTTTCCCTTTCAACAGAATACCTTTACCACAGTAAAAAGGGAGACTGAACAGGGATGGTCTATTCTGGAGAGAAGCTGCGTATCATCGGAGAGGCTTTCAGCCACAGAGCGCAGCCCAAAGAGAAGAGCGAGCAGAAGGCAATAATACAGTATCAGTTCCAGGTCAAAAACATTCAAATTCGCTTACTTAAAACTGAAAAATAAAAAGTTTTGAAGGCTGCAGGTGATGGCAATAACATTTTATCCACTTTGTGACCCAGCGGCCCACTGAGCAAATTATATCCAGCACAGAAAACTGAAACAAATCTTAACAAATTCAGTCCATCTTTTCTCAAACAATCCTGCCTGAGGATTGCTAACAAATTCAATTTAATCATTCTCCTCAACATTTTAACACAGTAAATATCTGAAAACCAAGGTGACACAATTACAAGGACTGGCCTGCTTTTCAACACCAGGTCTATATTCATGTTATAATGTCCAAAAGTTACTGGATCGGTCAAAATACTGTGTCAGAGAGTGCATTAACAATTCAGCCTGTTAAGACATTAAGATTGCTCATCCCCACTGAGAATAATATACAGGGAAACATAACTGATAAGAGACAAGAACCATCACAGAACGGAGGGCAGAAGGACATACAGGTGAATCAAGGAAACCAGATCTGGAAAACAAAAAACCCACTTAGACGCTACTATGACTTGAGAAAGGGAAAAGAAATGAAAACCAGATTAGAGATAGACTAGTATAATACAGAGATGAGTTAAAAGAAAATTAAAAAATGGAGTGGTGATAAAAGTAACATGCACAGAAAGAAGATGATAGAGACAAGAACAGCAAAAGCAAAAAAGACACACAAGAAATGACATACGCAACATGAATGTAAATAAAGGCTATTTTTACTTTAGCAAAAGATGGTTTGCGATTCAGAAGTATCTTTTAACTGGGAGAAATAAGACTTCCAACAATAACAGCTTTGGTCATTCAGGAAGAGATACTGTCAACAAGTTACTCCCTGGTATCAAATACACCCCAAAGCCTTGTCTCACAAACTAAGACACTTAACACAAGATACCACTAAGGATTCCCGTTCCCCACTATATTTTCTGAGTGACCTGCTAAGGTCAGCTGCTACACTTTCCCCCAGGAATGGGCAGGCTGGACACACCAGTACAGGATGGGCTATACCCACCCCAAGAAAAACATTCTCTCTTGGGA
This sequence comes from Aviceda cuculoides, assembly GCA_035590195.1. Lineage (NCBI taxonomy): Eukaryota > Metazoa > Chordata > Aves > Accipitriformes > Accipitridae > Aviceda > Aviceda cuculoides. The sequence goes on from JAVJGG010000005.1 coordinate 27,154,055, forward strand.
ATTTAAATACTAAAACCAACTTAGGATAGCTAGACTCAAGCACAGTATTTTGCTATTGCATTTGTCGGAGATCATGAACTCCCCACCTCGTGGATTTGGGGAGAATAAAAGTATGGATAAAAAAAGATCAACTTTCCCCCGTGAAAGCAGCTATTATAATGCAAATGTGCTGCCATATAGTTGCCCCTGCCAAGGGACAGGGACACTCCCTCTTGCTCTCACAATGCAGTGGTGACATGAGTTAATTACACAGCTCCTGTTAATTGCAGAGCATGATGCATGAACACCAAGATTTGTTAACATATTGGCAGCAAAAACCCATTTAAAAAAACCCCAAAACAAAACCAAAAAAATCCCAGAGCATTTCCATTTAAAGAAACAGAAAATGAGGGAGAAACCATTTCCTGGGCTCTTACAGCCCTTAGCTGTCAGAGATTGAACGCCTCTGCATTTCTTTATGACCATCACAGTGTCCTAATGCTAAAAGCAGACTCCTGGTATTAATAATGTACAAGTGGAAGGGAGGAACTGGGCCAAATAAGAATGAGGCACAAAGGATGAGCAATGACGTATTGAGTAGAGATATTAATATCTGGATTTTTTGAGCTGTGGATGTGTAAAATTGGGTTGTTGCTTGGTTCTTAAGTCAAATTCTCTTGCAACACTTTCAGCATCAATTCTTCTAAAATCAGGTTGCTTGCAAATTGATTTGAAGTGCTGTCGCTATACACATCTCCCCTGCAGATTTTAAAGTTTCAAGAAACCTGTGCCTCCTTGTCTTAATTTTTACTTCAGTGTTGCACTGCATGAGGAAGCGCTCTCTCAGATTTCTGATGGGGAATTTCCTTCAGTGTGCAATGGTACAAGGTGTCTCTGTAGGCAGAACCAGTCCAGATACCGGAGAAGGCACCTTCACAGTTAGCTTGTGGTTTCCTTTTCTAATCACACACATATCGGCAGGTGTGTGTACCAGCAATTTCCCCAACACGAAAGCAGGGGAAATCCTGATGTGATGCTACAGTCAAATGAGGATGCCTTCCCTGATGGTCGCCCATGTGACTGCAGAGTATCACCGTGTATAGACATCTTCTACCTTCTTTTAGATACACACTTGTAAGAGAAAGCGGGAGTATACTGTGCTCTTCAGAGTACAGCTGTTGCACGGTACATGAGGTAGATGATTTTAAGACTTCTAAGTCTTCAATTTAAGGCACACAGCAATTGGGTGCTACTGAAAATCAATAGTAATGCATTTCATTGCAAAAATGTACCTAAGCACTGGAATAAAATTACCGTATTCTCCACTCTGCACCCCAAAGTGTTCAAACGAATCTGTATTTTAGAATCATTCTTAACGTCAACTAACCATTCATGTAACCGAACTGATAAACAGCTTTATCCAGTTTGGACAGGCACTGTTTGTGAAGTCAAACTACACCTTAACTGTTGCTTATTCTGAGGCATTACACAGATTTATGTGGTTTAGCCTTTCAAAGCTGTATTAAAACAAAAACCAATTACTAAACCTCATTATCTGGAGTCATTTAAGACAATTAATGGCTTTTCTTCCAAGTGCCAGATCAGCACAGTTCTCTCAATGGAACAGGGTAAGTTTTGCCCTCTTCTTTCATGCAACACTCGGGGAGGTAAGAGCTCCATTAAATCTTTTTGATTTTGGTTCATTAGCTGTCTAAAGAATACCCTAAACTAAAAGTTTGCCACAGTGATTAATTCCAATGCCACAGATAACAAAGGCTAATCTACTCTAGAAAGACAAATCATGCAAAGAGTTTTCACCACCATCTACTGGCATTCCACTAAAAAGAAAATATCCCATGGGTTCCCATTATCCAGGAAGGCTAAGACAAAAAGAGGCACATGAACAAAGCACCCTCGGCTGCCCTGCAGCCTCCTTTTGTGCCTCCTTTTGTTCCAGGCAGGTTTTGATACAGATATGAGCAGTGCTGCATCTTCCATCCTTGCTTGTGTGTTGCATTCATAGGCACACAAAGACGAGGATTATCATGTTTTGTGCATCCAAAAAAATTGTCTCAGCAATGAAAAAAATTCAGAAATGGATGAAATTTGCATCTTGACTGAAATTTTTACTATTTTTCAGATACCTTTTTTTTTCTGAAGAAATATTCTGTTCCAGACATTTCTGTTCTAACCTCGATATCCTCACTCTATAGCACGTCTATTCCAAGAGTCTCTAAGATCTGATCTCTTCGCATACAAGAAATTGCAAGGTGCTTCTTGGAATGGAGGTGATTGGAAAACATTTTCATAATTAGAGCCAGCAACCTCCTGAAAACTCCCTGGAGATCTACAATAGCTAATATCATTATCCTCTCATTGAAAACTCATCTATGCTTCCTACTTACAAAATCAATAGGGTGTTCATGCCATTTTCCTCCTATGAGAAATTCCTACCTGTGATAAATTTCTATGTTAGGCAGGGATTTTTTTTGCAGTAATAGATGGTCTAGGTAATGTGGCACGAAAAGAAGGGGAAAAAGAATTTTCCATCGAGTGTGTTTCATTATTCTTATGTATCTAATAATCGATTTCCCCTTCAAGGCATCTTAAAGCTGAGTGACTCACACAGTAATTGCACCAAATGGAAAAGAAGACAAGTTGAGTAGAAAACTTTTACCTCTTTGCCTCCATTTTGGGGTATTTCAAAGAAAGCACAGCAGCAGGTTTGACAAGTGCTGTATAATTTCCATTGTCTACTAGTCTCTTGGGACACCCAAAACTTATTAAAATGGAAAAGGCTCTGCAGTAACTCTGTAGACAGAACTGCAATCTGCATTCAGGACCTGACTGATGAGGAGACAAACTTCGGGGAAGGATTTTGCATAATAAAGATTTTCAGTAGAATAAGCTCCAGAGAAAGAATTTCCAACCAAATGCACAGAAAATGGCGCAGCAGAGGCTGAGGGAGCACCCCTCTCACAGAGCCTTACAGATGTATAGCGCGAAGTTAGACTTTTAAAACACAATCTTGTTGCCGGCATGGTCCTCCTGTCCTTATAGGCAGTGAGTCTCTCTCCAGCGCGATTTCCTCGAAAGGTCTCGCGTGCCTGCTAGAAAAAACTGGACTGTCCATAGTTTTAAAGCTTGTTTTGTTTCATGAGAAGACAAATAAAATGCCACTTAGACTACCTCATTAACATTAACAATAATGATGTTATTTGATTTAGCCTTTGATGAAATCCCAGGAGAAAAAGCAGCACAAGACACCCACTATTTTTCTTACTGAATATTTGATGGTTTTCATTCCAAACATGAGCCGTGGCTGACCTGGCTGAAAGCAACTGTGAAATAGCATTCTGTCCAATAGAGTCTTCCTTAGCTTTCCTCTTTTCTGTTTAAAACTACTTGACCTTCTCAGAGGTGGGTCTCCTCGTGAAGGCAGGAGGACCACAGATGAAGTGGGGCAGGACTCGCAGACAGAACTCAGCGGGGCCGTGTCAGAGCCGTGCAGAACTGCCACTCCACCGGGCGCAGCAGTCAGGCTGCTCGGGAGCACCGCGCAAATACACTAACCCCAGCACTCTGCGTTACCCACCAGCTACTGACAGATCTCTTTTCCTCTAATGCCAAACAGCGTGGAGAGAGAAGCGAAAAATGCAGGACTAAATTAGCCAAATGCAGCATACCTGATAGACGAGAAGTTGCATGAAAAGTAACACCAGCTTGGGACTTACTATAACCTGTGTTCTCATCCCTGTTGTGGGCCCAGTCAAATACTGTATTGGCTCTAAACTGAAAATTCAAAGCTGTGTTTGGAAGCTCCCATGTTTAGGGCCAGCCTGGAACCTGTGAAAGTAAATGCCTGTTTACCTGTCTGAATTCTCCAGGTGGACATCAAGAAGCTGAAGAATGCACCCCCACATTTTAGTAAATACCTCTGGGGCAATATTCTGCATGTCACACCTTATCAAACTATAGCTGGATTGCAGATACTGTGATGCAGAAAGCAGCTTAACAACAACAACAACAACAAAGTATTTCTTTTTGTGATTAACAGGCTACGTCTTGGTTTTTGCACTGGTTTTGGCAAATTGCCCTGCGAGAAAGGTGCTGAGCTAGAGGGAGGGCATGCCAGAAGCATGGCCAGTCAGCAGCGCTGCCCTTCCCTTCCACTGCGGCATGCTGATCGGGGTCTCCAAACAGGCAGGTAATGGCTGAAGACCCTCTTTGCAAGTTCCCTCCTCGACTCTGACTCAAGCTATGGGAACTCCGAGTTCCTCAAAAATCAGGCCAAGATGGCTCAAATCAAATGTCTGCCATCAGAAACTGGTTTTGAAAGTCTGGTCAGGCAGGCAGTGAGTCACCAAAGTGAGACGAACCTCAGGAGCTCGGCTTTCCATTCTCCAGGGGTTGGTAAGACCTGAGCACTGAGCAAACCCGGTGACCGTTGTCTATATTCATTTCCGAATGTGACTGAACGCTACTCTGCCACCGCACCCGGTGACCAGAGAAGGCCGTGCTGCAAAAGCAGCCCATCAAAATGCTGTGATTTTCTTGCATCTGCTTGCTCCTCTTCTGTTCACGTTAGTATATCTAGGACTAGTAGCCATGGCTATGTCAGTCCTCAGATACTGGTGGTTAATTATGTAATCACTGCATTGGGAATTTTTCTGCTGTCCTTTAAGTTAACCTACATTAGATCACCAGGGAAAAATTGTCTTTGAAGCTAAAATTTACCAGGTTTTCTCTTAATGCAGTAGCAAAAGCTTCTGGAGTTTTTCAGGGCTGGGGGGGAAGGTCAGCAAAAAGATTCAACAACCGAGGACCTCACATCCACTCCCAGGTTTTCCTAGAGATGCGGTTAGGAACTAGCTTCCCCTCTGGCCTTTGAGGGAGAGCAATAGGAAAGTGATCTCCAAGTGTGAGGCACACGGAGCTGATTCCCCTCTGAACACACAGAGCTGAATGAGCAACTGCTTCAGCAGAAAAATCCAGAAGAAAACTTTGAGAATGGCAGAATACCAAAATCAATACAGCGATAGAGTCGAAGCACGCTCTGGTACAGAAAGCTCAAAGAGGGAACACAAAATTATTGTGGGAGACTACTTAACTTAATGCTTTCCAAAATGCTACTTGGCTCAGAAACAGAGAGATTCGGAACCTGCTAAAGTGTGTTTAAGTGCTTGGAATTGTGGCATTTAAATGACCAACAAAACCCTTAATGCTCATTATTCAAAGCACGAAATACCACAGAGAGAAGGGCAGCTGACTTTCTGGCTAGAAGTGCCCATTAGAGAGATGCACTTAGGGATATATAATACCAAAGCAACAGAGAATTTGCAATAAAGTTTGGCTTCTGCTCCCAGCTTCACGGCTGGCTTGCCTGCGAGTCTTTCAATGCAGTGTTTTGGGGCTTGGGTTCCCTGCCTGTGCTTTGGGAAGAGACCTAAGTAACATTTTGTGTGCAGAAGCAGCAGAGATCTTCACATTCATTTATAGCCCCCCTGTTGTTTTCTTCACTTACGTGTGAAGTAAACCTTCCTAAACACCAGCAAAGTCAATTGTTCTGGCCTTCTCCGAAGACTGTTTCTGGTAGCGTCACCCTCCAAATGGAGAAGGCATTACAGAAAATAGCTGATTATATCCAAAGGAAGGTATTTCATTTCGTGCTCTCCAGCAGACCTGACCTCGGTCCAGCCTGTCGCAGGACCGCACGGTAGTCTACGCTACGGTGGTCTGTGAAGCAGGCTTGCCTGCTCTCTATATTATATAAAGGGGCTGGAAGATGAAGTTTTGATTAGAACAAAAAACTAATACAGCTTCGCAGCCTTAAAAACTCCCTACAGCAGTGAGAGTGAATGCTACACAAAACCTACTGTGTTGGGGCTGGGCCTCCCTGTATTTGTCTACCAGCTCTCCATTTTTCTTTGTTACTTTGTAAAAAGAAAAATAGCTCCCAAAAGGAGGTTCCTCTGAGCTCCAGCAACATTAGTGCTATTAAGGGAAGGGTCCCTCGAAGAGCTCTTTTTCGTATTATGCAGTTAATATTTCACATGGTGAAGAGCTGCCACAGAGCGGAAAGATCCCGAACCCTGAAAATCAGTAACATCACCAGTCGGGCCTCAAGGAAAACCATCAGAGCTTGTTAAGGCATTGCCGCCTGAAGGAAACGGCGCGATGCCCGAACACGTGCCGCAGCTCGCCAGCAAAGCCAAGCCCGGAGTCGATACTGCAAGCAGAAGCCAAAGGCAGGAGATGCCAATAGGTCTGCCAGCTTGAAATGGTATCAAGAGGTGTTACCGTTTTGTAGCCCCGTTAAAAAATGTATTGGACTGACATGCAGCTGGGTAAGATTTGTTTCTTTCTGCATGAATGCATCAATAAAGAAATACTGAATTAACCCTTTCCCAAAAGCACCCACAATTTTCTCAGTGAAGCATAACACTAAAAAAAAAAAAAAATTAACTGTTTTTCCCATTAACAAGTCCTTTGCCCTGAAGACATCTGATTTTTAGATTTAATAAATAAATCCAGTCTTCTTTTACCTGGGAGTTATGAACACGGCTTTGTGGAAAAAATGCACTTCTTGAATTGGAAACATTGTAATAGGTTTCTAGACTTCTCCAAAATGGTGGTTTCCTTTTGCTGAGAAGTGAGACTCCTGAGGAAACTACTCCAGGTTCGTTACTCATGAATTACACTCATAATTTGGTTAATTAACTAAATGCCACAGAGTCATTATCTTTTCCCTAAAGCTGTTTTTTTTCTGTAGGAGTTTTCCCAAGTTAATTTCATATTGTTGGTTTTCCCAAGTTAATTTAATACTGCCCAAAAGGTAAATCCTTCAGAGATTAGTTAGTCTCAAACCAGAGCTAGGCAGACAGCTTACAGTGGTTTTTGCTGCAATTTTAAGTACGTTGCTTTTACTGGTTTTCAAAAACAAGGAAACATTTTTAATCCTATGCTTGATTGCTCCTATGAGGAAAAGCAAAAAGGGAAGGCAAGAGGACATTGTTAGAGAAACAAAGCTCTCTGCCCCATCTGCCACTCTCGCCGCTGTCAATGCTGTTCAGCTGCGAGAAAATGCCGACTGCATCGATGTATGTCAGGAGACCAGAAGTGCCCCAAATTGCCGCAGACATTTTTCCCATAATGAAGTTTTGAGAAATGCAGGCGAATACTATAGAAGAAGCAATGCTAGATGAGCATCACTGAGGCAAACTTACAAGTAAACACGTAGCACTGAAGTTTAAATGCAAAATTAAAGCAAACCCTTCTGAGTTGCAGAGTGCTGCCTGGGTGTTTAAAAACAAGCCCCCGAGGAGCGGTTACAGAGAAGCCTCTTCCCTGGAGTGGCCCAGGAGGTTCCCAGGGCCTGGAGAACCTCCCCGGCACGCAGAGCACGCCGATACCAGGCAGCGCAGCTTGCTTCGGCTGGGCTGCAAAGGCGGAACAGAATTGTTATCCTGCAGTTTCACACTTATTTTGTATGGAACCAACCAACCAAATCCTTGCTGCTAAGATCGAATAAGCAGAAAAAAGAAAGGAAAATCAAGAAATAAAATGAAACGAGCCTGGGATTCTCTATTGACAGTCATTAACTGTATCTTTCTGGGTAGACCTCTGCTGCTTTTTCTGGTTTGCCCTGAGCAGACAGAAATTTTTTCACCACAGTTATACTCCTTTTCTTTGAAATGTTTATCACCAGGAGCACTCCACAGAGCTGACAGGGAAAGCACTGAGGCTCTGCTAGCAAGTGGGCTCGCTAAGATATTTTGCTCGAGGCCAGCATCAGTGGAAACCAAAGCGCTCTCCATACATCTGACGAGCTGAGGTGGTCACATGGGTCCAAAGGACTGAATTATTTGTTCTTCCATGTCTTCAGGCCACTCCTGCAGTTTGCAAGTTCATCTCCCTAGCACACCAGTTTCCAGCTCACAAGGCCATTTTTGCTTTCTTTCATGCTGCAGTAGTTTTAAAACCTCTTCTTGCCTTCATTTCTGTGATGTGAATCCACTTGCTTGCCTCCATTGCAGCTCCTTCCTCTTCGACTTCTGAATTATTCATCTAGCTCAATTTAGTTTCAATTTGCAATGTCATTTGAAAAAAGCAGAGTAGATCTATCCTCCTATCCTATCCTATCCTATCTTATCCTATCCCATCTGCATGCATTGGGAGTGTCCTCGGAAAGGTGAAGGAACTAGACTGCAAAACTTCTGTTTATGTCTTTTCTGCAAGGAATAGATAACAGCACCCATTTCTGAAGAGTTCAGCAGAAGTTGCCACTTTTCCTTATACAATCTAATCGTATGTTAAACAATGATGGGCCAAATGCATAACAAATGATGATGAGCAAAAACTCTACTCAAAGTCCCCACTGACACAGACCAATTATTGTTTTTCCCCCAAAATAAAGCTTTCCCTAAAATCAGATTTCCCTGTACTTCAGCTGAAAAGGCAGCGAAGGAATTCTAAGAAAGTGGCTGATGAACAAACAAGACTTGAAGGAGAAGAGGGAATGATCAGGAAATACAGCTTCACAACCCTGTTAAAGAAAAAGAAACCGCTATGGCTCTACTGCAAGAAAGAAGTCTGCGGACTGACTCCTGTACCGCCTGGTGGGGTGAAGGCGCAGGGGGGGCTGCTGGAGGACTGCCCCTCCATGAGGATCCACTTGCTTGCCTCCATTGCAGCTCCTTCCCTTAAATCAGTCCCTGAAAAAGCTGCCAGGCGCTACCTGCCCAGCCCAGGCGAGGGACAAGGCAGGGCCTCCCTGGAGAAGGTCCTTCACCGGCAGCGATGCCGCCCGGGCGGCACAGCCGGCAGCAGTAGCGGCGTAGGGGGGCCCTGCCTCGTAGTGATGGGTCAGGGTGCCCTGGATGCTCTTTCTCCGTATGTTTTAAAAGGTGCGTGCCTTGTTTTTGCCTACTCTTCCTAGATTTTCCAAATGCGTGTTAAAATTCCTACAGGTACTGCCATTTCCCACCCCATCCCGGCAGACTCGGCTTCTCCGGTGCGCTACCAGGGAATGAGAAAGCCATGGCACTCCTTCTTCCATTAGAAAGGACTGAGAAAGAAGTTAAAACCAGCTCAGTGCCGAAGGTTCAAAGAGTAAAGCCGTAGGATTGATTATAACCCACCTTCTAGTGCCAAAAGAGTACCTGTCAAAATATATATTAGAAAAACACCAAATTCGCTTCTTGTATTTTCTTCTTCCTCCAGCTCTCTTTCCCCTCCCTCCGCTTCTCACTCCCATGTGATGCTGAGCCACAGACTCCCCAGGCAGTTTCCCAACCAACCTATGCTTAAGATGTACTCCAAGGAGCAGATTTCCAGCCCAGGGATTTAGCTTTCCATCTCCGACTAACGGTACCGGCAGCTCAGCAGCTAAGACTTTGTGCGCAGCACCAAGCATTTGCCCATACTATTATTCAAGCTGAGGGGTTTCATTAGATTTTGGTTGTTTGATTCAGCTCAAGAACTGCTCCAAAGCTGTTTGCTTCAGTAGCGAAACCCTCAGGACAGCTCTACACCCAGTAATACACGCAAGTTATTGACTGCAGTTGCTCAATGGTTTTTAGGCTTATGACCTTGGACAGCATTTTCCCCCTTCTTTCTCTGAACCAGAAAAATGGGATAATTTACTGTCTTGTTTCAAGGTAAAGGGACATTGTCAGCCTAAAATAATTTCTTTACCAGCTTTTTTTTTTCTCCCGGTGAACAGAAAAGATTGTGTTGAGAACTGCTGATATTAAATGAGGAAGATAGATAAACTATCTTACTGATGCTAATTTTTTTCCCAATCTGTTTGTCTGTAAACTCTTCTGGATTCATGTTTTCAGCAAGATACTTTCTCTGTTTGGCCTTTCATACAACAATAAATGAAAAAAATCCTCCAACAAACTAGACTTCTATTTTGACATATATATTGTTTTCAATTTATAAGTTACATTGTGAAAGCCTGTAACAAATGAGGATAGTCATAATTTTGATAAGGATCTTATAAAATGTTAATAAACACCATCTTTTGCACTTACATCTTTTGTCTCAATGCTCAAAGAACCTAGCAAAGAGAAATTAAGACTCTTCCTAATCCTGCAAAAATAACCTAATATTATGGCGATTTTCAAACTGACATGATCAGAGCTAAAGGGACTGAGAGCTGCACCCCAAAACTCTGGTTCTCCTTTCTTTTCATCCTGATGTTCTATTTTTAGATTTCTAGTCTGGTCTAAAGCCACTTTCTAAAGTGGGATTAATTGCAGCTGCTAGAGTGCAGCATAATAATGGTGCTTTCCAATAGAAAACTAGTAGAAGAGTAACTTCTGTGTATCTAATAAAAGGGACTTTATTAATGAAATCACACATGCAGAAACATGTCCCTTGCAAGGAAATCTGGGACTCCAGGGATCGGCCAGAGCACTTCAGTTGTTGTTCTGTTGTTGTTGGGTTTTTGGTCACTTCACAAGACAACATGAAATATTGATGAAAAAACAGCATGCAGGGTACGCTGCCTACACCTGCAGTACATGGATCGGTGCTTGTCTGTCATGAGACAGGACTAAAAGCAGGTACAAAAAGAAATGAAGAGAACTCACCAGCTCTTACCAGCCAACATCTCTCACTGTTTGCCTTATTACTCATATTGCTCATACTAAGCAGGTTTATAACCCCTTGCAATTTGCCATCATATTTCCATATTTGGTATAGTTTTGTTCCCAAGTATAAAGGACAAATCCAGGAAAAATCTAAACAGTAGATCTCAGGATCTGAATGGAACGAGTGACATTTGGTAAAGAATTATTGATGTGATTGTAATCTCTTCCAAATGGCTTTTTCCAATTAAGTTCAGGTCTCTTACTGTATTTTCCACCATCCTCCTACGAGATTACTAATTCTTCCAGACCTCAAGCTCATTTCTGTCTTCAGGCCATCACAACCGTAAAAGCTCTGCTACAACATGGAAGATACTAAAATTGGATGTCCAAAAAAAAAAAGCCTCTACAACTCAAAGGAAAAAGGAGCCAGAGTAAGTGACACGACTTCTGCTTCAGAAGAGCTTGCGTGTCTAGAATCTTATCTTGTTTTTCCAACTGTAGCAATCGGTCTGAGGAGAGTATCCCCTCTAATAAATTTATTTAGCACTTCAGTGTCCTTTCCATCATAGATCTCAAACTGCATTGCTAAACAGTGTGCGTCAAATTCAGATTTTAGAAGGGGAAACTTACATACAGAGAAGCACTTATAAACGCTGAGTCAGTGGTTGATCTCAGAAGGGAATCACAGGGGAAATCCATCTACCTACCTTGAAGCCAGGCAAAGTTTTGCTGCTGACGTTAGCAGGACCAGGATTTCACCCTAGCAAGCTGATGCCTCTGCTACTTCCCTAGTAGAGCTAACAACTCCACAAAAATCTCATCCAGATAAAGCCATTTTGCTAATTTTGCCTTCAGAAGGCTGTCATCATTATAGCAGTAAGCTATGCAGGGGGATAATTAAGTGGTTGCAGCAGGATGCACAGTTCTTGGATGGTACCTTTTCCCTTGCACATTGGTTACGATTAACGGTCATCTATGGAAGAAAGCATCATCTGGGCACTATTTCCAGGCAATAATGATCTTAGTGCACCCAGAAAGATAGACCTGATAGACAAAACCCACCTGTTCCTGAGCTGATTTCATTATTTTGTACATTTGCTCAGTTCATTTGGTGTTAATATACTCTGCCTCACAAGAATCTTTTACTAATGAAATAGTTGTTAAAGCATAATAATTTGCTTGATTGACTACTGTTCTCTGTATTGCTGCCTTTTCTGGACATCTGTCATGCTGCAGATGCTGGGAACAAGCCAGTCACCGCAGGGACTTTTCCAAAGAACCTTATTGAGATATGACAGCTCCTTGTTTAAAGAAAGTCCTCTCACACCACCACAGGAAGACCAGTTTTCTGCTCCCTTCTGGTCCTTCTTTTTTTCCTATATAATTGTTATGCGATTTTCATATAGATTTTTATTATACGATTGATGTGTGAATGTAAGCACGTGCACACCTCAGTGGAGGGAATGACAAAGACAAAATGGGACAGCAGCAATTTCCTTCTTTCTTTGGGTGTGTTTTGAGGTTGGTTTGCTTTTTATTTACAGCTTTAATGGACATTTTCGCTTTGCCCTCTGTTTTTCATCACCTACCTTCTTGACATTGTCCAACCTAGCGGGGACAGAGCTCTCTGATACCAACTGTCTAGAGTACTGCTTTAGTGAAAGGAGGGCTGCTTAGTTCCCCTTCTTATCCTCAGGGGATGAAACCTTCATCCTCTTCAACTCTGACATTTGCTGCTGGCTAAGGGCAGTTGGTTAGAAATGAGCCCAGGTGTCCTGTACAGTCATTCATGTACCTTCTCTGTAACATATTAGGAGGCACCACATATTGATTACTGTGCTCGTATGCTAGTAAGAATCTACAAGGGATTCACAACAACTAACAAAAAGCTCCCTGCTTCACTACATATCCCAGAGCCTCATACCTGACACTACCTAAAGCCTTGTTGATTCACTTTCCTCTAAGAGTAATACAGAATATGAAGCCAAAGCTGTGTGTTAAGATTGCGTCAAGCCTTCCCAGTCCTGCTGAAAAGGCAGGAATTTCCCACTTCCCCAGTGCAATTAGGATAGCCAAATCCATCAACCCATGGAGATGTCTCAGGGCTCACAGGGCAGCCCAGAAGCTTTGCTTTGTGATGAAGCTCCCATGGAAATGCCCCTCTCCACCTAGTCAGGGTGTCAGAAAGACACTCAAGCAGCTGTCTTCTGCATAAGTTTACAGACAGCCTTTTAAGATCACTTAGACATCTTTTACTTCAGCAAAGAAACTAGGAAAAGTGGTCCCAGACATGTGATCTTTAATAGGCATGCAGGAGAGAGATGCCTTTATTTATAGCACAGAAAGCTTGAGATGTATTTGTTTATGTATTCAGCTGTTGGTTTATGTAGCACATGCTGGAAAACAATATATTGATGTGCCTTTGCAAAAAAGCTTAGAAAGCCAATCCATTTTACTGAGACCTGCAACTGTAGCACTGTAACCACATCTGATAGGTTTATCTCCGAGTATTTTCCTCCAATCTTCCCCTTACTGCCAGCTAAAATCTTCCTGCCAATCTCTACGTGGGATGTTAGCACAACAAATAGATTGAAGACATATCTTGTATTTTCCCAGATTGTTCTTCACCTTTGGAACTTAATTTCATGTCTTCTTGCATCTTCCTGGAAAACAGCCTGGGTGACTAGAGCACAAACACCCTCACACCTACTTCAGAAGAGATGCTTGAGAAATACAAGATGCTTCTCCAGGCTGATCAGAGCTGCTGGTTTTGGTAAAGCCTATTTTACTTTACGGAATGGCCTGGTTTTCCACATGTTTTATAGAAGGGGTCTGAGAGATACAGGCGAAATAATGTGGAGGCTTTCTTGGGTCTAACAGAACATATTTAAAGGCTATACCTCTTTTAGTTAAAAATAACCATAGAATCATAGAATAGTTTGTGTTCAAAGGGACATTTAAAGGCCATCTAGTCCAACCCACCTGCAATGAGCAGGGACATCTTCAACTACACCAGGTTGCTCAAAGCCCCATCCAACCTGACCTTGAGTGTTTCCAGGGATGGGGCATCTACAGCCTTTCTGGGCAACCTGTGCCAGCAGTTCACCACCCTCAGCATAAAAAATTTCCTCCTTATATCTAGTCTACATCTATCCTCTTTTAGTTTAAAACCATTACCCCTTGTCCTATTGCTACAGGCCCTGCTAAAAAGTCTGTCCCCAAATAATAGCTCTGTCTATGTACTACCAAGAAGTATATTGATTTTGGGTGAGCTAGAAGTATGAGCAAGAACAGCAACCAAAACCATGAAGTGTTAGATTAAGACCAATTGTCAGAATTCGAGAGGTCTGATTCCTCACTCAGCGTACTATTAGAAGCAGAATTTTTTTCCATAGAAGGAACAATAAAATGCAGGTTTGTCCAGTATTTTCAAATGCTTATTCCATTTATAACTGTGGGCAATCAAAACTTATGCAAATTAGATTAAAACCAACTAGTTAAATAAGCAAATTATCAGCACATTTTGATGATAAAATGTTTCTCAGAAGGACAGTAAGAAGCAAACATAGATCAAGGTTTTAGAAAATACCTTATAATTTCAGAGGTTTAAATTAAGGCACTTTGGTACTTTAAAAACTTCTAATTTGAGGAACAGAGCACATCTTCATTAGGATCCTTTGGAAGGTCTTAGATAAAGTGCTCAATAAAATGGGATTTTAAAAATATCACTGAGAGTTGGTTTAGAAGAAAAGTAGGGGGGGGGTGTTCATGGTAGAACATTTACTGTTAGAAAAGGAAATGCCAAAAACCAACCATCATCACACAACCTGTCCAACAACAACAAAATGCCACAACAAAAAAGAATGATTCTGCTCTGGTATTACTCCACGAGCTCACTTGAAGCTCTCTCCACTGCGCAATATAGACATGCCCCTCACAGGAAAAACTTAGCTCCATTTATTAAGTGACGAACCCCTTCTGACTCAGTTTGTCCTCAACCTTTATATAAAATTCCTATCTTCAGCGTTTTGGAGCCAAATATACTGCTGTATGTCCAATACCATAACCGGCAGCTGAATCTAACGAGGCCTGTACCCAAAATCATAAAAGAACTCGGATAAAATGGCACATCCATATTTATTTGAAAAGCTAAAAACTTGCAGTCTTCTCAGGCATAATTAAAATTTGTGTTCCGTATATGCTTTTTCCCTCTGGAAAAATAATGATCTATCATTTTAAAGGCATCAAAGCATGTTTGTATGATTGCCATCTGACAGATTTCATTAAAGTTGTGTTTCTTTGGAAAGTGAGATCTATAATTCTGTTTCATGTAGGACTCCCTCTGTGCATTTTGTATGTGTAGACAGTGAGCATGTCTATTTTCGCTCTCTTCTGACAGTAAATCTGTTTCTGGTATTAAAGAGCAATGCATTGAAGCAGGTAGAAATTACACTAATTTTGTATGTAAATTTAATGTATGCAATACATATTATACAATATGCGTGTGTGTGTATTATATGGTTTTTGTATCTAATGGCGTTAATTAGTGTCTATCTGACTGGTGGTGTCACAGAGCTGGCTTAATACCTGAAAGGGCCCTTTGCTGTTCAGATCCTCCCCCCGACCCCATCTATACCTTCGAGCCTCTTCGGTTTTCTGCCCTCAAGCGCAACCACGGCAGCCCGCTCCCACACAGCGCTGGGCCGAACAGCGGCCTACCGACGGCCCGCCTTTCTGTGCCTACCCGTCAGCAGGCCGAGCACCAAAGTCAGAATGACAAATTGAGGTTTTTACCCACTACTACGGGAGATTCAAGATGTTGCCCCGTTCAAATTCGCGTGTCTTGCTTACCAAGTGTATTGCAGTCATTAGCTAACCACGGTCCTACTAATTCCCTGTTTGGATGCTCTTTCATTTAATACTTCCTGCGGTGACTGTAACTACATTTCAGGGCTCATCGGCTGGTAAAGTCAAATGACATGATATGAAAGGAATAAGATTAAAGCAAGTTTTCAACTTTAAATGTCAAATATACAAGAATGTACTGTGAATTTGCACCAAACGAGACTGTCGTTCCTTATCCTATAGTTAGCTACATACAGAAATTGTCCTTTCTATTCTTTTCCTTTTCCTTATAGCTATTGGTTAAATTATTATGCTCTGGTCACTTACTATACTGAACAGTAGGAAAAGGGCATATTGAGATAAAGGATGTCAGAACCTGAAGTAACTTCTACAAACATAAACCCGGATTTTCAAAACAGCTTTCTTCCAATGGCCCTGAGGCAAACCTTGCTCACAATCTGGAATCTTTTATTTCTATTTTATTAGTATTATTCAGAACTATTACTAGTCACAATATCTATTAACAATTAATAATCACCATTATTATTTTGATCACAGGAAGTATAGCTATCTACATGGGATCAAAACTACACTTGCATCCTTCAGAGGGTTTTCAAGGTTTTGCATGTGGATGACACTACTTCAATCACAGGATAGGCACATAAATAGAAATAGAAAATGGAAATATAAAATATTTATATTTATATCTTATATAAATATAATGCAATATGGAAACTAATGTTTTTTCCTGAGAGGAGCTGGTTTTGTTTTTCCCCACCAAGGGAGGAGGTAGAGTTACGGTTTAGTCCATACAGGGTCGAGAGAGAATTTGTTTTGGATCAGGGGAAATAAACGGTGAAGGAATCTTGAAGTGTCATTATATTAATACACGACTTTGAATACCTACGGGGAAGGCACAGGCAGCAGCTGCGCTCAGTGTCTCCCCTTCTCCCAGTGCCGAGTATAATTATAGACAGCAGAACAGATGTTGCCAGTAAGCTTAAAAAGGAGGAAGGGAAGTGGTGGGAATAGAAATGCAGTGTCATATAGAAAAAAACAGCGGGAGGAACACCTGAAAACGCAGTGGCTTTCTCTCCCCCAAAGACAGACCTGTGGCGGCAGTGTGTATCTCCCACTGCAGTTAAACAGACGGTTGCAAAGGCTGTAACGGTACAAAGATCACAAAATATCCCGCAAAGCCATAGAAGGAAGGAAACCAGTAGCATTGCTTAATAGTCTGCTTATTTTACAGTCAAGTGGATTGCCAAGCAACTAAGCTATAACAAGTCCCATATTTAGGGGAAGAAATGTTTGTCTTCCGTCTGTCCCTGCTTGCAAATGGCAAGTGGAGGGCATTTCTAAGCCAGATAATTCAAGTACAGCATGTTCCCTGAGCCCTGAGCCCGTGCTGCTGAGCAGCCGGCATTAATCATGGCACAGTTGACACGTGTGCCTTGCCAGCGTCCAAGTTTATCATCATCATTGTGACTTCTACTCTCTAGTGCTCAAAGCAAAACAAAACCAAACCCCGAAAATCCCTGCAGTTAAGTCAGGAATCTGAGATTCCCACATTACTTAACATGACCAGCTCTCTTTCGGATTACATAAATGATGACAAAAAGAGCTGTATTTGGTTGTCTAAGCACATGCATCCAAAGCCACCTGAGGTGCACAGGGTAGCTGATACACTGGCACAAGGCACACGCAGCACCCCCCAGGGACCAACAGCTGGAGGAGGCGGGGTGAAACCCGTCCTAGGGCATCTGAAATGGCTCCAGATGCCTCATTTAGGCAACTGATCTGAGCCCCAAATGACCCCTTCATGTCTTGCTTTCTTCAGCTGCATCACCCACCAATAAAAATGGGTTAGTATTGCTATTAAAAAGCACCTATATAAAAGTACAAATATATACAGTGTGTACATATGGGAGCACATCTTAAATCACTCACAAAGACTAAAACTGTAGTATTCCTTCCGAATACAAGCAGATATTGAAGACTCTTGCCCAAGAGAATCATCTTGTAAACACAATGCCTAAGCCTGAAGAAAGATGTGGTTAGGGCAAATGACAGAAGATGCTAAAGGATTACACTTCAAGACTCCATGTAGTGGGGTCCCTACCCCAGAGCATCCCGCTGCTGGAGAATGACAAAGCAGCAACAAAACAAGCCTATAGGTCATATAGGTAAGTGGGGCAAAATGACCCCAGCCTGGGCCATCGACACCCACAACATTATTTCAAGGGTAAATCTAGCTGGTCAACCTCAGCGCTACTGGCCCACAGGAGAAGATGTAATAATCTGAATGCTTTGATAGACATTTGTTATCTCGTTAGTGGCTTTTCAGGAAGCACCTAACTACCTTTATTCAGAAGATACGTCTTTTTCCCTGGCTCAGCTCTCCGGCATCAATGTTTTCCAGGATTCTGCCTAACGGTAATAGAATAAAACTTAAGGTGTGATGAAAAACTATAATCTAAGTGCACAAGTAGTAGCTCACTGATAGTAGTAGCTAGACTGATATCACATTAAAGCCCAGATGAAATATTAAGGAATGAAAAAGAATTGTTAAAAATGATTTAAAACAATCAGCCAATTTTGAAACTGATTCTTTTTGAAATTTTACTTCAAGTACTAGGATCGAATCTATGACAAAACCACTGTTTTCCTTCAATCTGAAATGATACCAAGAACCAAAGTTGAATTCAGCAATGGAAACATCCACTGGCTGATCAGCGCTAAAATTTGATTGGAATATGACTAAAATGTCTTTGCTTGGGAAATGACTGCATTTAAAGTCGTTGTTTTCAGTTCCAAATTTACTACATTTCATAGCCTTGACTCAGTTCCTCTCTTTATATCCCAACACGAGAGCTGACAACAGGAACCCCCAAACCCACAACTGGCAGCCAGCCTTCTCCCTGAAGGAGGATGTAATGTAGAAAGGTAACATACAGCTTCTTTCTTACATGCAAGCTATATGTAATAATACTGTATACATATGTAAAATGTTTATTGCATACAATAAGAGCACATACATGTGCTCTTATTCTTTTACCCGGTAACTGCCACAAACACAACTAGAGAACACAAAAATAGGGGTATAAATAACTACCACACAAAATTCTGCCAAGCAAGCACCGCGCTGCAAGCACGGCAGCTACCTTCCACTCACCACAGGCACTTGCTGCTAAACAACGCCTAAATCTTGCCCAAAGCACATGGAATTAGTGACTGGAACTGGAAGAAGCATTGCGTTGTGCAGAGATGTACTGGGCTGAAAGTGCTTCAGCTGCGAAGCTGCAGCTGAAGAGTCAAATTCTCTTCCTTACCTGTTAAAGACACCCTTACCAGTCCACTCAGAGACCAGAAAGTCCCACTGAGCGGAAAACTCCTCTCAAAATTAGGTGCTTAACAAAATAATCCTCCAAACAATTTCTGAGAAAATGTCATGAACTGTAACTACACAGACCAGAGTGGCCACAGCAAGGGCTGGAGCCTGAAGACCAGCCAGCTGCGTTTGCAGCGCACAAGATGACGAAGTCTGGTGTCTGAGACGCACCGTGCGTCTCACTGAGCCCAACCAGCCACACCACATGCAGTACTGGGAGTCAGTCACCAGCAACAAATAAAGCAGCGACACGTTCAAGATAAAAATACGATAGACTGTTCCAAGCCAAATAACTGAAGGCCATGTCATAGATAACAATAACTATTTTCTCCAGATGTCTGTTTACTTCCCTTCTCCAGAAGGACAGGCTTGTTTTCATCTTATCTTTCTTACCGTTTCGGGGATTCTATCAAAAAAGAGTAAGTCTTTTAGCTTTAGAACAGATTTACATCCACTTGCAAAATACTCAATGCCTATAAGTAAACTGAAAATACATACGTATCTTTTGGCTACCTATACTTTGGATGCTTTGACTTGCTCATGCCAGAGACCTAGCTAAGCCCTCTCTGTAGCACACCAAGCTCTCTAAACCTGGTCTGTTCACCACAGACTGAGAAATGGCCTTTTTGAGATTTACTGAATTAATTCAGTGCACCTTTTTACGCTCAGGCAACCTATCCGGCACGCTGTACAGGCTGTAACAGAAAGGAGAGCATTGTGCTTTTTACAGCTGACGACTGTAAAGACTAAGCTTCCAGGGAGAACCTGAAACACTGACTGTTGGAAGTGATCATACAGCACATGAAACAGTTGCATGTTCAGCCATTTTCTCCACTGTCACCTCTACAGTTCTGAAAAATAGGGAGGAAAACTGAGGCAGCTCTTCCAGTAAGTTCCCAATACACATTCTGAAAACATGAGATTTTTCAGAGTAAAGGGAAAACTATCCAGCAGGAAAATCTCTGCGGGGCCATACTGGTGATGCTGAATGGGTGAATAGGCCTACACTTAGAAATCCAAGTTCTGAACAAAAGTGCCTGCAGAGCAGCTGGAAGCTGCAGGAGATCTCATCAATAAGCAGAGACTTTCAGTTACTTTCTCTGAACTACAAGATGCTAGACGTAAAGCAAGCAATGGATTGAAAGGGATCTTACAGTAGATGCAGCTGAAAGGAGGGGAGGCATCACTAAGGAGGGCATAAATGCATGTGCTGTACTCACTTGTTCATTAGAGAAAGAGAAGGGGAAAAAAGATGCAAATTAAATGGAAATGCCTCGTTTTCACAGGAGCTGAAAATAACACGGCAGCCCATGGGAAGGCACAGCTGGTACTCAGGCTTATTGCTACCATCAAGGCTGAATGGCTAGCAGGATTAGGAGCAAGCCAGGCTCAAACAAAACAGCATCAGGCAGTTTCTCCTCTCCCCCGCTCCCACCCCACCCCGGTTCTGCTCCTTCCTGCGAACTGCACCGTTAACTCGCATCCCACTATTAATTCAGCTTCAAACGGCAGGCTGCGCTGATCTGCGTACGAGATTACAGCTTGGGCTCCTGCCTGTTTCGTTACAGCACAGATTGCTTCCCGCGTCGAAGAGCGAACCATCTGGGAGGAAGAGCAAATGCTCGGCTACTTAATTGGTGCTTTCAGTAAAACAGGCTACAGCCAGGATTGACAGACCTAGAGAAAAATCACAAAAGCAGCCATCGGAAAGTGAAGGAAGGAGAAAGGACCCTGCCTCCACTCCAAACTCTGAAAAGGTTCGGAAATAAAGTAGTATTTGTGTCAACACCCTCAACCCTGGATCACCTTGGCCGTCACAGCTTAGCCACCCCAGCCCGAGAGACATTGCCCTATTTTCCCACCCTCTCAAGTCGCAGCGGCGGGGACATGATAAACTCTTGTTCACTCAGCAGTCAAGGACCGCATGGTAACATTTAGTATGGCAAATTATCTACCATCCACCTTCTCATCTAGAATCACTTCAACACCATTTCCAGCATTTTCCACCTTTTCCATTTTACGTCTTAAGGATATGTCTTGATTTCTTCACGGGAATGGCAGCAGGTCTTCTTTAAAGAAGAAGGGTGGGCAGGATTAAGCATTCCACCACCAAACCTGTTCACATCTGCCCCTCCTACCACTTCTCTCATCCTCCCCACTCTCTTACACATATATACACTGGGTGCCTATTCGGCATACGAGATTTTAGCTCTCGCACCTTCCAAATCCCCCACAATTCGAGAATTTACTATTCCAGGATCTTCCATGTTGCAGACTTCCTTCTCTCTTCTAGCTCATCACACCTCCTCAATTTTCTTTTTGCTCAAGAAGGAAGATGATCTGACCCTCTCCTTCTGGTTTCCAACTGTTCTTCTCCTTGAGCTTATTTCAGTCTCCACAGATCAGCCATCTAGCCCATACTTGATTTTGCAACAGCTTGCAAAATATATTTTGTGCTCGATGCCTGTTTTTGTCAGAATCTCAAGTTTTAAAACCAGCTCAAGTTTAGTATTCAGATCCAGAACAGAACATAAACAGTAGGCTGTTTGGTGTAAAGATTAACTTTTATACCAGCTTGGACAATGGCTTAAGTGCTGAACTATTACAGATAACACCCTCATAAATTTAATAAGGCCCTTCTCCCCTTGTGCTCTCAGAGTTGTTCATGCTCCGCTACTATGGATCAATCGACATGTTGCTAGGTCTTCCCACAAGCAAGTGTCTCAGGGAAGCACGGCCATATCTATGGTCAGGCAATTAACACTACCTAGTATCCATTTTCTTGGCATCCTCCAAATATATATCATTGGCTTTGTAGAAACATCACCAAAGGCCCGACTGCATGGCAGCAAGATCAAAGAAAACAAAGTTATTCATTTGTTATGCTTAGAAACCGTAGTTCATCTTTCGCAGATGTGAACTTCAAACCCTTTATCAAAGGTCATTCATGCTTGTTAAGAAACCTGAGAGCACAGCAAACAAGGTGATATTTCATTTTGAGTTTCTGAAAACTACAAGAAACGTTATGAAAGACATTAAAAACAAAAACAATAAACCATGTTGACATTTTTACATGAGTATTACTTTAAAGTACTTTGACCTGCCTGCACCCACATTTTGACGCAGTATAGTTTATGGACATTCTTATTTCAGCTAAGAAAGTTTACTTCAATTAACCTTAAACCTGCACCTTGTTAACTCAATCCAGTCCTAACTGAGAATCTCTGTAGAGTTTTTTTGTACCGTCTTAATTAACCTTGTTTTAAAAAAAATCACATTTTTATTTAAACCTAAGTAAGGACACATACAGACAAACCCTGTAAGAGATTATGTACTATTTCTGAGAAGAGTAATCACAGAAAAGACTGATCTCATCAATCAGCCTAAGCTCTTAAGAACACAGAACAAAGGTTTTCAACACCTATTTAGGACAAGTTTCTCATTGCTCAAAACCAGCTTGACGTGCTGTTCCTAAGAAAAGGTGACCAGCTGCAAATGGCCAATACACAAACTCGATTGCAGTGACTTGTACCATAAGACAATAGCTGTTGACTTATTTTCGGACATTAGCATCCTGCTGTAGCTGGTGTGAAATCACTTGCACAGAAGCAATCAGATAAAACTTGAGTCCATGAAGGCCATGTTTTGCCTTGGGCTCATGTACAGGGCCCTGGAAAAAGCAACTTTATAAAGAAAAAAGGAAGTTACCTCTACTTTTGCTCATAGCTAGTGCTCCATTCTTCTTGTAAAGAATGAAAGCAAAGGAAGTGTTAGAAAAGAAGGTGATTTTTTAAAATGTTCTAAAGTATTTTTTGTCCTACCGTGACTATCTCATTGACCAATTATTTTATAGTTTAATGTCTCAGACGGCTCTTCACAAGCTGATATTGCTTAAATTTCATTCTGACTATATCCACTGATAACTTTTGCTATTATATGACTGGTCGTCCTCATTTTCTTCTTCAAAATTATTTAATCAGACCAGTTCTGTGAGTTTGGATGCTGGAAAGCAGAAGCACAGCCCAACAACTATGATTACTTCAGGATTTAATAGATGTGCACCCTTCCCTTTGAAAAGTATTTCTAGACTGAGCTTCTGAAGTAAAGACAGGACTAACAGCCAGATTTTAGCCAATTAAAAAAAAGCAACAACAAAGCAATCAGTAACCTCCAGCAGCTGATTTTCAGAGATGAAATACCAGTTTGTGAAAGCCAACTTGGCAGCATAATCCTCCCTTACCTGTACACGAGGCAGCACACAAGTCAGCTGCAACGCAGGCTTGCCCACGCTGCCCACGATATACCTCCGTCCTCTTCTGTCAGTATGTCTGCAAAGCTTCTGGAGATGAGGGTAGTCCAGTCTCCAGATATATGTAAACTTTTGGGCTCCCCACACACAGGAACAACAAGAGTTACTACCTGCCACGGTACTGAACTCCCTGGGAAGAAGCAGTAAGACCAGGGCTTCACATCAGCAGTGATACGCTATACAGGGAGACAGCTTCAGGCTCTTCCTTCACTAGGAAACAACTGCTTTAACTTTGGTCAACTGGTCTGTTTTACAACTCTAGCAAAACCAAGGCAGTTCTAGTTTTCACTCACAACAGCTGTCAAAGTAAAAAAAAAAAAAAAAAATTAAAAATTTATACACATACTACATATACATATAGATAAAAACTGGGAGGTTTTTTTAACAACTCCTTCATCCATAGTTAGATGGTTCAATGACAGAAAGACACCTCTTTCTTTCTAGCGTAAATCAAACCTGGTTTGAAGTACATACAAACCAGCGAACTAAAGGAGAATAACTGGAAATGCAGACGCCGCGTATTTACTGCCAGACTG
Source organism: Aviceda cuculoides (assembly GCA_035590195.1). NCBI lineage: Eukaryota > Metazoa > Chordata > Aves > Accipitriformes > Accipitridae > Aviceda > Aviceda cuculoides. The sequence continues at coordinate 27,177,713 of JAVJGG010000005.1, forward strand.
CAGGCAGCAGCTGCTGCCCGCAGTGCCTCGCTCTACAGCGACGGTGGCTGCGCTGACATTCCGGATTAGAGAGTCACATCACTTTGTTCCCTCAGGGAAGCCTCTGTTTTTAAGGGGATACTCTTAAGGATGGCACGTCCAAACACCAGCCTTTTCTCCTTGTCTTTTTGCGTAACTCTGTGTGAGTATTTATCGATACCTTATTTTAGGGGAGAATTAATTGAACGCCGCTGCAGACGCACAAACAAGATATAAACTAACTAAATGCCAGGCACGTAGTTCACTGAACTCCCGCAGTACAGGGCACTGGTTTTCAGTCTACAGCTTCATTCCTCTCTGACACGCAGCCAAGACCCGCAGAGACTCCCAGCCATTAGCATGCACGCAATGCCCCGGAGCGGCCACGCTCATGTCCATCTCCATCCCGACGGTCGCTGCAGGCTGCAGCAAAGCCGCCTGCTGTGGCGTGGGGGGGTATCCCAGCACAGCGAGACCCCCACGCGTGACAACATTTATACCTATGAAGGTAACTCTAGAAAACGTCCCGTGCAAAGGCCTTTGAATGCCCGTTCTGTGTGGGACCCCTCTCTGCCGTGACGGACCACCAGCCCTTTATCCCCAGCCGGCAACTTAAATCTCTTGGTCACCGTAGCTATTGTACCCCTATGGGCTGGGGCAACACCCAGCAGTGCCACTGCAGCGTGGCAACTGTGAATGATCCTAAAGATGATGTAGTATGTCTTATTTAACACCCTTGAGAAATCCTTCATCCGGCAGCCATCTCCTCGCGCTATCACAACACTCCAGCTGAATTCTCAGAAGGACATCACCAGCTGGTCACCAGTCGCAGCGGAATCTGCCACAGAGCCGCTCTTCCGTCCTGTGACGGAGGACACCGTGTCCTCCCGTCCAACGGCCGTGCGCTAGGCCTCTCACACTTGGGTGGTTTCTTGGAGGAACGTCCACTCTTGAGCTTACAGCTCACATCTTGCTGCTTTTTATCTGGCTGCTCATTTCCACTGTTCGGAGCTTTTCTCCAACCATTTGCACAGGCGGCCTGATTATCACCTTCTTCGCTCTGTACATAATAATAACAGCTTATCTGGAGTTATCACCGTGGACCACGCAAGCAGCAGAGGACACAGAGAACAGCCAGGCTGATATACATTGCTGAGTTACAGAACACTTTCCCCGGCTTACTTAACCCTCTAGCAGACCTTTGCCTCCATTCGCTGGCTACAAATTTCCAGGGCTTTTTAGTTGGGACTGTCTGGGGCTCATGTCCTTGTGGATGACAAAGCACAGCATGGGATCTTCACACACAACTTGACGTGTTTCTCCACCAGCTAATTCAACATTTCTGATCTACTGTATTCTCTTTGATAATCGAAATCAAAGCTTGAGAGTGTTTTGCAGCAGATGGATGGTTTGAGTGACTGGTTATCATTTCTATGCAAATACATTGGCAGAATTTACTGCCACTGCAACAGTCCTAGATACCTTACTAATGGCAGTAATGAATGCAGCTGACAAGAAAAAAGGTTAGTGATGCTAGTATTTTCCACATTCAGCTTTTTTCCTGAATGTTAAATACACCTTTTTAGCATCTTTCAGTATTGCCAATTGTGATGCTTTTCTTTTCTTTTCTTTTTTTTTTAATATATGACCAGCAGTATTTTCCTTGTGCTAAATCAGTGTGATTCATGTTAAGTACCAATAAGCCAGCAATTTGTGCAGTTCAGGTTCTGCTTGAGATGCTATCTTCTTACAGCAGTTTTTCCTTTTCTTGTAGCAGAGATCTTACAAGTGGAGTCAGCTGCCATTTTCTGAGCTCCATGGAGCTGTAACATATGCCCTTCCCCTCAGAATTTCTTTTCCAGTGGTGTCCTCATCATATGATCCTTTGCTACTTTTAAAAAATGCAGCAAACACATGAAGTGAAAAATATCTGATCTCCTTTTTCTACTCCCATCCAAAAACTTTTAAAATATGTAACTGAGTACATTTTCTTTTTGCTGCACTTGCACAATCACAACTCATCAACATCAAGATCATATCCTCTTAAAACTCCTTGACGCACCATGAGACCAGTACTTTGACACTCAGGCAAGTACAGCAGGAAATCTAAATACACGACAGCTTTCCAAGACTCATTCCTAGCAGTAAAATGTAAGTCGGCATTTGCTGGAGTGATGACATACATGAAATCATATCATCACTGTAGATTGCAAAATGACTGGGCTAATGAGCGGCACGTTAAAACATGAGAGGCCAAGCGAGATGGGTAATCTTTCCACTGGCATCTTCAAAATCTCCTCACGGCTTCTTAGGCTACAGACCTTTTGAGCACAAGGCACGTTCTCCCAGACCTCACTCCCACCACTCTCTCATCCTTCTTCCCTGTTCAGTCAAATCTTTAAAATAGCTATGTAAGGGCTACACAAACATGGAAAGTCCCCACTAGAGCTATATATTTTCTCTGAAAAGTTTACCAACTTTGTACCGTTTTCACCTTAGGCTCCTGCTTTAGGTTGAAACACTACCTAGCGTGCTTTGAGGGTCACCTCAGCACCCTTTGTTTCATTGCACCGAGGAAAGATCTTCCTAGCCACTGGATTTCTCAGAAGAGGTCAAACATATCAGACTTCAATTACGTATAGCTGCCTTGCAGTTTCACAAGAATTTCCCTTCTACTTCCCATGTAATGATCAAAACACTTAATAAACCACTTCCAAATGAATTCCATAGAGAGCCCTAGAACTCCTAAAATACTTTCCGTCTAATGCTGGGAAGCAATGGCACAATGCTTGGTCTAGGTAGAATATGGGTCCACTTGCACTCCCCGTTTCTGAGCATCTGAAGTTGATCTCTCAGCATAAGCTTCACCTTGGTCAAACACAGCAAAGCCAGCCAATTTTCTGCAGAGCTACACCAGAGTCTGGGTAACAAGGGTTTTTCTCTGCAGTTGTACAGCTTATTTCCCTAATATAGAGCCTCAGCATCCTATCCTTTACAATAGGGAACATAATGGCATTTCTAAGATTCTGTAATCTCTCATTATAGATAGTGACCTTCACATGAAAGGGTCTAAATGGTGACATTACATCAGTATTTTCACCAAACAGGAAAGATACCCAGTAATCTTGAAACCTGGAATACTCTGTCTCCCTGAATCTCACATGGTCTTTTTGTAGCACTTTACAGACCTTTTCCTGGTGCTTCAGGGATCAAGCAGGGTATTCTAGCCAAGATGAAATGAGATGACTTAGATTGTTCTGCGAATAAGTTTTTTTGCTTGGCATACCCATTAGTTACCCCCAAATTACATGAAACTCTACTGCTTCTACCCCTGCCCAAACAGTATGACACAGTCCTTACTGCATGTACTGCACTTCCTATCTGGGTCACACGGCCCAAAGGGACCCTAATAATCTTTCAGTTGCCCTTGGCCATAAAAATTTACCCCTATTTCTGGTCCTGTAAATTAAACTGGTCAAAGTTGAAGCTTGTTTTGATCTCATACTGTCTTGCAAACATGCAGATGGATTAAGACAGTATCTTTCACCAGCTCTAACTTGGAGATTAGTCCTGCTTTGAGGGAGGGGCTCGTCCCTTCAACCTAAATTGTTCTATGATTTTTTGTCTTAAATCTGAAAGATCTTCTGTCACCTTTGACCAATCACAGACCCCTTCACTAACTATAGCTTATGCTTTTAGCTATGGCAAGGACCAACCAATTCCACAATCTGAAAAAATACGTTACCCTATTCACTACATGCACCTTGAGATTTCTCCCCCGTTCCAGAAGCTCCTGTGTGGACACAGCTACACCGGAGACTAGCACTCTATCCAGTAATTTTACATCAGATCCTTGTGACCAATGAGACAGGAAAGGTGATCCAGGGCTGCAAGAGCCAGACCATCCAAGACTGTCAAATGCGTGAGTCATCTCTCCATTCACTTTTTCTTTGTGGAGGAAGGAAGGGCAAGGTGCACTTAAACTTTCCCAATGCCTGCCTGCTTGTAAACTGGTCAACATAGCGGATTCGAGCTGCCATTGGTGCTGTCTGAGGAGGAGGGCTGAGCTTCAAGCTCCTGTCCTCCTGAGCACACATACAGTCAAGCCCTCGGAGACATCGCCTCAGGCATCTAACAAAGTAAGACAGCCAAAGGAGTTTACCAAACCTGCAGAACTCTCTCTTATCTCATGTTTGTATTTGTTAAAAATACATTTATCTAAAAAATAACAATAGCACTCAGTAAATCCTCAAAATCTACTGTGAAGTGGGAGGCGAGACTACATTTTCCCTCCAAGTATCCTGGAAGTTTCATTGCTGAATTTGTCAAGGTTATTACAGCTCCTGCAATCTCAATCCCTTTCACAATCCAGGTTCACTCTGGCATTCGATGCTGGTGTAGCCAAGCCTCTCTTTGACCTGGTTCCGCACTTTGTTCAACAATCCTGACTCTATGGGGAACAGCGGGAACCTCAGCAGCCAGATATATCGGTTTAAAGTTACAGCTTCTGGTACGTTCCTGTAAACTCTCTTTGACGTACAGTTGCCCGAGAAACCTGCGTAACGTCATTGTGAAATTGTGGCTGTCATCTGATGCCAGGTACCTGTACTTAAAGTTGTTACTGGTCTTGGCAACTCGGGATGGCAGTGGGCTATTTATGCTCACAGAAGGAGCATTTTGGTCACCTGCTGGTTCAGTAGAGCCCACTCTTGCCAAGGCTGCCATCCCACCAGAGTTTCAACAGCAGTGTCCCACCCTCCCTTGTGCCTCTGCTCATTCAATCACCCCATGAACCAGCCTGGGGAGCCGAGGGCTGAGTACCGGTGCTGGGGAAAGGAGGAGGCAGGCACACCAGCCCAGGACAGCAGCACCCATGCCCACTGGATTGTCCTTGCTCTTAATATCTGATGCTAAGGTCTCTCATTTCTCCACTGCTGCCTGCTGCTGTTTTGCAGGGCTTTATGAGACTACTTTTCTGATGCCACAAAATCAATCATCTTGGGGCAACCTTTCCCACTTATCGCATTCTGGCTGGAAGAGTGTTTGACCAAAACCATGCCCAGGAACAAAAGCACTTTCTGAACAGACAGAGCAGAAGACAGTACAGTGAGCCTGGGACAAGCACAGCAGCTTTCCCTGGCACACGTAAGTGGCCAAGCTCTCCCCTTCTCCACAGCACTCCCCAGCCTCCCCGTGGGGAGCAGCCTTCCAGCATTAGCCTCGTGACGAAGGAAAGCTCCACTTGCCCTTTGGTTTTGCATTTCTCCTGCCCTTTGGTCAGCTCTCCTTCGGTTCAGAGTCTCTCCGCCTTCCAGAGCGCAGCTGCTGACCTACCAGACAGGGACCACCACGAGCATCAACCCGAGCGGCCCGGGCTGGAAGAGCAGCTCCCAGACAACCTCCCATATAACCCCCACAGTTCAGCGTTGCTGCTAGGTTAAAAATACCCTGGCATGAACGAAAGCAGCGGTACTGAGAACATCCCCTCAGGCTTTCACAGCACGCATCTAGGTCCTTTCAACAGCTTTGGGGCGAGCGGCGTACGCGTGTGTGTGCGATTCCTTCCTCGCAGCTTCCCACCGAGTTACTCTGTCCAGGGCATGTGAAGCACACATGGTGCACATTCTCAGACACACATGAAACGGCTCTCCGACCCCCACTTTGCTTGTTTTACAGGCTCCGAATCGCAGCCTGCCTCATTTCTTCCCATCACACAGACAGATTTGGTGGACCTGCATCACCCTGACCTCCCCCAATGCTTTATCAAACCCGGTTTTCTTTAGCCCCTACAGAACGTGAAACAATTACAGCGAGCAGACAAATCCGTCAGGTCAGCCGGAGAGGTGGCGTGGGCTGGAGAGCTGGGGCGGGGGGGGGGGGGGGGGGGGGGGGG
>JAVJGG010000005.1:27183723-27208319 GCA_035590195.1 Aviceda cuculoides
CCCCCCCCGCCCCCCCCCAGCACCCCGGCTGCGAGTGGATCGGCACAAAAGCACGGAAGACGAGGGGTCTCCGGCGCAGACGTTTCCCGTGGGGATTACAAAGAGGACACGTGACCGATGGAAAACACTGAGCATGACTGTACGGCAACTACCCCGCCACAGCGCAACCCTTCCCACGGACACTTCACGGGGTTTTGGCCTTGGATACTCTTTCCTCGCTCATCAGAGCGTTAGCAGCTGTTTGTGCATCGCCTGCTGCCTTATCCCCCTCCACAGGCCGGCGTCGCCTGCTGTTTGTCTGTCCCTGCACCCAGGAGGCGATAAGCAGATGCCCGGGTTTCTACAATGGCCCTCGGACTATCTTTCATTGCCCTTCTGACTGCTCTTAAAAGCAGAACGAAAAACCGAGATTGCTGAATGAGAGTTGATTTGACGTTTAAAACATTGTGATACTGAGTGACAGAATAAAGGTTCTAAGCCAGGATTTGCTTCTGACCATTTTTCTTGGGTTTTTAATCAGAGAAAAGAGAAATGTAAGCCTAAATACTAAGCGTAAACAGCAGGATTAAAAAAAACATAATCTGCTCATTTCGTGCTTTTTGGACAGCAGCAGAAATGGCTCCTGTTGTGTTTTCAAGGACTAGATGATGCTGAATTTTATTAATTTATGTTATTTATTTTATGTTTTAGCCAGACAGACGTATTAACAGTTAGTTGCATTGTTGGCATTTGACAGCCTGGAAATAGGCAGAAGACAGGAGGAGAGGAAAGACCCTAAACCCCTAGCTGCGGCTGCATTTTGATTAAATTAATTTTGATCCAATTTTCTTTCTTTGAAAGCCAACCCGCCATTCCTCCAGCAGCGGTGCGGGCAGGGCTGGTTACGCAAGGGCTGCCCTGCGCCGGCCGGCATGCGGGGGAGCATCACCGGCAACCCCGCTCTCCTCCCGTGGGCCAGTCCAACCGGGAGAGGAATTCCAGTGTCCCAAGTGGCCCCGTGGGGTACGAGGTCCAGGCCTGAGCAGGGGCTCAGGGGAGGGAATCTGAACAAAGGCGAGGCCATCACGCTGCCAGCATCTTCTGCTGGCCGGGGAGCGCAGGCAGGGACTGGCCACAGTCTCTGCATGGATGGATAGCAACCAGCCACGTTGCGTTTAACCCCTTTTTTAAAGGCAAATAATGCCGCTGGACCCTGCTGGGAAACAGGTAGTGGCTGTTAGGGAAGCTCCTGTCACCCTTTTCTGAATTGTGGGGAGTGTGGAAACAAAAGCAGCCACAGTTGCTGGTGGTACGACCCAGTGACTTTAGCCAAAAAGCCCCATGTGACAAGCAAGCCATTTATTAGCGCACCTCATAAAACACGAGAGGACCACGAAAATGAAGGAGGCTGAATAATTTGACTTCCTGAGTACGCAGTACGCGCTTTCTGCCAGTGGGCAGGTACAGCACCGATTTTATCTCAAAGCGCGTTAATGTGCATTTTCGCAGACCCCACAGACACGCGGGCTGGGGCTGACAGAGCTGGCAGCGTATAAACAGATGCAGCTACAACATTTGGCATCTCTGCTCACGCTCCGCTGACCCAGAGCTGCAAACATGTTTACAACCATGCATGAAAAATGGGTCCCCAAACAAAAGAAATCTAAAGGCAAATGTTGTTTTTATGCCGCCTGACCTTGACCAGGTGTTGTGGCAGAGGTGGGGGGGGGAGCAGCCAGAGGCAGGCAACAGGACCCATTAACCCTTTGGGAGCATGAGGGTTTGACAGCCGGGAGGACGTGACTACGAGGTATCCCGACACTCTCACCACTTCTCAGGAAGAGCCGAGCCGCAGAACGGGTCCCAGCCTGACAGCGCAGAGACATTACACCATGCCGCACATTATAACGCTCTAAAAGAGCCACCGCTTCATATTCAAATGAGACACGTTTTCAACATGCAGCACTATGTGTGCACGAAATACAGCTTAAACTGACTGTTTTCTGTTTTGCAGTCACCCGATAATCACTGGATCAGACTGGTCTCCACACAGCCGCACTGTCACCGGCAACATTATTTCCACGTAAAGCCCCAGCCTTCCTCTGCGGCCAGATTTGCCAGGCAGGTAATTATTGTTCCCATTGAAGCAAAACTGGCTTGCTTTCAATGACATGCATCTGCACTGCTATTATACAGCAGACTGCCTCGGTTAAGATTTTCCAGCACAAAGATTAGGAAGAAACAAATAAATGATCCTATTATTTTGCATTTTTCACCTCATATTTAGAATTCCACCTAATTTAATTTTGGATTCTCCAGTTACAGGAGAGATCCCACGCAAGCCTCCTTTTTGCCAGGAACAAAAATGAAGCAAATGAGACAGAGAGTCTTTTCCTGCTGATTAAATCACTCTCCCCCAGCTCTCGCCCTTCTAATGCAGCATTCCCAGTCCCCAAACATATCATCCCAGTAGCGCATTCATTAGAGCGTTTGCAACTCCCGACCATTGACAGATGCGATCTTATCAATTAACACGTCCAAGCAAAACTGCCTTTTTCTCCCTGTCTTTCAGCAGCAAGAATTCAGCAGCAGCGCTGACAGCCCGACGCTGCCTGGCTGCCGGCATCGAGGATGCACCCACAATTAGGCGGTAGCTGCTTCCCCTCCGGCATCGTTCATCCCTTCGTAAACAGGCAAGGACCGCAGCTTTTAGCCAACGACCTACAGCAAAGGCAATGCAAGTGCGGTGGGTGCAGCGAGGCTAAAACAAGCCCTATCCTCGACAGAGAAAGGGGGGAAGTGGGATGCATTTACTTACATGAAGATTCAGTGCCAAACATGGCTGGCCCCAGATGCTGCTATTTTAAAAAGGAAAGAAGAAAAAAGAGTGGAAGGCAGAGGGAGCGCAGGAGAGCAGGGATGAGACTGCTACGCAGCAGGGGTCATGAAGCCAGAAAATGCAGTCCAGGCTATCCAGGCGGCCAGATTCTCCTCTCTCCTCCTCTCCCCTCCTTTGCTCCACACCGCAGACAGCTTTTCCTTCCAACCGCAGCAAAGGTCCTTCTTCAGGAAGCAAAAAGCAGGAGCGTCTGTCTTAAATCCAAGAGATAAGGGCCGGCCAGCGTCCTTTCCGTGATACCGGCAGGCATAAATAGGTAGCGGCCAGCAGATACTGCAATCCCCAGCCCCTGCTCTCCGTAAGACAATAGCAGAGCTTATGCATACACGGGATGACGTCAGGACACTGCAAAGACTGACTGCTGCTAACCCAGAGGCTCGGAGGGGGCTTGAACGGAGCAGAGCAATTCAGATGGGAATTCCTTTGTCACAAAAAGCAGAAGACAAAGAACCAGACACAGATTTCCCTCCGCGATGCTAGACCCCCCCACCCGGGGCTGTAAGGCTAGCAGGAAGATATCTGCTTTGAATTCACACTCCTTTGCTCAGCTGCACGAGATGCAAAGTGCTCCTGTGCAAACAGAATGAATTTCGAGGACCAACGTCCTAGCAAATGCCACTTAGGGCATTTTCCATGAAGAATAACCATGAATTTCTATCACTAACTCTCGTCATTATTTTTCCTTCGAAGAAAAATTAAAATCCTGGGCCAATCTACACTTCAGACCTAATTTTCACATCAAAGTGCTAGTCAACTCCCTCGTTTACTTAAACCTATCATCAGAATACAGCGTAACAATGCTCTAACCATAATAAATAAGTCACACATCTAAATAGAAAGAAAAACCCCAAACCACACTGATCTCAGTGATAAAAAGGCGTCCTAGCAACCAAGGAAATATTTTCCTTATTTCTTCTTTATTCTTCTAAACCATCTAGATCTAGCGTTTCTTAGCCTCTGCGAGTGCATTTTTGAGTGCTTTGACCTTATTTTTTTCTGCTGCTGGGTAACTTAAAAATGTTCAAATGTAGAAACAAAGCCCTAAGCCGGCTCCTTCCGATCCTCCCGCAGACAAAAGGAATTTGCCTGTCTTGTGCTGCTGTAAGAGCAGCCAAGCAGTAAGCCGATGGTCAGAAGCTCCCAGACATTGGGGGCCATCCATAGGAATGTCTGTCCAGAGGGGACAAAACCGAGAACATTTTTGACGAGTCTCGCTGAATGAGCATGGCAAAGACCGAAAAGCACTGCCGGTGGATGAGGAGAAAGGAGAGAGACACAAGTCCATTAAGTGAAGCACTTAAAGAACAACACTGACCCCCACCCCCATTTCTGAGCTTCTGTGGGTTAACCGTTCCCAAACACTTCTGCTGCTCCCCGTGCTAAGGAGGTTTGCGCTGTTTGCAGAATACGCAATGCCACCATGAGCAGCAGGCTGGAATAACGAGTAGCACTGGCTGGCAGGACCTGCCACCCGAGGATCTCAATGTGCTTAAATCATTCGGGAACCGAGCAGGCGTTGGCTGGGGCCACCGCTGCCCTAAGAGCAGGCTGGAAAGCAACATGTGGGTCAGAGCCACGGTGGTCCGTTGCCACACCAACCCCCTTTGCTCCTGGGGACAGGGAACACGGCCCCAAGCTCGCACAAAGCGCGTGCCCACCAACGTCCGTATGGACCCTCGACGACCCTGGCCCACGGGTGCCGTGAGGAAGGAGAGAGATCTCGAGGCTGCAGAGAGCCCGATCTCCTCGTCCTTCCCGTCCTGGCCGGGGGCACCTGCGAGGCACACCGAGCTCCTCTCCTGGTAACCTCTGCTGGAGCAAAACGCTCTTCGGCTGCTTCCCTGCCTCCCACCCGCACATTGAACGGTCTCTTTGTCTTCTGCACACACCGTGGGAATACTTAGGACCACCAGCCTTTCGGGAGCACTTATCTGTATTTCATCTCTGGAACTAAGCCCCCGAGAGAGGCCATACCCTGGGGTGAGACATCTCACAAGACACTCTCCAACGGGCAACCTTTATTCTCTCCATCAGCGGACAGGACGCCGCTGCACGGTGACTCGAATCAACCCTTCAGCAATGACTAACCAGATATCCTCAAATCTGTACTTAAGCACCTGAATTAATGGCCTGGCTGTTCAACCGTAATGAATATTTGCAGTGACGTGCATGGATGCTCAGCACCAGGAAGACATGTCCAAATAGGTTTTGACTACAATGCTATAATGACGGTGGCACAAATCCTCTGACAAGGACTGTAGCTTAGCTGCTCCCAGAACCAAACTAGTTATTTTGACTATTTAGAGCCGGTAACACCTCCTTCAGTCAAAACAGCTTGACAAGATGCTGCAGTGCACAGAGCAAAGCAAGTATTCTGGCCTGGCTTTCCAGCAGCCGAGGCAAGTTCACAAAAGAAATATGTCTATTACGTACCAGTAGGTCGCCCAGCATCTTTAAACACCAATCTCTGGAACTAAAACCCTAGTGCACTTGTGCGATGGCTGAAGAGTGGGTTTTGCTCTGATGAGCAGATCTGAACTTCCCACAGCATTGTTTCGAAGGAAGATGCAAAACCTCAGGGCTTTCCAATGACATCCTTGAAGGTCTCACGGAGCCCAGGCCCTCTGCCAAGTTCTCACTACGCTGACGCACATAGGCAGTCGAAAAGCCTAAACAACCCATGCAGTATCTGTGGAAGGATTTCATAATAATCTATTTCGTTAGCGTTAGGCTTGCCAGGTCAGTGCTTTGCCTTGTGGGGAAGGTGACTCTTGACAGGCCCTTGAAAGACTTTCTCTGAAATTGTTTCAAGTCTACCTAAAACACTTCATAAAATGACTCAGAGAAAGTGTTAAAACCTGCTTCTGATTGACTGCTCTTGTAAGACCATAACCTTTTAGTTTGCTAGCTGGCTAGCAGAATTACAAATTTCTGTTTCCTACCCTGAATTTTGCTGTTGGTTTATTCTGCAAAGAAGGGTCTACAAATTTATTCTCTTCCTATGAGAAAGTTTCCCTCTCTCATACATATATCTCTCTTATAATGTAAATTAGTGTACAGAGAATGAAAAATGGAATCTCTGCAAGTGTTAGCATTGCTGTGATTTGCTTACAATGTGCACACGACATTGTTCAAGTGTTAGATTCATTAACAATGTAGCTTCCACATTCTACATTTCTCCACAAATCAGCATGAAATATTTAAAGCAGCAAATATATAAGCTATTCAAAGCTCTCTCCTACACATTCACATTTCCCAGAGAAAGGGATGTTCTCCCCAACCATTGCCACTCTTGGAGCAAATATTCTTTATTCCTCAGTTTATCACTGCAGAAAAAGAATATACATATTTTACTTTGTTTTGCAAGGACATGTGTGTCTAAACCCTAAAGCATAGTTTGAGTTTTAATAAAGAAGCCAGATAATGAAATGTTAAATTTTTATATAGATGTAAAATTCTGCTTTAGAGTAATTTCTCTCAAGCAAAACAGTACAAGCAGGAAATTCCAGATACCAACTGAGGTAGATTTGTACACGCGCCTTATGCTGATCCACAAACCAGAAATCTACATTCTCTTGTCACTAGAGAAACATTTCATTTTGAGCTTAACCTCCTTTTCCACAGGAGAAACTCTGGGAATGGGAAACGAATCCATCCCACCTGTGAGGTTCTCCTGCCCTACTGCCTTGAGCAGCTCACCTCAACAGGGGAGGTCTCACCTGCCTCCCCCCCAGGACAAGGGAAGGGGTCCCACACCTTCGAGTGTCCAGAGGAAAACTAGAGGATAATCTCAGTCATCCTCAAAGATGGGTAAGGATTTTTATTACATTAGTTAAACTTGACTTTACTTTCCAAGTCCCCTGTTATACAAGTTTTTTAACATCTGAAACTGAAAGTTTTTCAAGACATTAAAAAATTTAATGCATTTAAGGTGCTATTGGAAATCTCTGAGCAACTGTGCAGTTAGTCCACACCATTCAGCCACCCCAAAAGGAATTTATTTTGCCTCTAGGAACATTAGTTAGCTCCCTACTAAAAACCCAGCGAGACCCCTAGTCACCCACACCGTGATGATCACCGGCTTCTGTAGGTTTTGTCGGCTCTAGCAACAGCTGCCACACCAATTCTTGATTGACATGACGCCAACAAAATACTGCGAGGTGTTTTTTCAGGCTCTAAAGAAAAATTAAGCCAAATAGCAGCACGTATCCCTGAGCTACAGCTCCTTGGCTTTACGCTTTCTCTGGCCTTGTTCTGCTCAGCTTTGCGGACCCTTAATTAACTTTAACAAACATCGCTGGTGAAAAAAGTAGACATCGTGATTATACCAGGGAGAATCTACCATGGCAGTACAACTTCAGCTTCTCATCTCACAGGATGGAGTATTTAAGGTACGAACAAACCTCCCAAGCAACCAAACCGAAGGGAACGACGTCGAGTCCCTGACACAGAGGTGTGAAGGATTACCCACCTGCGGGGTGTTTTTCCAACACCTCCCTCACTAAATGAAGCCAGTGTCTCAGAGGTGGCACCTTTGGAGTGGTGGCTCCGGGGAGAGGGAGCGTGTCCGGCCGGGAGGGCGGATAGCCCTGACAAGCGCTTCCCGGCAGGAAAGCAGGCAAGTGTTCTCCTCATAGCCTGCTCTTACCACCTTTTGTTCAAGGTTTTCCACCCGCATTCCCTCTTTGCGACTCGCCGTCCCCTTATTGCATTGGCACAGAAAGGAAGGAGACTGCTGGCAGAAAAAAAGTCAAGGTCTTTGTCCTGTTCAACACGGAAAAAGGATTTTATACCAGACTGATTCATGGACTGCAGGAATGTTTTTTCTTTTTATTATTATTTGATCTTGTGCTGATTTTTTAAATATTTCTGTGTAGTCTATGTTGCACTTATGCAACACCATTTCATGTAAAAATTCTTTCTCTGCAGCATTTTTAGACAATTAATGCCTAAAACGACTAAGTTTTTTGAGTAAACATACGCATGCGCGCACACACAAATAACAAGACAGTCCGAAGAACAAGTACTTGATTTGCCACCAAAAAATCTTTTTATGTCTATGTTGGTCCTTACCTGAGAGATGAACTTCAAAAGACAGACCGCTTTTTAAAAAAAGCAACACAATGAACCATAATAGCCGATTATTACATTATTGCAATGCCTTTCAACTTCAATTTTAACAAAGATCTTAGCTCCAGCGCTGCTCTGTAGAGGATTACTGCAAGCCATTCACTGCGGGCAGCGAGAGGCAGCTCCGAGGAGATGCTCAGCAATTAACGGAGGAAGGTCTGCGCATTCTGCCTCTCCCAGGCCGCCCGCCTGCGGCACATCTAGCGGACACGAAGCTCCAGCAGTTACGAAATGGTGGAGCATTACACACAGAAAGCTGTATGTAAAGAATATTGCGTACAAGAAAATAAGAAAGGATTAGCCCAGCTTAAGCACTTAATTCTAGGATATGGCTGAGATTGTGGATGCTAGGCAGGTGTCTAGCTCTCTTCAGAGGGGTGGGTGTTTGCTCCTCGTTAGCCTCGTGATCTTCAAGAAACCCCAAATCTTGGGCTCCTGTCTTGTCATAGGAACCAAGAATTTCTGCAGGTGACAGAGCCTTGGGATACTAAGCAATACGGTATCTATTTCTCCCCTGGAAGCAGCCCCTGGACTCTACTTGAATACCTGGCGTCTAGTAACAGGGAGCAACAGAGCAGAAAGGTATTCCCATTCCCTACAACAGAGGATGCAGAATAAATCCTTCATTTTCAACAACACTTACCTACCAATATTCAGTGTGAGACTGGAAAATAATGCAATATTCTTTTATAAGTGGCAGAGTATAGCTCGCTTTCTGTATAGTACCATCAAAAGATGATGATTCACCTCTTTTTTATTTCAATTTTGTCGTTTTGGTTTTCAGTTCAGTTGGTTTAATTTAAAACACAAAACTGTTTATCTACCAATATCTAGGACAGTTACCAATATAGTGTGACAATCTACTCACTGTGTGCAAATGACATATCAAATCCAAATTAAATATGTTATTTTTTCAATAACATCAATCCCCATGGCTCAACAAAGCATGTGTAATAGCTTTGTTAAATTCTGAGAATAGTTTTTGTCCCAAATGCATGCAATTGTGTGACGAAATGGTGCCACTGCTGTATCTGAAAAATACACCAGCAAAACATACTACCTTTTTATATGATCCAAGGAGAATTTAAAAAAAAAGGAAGCAACCAATCAGCACTGTGGTTAAATGAAATACATTAAAGAACCACCTATTTAATTACATTTTTTAAAGAGTAAAATATTAGAAGAAGAAAAAAAGTGTGTATTTTCTACACTGAGGGAAATACCTGAAATGTTTTGGTTTGTTTTTTTGGTATCCTAATATCAGGGTCATTTCCAAGGATCTATGCCCCAGAACTGGACAAAAGGTACACATGAAAGCCTCAAATGTCAGCGTGAACAGAGGTGGATAACAAATTAAAAAACAGATTATAAACAAACTATCACCATTTTTTATGCAACTCTGAGGGACCACAGATTAGGATTAAGGCCAACTCATAATAAACTGCATGCAACTGGCATCAGAGGGAACATGGTTTGCCCCAGAAAAAACACAAATATCCAATTTATATGCATAAAAAATAAATCAGAGAGATTCAGAAGAGTAGCAAACATTGCCAACATTGCATTATGAGCCGCATTAATAATGGCTGATCTAATGCCAAAACTTCACGGTAAGAAGTAAGTATGATTGTCGACAGAGGAAGATCAGATTTAAATTACTTCTCAGTCTGAGTAAACACAGTAAGAATGTTAAATCTGACATTATAAATAGCAATGATTTCATTGTACATATGGGAAAAATTAGGAAGGAATTCTAGGCCTACAAGGGAATACCCACAGAACAACGTAAGAAGGTATCCAAGGAATTTGGCTGTTCACATCAACACGCTCTGTCTGTCCCTGCTTAGTAACTCTGGAACCTGTCAGCCATTTCAGCCCAACTTAGCGGAGGGTAGGAGAAACAAAGTTATCCCGCGTGCCATGTGACAGCAGGGAATTAGATAGGGAAGAGATAACTTAGGCCGGTCCCTGCTGGATAAGCGAGTGCTGTGTTGAGCACACTCCCTAGCAGACGTACAAGAATCCATAACATAACCATGGGAAAAAATTCAACCGAGAGTTTTACTTGTATTTTCCTACGTGGACACTCACGTGCGTAGCAGCAGATGAGCTGACATTGCAGCCATAAACGTAACACTACTGCAGAGTCAGTGGGGAAACCAAGTCCACCGGAAACTGTTTCACCAGTTCCACTGGACGAAGCTGTAGTTATTTAAGGATTTCGGTTTTCCCAAGATGCAGCATTTTGGTGATGTCCCAGCCCCTCTTTGCAGGGGTTGCACTCAGCTTCCATGCATGCCAGCCCTGCAGACTGGAGATGTAAAATTTCTCTCAGAATAAAAAAGATTAACCACAAAAATTAGTAAATGTTTGGATAAATTGATTATCAGAGCTTTTCTTGAGAAAGAAGAGCTTCTAAGCGTCAAGAGAACAACCCAAGCAAGAGCCCCTGCTGAACCTGCAGCTCGATCGGCGCTAGGAGTCCCTTTGGGGCAGGCTGCTGCAGGCACAGGCGTCCATCAGTGGGGCTCAGGCTGCAGGCTCCGGGCAGCAAGCCGGGACACAGCAGTCTCATCTGTTGAACACTCAACACCAGAAGAGTCAAAAAACCCCTCCTGGAAATGCAAAGTTCTCCAAATAAAAAAAAAAGACTTATGTGGATAAGGGCCAGCCTGAGGAACAAATGTACGGCGAAGAGGAAGCCCCTGCCAAAGCACTTAAGCATAGTACCACTGTTTTTTAGGAGAAGTAGGCTCTTAAACTTGACGGACACCTTGGAAATGCTCTCCTAAACAGAGCACTAGAGAAAATGTTAGGCATTTAGTCATGGTAATAGAATGCTTACATATACAGTTAGAGGAAAATAAGATTGAAAAGGGTGATGGCATCTGCCCTTCTCATGGCAGTGTCAGCTGCACCAACATCCCTCCCACCAGGCACCAGTCACAAAGGAAAACCACAGAGACTCCCGAGTCCAACTCCACGTGGGAATTCATCTTAGGACGTACAGCAGACCTTTACTAGGAGCTCACGGCACTTACTGGTTCACAGTGTTCCTCTCGGCAAACCACCGTGCTGCCGAAACACAAAGAAGCCTCAATAACTATGGCTTATGCCTTCTGGCTGGTGATGGTCAATGTGTGACCACCACGGTAGAACCATGGCTCCAGATGGGCATGATAGTAAGTGGCACTGGCAACTTAGTGGCAAGTAAATGATCAGACATTAACACTATTCAGGTTTCTCAGAAACTTGGTACTAGTTGTGGGCCTCCCTCCGAGCAGACCACACTGCCCAGGGTCAGGGTATGTGTGTCCCCCCTCCCGGTCTCCCCCCTGGACAGGTGTGTGGTGGTACCCACACAGCTGCTGTACTCCAGCAGCACGAGGAGAGGATGGAGGCACAGAGGTTGCAGCTCCCAATCTCCACAACACTCATCCCAGGAAAAGTCTTGGTCAGCATGACTAGAGAGCCCTGATTTTCTCAACAGTTTTGTTGTCAGTTCAGCAGTTCCCAACTCCAGCAGCGCCTATTTCTCTCTGCTGATTACAGAGAGAGTATACACAGAGTCAGGCTTCAGCAGCTCAGATGCAGACATCTACATATGCGTAGAAGTAAGTGCCTCCCGTGTTTCTGGGAATTGTAGGGGAAGCATAGGAAAAGGAGAAGGCTATGCTGAGGTCAGGGGCCCCATACTTCAAGGAAGGAAAAGTAGATAGCCGCACTCCAAACCCACCTTGAACTGTGAACTCTGCTATGGGTGCAAGTTCTCCCTGAACAGGTCCCCGACTGCAGCACAATCAAGTCACCTAAAAAGTAAGTGTTCAGCTGAGAGAGACACCCTTTCCCCCCCTGCTGCTGCACAGATCTCTGTAACACCAGTGACACCTCAATACTTGGAAGCACTGTGCCACTTCTCTGCCTAGGGTGTCATGAAAGATTCAAGGGCTTGTGTCCAGTACTAGGTGGCATATAGAGTTTATCAACTTCACCAGCCCAGGCACGAAGGTCATGCTGAGCACAGCGTTTGCAGATACGCAAAGTGGATAAAATCAGCAGACGACACTACACCGAAGAGCAAATCTCCCCTGCCACTGGAGACGTTCCTCCTCCTAACAAATTTAAGTACAGAGATGCATTCCTTTCTTCAAGTCGAAGGGTTTGTGGCCCTTCTGGCATACCTGATTTGTTTACTTAACACCACCTAATCAGTTGTCAAACCAGACTGAAGAGCTTCAGCTTGTAGTAGAGCGTGTAGTGCACAGGGCTCTGCTCAGCCTGCAGGGCAGGCAGCTCTCCTCCCAGCGTCACTCCTTGATGCTTCACGAAACCCATTAGCCTTCAGATGGCTACAGGCTCTGCTTAGCGCTATTTGTTGTCGGTGCTATTTACCCACTTCAGCCTCCGGCCCTGTTTACACTACAGGCAAGTAGTGTTTGACACCACTTACCCTCCTTCGCGGAAGACGGTTTGGTGGGTGGCCAAAACACAACCTCAAGCACAAGAAGCGACTCGCCTTCTGCGTTCGGCTCTGCACCACCACGGCCATGCCGCAGGACCCCCGCGGGTACCCCGAGGGAAGAGGCTCGTGGGTCCTTCAAACTTCAGTCAAACAGCATGAGAAACACATCTTGTGCAAATAGTTTAATCTTTTTAAATGAAAATTCTCAAGAAAATGTATTCCAAAATAAATGAAACAGACTATTGTACCTTTCTTCAGCTCACACCGAACACTGGAAAGAGTGCACTGGATGAACACGGTCCAGTACGGCACCTTCCCTCATCTCGACCTTCGCATCTCTTTATAAACTGGTAAAAACAGACTTTCAGGCTTCACTACCTCACTTGTTGCTGTGTGTTTGACTCAAATTGGGGCAACACATTACAGGTAGGGAAAACCAAAGGGTTAAGTACTTCAATAAGAAAAGGGTATGTCATATCAAGTTCCCAGCTATGAACACGCAGTCTCCCCTGGCATGCTGTGTCAGGTCCCAGGGAAAAGACCTCAGTAGAAAGTCCCACTACGTCTTAATCATGTGCCCAACGTGCCCCTTCTCCAAATATCTTTCTCGTGTTTGCACAGAGAGAGTTAAGACTCTTCTGGAACATTGCTTTCATTGTATGCAACAATTGCTTCTTACCAGAACAATTATTTTTACAGAATATATTCTACGAAAAAAATAGTTCACTAGGTTCAACTTCAGCCCTGCATTACAGATGCAAATGAAAGCAACACATACGTGAATTTGTATTTCATCAGCAAACTAACCCTTCACCAACTTTTCATTGCCATTTACTAGCTTGCCTTAACATCAATTTAAATGCAGTTAGTTAGATAACAGTTGCTTAAGGAAATGCCAGTAACTATTCTTTTGCTCTGAAATAACAGAAAAGATTTAAAAAAACCACTTGTTGAAATGTGCCCTACATGTCCTTTGATAAGGGCCTGCCCTGACGCAGTCAGGGGACAGACACACACTTAACGCTCACTGTGGAAGCCAAAAGGGAACTGGAATATTTTACTTGCAACAGCCACAGTCAGAGTTCAGCTCTGCTGCAAAGTGCAGTGGATTTATGCGCACTAAACTACACAGCCAGGAGATGTCTCCAGGGCAGGAGATTTCTGAAGGTGTAATTTCCTGGTTAGCAAGCTGCAGTTAAAGCATTTACTTTCTTTAAAATCTGTCTTTTTAGTTTTTCTTGGTTTATGTTGTTATTAATATCGCCTATTTAAAACAGAGTGCTTCACTAGTTTATAACAGACAAAGACTACTACGTCTCCAGCAGTAAACACAAAGCAAAACCAAATCAAATACAAACCTACAGGACCAAGTGATGGATAGTGTGGACAGCCCCCTT
The DNA here is from genome assembly GCA_035590195.1 of Aviceda cuculoides. Taxonomy (NCBI): domain Eukaryota; kingdom Metazoa; phylum Chordata; class Aves; order Accipitriformes; family Accipitridae; genus Aviceda; species Aviceda cuculoides. Next base: position 27,197,591 of record JAVJGG010000005.1, read on the forward strand.
GCAAAAAGTCATGGTGAAGTGATAAAGCACCCTCTGAGGATGGTTCAAACAGAGCAAGACAGTCATGTCCATAGATCTTTTACTCGAGCCAAAATACGAGTTAGATGAAACGGTATAGCAAGGTGGCCACATCCAAGCTCAGGTCCCAGCCCTGCTCTTCCCAGAGCTGCCCCACGCCTGCCCCGCGCTTCCTAACCCCGAGCTCTGCTGGACCCCTCGGGGAGCACCCAGCCCTTCCCAATGCACAGCCGAGTCCCTCCTCTTCTCAAGACCAGAGAAAAACCTGCTTCTCTGCTCTCTTCTGCCTTGCTCCACACCCTCTGCTTGAAGCCTCTCCCGAACCATCAGACAGAAGCGCGGGTTGCCAGGGGGTCCAAGCCCCCTGCTCCAGCAGGGCCAGCGGCAGCAGGTTGCTCGTGGTCACATCCAGCGGGGTTTTGAACGTCTCTGAGGATGGAGACCGCGCAGCCTCTCTGGGCAACCTCCTCCAGCGTCTGACCACGCTCAGAGTAAAGTGTTTTCTTACGTTTGGACAAAATTTCCTGTGTTTCAGCACGTGCCTGTTGCCTCTCGTCCTGCCACTGGGCCCCACTGGGAATCCAGTCTGTGTATCCAGTCCACCTCAAAGGCTGCAGCTCCTCCTGGCCCAGACTGCACCATTCCTTGCAATCTCCCGATCAAAATACCCTTCCATCTCAGCCAGAGGTCCCTTGGATGAAAATAAGGGGACGACAATGTGCACAACTTATTTAAATAATGGCACTTAAAGCAGATGTCCATATAACTTGATTCTTTTTGTCTTCCTTTTTCTAAAAGCAGAATATAAAGTTTTTTGCACATGCCTTTGGAATTAACCTCAAATTGAAACTCAGCCTTAACAGTTGAATATTTTTCAGGCTTCTGTAATTTGTCCAAGACTATTCATGCAAGAAAAGTATTCTGTGCAAGAAAAGTATACTGTCCATCGCTGCATTTGAGGTAAAAAGAGAGATAATAAAGTCAGCAGGTTTTAAGGAGCAGGAAGCCTGGATCTGAAAGCACAACATAGTGCCTTCTCCTAACGCAGAGCTACTGAAGCATAAACATAGATCTCTGTGAGGAACATTTTACAGTGAAAACTTCAACAAACAATCCACAACTTCTACCAAATTAAGACCCCAATAATACTAAAATAATACTAATGATTAGACTGAGCTATGTTTAAGAGTGTATAATAAATAGATTTCAATGCATTAATAAATACTAGTGGTAAGCCACAGAAAGTATGTCTTTGCTTTCCCCCTTTCAGCATCTTAAAAAAAAAAATTAGAAATTGCAATAGTAACAGGACTTCTTTACAGATCTAACAGTATAGAAGTAACTCTTTCAACTGCAGTCTAAGGAAAAAAAACATGCTGTGATGACATGACTGAACATTTCCATGTCATCGAGCCCAATGAAACAGATCGTGTCAGGCAGTTCTGAAGCTTCTGCAGATAAAGGAAGCTCATTAGAACCTTTGATTTCCCAAATCAAGGACTTTTCCATCATGTACTCTGGGGTATTGCACAGTAAATGGGCTAGACAGTAGTTCAGAAACAAATAATGGTTTAAGTTTTTTTAAAAGTTACAATGCTTTTTATTGTTTCTTGAAAATAATCCATAAATCCATACTTCTTATGGCAATATTTCATTGGCATAATTTCACTGCTTCTGCAGGAGCCAGCTACGGATTTCTGTATTTCTCAGCACCAGAAGTTCACAAAACCATGCCTTTAGAGGCTCAACCAGAGCAGTTTTATGATCCCCTTCAGTTGCATGCAGTTGTGCCCTGCCACTGCTACCCTGCTTTCAGCAGCCACATGCTCACTGAACCCACGTGAGCCCGTGCTCCTTAAACCCACCTTTTGGTACCCGCTCTCCCTAGAGGCACGTGGGGACCCAGGTCTGGGAACAGACCGGGCTGAGCAGCACGTGGGGTAGAGCATGCGACAAGACGGGCTGCCCACCCGTGGGAAGCTGTTCAAGGGAGCACGGTCACCGCTGACCCATGGCCATCTCTGCCACCTTTACTGATCCGCGGGATCAGAGCCTTCCCGTCACCTGGGATGCTATTACTGCAGCAAATGTTGTGGTCATGACCAAGCTCACTAAAATCACAGCCTTTGGTCACCTTTGCACCCCTACATACCACACCAGCAGATCTAACACACTGTTCTGCAAACAGGCAGAACTCAGCCTCTGGATAGAACGGCCCTTAGATACCAACAGACTGCACGTATAAGCTATGCTTTTAACAAGAGTACAGTTCTTCTGGGAAATATAAACCAACCTTTTTCATTTCAATGATGGCTGAAGTGATTTCTGAATAAAGTGTGAAAAGAAATGTAAGGTTCTCTAGATTTAAAGGTGCTGCTTAAATGGGAACCAAGTGCGCCATCTGAAATGACAAGAGTTGGTCTCAAGGCACAAGGCAGTTCAGGGAAATGAAGCACAGTCCCACAAAGGTGGACCCAGTGCAGTCTCTGAATTCCCACTGCGGAGGGAGAGCTCACCAGGCATCTTTTGCTCATTCTAACTCTTTTGCCCTTTTATCTATTTGTTTATTGCATAGAGTTTGCTGTCTTCAAGCTGCCAACAGGACCTTAGGAAGGCTTTTGCCCTGTCAAAGTCTCACCTAATTGCTCCTACACTCAAAGAGAAACCACTTCTTTTTCCACTTCCATCCCACAACTCTCAAGACCTTTTTCTACAACCTGCACAACTGATTAGAAAATGTTGACAGCAGAGCACAGTGAGCCTCCTGGTGCCACCCCTACCTCCAGACCCCCACCCTGGGTAACAGCTTCCCAAGAGCTCCAGTACAGTTTCTATTTAAAAGCTTCAGACCCTGCCAGGAGGAGCTGGGCTGTCAAATTTCACATCGGTGCTCTCTACACAGTACTCAGATGTGTTTCTGCAGTGGTAAGTATTAGCTCTCCCACGTGGCACGTACCTACCCTTTACACAGACATGACTGAAGCCTTACAGAAGTCCTCCTCCTTGTGCTCCTGTTCCTCACTCATTTCTAGTCCAGACACAGCCGCCTTCTGACTGAAACAAGGAACTGGTGACTGCTCCAGGAACAAGGGACAAGCGCCCACCCTGCCAGGGTCCGGAGATTCCCCATCAACCACCACCACTCACTCCACCCCCAAAAAACCACTCACATCATGAGCCTCCTCGCGTGCCTCAGAGCCCACCTCCACTGCCCCAGAGTGGACTTGGCCATCCCAGTTTTTCCAAATCCCTGGTTCTTCCTTGGTAGGGAGCTAAAAAAACTACCTGTAAGTTGTTCTGATCAAAGCCCACCTTCACAGGACTTAACGGACAGCAAAAGTCTTGTCTGAGAAATAACAGGCTAATGAAAGCACTGTGCAAGAGACTGCCTAGTGTCATCACAGCAGTGCAATACAGAGCCCTTTCCAGCAGATAGTGAAGAACTCAAGCTAAATATCGCTGGCTTGCTGCGTGGCAGCGATCGACACGACAGACCAGGGTCATTTCCCAGGTCAGTCAAGGGTTTCACTGCTACAGGAATGTGCTTGCATTTGCAACACCGTTTTACCTAAAATCTTTATGAGACTGCAATGGAGAGCTGCGCTTCAAGGTCCAGGCTCTGCTGAAAAGCCAGAGACCTGGCAATCAAAACGCACTGCAGAGAAGAGACAGAGTCAGGGCAGACTGAGGTGTGAGCAGACGAGAAGAACGGCAGGAGGTGGGAGAAGGTTAACAGAGTAATATGGCAGGGAACGTCATCTGTCCCCCTCCGTGCGGTCACGGCTGCCGGAGCCACATCCTCTGACCGAAGAGCATCAACAACAAACCTCCTCCGAACCAGCACGGCTGTCAGAGGAATTTTCCCACAGTAAAGATCACGTTCACTGCTCCGTGCCAGGAACAATATTGCGTTGTAGCGTCCCCGGGATTCCAGCAGATGGAAGAAAAAGCATCCAACCTCAGCCACGAGTGAACTCCGAGAAGCGGCTGCAGCGATGAAAAGCAATGCTCTTCTGGCTGCACTACAGCATGGCAGGTTTTATATGTGTTGACCACGTGGCGAAGCACAGTGACACGAACTCAAGTGAAGAATGGGGACTAGACCTTAATAAACCTTAGAAGTCTAATGATTAAACAACCAAGCTTCACCTTACCTGTAAATTCAAGGGAAAGCTGAAAAAGGACAGAAACCCCAAAGTATTAGATGAAAACAGTGTTTGAACCTTAAGGATGTATATGACCAAAAGAAAAAAAAAAAAAAAAAGAAGAAAAAAAAGAAGGAAGAAAAAGAAGAAAAAAGAAACAGAAACACTAAAGAAGAAAATGAAGTGCTTTCTTTACTTGTACAATCTCAACAGATCTGTCAGTGGGAAGGGAACGTGGTAATGGCCATGGAGACAACACTGCAAGCTTCGCTGTTTAAAAAAAACCAAAACCAACCTACTAATATTTCAAAATGTTTTTTCAGGGTTCTTTATTTAATTTTCCCTAACATGTGGCAAAGCTTATGTCCTCTTAAGAACTAAGACTTTTCTTCTTATCTGTAACGGTCACTGTTATTTTTCTTCCTACACATTTTTCAAGTAATCTTTCTCAGCATTTGTATGAGAACAGGATTTCACAGCCACTTTGTTTTTCTCTCGGTATGGGACCATTCTATACTTTCTCACAATACTTACAGCAGGAAAGCTGTAGCCTGCACAGACAGGAAAGCATAAATTATGCTATGACAGGTTTATAAGACTAATTCTATTAAGTATCTCTCAGTAGCCTCCTATTCACTGTCTTCCTAGGAGAGCGAGGAGGGATTTTTCTGCTGGCAGCCTTTTCAACTGTATAAACGTTATTTCATGGAAGTGCACGAATTCCAATGACACTTTGTCAGAGAAGCCCAGACAGGCTTGCACCCCAGGAGGAACAAGGAGGGCCCCTCAGAGCCCCCCGGTCAGAGCACTGGCCTGGGGTAAGACAGACCAGAGACTTGACCCTATTTAATGACCAGATGCATTCAATCTACCTTTTCTCACCTCCGATCACTGCGAGTCAGGCTCTGATCAAAGCGTCTTCCCCCACAGACCCTGCTCTGGACAACTCAACTGACTCGGGGCCAGGCAAGGCAGAGATGGGAAGCGGGGTGCCCGTGTCCCGAGATGCAGACACCAGCACCCGCAGCCCAGCCCAGACCGACCCGCTTCCCAAAGGTGCCTCGTGTTTTCTTCAATCATTTCACGGTGTTTTGTTCGGGTGTGCAGAGAGTCCAGAACACCACTCAAAGCTCGTTTCGTTTCAGTAGGACCTTTATACACATCTTAGTTTCATCCTATCTACTGCCACTGGATTTTTATTGAGAAAAAAACCAAACCAACACATCGCAGACAGCAAGAAATTACAGCCCTGAAAGGAGCAATGTCCAATGCTATCAAAATCAGCTATATCATGTGCTCTGAATGTGGTAGATGTATTTTTCTCTCAGTCATCCTTTCATGATTATTTATTGTCCTGTTATTATTGTCTCAAAAAACATTTCATGCCTTTCCTACATGTATTTATTTAAATATTGGTTCAGCTGTGTCACTGAAACTCTAGAAACCCAAGTGTCTTTTTCAAAAGTTAATGAGGAACTTCTTTATTCAAGTACCACTGGCTTCCCTAGAAAGTCACATCACTTCTGAAAATAGGATTTAGATGTCTGATGATATGGAAGGAAATTCAGAACAACTTCAGTTTGGAGACATTAACCAGTCCAGTAGCTCACCTGTACCACTGATCCATACCCACATCATTTGTTACCAAAGTCTCTTATCACTGATATTCAAGTGAATGCTGCAGAGGCCAGAGAGGTCTGTGTGTTCACACCTGTTTAAATCATACAAACTCTGAAGGTCTAGGATTAAAACCAGAGGCTGAAGGATGATGTCCAAAAGCTAAAAAGCATTTAGCACTAAAGCATCTTCTGCAACACTCACAGAAGAGTTTCCTCCTATGTTATGCTTGACATGGAACATACCAAATGATGGCTTTCTACCTTCAGACTAACTCCATTCTCTGTAACATGACCTCAGTACACAAAATAACTTAAGACTCAAAAGAGCAACATTAAAAAACAAAGGCAAAAGAAAAGTAGAATTAATCTGGTGATAGAGTTCTTGCCACCTTTATCTATCAACTCTCTTTTGCCGATTGTATATAGAGAGTTGCACCGACTTTCAGAAATACCGAGAAAGTCTTTTAAGTTTTTCCCTTATGCAAGATGTGCAGCTGGACTTGTCCTTTGGCTCTCCATGAAATGCCTTTTACCCAACCCTTCTGCACTTTTTCTTTTCAGCCCAAGCACAGAGTATCTGACCCCACCTCCCACTTTTTGTTGTGAAACTGGAACATGCCCAACATTTTTTCCTCAGTAGACAATTTATTTTTAAACCCATGGCTAAGAACACAGCATAATATATTTTAAAACAAATGTTCTTAGTCATCATTTCCATGATATTTCAAGCCCTTCACAGGAAATATGATTCAGAACAGCAACAGAATAAAAAACAACAGTCTTCTATTAGCAAGTGTCCACAGCTCTTAATTTCAAATTTCAGCAATAATAAAAAACTGCAGTAATAAAAACTTGGATAAAGATTGGCTCTTTGCAATAGCACTAATCAACAGCTGGAGATCTGTCTGAAGGGTACATGTATTTCAGTGACACATAATTGGTCAGCTACTGAAACAAATGCTTAAATTATGTTGCCCATATTAGGAGTATGGCAGACCTTCTGGGCTTTCAAATAAGTAAAGTTCAATATTTCATAGGAGATAATATAGGTCTAAAACTAGATTGCCTTCCTCAAACAAATTCTCATTGATCCCAACTGGCCTGTTCTCCTAAGGAATGTTTTCTACCCCAGATGAGGAGAGAGAAGGTCTCCTATACCATAATTCCCTGTTACTTCTTAAAAGCACACCATACATGCATAGAAAGTGAGGTCAAATGCCTGGTACTTCTAACAAACTAGTTCATTCCTCCTTCTTTTTCCCCACAGCACTGATAAATAAAGGTAATTGTTTTTTGTGTCAGTGACGAGGAAGGGTAGATGTCAGGTCCAAGTGTCACATTCAAATTTTAAGGTTTTGTAAATTAAGCTTTTATAAACGCCAGGGCCATGGAGCTACTCCATGAGTCTAGACAGGCAGTTTCAGTCACAACCAGGAATTACTCCTTGCTTCCCTGCTTACCGCATTACATTTTGGTACAAAAATGCTCCTGCCATGTAATGTAAAAGCAGATGAATCCCTCCATTGCACTTAGGGATCTTGTAGGTATTAAGATACTATATTGACTAAATGTATCTTACGGTATGCAGCTAGGGGAAAAAATAGGAAACAGTACTGCAAATAAATTTCCATTAAATTGCTACATTTCTTCTTTCCTTTAGCTGAATTTTTACTCTGGCTTTGCTCACTGTCATGATTTTTTATTTTTACTTTTAGATTCTTTCTACTGAAACAAGTAGGAATAGGCTGTATGTGAAATAATAAAAGTTATGCTGCTACTTTTCATATAAAATTATTCAAAACCACACACAACTTAGGTTCAAACTACAAATTCATGACGAAACATGAAAACATAGTTTTATTCATCTTGCCATGAACTTCCACTTATAAAAGCCAGAGAGAAATCAGCTATTGACACCACTGTGGGCAGGTCAGACCATTCAGTAAAAAATCTAACAGGATAATGTCACCCTGGAATTAAATAAGTTGTGTAAAAAACCAAGTGGTAATCAAAACATACAATGGTCTGACCTGTATTAAGCATTTTCTCTCAACTCCATTAAAAGGTTAAAGACAGTTGTAAATACACAGTTTTCTAAAACTGGCTTAACAAAGGCAACATGGGCAGAATCATGGACTGTATCTGATGTTTGAAAGCCATAGCATTTGCTGCCCTGCGGTTTGCCAAGTGGAAAGAGCAGGATTCTCTTAGAGAACACACTGCACCTGACAGAAAGTATTTGTAGAAAACATTATCTATGCCTTTGTGGAGACCTTAAACATCCACAGACCAGATCCTGTCTGAGTACCTGCTGTACGCGGAGGAGGAGAGGACATTTATCTCCATGGCCATGGAGCTCCCAAGGATATCTACCTTCCACGGCGGTATTAACAGGACATTAAATAAGAAAAGCAATTGTACCTCCACGGTTATTTCTACAATTAGATTCCCTCAGAAAACCTATCTGTCATCACTAATGAGAGGCTCTCACCTCATATTCCTGGCAGAGTCCAGTGGTCTCAGACCCATGCCTCAAGACACAGCCTCCTGGAGCCCCCAGGTATTTACAGCAGATGTCTCCCAGAGAAGGGGTAAGGACGTGCCACCGCCCTACTTGTACTTACATGGGACAATCTATTGAAAGAAACTGGATAAACAGAACAAGGTTGCTAGTCACAAATGTCTTACCTTGAAAAACAACATAAATCCAACACACCCTACCAGCTGGACCTTATCCCATCCTAAAGCCCTGGGTTTACCCAAACCCCAAATCCCAACAGTCCTTCTTGCCTCTTCTGACTCTTGTCCATTAGGGTAAAAGGCCTCTATTCCTATGGGATCTCATTTTTTCAAAGGCATTTCTCCTGCTATCCATGCAGTCACAGAGCAGAAATCCATATTGGCTCGGAGGGTGGTTGGTTTCTGCCTAATTGCACAGGGAGACTTTCTAAAAGTCGGGGGTCTCGCTGGCAGAAAACGACTGCCGCAGTTGTATGGAAATGCTGTTCAGACCGTACCTTGCTGTGCCAGAAAATCTCCCTTGGCTCCGACTGTCCATGAACTATCACACCTGTGCTGAGATAGAAATGCTGTGAACCAGAACACGAGTTACAACTATCAATGATTTTCATACACCAGAACGGAATTCATAACTTTATATGGGGGTATTTCACACATGGTTACAAATACACCTAAAAGCTCCTGAGCTTCTCACTTACTAGTAAATAAAGACCAAAGTAACACTGATTCCTTAAGTTTCTGTTTCTGGTTAACGCTGAAGACGAAAAACTGTTAACAAACCAACAGCAGAAAGAAGACAAATACCTGGCGAAAATCTTTTAAACTAAAATAGAGCCCTATGTACTGATTTGAGATTGCAGGATTTTTCAAACGCATCTACTGTTTGGAAATCTCTTCCAAGATTATGGACTCTTCCAAGTCTATAAAAGAAGTAGCAAATAGTGCATAAAAGGTCTTTAATCTTGGCTTTAGAGAAAATGGAAAAATTCATGAAATGTCTACATCATATAAATTAAACAGTCAAAACCACAACACACAGTCAAGATCTTATTACGGCTGAAACATTCCTGTGTATGACTTTACAACGTCAAACTTTTAACACCCACAATTATCTATAATTTCCCAACACTGTAAAACACTTTGGCATGTTGTTGTAAAGATTTTCCACAGAGGCTGATTTCAGGATCATAGAACCATGGAATGGTTTGGGTTGGAAGGGACCTTTAAAGATCATCTAGTCCAACCCCCCTGCCATGGGCAGAGACATCTTTCACTAGATCAGGTTGCTCAAAGCCCCATCCAACCTGACCTGGAGCACTTCCAATGATGGGACATCCACAACTTCTTGGGCAACCTGTTCCAGTCCCTCACCACCCTCATTGTAAAAAATGTCTTCCTTATCTCCAATCTAAACCCACCCTCTTTCAATTTAAAACCACTTGTCCTGTCACTACAGGCCTTGGCAAAAAGTCTGTCCCTGCCTTTCTTATAAGCCCCTTTGTATATTGGAAGGCCACAATAAGGTCTCCCCAGAGCCTTCTCTTCTCCAGGCTGAACATCCCCGACCTTCTCAGTTTTTCTTCATAGAAAAGGTGTTCTGGCCCCAGGATGAGAGATCAGAAGTGACACCCCAACACACACACATCATGTTTAATGGTCAGACACTGGAAGGAGATTCATTTCCATCTCCCAGGTGTACGACTCATACAACCGGCACACAGAGGAAGATGCCACATGGTACACAGAGGAGAGCAAACAGTGAGTCTCTTGGAGGGCAAAGATATGGCCCACAGCATCAAACCACCAGTTCGCTCATGTTCAGCTACATCAGCCACTTCATCTCAATGACCTTCTTGTCTGCCACATGCTAAGCCTCTCCTCAATTCATAAATCTTGACAAATGTATGTAAAAAGAAGGATGATTTTCAAGTGGTGTAAATAAACTGTACAACTAATTTAGTCCATGGAAGTAAATGGATTCAGGACAGCTAAAGAAGCAGTGACCAGATTTAGGCGTTTTTGCCTGGCAAGCTCTCCTTCAGCTCAGCTAACCACCCTGCTACTTTGTCAAACTGTGCAGCCTTTGCCTAGCAATTTGGAAAAGGAAGACATTAAATTCCTCAGACTTTGCTTTCAATGACTTGAAATTGGCTTCGCGACAACCCATGGTTATTCTCAAGCATCTGCCAGCTTGGCCTCACTCTCCCACTGACAGTGATGCTGGGTCACCTCTGGCTCACGCCTGAGGACACCTAACACCTATTCACATCCAGCTTTCAGCGCTCCCCAGGTTGCCCAAGGAGCACCAGCTGGAAAGGTTTGCCCAAGGCTTCAACCACCTACGGAGCTCCAGAGGAACCTCCGAAGGATGACAAACTAAATCTGACAGCATTTTTAGTAAATAATGTTTTCCATTAGCTACAAGAG
>JAVJGG010000005.1:27213067-27228893 GCA_035590195.1 Aviceda cuculoides
ATACAATTGGCCTCGGCCCATCGATCCAGCCTGTCCAGATCCCTCTGCAGAGCCTCCCTACCCTCAAGCAGATCAACTTTCCTGCCCAACTCGGTGTTGTCTGCAAACTTACTGAGGGTGCACTCGATCCCCTCGTTCAGATCATTGATAAAGATATTAAACAGAACTGGTCCCAGTACTGAGCCCTGGGGAACACCACTTGTGATTGGCCACCAAATGGATTTAACTCCATTCACCACCACTCTTTGGGGCCGGCCATCCAGCCCGTTTTTTACCTAGCAAACAGCACACCCATCTAAGCCATGAGCAGACAGTTTCTCCAGGAGAATGCTGTGGGAAAAGGTGTCAAAGGCTTTACTGAAGTCCAGGTAGACAACATCCACAGCTTTTCTCTCATCCGCTAAGCAGGCCACCTTGCCATAGAAGGAGATCAGGTTAGTCGAGCAGGACCTGCCTTTCCTTAAGCCACGTGTCGGACACACGTCAGACGGTGGCTATAATGGGCTCCACAAGAAAGCACGCCGAGTCGTGGTCCAAGGAAGGGCCGTAGGTGCAGAGGTGCTCTGCACCAGCCTTCAAAGATGGCCTTCTGCTGTGGGTCAGGCTGTGCCGCAGGAGGGCAGCCGGCAGCTCTGGCAGGGGATTGCTCACCTCCCGCTGCCCGACCCGCTCCTGCCGCACAGCACGGGCGGCCGTCAGCGTTTGGGGGGGCGGCTCCTCGACCACTGCAGGCTGCCACCCAATGCTGCAGGATAAACTAGCGTGAGTTTTCCAGTGCCTTAAACATTACTTTAAGTCTAAAAATGCTTTGTGGCCTTAATGGTTGAGGCAGTGGGTTGAGCAAAGGCAGGCAGCCTGGTACCAGTCACCTCCTCAGCACTTCAGTGTAAATTGTCCGCACTGTCTTAAAGCCCACAGTCTGCACACAGATGCAACACCCATCACCACAACTGTTTCAGTCTCTCAGTCTAGCTTATCTTGTAGTAACCATTTCGGGAAGACAAATACGAGACAACTTAAGTCAACAACCAGTATTCTAGTCCTGCATTTTCCATTTTTTGTCCTATTTAAAATAATCTGGCTTTATGGCAGACACCATTGTTCCTTCAATTTACTGTAGCTCAGGACCTGGGTCTCACAAACCTCATCTTTCAGCTGACCTTTTAAAAGCGATCTAGAGATCCACCTCGCAAGAAGACTTCTGAAGGTCAAGGGTGGAACTTGACTTTGCCTTGCGACTACGTCAGTTGTAGGATGGCCTACAGTGTTCAACTTTATACTTCCCCTCTGCGGAAAACTTGATGCAATATAATGACAGTTAAGGGTCTCCGCTTGCATATGAAGGGGTTCCATCACATTCACAAGTTTGCTGCATGGGGCTGTGTCCGTGTGTTCATGTGCCCGCTGTCGGAAACAGATGACAACCCTTTGTTGGGTCTCTGACACACAATCAGACCCAAGTTTTTTCCAAACTACAGCCGAAGCCGCCTCTCCTTGTCCCTGGATGCCTCCTGTGTCTTTAACAGGATGCCCTCTAGTGCGTAAACTGTACATGGACTTTTCCACTTCTGCCCACATTACTGTATATCAAATGCAAAATCTGTTTAAGGCAGCCTCAGGCAAGGCACTATGCAGGGCCCAGCTCAAGCGCTAAGGAAAGGACTAGAAGGGAACTAGCAAAGACAAGGGGGAAAAAATACCTACAAACCAATAGCATAGAACAAAAGTCTAATCCTACTGTTTCCATCTGAATAGCAACCACTAGGAAATGGAAGTGACTCAAACACAAGTGCATTGTCTTCTAGTTAGTTTTCTGCATGATAAACATCTGCTAAATAGAAACTATAATTTTATCCCCTTCATAAACAAAGTTAATGAATCCTTTCTATTAAACTTAAGCGCAACACGTCAAACAGTAATGTTAACAGTCTCTGTAAATAAATATGCAGTTTATTTTGTTCACTATAAATTAAGAACAGAATTCAAACTTCAGATGGTTCCCATCTACTGCCATGCAGTGTTGGCGATCCCCCATAGGGGACCCATATTTTAAGAACAATGCTGAGGACCCAAGTTAGCCAATGTTCATCTTGCTGAACTAAGGCATTCACAGAAAGCAAACACCGTAACCAAATTTGTTTGAACTAGTGTGTATTTTTGGTTTATTATTATTTTATGGTGTTCTCGCATCTCTCATTAATATTAACTTTTATTCCAAACTGACAGCGTAACTTCCTGCAAAAGCAACAGCTACGATGCACAGGACAGAATTAGACTTGACTAAAAGGATACTGTGGCATTGTAGATGCACATAATATACTGTATATCAGATATTTAATGCTTTTCTTCAGTTCGCAAAGCACTTTCTGTTTATTACTATACTATAATTACTAACTGTAATTATGCTTATTATAAAAAGTATAAGTACATGTTAATAAGTAAACTAATGGCTGACTAAAGCATCTAGGTGATGAAATACCACGGGTCCTTCTGAAAACATTGCCCTGTAGATTTCATTCCAGTCTGCGTATTTAAAATACATATCCCAAGTAAACTTAACACTATAAACTGGAACAGAGAAGATACTTTTAATACCAATTTATTTTCACCTTAAAGACCAAAGGCAGACAAAAATCTAAGGAGGGAGGGGGAACGGAAGAGGACAAAGCCCTTACTTAAAAGGCAGGCTCAGGTACGGCTGGTGAGGGCACAGGTATACGGCACTGCTTCCGTATACAAACAAAAACACATCCAGGGATTGGCAGAGCCCCGTCCCGCACAAGACACATCACTACCCGCTCCCTCCACGCAGTGGGTTTCCGATCCTCACGCGAGGAGGGAGTTTCTGAAGGACCAAGCCCAGGACCCCCCCCGGCCGCAGCCTGCAGTGCCTGTCACACGAGGTCCCGCGAGGGGACGTCGGCTCCCCCAGGCACCACCGGCCCCTTCGCTCCTAAAACAAAGGCGTTTGTGAGAAAAGGCTTCACAAAATTTCGTTGCTCCCAGCATCCTTCTCCCTTACATGCTTCTCTGTCACATTAGATTAGAAAAGGAAAAGAAACGTGAAATTAAACAAGCGAGATTTTGGTTGGCAGGCCTTTCGTTATTCATTTACTGTTTATTATTGATTTTTGTGCCCACGCAGAAGGATCACGTGCGTGCGTGTTGGGAAGAGGACAACTGTGATTTACAGAGGGCTGTGTATGTAAGGGAGCTCAACAGCCTGAGAAGCTCTCTGTGGATTTTCTCTGTGCCTGGTTTTTGGACTGTTGGGGGGGTTTTGTAAACTAAGAAAGACTGCAGCGTTCACCCTGGGCTAAACCACAGACTCCTCTGTGTAGCTCTAAGGGTCCACCGCAAAGATGCAAAGGGGCCGTAACCCGGAGTGGAAGATCCGAGATCCTGGGTGATCCCCAGCGTGGCAGCTGCCCTCCCGATGAACAGGCTGGGTCAGCATTTACAGCTCCTGAGCCGCCTTACAACAACCCACTGGCAGCTGGTCTCTTTGCACCCACAAACAAATGGCCCCTGGCAGCCCTGCAGTAAAGCGGAGAGCACAGCGGTACACAAACCCAGGCATTTCTGCCTTCCAGTAAGAGGAACTCCACCCCGTCTAGGGAAGAACGGATTTGTAAGGAAGATATTATAGGAGATTTGTTTCAAGCCTGTATGATTAGCTCACCTAAGGAAAGTAGCAAACGATGCTGACTAGTCCTGCACATGGCTGACTCTGCACCCCAACTGACAGAGCATTTGTAGAGCTGTGTATTTATAGACTTAGACCCTCAAACACAAGGGGGACAGTATTAATTAATTATTCAGAAATCTAAATAAAACCGATTGCCTAATAAGGATGTTGTTGCTAGCTTGAACGTGGCCTGTAGAAAAATTGGGAATTTTAGTTCTACCTGAGTTTTAGAAGGCTTTAAAATAGTACTTGAAGCACCCAAAATTTTCAGCTGAGAGATTTACTAATTATGGGGTTTGGCTCATATCGTGTAAAATTTGTCACATTGTCAGAATGCTTACAATACCCTGTAAAACTGAAAATTTATCTTGCAACTTCAAGAGCTTAAAAACATGTGTGGGAAGATAACTGATTAAAACTCTTTAAACATAAAAGCACCTGAGAAGCTTTGCAGTTTAGGTTTAGGCAAGTCAGCTTTTTAAACACATAATACTAACTAAGTATCTTTATTTAATGCTGTCTAACCTGTACTGCTCTCAGTTCTCAGTTTCTTGATACCTGTGATGTTCCAAACACAGGAAAGCAGTGAATGTGCAGACTTATTTCAGATTGCTGGGGGGTGTTTTGGAGTCATTCACGCTAAATACCCTCTTCTACCAGGACGTAATGTCAAAAAACTCTCGGGGCAACGCAATCATTTCATTAGAGTCAGCAGGAGCTTTGCCGATTGCTTCAAGGAGGCCAGAACTGCAACACAGACTTTCTAAAAATAATTGTGGGAAGTTAAATTCCATTTCTACCTCACAGATGCCAATCTACCAGCTAAGGCTTTAAAATAAAGCAACATCAGCCCTGTACAAGTAACACCCACAAGACCTGGGATGTTCAAAGATTCTCTTCTGCTTTGGTGAGGACAAAAGGCACAGAAATAAAATTGTATCTGCTAAAAGTCAGACTGAGTTATACCTTAAGAGTTGTATGAAAACACTTAATATATATCAAAATAAACCCGGCAAACCAGTAAGATTACTTCAACAAAATAAATAATGAGACAGTAACATGAGAAATAGGATACAGTAGTACCCAAACAAAGTGAATACTTATTTCACTTTCGAATGGGAACGAAACCGTTGAATGTGCAGGAAAAAAAAATAATAAAAGTAAGTGCAAGAAAAGAGATATTGTGACAGGAGAAAGAGAGACATAATTCAAAGAGCTTAACACATTCAAGACATGGCTGAGTGCAAGATGAAGGGTATATACATAAATCATCTTACTGAAAGAAGTGGCATTTGAAAAATCAAGCCCAGCATCAAGACAGTTGTAATGAACTGATGAAAGTCCCCAAACTGTGCCAGAATACCTCATATTTCTACATTTAATATGCAGACCCAAGCCACTGCACTACTGACAAAGCTACTGCTGTGTACTATGTGTACTATGTGAAACTTCAGAATTTTAAAGATAACAATAAATTAAGCAATGCAGGCAAATGAAAAATTGGATAAAACATAAAATAAATAAATCATGACAGACCAACCAGATGTGTCTCTTTATGAAAAATAGCCAGTTTCCTAGCCACAAAAAATGAGTAGCTCTAAACTGTCTGGATTTCAGTAAAGTATTTGACAGTGCCATAAGAAGTTAGTTAAAACAGGAGACGTGGGGGAGAGAGAGGAACCGGCAGAGAAGGAGAAACCTGGAGCTTGCCTGGGAGCACTGGGCTATGAGGAGAGCCCATGGAGCTGTCACCTGAACCTTATTGAATATTTTCATTACCAAAACCAGAAGGGTGCAGAAGGCGGCTGGTATGAGCTGCCAGAGAAGCTGGATCAAAACGAACGGCGCAAGGGGCCAGGGACCAGCAAGGGCTTCTGCTCGCAGCTGGTCAGCTGGTGTGACAGGTCCACAGCTACCCTACGACCACATAACTGCTACGATCCACCGAGGAGATACTGACACAAAAAAAGGCAATCTTAACCACAGGACTACACAGCAAAGTATTTCCAGTGGAAGGCAAGAAAGATTAATTACGCTGTATAAGACAGTTAATGAAGCCTCACCTTGGCGTATGACGTACAACGCTGGTTACCCAATGGCGAAAGGGATAGAAAACTGAAAGAGTAGAGTATTACTAGTATGACCAAGGACATCCAGCCATTTTAGGAAAGCAGGCCACGACAGCCTAACTGACTCAGCCTCAAAGGGGAGGACAAGGAGGGAAAACCCCATGCGAGTGCGTTGGGAACCAGTCCTCATGGCGGCGGTGCAGTTTCTGAAGGCGAAGGAGGGAGCTGTCACGAGCACAAACGCGTACAAGCCAGCCACGAACACATCTGGGCTGGAGTAAGAGCAAGGTTTCTAACCATCAGGGTTACCAAGTTCCGGAAAAATCTTTCAGTGCAGTGCTTTACGGGAAAATAATGTAAAATATGACTGAGGACTGGAGTCAGGGACCCAGAGAACCCCATCCACCTCTCCAGTCCCACACAACCCAGCTCCTACCTACTCCTCCCGGGAGGCAGGGGAGCTACACCAGGACGTCAAGTGTGAACACGCTGGCTCCCGCGGAGCCGCTGACAAAACGCCCTCGGCTGTAATACAGGCAAAATCCTCACTCGCCAGGTCTAGGGAAATCCTGCACCCCAAGCACCTGCAGAAGTCCTGGAGCTAATGAGAGCTCCTCGTGGCTTGCATTCCCCTGAAGACGACACGGCTTTTGGGGCTGCTGCTAACACAGCTGCCATCAGCACTTTTAAACCATAGACTCTCGACACGGATTTCTGGAGTGAAACCCAAGTCAGGATCATATAGGACAATATTTACTGCTAAGGAGATTCTCTTGTGCTTGTATCACTCCTCCTTTGCCCTGACCCAACGAGCTGGACAGACGGGCACAGGGACCAGAAGGCACTTCTATACCACCCAGCGCAGCACAGTACAGGAGCCTTCTCAGAACATTCAGACAAACCCATAAGGTGAAGCGCTATCGAGGAGACGCTTCTGGCCCCTAAACGCGGTAGGTCTGCATCGGTACGGCCCTGCTCGAGACCTCCCCAGCTCCTTCTCTCAGCTCATCAGCTCGGCTGCAGCACCCTGCTGCCGCACAAAGTCGCCTCCCGCTCACTAAGTCGTACTTGGAGACTCTCTGTCCCCTTGTCCCCTCCATGGGCCACGACCGGCCAGCTGCACGCCTTCTCCTAACGGGGGCTGGTTTAACCTTCTCCCTGAAAACTGAGGAAATGACGAGTCTGGCACTCTAAGCCAAGATTTGTGTAAAACATACCAGCTGGGTACGCTGCTATCAAGTTCACTCTGGAATTAAAAATAGCAAGAGAAATTTCCCGTGGAAGATCAAGCGCTTTAGTGGATCATATAACCTTGCCCCAGACCAAGCCACGCTGTGAACAATTTTCAGTCCTCAGCATAAAACATACAGGCAGTGCCATCAAAACATTTAGTTATGTGAAGATCAACATCTATGGCACTCTCAGGTTACAAGCATGTTTTCTTGAGAAAAGAATGGCAGCCTTACAAAATAAAACGACAACGATGATAACATTTCTTGTGCTTTAAATCTGATCTCTGTGTGTCTTTGCTGCTCAGCACAAGACCTAACATATCAACCTAACAGGCCTGACATTTAATAAGCCAAGTTTATTTCTAGAAAGTGAGCTGGAAATTAAATCTCATGGTTGCAGTTGGCGCACTGTACAGAAGAGGAATCTTACAATGACTGCATTTCATTTTTGCCCTATAGCTTTCATCCTTCTAATTGGTATATTTAAGTGCACTTAATCACTTAAGCATTGAATCTACCATAGTGATAAATCTCCAGTTTAGACTCCACAATAATAAATCTTTGTCTTCTCTTTAGCAGCTGGCGAGATTTGATTTGGACTTTGAATTTAGGTCCTTTCCTCAGGCTTAACAGTAACAACTTGTTTGTTCTGTCTGCTGAATGCACGACATTAACTCTGGTCTTTAAATGCATTATCGTTGCTTAAGCTTAGTGTTCTCGGTGTTAAAATCGGTTGCCCTTCTGCAGTGTCCAACCAAGAAACACACAAAAAAATCCAATTAGCCTGTGCTGGGAGTTTACAAAGCAACTTTCACTCATTAGTATTTACACAGCATCACTGGTCCACATGACACTTCACAGACACGAGGACGAGCTGGAGTTTATAACACAATCTTTCAATAGATGCCTCCAGTGCCACAAAGAGCTAATTTAAAAACAGGTGGAAGGGGCCTTCAGACACCCCCTTTAACAGCCAACAGAGGAGTAACAGCCCCACAGGCACCTCGCAGTCCATCAAACCACAAGAGGGAAAACTGCCTTTGGACTGAAGAGACTGGAGAGTATCCCCAGTTCAGCTGCAGGTTTCCTGCAGTACCCTGGTAAACTATTTAGGCTCCAGTCGTTAAGAGTTCATGCATATTAATCACCTTTGCAGTCAACCCCTGGACCTATGCTTGCAGAACAAACCATGCCATTAAAGATTCGCAGGATCGGGGTCTCATCTCCCTGTGCCTTAGTTCTCCCTGTACAGTTCAACATAACTCTTATTTGTATTCGACATACCAACAAATGTCTGGAGTAGGGCCTTATTTTGTTAAATATAAAATATCTTCTTAACAACTAGCCTTGTTATAAAAAAGCTGAATCCTGACTTGTTGCGACTGCTGCATGAAAGATTGCATCTTCATCCTTTTCTGACAGCGTTGTTCATTTCTGTCGATTTCAGTCCAGAAGAAACCGGTCGGCCATCCAACCTAAGTCACCACTTAAGTGGTTTTATTTGCTTTACCGCTTGCCAACAAGACAAATAACTCTCCCTTAAGCACAGAGCTTGCCAGCTGACCGAGCCAGGCACAGAAACGTTGGACTCTGTGGGGACGGTGGTCTGGCACATGCACAGAAGTCCTGGCACGTCCGGGGACGACGATCGGAGCCTCCGTCCTTGCACAACGTACCTGCACACCCTCAGCCGTCGCCTCCAGCTGGGTGTTGGTTTTGTTTTAAATCTCGGCATGATAGGGTTCTTACTAGCCAGCTCTCCTGTTTACCATGGGCCATTAGACTTCACTCCCAGTTCCCCCACTATTGAGCTTGGCAACCCTCACCACACTGACACACGACAGCCAAAGCTGGAAAGCCATAGCATCACTTGCCATAGCAGCTGAGTCCAAACACACACATCTTCAAAAATCTCCTTTAAAAACATACTTTGCATGCGAATTCCTCTGGATTCAGCTTGCAGCCACCCATCTTTGTAAGATTTGTCTCCCCTATATTAAAGGCTACTTTAGTACCTGCTATTTTCTTCCCACCAGATAGTTTACAACATCAGCAGCCACCTCTCAACTCTTTGCTTCTCTTAAAGTGGGGGCACTGCACGCAGCACGTCTCACAGCCAGGCTGCTTCTTCAGACCGCAGATGATTTGGCCCCCAATTCTGCCAAGTACAACATATGCATTTTAACTCCAGATATTTAGGAAGCTCACTATATGTTTGTCAACCAGATTAAAGCTCTTACTCCATAGCTACCGTCAAGTCGCTTCTGTAGTTTCTCTGTGATTAAACAGTTTGAGCTTCCTTAATGCTAGCAATGTGTTTTTGCTGGACTCTGCATAGTTCCACTCAGAGATGCTCCAGATTTCAGAATCCGTTTTAAAACACAGGCATACCATTCCCCCCAAAAATGCATGTTTTATCCAACATCATCTTACTAATTCCTGCTACGTGTTGCTCTCAAGGCAAGCATCACGCCCTTCTGTCTTTCACTTAACGTAGAGCTTTGGCACAGAATTATGTATTTCTCTCTCTTTTCAGTCCTTTAGGCACTGACACTACTTAGCACTTCTTGCATCTTTCACAAATGCAAATTTATGATCTAGATTTTTTGCATTTGCTTTGTTTACAAAATAACCACAAAAACAAATCTATTTTAAATTTTTCCTTGAATTAGAATCATAGTATTTTCGTGGCCACTCAGATAAACAGGACCTACGACCTCTGTCAACAATGGGGCTTATGTTCCTTTGGGCTGAATTCATCTGGGTACTCAGTGGCCACTTCGGGAAAATGCCACTACATATATGCAGTTTTAGGAGCACTTCTGAAGATTTTCATCAGAACACGGAGAACATTAGACTTCAGTTAGAAGCTGGCAGTACAACTCCGCAGTTGCATATTAGCCAGCATTATAGTAAGCTCACTCAAGATTTTATCAAATATTATTCTGAAGGCTCTAGCTTAAACATTTCCCCTGAAATACTGGCTGCAAATCTTCTAAAGCTTTTGTAGCACGAAAGTCAATTTCTTAAAGAAATATTTTCTGAAAACCTTGCATTTGCTACAAACTTCACTCAGTTTCCTGCATTTGATGCTGACTGAAAAAATTAAGCTCAGTCAAAAAATCAAACTCGTGGAGAAATGCCAGAAGTGTAGAAAATAAGTATCATTGTACACTGCATCCACTGGGAATTGATCTAACAAGTTTTGTTAGGGCTTTTCCCCCCACGAGAATCCCGAGTTCCATCTATAAAGACTTTTGTCAAAAATAACACACTACTTTCATGCATATCATATTCTTTCCATAAAAATTAAAGGGAAAGTTTCCAAGTGCACCATGCTGAAAATACACGTGCCTAAAACGGTTAAAACCTGTTTTATAATAACCTCTTGAATATTAGCCTATATCCAGGTAACGACTAATTTTTTTGCGAAACCCAAAAAGGCAGACTGAAGAAACCTTTAACATCCAAACCCTGTCTGGAAGCTCAGGAGCCACTATGGGTGCTTCAGGGTGCTGTAACTGATACAACTGAGGAGGGAGGTTAACAGTAAACAAAACACTGTTTACTTTAATTCCATTAGGACTGCAGAAAATAAGAACAGTATTTAGAAAAGACTTCATTTACATTCTGAGAAATGCAAAAATTAAGACAAGTGATTTGGGGTCAATGGGCAAACTACCCATATATAACTGATTCTGTGAAATCCATATGCAGAATTAATGCTGACCTTGCCAGAAGTGGTCATGTGTTTAAAATTTTACTTTCAAAAGTGAAGTTCATACCAAAAAAAAAAAAAAAAAGAAAAATCTACACTTGCAGGGAGTTAAAGAGTTTTTCCACCTCCTTTTGGTGGCATCACCATCATTGCTGGCACCAGTTTTGCTCCAGGTTTTCTGTGGACACGCCACCACACTCACTTCTGTAGTCCATGCGGTAGATGCTTACACGGAAACCCATCACGGGGATGGGAGCTGACTTTGAAAGAAGGCCAAGCAACCACCAGCAAGTCCGCAAATGTAAAAGTAACTGTCCTTCAGTTCTTCTCGCAAGAAAGAAGCTGTTCACACATTTTTAATCCATCTGAAGCTCCCTGGCCTTCATCAGGTTAATGCTTTCCAACCTTCATGATGAACTTCCCGGGCTTAAATTTATGAAGGGGAACAATACCTCCTGACCGTGCTGCCAAGATGCTATCGCAGCAAACACACCACAACACGCACGGTGGCTATGGCGACCGCGCAGCCCCCGGCACCGGCGCCCGCAGCCGTGCTCCCTGGCCCAGGGAGGACAACCCCCAGGCATCCAGTCCCCCCAAAAAGCCTTCTGCCATCACCGTGGCTCTGCGCACACGCAGCTCCAGATGGCCAAATATCACCAGCAGGAAAAAAGTGACCAATAGTTAAATTTTAATAACGGGCAAATATTTTCTGCTGCTACTTGAATTTGAGACCACGGGAATGAAAAGTTACTTATTTCTCACATTGCAACCTATCGGAGCACATTGCACCAGTAGCCGGTGTGGGCCCGCAAGGTCAGGAAGCCCAGAAAGGGAGGATGAGAAAGACAAGCCGCAGCACCCACCATCCTAAAAGACAGCGTAGCCTAAAAAACCCGAGAGGCGTGCTCCATTCCTTTCATCTCCGCAGTATTTCTGCTTATAGGATCACACCCAGCCTTCCTGCATGGTTAAATACCAGATAGTTTTCATAAAATGAGGGTTCAGCGAGATAGGAGCTTTGCTTAGCGAAGCCTGTGCAACGCAGGCATGGGCGAACGCACCTGAGGTGGACCAGATCACCGTAGCAGCCGGCTGCCTAAAAACCTCTCCGGTTTTGTGTCTTCAAGAGAGACTCTTGGATGGAGAGAAAGCGTTGTTACCCCAGTCGCACGGGGAGCGGAGGAGGCACTTCGAACGCGTCTGCCCCGTCCTCCTGCCCACGCACCGCAAACCCCGACGGCGAGTCAGTCATCTGGCGTTGGCCAGTGCCGCGAGCCTCGCTGCACTCCTCCTCCCCCGCTCCAGACGGCTGGCACCGCGCGCGGTGTTGCTGGGCTTTAAGAGAAACCTATTACATGGTCACAAGTCCCCCATTTAGGTAATTATTTCAGTGGGAATGTCATAATAATAATAATTAAAAAATAAATAAATATCGTGATGAAGAAAGACACCGTGTTCCTCAAGAACACAACTTTGTCACAACCACCAGCTCCCCACCAAGGTGACGTGGTCCAGCTCCTCCAGCTGCGGTTTTCCCGGGCTTGCTGACTTCAGGGGCCCGGCAGGACAACGTTATCTGCTTTCTTTCACGCTGTAGGTGAAAGATGTTGGATGTAGAAATGTAGGATGTTGAACATCCCTTCTCTAGATGTTCAACTGGTAACAGTTGAACGGGGGCCTGGCTTCAGCGCAGCTGAAACGGGATGTCCCGCAGAAAGCTACTAATACTCTACAGACACCGACAGAGACAGATTCAACCCAGAGTTCGTACCCATATATTTATTATTTACACTGCTAGGAAATCAGTTTTTTTTCCGATTTCTCTACCCTCAGCAACCCAAAGGTTTCCTCCTGTCTGCCTCGTCACAAGCCAGTTATTAAATCCATCCTTCTGTTGCGCTTTGAAAGCATAAACAAAATCATCAGAAACTGTTTAACTTCTGGAACTCTTTCCTTCTTAGGGTATGACTAGAAAGCCAAACTGTTATATCAGGAAAACCAAGCAGGGCTGCACATTTTTAGAAGAGGTGTGTCTTAGTCCAGATTAGTGTGGCATTCAGAAATTGTGCATGTGCCAACATGGGAGGAAAATACAGCATGTTATATAAAATAATCTTGTTTATTTTAATTATTTTGGAATAAGATGATAACACCCGCTTCCTCAACTACTCACTCTGTATTTAATATTTTAGCCTGGCATATTAAGTCTCCTCTCTCGCTTCCTGGCTAATGGTACGGTACAGTTAGAACTGTTCAAATGCTCCTATTCATAAAGGATTTTAAGATTTGATTTGCACATCAAGCTTCAACAAAATGAAAAAAACCCATGAAACAACACAATTGGATTTAAATTAATATTTTTATATGACAGACTAGATTTCCCTTTGATTGCATCACAGTGATGTACTCCACTGAAGATACTGAAATTACGCTCACCCCAAACTGTGAGGACTTTCAAGCCTGGAAGCCCAATGACACACACAGGATGACTGACTGGCACTACCAGTGCCATCAAACGCTCGGGGCACGCACACCTGTACGACCTCAAAAGAAGGGGAAAAAAGGCCCCAAGCTTCATCTTAATAAAACTTACCACTAGATGTGACCACTGGACTGTTTGGTGAGACCATCCGTAATTACTCTGACCGCCGCTGTTGCACATCCCGCTGCCCAAGCCCTCGCTGAAAACTGATTTAAGGCTGTAGGAACGCCAGCGACTCCCGTGTTGCCATCTGATTTGAAGACTTTCAGACATGGCAAACCCAGAGGTTCCTTTAGCAGCTGAACCACGTTTTGTTAAAAATTAACCCCTGATTACAACTAAATTGAGCTTGCCCTCTACTTCCAATCATCGATTCTTATTATTCTTTTCATGATTAAAAGGCTGCTTATTCCCCCCCATGACAATACCTCTTTACTGTAATCTAATCACCCCCCAAGCAAAATCTCTTCTTCTGATGCTTCTCTCCAGCCCTTAAAGCATTTTTCCACTATCTTCTCCAGCTCTTCAACTTCCTTTTAAAAATATTGACATCAGGCATGGAAAAACAAAATCACACAGCAGTACGAAGCACCAGTCCCTCTGGTAGGTACTGTCCCTTACATGCCACACTAATCCTACATATCACTGTGCACCAGCCCACTGTGGACTCGGGTTAAGGTGTCTGATCCAAATATCTAAAACCTTTTTAACTCACTGCTTCGTGAGGTGCCAATCGTACCCGCAGAGCTGCATTTCTCTTACCAGCTGTCTAAGCCTGCGTCTGGTGTTTCTGAAAACCAGTTTGTTTGACCTCAACTCACCAACAGAACCAGCTTGTTCTGGGAAAATGCCCGGTCATTGTTTTTAATCACCTAATTATTTCTTTACGTCATGCAGAAGGCTTATTAGCAACGTTTATGCTTTTATTTTCACATCACTGAGATATATACATTTGATTGGTATCACACCTGGAGCCAGTTGCTGTGGTAGTTCATGAGTAACCTTAAACCAATAACAGTATCCTACTGTGATCGATTGAGGGGGGGGCAAATCCACAATAAATCAGATTGGTTTTAATTCATTCACAAAAGCTTTGAAAAACAAAATAAACCAAACCAAAACAACCTCCTGTTATCGTCAGTACTGATTTTTTAATAAACCCCATTTAGGAACAGATGATGCATAAAGGCCATATTGTGCCTATCGTTCTCCCCTGGTAACTCATTTTCATCGGGCACTTTGGGACTTACTGGTAATTTCTTCAGCCTTTTTAACCCCCTCAGTGCTTAAAACACACAGCTGTGAAAATCTTTCCCATTTACAGATTTCATACTGTCATTTTACTCGCATTTTGGGACATTTCAACAAAAACCAAGATGACTCAGCTGAAGATGGCTGGAGTAGCATTTCAAATAAGAAAGTGCATCACGAATTAGTTCTTTCAAACTCAGGAAGAAAACTGAGGAAATTGATTAGGTCTCAGATGGTTGCCTGCAATTTTTTTCCAGTAGTGATAATGATAATGATGAAAATGATAATATAAAGCATTCTGACATTTCTGCTTGACAGCCACGGCCTGCAATATTTATCTGGGACATATGCATTACATAAATTATTAAGAATCAAGCAACAAGAATTATATCCTGTTCCAATTAGCATGCAGCAATGACAAAAGAAACGAGATACTTATTCAAAGACATATTGAGAAAATTTGACCAAAACAGTATTTTAAAATAATTTTTAATTGTGTTTATGCTTAAAGTGAAAATTGCACTATGCTGAATCTTTTTTTTTTAATTCTTCTTTGATGCCGGATTTGCCAAAGGCTTATCAAATGAGAACAGGCCAGAAAGACGGGCGAAAAGCACTCAGAAAACATTCAGCTTCCCAGCAGCAGGGATGCCGCAGGGGTTACATCTCATCTGCCCCCAAAACAAACAGTCTTCTCCGGGGGGGGGGGGGGAGGTAAATGATCACAGTAGATAGGGAGGAAAAATAAGCAATTTCAAGACAAAGACATAACTGCCCAATTCAGACTGGCTAACACCACATAAGTTACTGCTGATTCAGTATAGTAGTGGCATAACAGCTTAGTGAGTCTTAACAGTTAAAGCAAAGTCCACTGCAACTGTGATAATCTTCCAGCAAACTTTTATGCTCGTTATTATCATTCAGAAGAATAAGCTGATATCTAATTTTTATCAGAAACATAATAAAAATCGTAACCCTGTTAAAAAAATGCTTGAGTATAATATAAATTGTACAGGGAGAGTTATTAATTCCACCCCGTATACTCCCTGAATACAAGCACGCTCCCCACAATAACCAAGGTCCTTTTTTATCTTTTGAAGAAACCAGGAATTTTCCACAAGTACAATCTTCCTTTCAAACCCCTCAAACACGCGTATGCCACCTGCTCCTAAGAAAGTTCCCAGAGGGAATGAAGATGGGTCTGTATTCACGTATTCCCTGGTTCTACATCCAAGACAAGCCTGTCAGGGCAATGAATTGAGACCAGGCGCACAGGAGATGACTTGAGGCTTGTGAATTGAACAAGCCGCACTTTTTTTGCTGAAGCCTCTGGAATTCTCCGTTATTCTCAAAAGTACAGAAAAAGCACGACATTGCAGCGGG
>JAVJGG010000005.1:27229314-27261325 GCA_035590195.1 Aviceda cuculoides
CCGTGGAGAAGAGCACTGGGGAAGGGGGGGGGGGGGGACCCGATGATGGCACCCTACCTGTGGTTAAATTATCATTGATCTTCAGAGGCACCCTTAAGATGTAGACCAGGAAGAGCATGATGAAGAACCACAGCGTCCAGAGATAAGTCCAGGACCAGACGATGCAAGATTTCAGCTGTTCCAAAAAGCCCGTCCCAGCTTCAGCCATGTTTTTCGGAGGAAAAAAAAAAAAGGCAAAACACACAAGCCGAACCCTGCTCTCTGCTGCCACAACCTCTCAGCGTGTGTTTGCGGGATGATTCACGCTTCTACGCCTCGGCTCTACCCCCGTCGTCCCCCCCCCCTTGGTTCTCCTCCCCGCTCCCTGTCCCAGAGGGCCCACGGCGAGGGCTGGCCCGCCTAAAATGGACTCCGCCGAGCTCCCCTCAGGGCGCCGGGGGGGTTGAGGCAAAGCCACCTCCGCTGCGACTCGGGGACCCCCCCACACACACACACCGGTCCTTTGGAGCACAGAAACGCCGGTCCCCAAACCCGGGAACGGCGGGGACGTGCCCCCAAGCCGGGCTCGGCAACCTCCCCCCCCCGCCAGGCCCGGCCGCATGATGAAATGCGGGGAAACACGGAGAGGGCTGCGCCGGGGCGGGGGGAGGAGGGTTGAAAAAAAAAAAAGAGAGAGACGAAAAACCTCCGTGCGACGCCTTTCCCGTCTTGACGATTTCGGACAAGAATTGCAGGCGGTGTTTTCACCGTGCAACGGGATTTTTAAGCCTATAAAGGGCTCGTGGAGGATGGTTTGGGGTTGGGGGGGGGGTGGGCGGTTTGCAGTTTACTCGCCTAAGCGTCTTGCTAGGATAATACCACGGGCGGAAAGCTACGAATTTTTGTGCGTGTGTATTTGTGTGGGCAATGCCCAGCAGAGTCCTGAAGTGTAAAAACACCCCCCCCGGCAGATAGTACATGGCCCAAGAAATACATGTGTCCCATTAAAATACTGTCAATAAAGCATAATCTTCATAAAATTGCATTTTTCCTCTCCCGTGACTCTCTCGATGAGGTATTTCTTCATGAAACAGGATTTGTAAACAGAATGTAACAAAAATTCAGAGGCCAGTCAACATAACTGATCCTTGGTTTTTTTGATGTTACACAGGTTACACTCACGTAGACACACAGAGAATATCGCAGTTTGTTTCCTCTGTTTCCACAATCTGTATCGAGGGGGATGATACCTTCCAGCATTTTAAGAAACAGGGAGTATTTCCTGAGCAGTACCAAAAGAACAAAAAATCCAGGAGAATTTTTCCAACTGGTAATAGCCACTCTCTCCTGGGATTTTCTAGTCTGCCAATGAAAAAGTCATCATGGAGAAAAACGTAGCAGCTTTCCCAGAATGTTTACAACACCTAAAGTCATTAAACCAAAATAAATCTGTAGTTGCACAAACCGATACCTTCTCACAGCTGCAAAGGCACCACATTTGTTCTTCCAGACTCTGCTATGGGACGTGAAGCTGGATGGGGAACACTGGCCGTGTCTGGGGCATTTGATGGGGACAGGATCTTCTGATTAAGGGTGCAAGACTGGCAGAAGTTTTTTCCTGCTAATAAATCACAGAGCTTTTAAAATTAGAAGATACAGATTAACTACAAAAAGGTCATTTATAGTTTAATTACATACCAAAGAAAACCACATTTCAAATATTTCAGCTTCCCCTTCCAGTTATAAAGGCAAGAAATACTTAACACATAAGTCATGTCTGAAAAAAGTCGATATTATTCCATCATGCAGTTATTTATAGACCAAAATACTCACCTCATGTTCTCTTATGTATTAGTAAAAAATGCAAAACACGAAGCAATTGTTTAATTTTCATACATTTTCCTCTACATATTTTAATTTTCAGAATATTATTGCTCGTATTAGAAAACTAACTATGATCAATTCCTTTTATGTATGAAAGACAGAGGTGGTTTATTGGACTTTAATTTTTTTTTTTCTATAAACAACTTTTCATTCTATTAAACTGTCCTTTATTGAAAGACGGGAGTGGACTGTGTTGGTTTCTTCAGCTGTGCTTTCTTTGTAGCCCCTGTCTTACTATAAGATCAAAATGCTGTGAACTGTGCCTGTTTAAAGCACAGTTATTAATTTTATGTCTTTCTTCTTCTTTTAAGCACCACTGTTTCTTCTTCCCCTGGAATTACAGCAGTTATTAATATTTTGCAGTAATTTTATGCATTTCACTCCCAGAGCTCCAATGTTTTTACAGTGAGCATAAAGTATTTAAAAACCAAGCTGCCAATGCAGTCCAGATCTTCAGGCTCCCAGCTGCACATTCCAGTGGATTTCCCATTGGGTGCTACACAAAAAAGTTAAGAAGAAAAATAAAAATAAAAATAAAAGTAAAAAGAAAAGGAAAAAGAAAAAGGAAAAGAAAAAAGGAAAAGAAAAAAGGAAAAGAAAAAAGGAAAAAAGAAAAAGCATGTGTCCAAACCCAAATGTTTGCATGAGGTGAAGAGCAATTACCCATTACGATATCTTGACTCATGACTGGCTTGGTGCACTCGTGACAAATTACATTCCTGTTGTCCCTGTTAAAGAAGGACCTAAGCTGACATTCAAGACAAGTTCACAGTTCAGGCTCTGTTTAACACAAATCATTTCTCCTCTTTCAATTCTGTTCCAAAGGAGTGCCAAGTATTAATACAAAGCCTTAAAACATGCATTTCACAAGTCAAAGCAGCAAACTGTTCAGTACTATGAAGAGACACAATTTTATTAAGTATCATCTGGCTCCAGGCGCTCATTTGCTAAGTCAAGACATAACAGAATAGAGCTGAAGTGATCATTGGACAAAAATAATTTTGGAAAGAGTCTTTCCCTTTCTGTTAAGATTTTCCACTCAATTATCTCACTCATTTAAGTGTCTTCTCACACAACCCCTCAGGTACCCCAGTTCCTACCTCAAAAAAATACCTGTAAGTGTGAACACTACTAATTTGTTTGCCATAAACTGGTCCAGGGTTCCTAGTTTCTCATACGACTGTTGATGACTTTGCTAAATGAAATCAGGAAGTAGAAGCGATGACAGTTACTAAATATGAAGTACAGTGAAATTACTGTTTTTTTTCCAGAAGAAATGCATGCTCTGGAACTTGGGTCCTGGCAAGTAAGAAAGACTAGATGGGACCACTATGCAGCAAAAGTCTAGTTTGAATATTCTGCCCACTCGATATTTTTATGGGTCAAGTTCTAAAGTACTGAGGGTTTTAATGTTGGTTTGTTGTTTTTTTTTTTTAAATAAACCTTAAAATATCTTCCGCCTGAACATTTCAGAGATCAATAACTTTTCCTAGGCCCACAGTGTACAATCCCCTTGGAGCCCAGCTATAAAATAGGATTGCATCGGGTTTCTTGGCAGCCGAGAGATGGCCAGGCACATTTGTCGAGGATGTTCGGAAAGGGCACGAACGAGACCCGCATCGGCTCCAGCCATCTGTGGGCGCTGGGCAGCGTTCTCAGCTTGGTCCGGAGGAGCCAGGCGGCCCCCTGCCCTCCAGAGGGTGCCCGGTTAGCCACTGAACCCAGCTAAGCAAAACCTTTTAATCTAGATATGTATTAAACAACTATATATATATATACGTATGCACGCATGCATATATCTACACGTCTGTCTATATACACATAAATACGTATGCATATAGTGCACCTCTTAAACACATCAGATGCATAATAAAGAGTATCGGGGATGAACTGGAGACGGCAGTCTAAACTGAAATCGGTGATGGTGAAAGACAGCTTGCCAATGCGAGTGAAAGCACTGGAGGAGAGTTCGTGGGATCCCATACCCAGCACTTTTCAGACATGCCAATGTCTCAATAAAATGGCTTAAACACATACAAAAATCTGTTTTCGGCTAAAGCACGTGGTCCTTAGTCACAGCCTGGAGGACTGAAAATATGCTAAGAAAGACTGAAATAAAAATTCATGCTTAATTTACAATTCAATCAATGTATTTTCATTAAAACAAAGATATTTCAAAAGTATGCAACTACAGACTTCTGAACAGTGTGCCCAGGCTGAAGTTCCTGTTCCCCATCTTGAAAGTGAGATATTATGGTATTATAGCAATAGCCTTCAACTTAAAGGAAGACAGTAATATTTTAAAATATGCCACCATTACTAATGAGGAAAAGTCAAATAAGCATTGACATGCCTCGAGTACCACTTGTCAAAAAGCTTAAAAAAATCACCTTCCTCATTACTTCCAAGGCAGTATGAAGGTGGGAACATGGGGATGAAGCTCTGCTTGTTGGATCAGTTCAGAAAGCATGGGAGCCGAGTTTGAGGGAGCTGAATCTTCAGATTCCCAGAGACCTGCTTCAACCGAAGAAGGATGGAGGAAAAAAACGAGAAGGCAAACTCCCCTAACCCACGGGTTTGTCCGTGGCCATGGGGACTCTGCCAGAAAACAGGGTGACGTAGAACACGTCTGGGCTGTTGTAGGGGAGGGAGGAAAGACTGCCTGAAAGTTGTTTTAAGATCTTTACTGACAAGAAAATCAACCAACAAGCTGCCTTAAGTGCAAGGCAAGTCACAAAAACTGAGTTAGAACTGGCTCAGTTAAGAATCAGATGTCAATGCAAAGACAGGGCAAAGAGAGGTGTTACCAAATAGTGCAATTTCAGTATTTTCAGGTAGTGTTCAAAACAAATCTTAACGAGAAAAAAAAAGGAAACCCCAAAACAAACATTAAAAAAACCTCCAAACAACCCCAAACCTGTTTTCTTCTTTTGCTTTTTTTGCCTAACAAATGACTTCTCTCCCTAAAAATGGAATTTTTAAAAGGGAATTCCACCCTGACCATCAGCACACTTAGGTGTCAGTGCAGGGCAGAGGGGCCCATCCCAAATACGCAGATTTGCTAAAGCATACTGATTTTTTTTTTTTTTTAATTTATGGACATTTCCCCCAGTAGCACTTATATATTTTTATGAAGTAGGTGGACACACACATTCATTGAGGCATTTTATGAAGATCCTTTATAAAAATCAGGTGGTGGACCAAGACACGGCAGTACAAGACAGTACATGCTTAGGATTCATCGGGGACTCAGGCGAGCTGCGAGGTTGGCCCGTGGTCAAAAAACGAGCTCTCGGCAAGTCAGAGTCTGACATCTGCATCCACACACGTTCTGTACGTCACGGGAGGCAAACAGGGCTCTGGGAGAAACGAGGAGGCAGAGGCAGATGGCGAAAAGCCCGGAGGGAACCAGCGCTGGTTTCTCCGTCCCCTATTTAGGTTGAGGAAAAGGACAAGAGCTCAGCTCCCCACATCCATGCCTTGGACTGAAGCCAAACAGTAACTCTGCTTTTTTGGTTTTTTTTTTTTTTTTTTTTTTTTGTGGGTGCAGGAGATGTCTAGTATCTTGTCCTTTTTCTTCTTAAGAAAAAAGATGTTGAGAGTGGTCTTTAATTTGCTGAGCGTTGATACTATATTTAATAAACAAACCTTTTTAAGAGAGAAAAAGGTCTTGACTCCTCTCCTTGGAAACCTGCAATTAGCAGAGCATAGCTTATTTTTCCCCTATCATTTGTCAGCACGGCCTCTTTACCAGCTACGTATCGGTAGAAACACAGAAATCCACTGCCAGTTAGATTTTACTTAATCTCCAGAAATTCAGATGAAGGAAGTTGAGCAGTCACAGTGCTGGGTCACGTACAGATAATTATTGCTGCTTGAGGCTGGCAACTATTCCGGAGGATAAGAACCGCTCTGACTGTAGGCAGATGGGGATGGAGCAAGCAGCACATCCTCTGCCATGGAAGCAGGCAGCATCCAAATGGCACACAATTTCCTTGTATCACAGCTAGATCGGGCTCCGGAGCCAAATCTTGTTAAGCCCTTGCAAAATCAAGTACCAAAATATCCTTTTGCCTTGCCTGACGCAATTTTTCCTCCTTGGCCTGCTTGTCTCGCCTCTTCACATCCATCCAGTACATCATTGCTGAGAAAACCTCTCCCTGCAGACTGTGGAGCCCCCGTCTTCTTTCCCTCTCCACAGATGAAGGTCTCCATGAGCTCTTGTCTTTAAATTCGGGCTACAGAGCAATTGCCTGTCTTACATGTGAGCTTCATCATACACTGCTTTCTTCCCTCTGCTGCTCTTCAGTCTGTTTTGCTTGATCTATATTCTTGCTGGTTCACAGCATTCTCTCTTCTGCACCCAGCAGTTGCTCTTCACGTCCAAATTCCCTTGTCACAGCATCCTTTCATTCCGTCCGTCCTGCCTCCTCTTTTAGTAACGATACAATCGCTATCCCAAATTACAGATACCTCACTATATTTAGGTTGTAATATTGTGGGAAAAGGAGGAACATATTTTGGTGATGTGTAGCGAGAAAATGTACCCCAGAATCTCTGCCTAAATAGAAAGCCTTGTTGATAACCCTGATGTAGCCCATTAAGGAGAAAAAGAGTTCTGGAAACGAAGAGCCACGATGGCCATTTCTTGAGTAAAAGTGGCCTGGCTGCAAAAGTAACATTTCAGAGTAAGCCTGGCCTGAAATTAAGCTAATCCACCCTCTAAATGCTCATGAAGCAGCAGAATAACCCCACGGGCAGTGTTTCTCACTTCCGAGGGGGCTGGGGGGTGCAGACCTCGTCTGTAAAACATTTCACGTTTGTTGAGTCGGCAGGAGCTGACAGACCCTGCAGCCTGGCTCAGCCCCTGCGTGGGCAGGTGGTGGGTCCAGGAAAGAGAGAACGAAGCTTCCACTGGTACAGGCACCTGGGTTGCCCAACATCCCGAAACAAAGTTCAGCGTTAATTGTTGGTGCCAACTTCACACCTTGCGTTGAAGTCGGATGCTCACATTTGTGTCCTGAACCATGTTTCAAGAAGAAATCTCATAGATTTCCAGTGGCCTTCCTTCCCCTCTTAGTATTAATCTGAATAGTTCATTAATGTCTATAGTTCATATCTCTTTTCTTCTACATTATTCGAATTGATTGTGTGCTCTTCAGCCAAACTCAGACCTAGGTTAATTCTACATTATAAGTATGCTTTTATATAACACTTTTGTATTTCTGCCTCCTTCTGATTGTGAAGAACACGGAAGAGCAAGGCGATGGAGTCCCATCTGGTCTGAGAAGATCCTCTTCCTTCTCACGCCTGCTAGTGTTGGTAAGCCCAAAGTGAAATTACTTTCCCTGTCATAAGCTAGCTTATATCCCACTTATTATCTCTTATCATACAGCTCTGAGTTTACTGCACAGCCGAGCAAAACTGGACAGCCTTAGCCAAGATTGTTGTACACGTAGGGGCGAGGTGGGCGCCTGCAGCCCCAGGAAAGAAACACCGTGCATTTCTCACGTACCCCACCAGCTTGTGGAGAACAAGGTGTGTTTGTACCTAAGCGCCAGTTGATACCTGCAGTTCCGTTATTCAGTACCATTTACTACCTATTATTGAAATCCTGCTATGGATACAGTATTATTTATTCCCTGGTAGCTTCTTTCATGACCTGTGCCACTACAGTACCAAGTACTTCACGTGAACTTCTTCCATAATCTCTTTTGCAGACAGAAAGCTGTGATGGAGAAGGAATACCACTAAATATAGTCACTAATATGGGATCTTGTGCATCGCTGAATGCTCATGACATCATACTTGCCGAACTCCAGCCTGACACCAGTTAGAAACAGCAAGTGCTTCTGCAAATCTGGGCTTCTCTGGGCTTGCCCGCCCCAAGGTGAGAAACACGAGCAGACCCGTAGCAAAGGAGGATTTTCAGGAGCATTAAATGGAAACGAAACTCTCCTAAATCCCAGCAGCTGCTGCTGTGTGTGGAAAGGGCTGGTGTCTCTGCAGCGGGAGGCTGGGCAGGGCGCTGCAGCCGCTGGGAGGAGGCCCCGCGGTCCGGGCAGCGGCTCAGCTCGGGCACCGAACCGCTCTGCAGCGGCTCCGAACGCATCAACGGAGCAGAGCAGTACTTACACCGGAGCTTTATACGGGTGCAGACTTGGGAGAGGTCAGCGTCTCTACAGAGCTCTTTCTCTCAGACGCCTTCTCCTTGCCCAGCGGTGATCACACGGGGCGGCCTGCGCTGCCCTCCCTCCCGCCGTAGGTGCGACAGGGGGGCTCTGGGTGCCCGAGAGAGTTCGGCTCCTTCCCGTCTCAATTTACCCTGCCCTTTCCACACACTGTCCCTTAGAAACAGGACTTGATTTACTCCTGCTTCTGCTATTTAGCCATTTTCAGAAGGGAAGACTTTCTTCTGCTTACCCCATTGCTTTTATTAGAGAGATTTGTGTATTTTTCTTGCCTTCCCACCCCTCAGAAAATTAGCTGTTAGGCCTTCTCCATTCTGAGATATAGACTGTTCCCAAAGTTTTTATCTTTTCTATTTTGCACTTCTATCTTCTGTGCTCAGGACATTTTAAATCCTTAGGAACCCCTCTCCCACAGGCTAGCCCGTCTGCTCTGGCTAATTGATTTTAATGGCATACCTTCCCCTCTGCCGCTCCAACAGGAATTCTTCTGTCGCATCCGGGTTCCAGACAAACACACATCTGATGAATCCTCATTTACATTTGACTCCAGCATTGGCTCGCTTCACTTTCTGTTTAGAGACAATCAGTGCAGCTAAAGACGACAGTTTGTCTTCGTCCTGCCAACTGCATCTGTTGCTCTGCACGGCAGAAGAACAAGACAAAAACCCTCGTGGGTAAGCAGGGAGCTTCACCCGTACACTTCCATTTGTTCCCCTCAGCATCTCCTAGCCTGGCTGGCAGGCACAAATAGCCATACTGAAGGGGTTTTTTTTCCTTACAATTTCATCAACAGACTACGAGAGGTTCTGAGCAAAGGACATAGTAATGGTTGCTGCTCCCATGTTTTCACCTTCTGTGGTGATCTCCACCACCAAAGATGGCCACGTGACTGTAGTAAACCCATCATCTGCAGTGAAAATCCACTGTTATCTATAACCTTGGAACCCTTTTCACTGGGTCCATTACTTTGTTGGTAACTTTGATTTTTCCTAGAACAATAACGCTTGATTGTGCGATTGCCGAAGTTGCATCTGCTACTGCCCCATTTCCCAACCTTGTCTTCACCTGTGTTTTGACACCAGGCACTGGGTTACCACGCTGTGTCAGAGGCTACAATTTGGGTAGCAACTTTACCAATGTCTGGAAGGATCTTATCAGGAGGGTGAAGTATCAGGTAGCTGGGTTTATTCTTTGGGGAATTACATACTGGCACTCTCTACCTTCTTCATTTACATTCAGGTAGAGTAACTCTGGTCACACCAACTGCTGGTAGGGCTGCAAGGCCCACAGGATCCAGCTGAAGGAGCTAAGGAGAGGTAGACAAGTTCTTAAATGGAAGACGATAGCTCACTAAGTTTAGTAATGAACTGGGACAGGACACATACTCATTACTGACTTTAACAGATTCTTTTGCACCCAGCCAATCAGTTTTGCAGCAGCCTCTGCCTTTGCCTTGCAGCAAAGCCCTGGCACAGGAGCAGGCTCCAGTTCCTCACGAGCATATGGCATTTACTTTCACAGCAGCACCCCTCAGGTCTAGTCTTCTGCAGTTGAGCTGGCTCCTGGCATCTGCGACAGCTAAAGGACTCTTTTTACTCACAACATACCTACAGGAACTTTAAATAGGCTCTTGAATAAGACAGGTAGTTCTGATACTCTGTGAGAAGTTCTGGCGAGTTTGGTAGGGGATACTACCTTCCCCCCCCCGAACTGTTGGGACACATGTCAAATTTCTTGCATAGATGTTACACCAGCTTCCATCCAGTCTTCACCAGTGCACGGCATGAGAGGTGAGATGCGCTTCAGTGCTTCTGAAAATGGGACCAAGTTCTCCTCCTGGACCCCTAGCTCAGGCTGCCTTGTCAACTCTGACTGATCATCGATTCCTTTTCCTTCACAGAAAAAAGGTAGGAAAAAAAGCATATTATGTCCTCCCTAGCGCAAGAGAGGGTGGCACGTTTCACCTCCTCAGTTTTGACACACACCAATGCCTACAAGGTGCTGCTGAACAAGCTGCCTGCTGTTGGCAGAAATATCCCAGATAACAAGGATCCAGCTCATCACCCTGGAGGAGTCCACAGCAGCCCTTGACTCTTCATTCCAGGATGCTCATAGCTCAGAATCCATTTGCTGGCTGGTCCACATCATTAGGATATGGAAAAGTCTCATTTTTGTACACTCCCAGTGCCTCCTTTGTCAGCAGAGAAGGATAACATCAGGCACACATAACTACCAGTGGTTGGCTGGGTTTTTTCCCCTCCTTAATTTATCATGGACTTTAAAATTATAACATAAATCTTCTAATTACTGATGAAGACAATACTAGAGAATATCATAGCATTCAAGGCAAGATTTTAGCAAAAGCAAATCCAAGTACTCTGTTGATATCAAGATAGCCTGCAATATCACATGGACCGAAACGAACAATATGCAGAGAAAAACAAGCTTCTCAAAATGAACATAAACCAAAAAGCAGGATGTAGAGAAATAACTTGAAGTATCAGATTTCATGTAGAAATCAAGAGTTGCTGGATTCAGTCTTTAGCCTAAAAGCTACACAGTCTGGAGACACTCTTCAACTACGTAAAACGTGTGGCAAAAAAAATAGGAACAAGCTGTTCTATATGCCCACAGCTAAGATAAAAAGAGGTTAAGATCCAATAAGGAAGATTAAACTTTTCCTA
The DNA here is from genome assembly GCA_035590195.1 of Aviceda cuculoides. Lineage (NCBI taxonomy): Eukaryota > Metazoa > Chordata > Aves > Accipitriformes > Accipitridae > Aviceda > Aviceda cuculoides. The sequence continues at coordinate 27,240,053 of JAVJGG010000005.1, forward strand.
GTATCTACCTTAATACTACTAATACCAAAGCCCTAAAAGAAGTTGGAGAGGAAGGATAATCTTTATCATTAACAATTTCTTTCCGAGCAGACAAGTCTCTGTCCTGCCACATACCGGTGAGATGCAGCTGATCCTGCCACACTGTCAAATAAAAAGCAAGATGAGCTTTTGCTTTCCATTCAAGGATTTCAAGATTTTTAACACCACTACTATTCAGAAATCTTCCAGTTGAGTATCTTTGGAGTCTTTAACCACCACTGGTTTTTGGCCAATCACGTTTTTGCTCCCTCATGTTCCTATTTTCACAATGAAGTGAAAGACTTGCAAAGCTTACCAGTTTTACAGCACCTGAAAGCTGGTTTAACAACGCAGCGTCACGTAAAAGGAAAGGAAGCGAGCAGATTTTTCTTCCTGCTACTTAGTTTAAAACCGCTAGTGGCTCTTGAAAGCTCAGATTTCTACTCCAGTTGCTTGTGCAGCTATTAACCTTAAGTGTCACAGCAAAAAAAATCTGTTCACCTTTTGAATATTGATTTATTTCATAATCAACTTACTCCTTTCCCAAGCCTCCTCCCCTAATTTCCAAATTATGTGCAAGTTATTACTGCACAGTTAGACCAACAGACAAGAGGAAGAGCTGGTAGGCCACCGTACAAATGGCAGGTTATTAACGGAAGGGCCACAGAGGCATTGGGGGCAGCATCCTCAGGAGTTTTCACCGGGTTAAGACAGACTCTGCTGGGAGGGGAAGAAGAGCTCCAGCAACACCTGAAGCACGCCGCTGCACGTCCTACCTCTTATAATCCGACTGCCACATCCTGCGTTATAACTGGATGTACTGCCTTACCTGGGAAAAGGCAGCGTGACAGCATCCCAAACCCCAGGGCCCGTATTTGGGCCCCTTGCTGCACGATTGGCCCTTCTGGCACCTTCACAGCACAGCAAGAATTTGAGCATTTCTGCCTTCGGGCACTTAACTTTTAGCACCCAGTTTCTGCAACAGATGCCCAGTCTGAGACAATACATACCACCATCCCAGTACCCAAGAAAGCCAGCACGCTGGGCAGGGAGGCAGCTCAAGCAGGCAGAAGGAAAATTTTAAATCCACTGCAGCCCAAGAGAGAGAAAGGTAAGTAGTTTTCCTGCACTCAAGAGCTGCTGGCTGCAATTTTTCAGTTAGGTTCATAAACACTTTATTTGCAAAAGAGGAGGCTGCCTGGTTTTCTTTCAGGCAGTTATAAGAACATTTGCTCTAGGGAGATTATTGAGCCCCTTCTTTACCTCATGGGACTAAAACTCTCTTCTCTACATCTGAGGAAAGCAGCCTACGTTCCAGAGGTACCACGGGAGGTAACTTCTGCCTTAGCAGGCTATTGCACCATAACTGGCAATGCCCCTGAGGATGTTTTTACTTGCTAAGAAAGAGACTGTGAGCTTGTTTTTCTGCACCCTTCCTCACAACGCTGCTTGTCTTGCAGTCCTAGTGTTGTGCCAAAGCTGCAGCTCAGCCTTCTCCATTCTCACTCCTAAGCAATTTCTGAAATAACCTTGACGGGCGAATCAAACTTTGAATTGCACACTGGGAAACTACTTATTAAAGGAAGTACTCTCAATTCTTCCACTGATGCCTACAGTAGCTGTACTCAATATACACTTGACATTAAAGATATTAAGCACATTTAAATACAAAACTGAGTATTCACTACAAGTTATTAGCATGTGGTGGTGTCCCCTCAAACCAACCAACCAACTACTACTTCAGTGGGCACATTTACAACCCTGTAAGCTGGAAGTTGTTTCAGATCTGAAATTATTTCAAACTACAGCTAGCCAGGCAAAAGTCCCTGCATGCTCCTCTTGACTTATGAGGAATAAACCTAACAGACTTGCCCCTGCACAACTATTGATTTGCAAGGAAAAGAGTCTAAACATGTTTACAGAAATATATCCTTTAAGGCAACGATTACTGCTGTTATCCTCTCCTGTGATGAGCCCATGGATAATACCATGCTGAGCAATACCTGTTACAGGTAAGCCAATCATAGCAGGAGAGGAAAATATTGCCAATAAGCAAACCTACCAAGTATTAAGCATTCATTTTCACAGAAGGAATAAAGTACATATTCGCAGTTCCTTTCCTTTAGCTGTGGAAAAAACTGATTTTGTTTAAATCTGATGCAAATTTTCCCCTTTCCAAAACAAACAAACAAACAAAACCAACCAAACAAAAAAAACCAAAACCAAAACCCAAACCAAAACCAAACAAGTTCAGAGTTGACACTGTCACACAAAAATTGACACTTCAAGGTTATGAACAAACTAAGTTTAATCTAAACCTAGTTTACAGTTGCATCAGAGGAAGAACAGTTTCAGTCTTTCCAGTAAACGAGTGCGACAGAAGCTATGCCCATGTCAGCAAGTAATTCAGTACAATAGGGGTGAATCCATAGCATCAAACAGTTGGTGTTCAACATCTATACCTACAGTATATACAGTGTGGAAATATGAAGGCCAGGTTTAGTCTCATCCTCCAGACAACCTCAGCGCATGGGTGGCTTCAAGCTGCCTGAAGGGAACCACTGCTGCGGACTCACGTCACCATCAGGAACTGGAGGGCATCTGCCGCACATCCAGCCCGAAGCCCAGTTCCCAGTCAGAGTTCTCCAAAAGAAAGTGAACTCAAGAGCACCAGAACTGCTTTGTCAGCCAAACCAGTACGTGGCAAGTGGGGATGAGAGAGGGATTTACTCCCAAGCTGCACAGACTACATCGCTGCCAGAGATGCAGCTAGAGTCATCCCCTAAAGATAACACATCTATTGGGCTGTTCAGTCTCGCACAAAACTTTTCACCCTGGGCTGAATGATCATTTACTAATGAACTGCGTTGCAGTGTCCCCAGCTGAACCCGCCGGCAGAATTATTACCAGCATGTAGAGCATAAGAAGCAGTAGTAATGCAAGCAAAATTGCAATGATTTTTAAGTTTCACTCTACCTGCAGTGTGAATTTTAAGGCAGACATACAAAAAAGGGGCTGCTCAGGAGAACCTGGAAGCAGAATTGCCACTCCTGTTGCAGATGTTCAGAAAGAACAATTGCTTACTTGCAGAAGTTAAAAATTCCTTCGTATAAAGGGGCACTAAGATGCATAAGATGTAACACACTTCATAATTGCAAGCATTTTACAACTCTCTATTACAAGCCATAATGTCTATTACATCAACATTCCACAATACAAAGCTTCTCTTCATATTTAAAAATAGACTATAAACAAATAGTAATTCACATTAAGACAACTGCCACAGCAAAATTTCTCTGAGAAAGTGCTTTACCTACACAAAATATCCTAAAGCCTACCAAGCAAGCTCTAAAGTTCTCCAATTTAAAAGAGGTAGAAACAAAAACATGCAAGTGACATCCAAAATTTTGAGAAAAATCAAGAACTCCGAACGTGCCACGTGCCTCAGCTGACACTCAGGTCGGCTTCATCTAGGGAGTAATTACCCCTAAATATGATACAGCATACCATTTTGAAAAAGTAACAGAATAGTGGATTTACTTATAAATTGCTTTATTGAAGCTATAACTTAATAAATTTGATGTTCAAGATGTAAAATTATCTCACAGACTAAAAAATTAACACAACAGGAAAAAATATAAGTAATACAAATCTACCTACGTCACCCCACTAGTAGACTTGAACCTGTAGGATGCTATTCTTTGAAGATAAGGAATTAAGACTATCACAGGACTGAACAAACAGAGGGAAACACAGTAATACAGCACTTCACAGTAAAATACCTCTTTATTAGGAATATATTTAAAACTAGCTTTTTATTTCAGGTAAGAAAAATAGCATTCTGACTTTTAGCCAGTGCTGATTCCAGTCATACGCAATATTCTAACAGCTAGAAAAGTTATTTGCACCGTTGCTGCCCATTAACAGTTCTCCTAACTGTCCATTCACTGCCTTTTATTTTTAGCTTGTTCTTAAATATGTTGAAGAAATTCTTCAAACAAGGTTTGTATTGAGATCTTCGTTAAGACTGACAGACTGACTTGACAGTGACTCAGCACCTGTTATTAGCTCACATACAGCTGTTATAAGCCACCTTTTAAAGAACAACATGGTTCGATAGCTGATCTACAAAGACAATTAAGAGGGCAACTCTCCAGGAAGACTGTGGTAGAACAAATCCCACTCTTCTATTATACAGTTTACTACTGTAAAGTAGCAGCAATTTCAAGAACTTCAGTTAATTCTATACCCCTTTATAGGAGAGCACTGAAGAACAGAATATAGGGGTATTGCTATTACAATTGAAACACTAAACTACTTTGTGTGTACATTTTTATACTCAGTTTTAGTCTAGACTCTTTCTCTTGCTATGCTGTAACTTAATGGTTTAAGGTAATTAATTGTATCATGCTGTAAACAAAGATATAAAACCTTTGTGTAAGCTTTACTGGTTTAGGAGTGCACATAAAACCCTGCCTTCTATAAAAAAAAAAACCTGTTTAATTTTCAATCATGAGCATATAATTAGGCAGCATATTTTAAAACAGGTTTTCATCAAATAAAAAAATGAAATTATGCATTTCACAGAAGTGTTATACAGCATTTGTAATGAAGTCGGAGTTTTTAGATACCGAACGTCCATTTTCAAGACGAGATATATCAGACAGGGAAAGTATGCTTCAGACAAATGTATTATTTTTGGTCTTGTAATTTCTTCCCATCCTCTGTAGACAATATGAAGCTAAAAGATACCTGTTTTAAGTAGACTTCCACATGTAGATGTTTCTTAAATGCAGATAGAAACAAGGGATAATGACACTACAACAATCTCCAAATAGACTGAGAACAGCCAATAGGCCACAAGTTTGTGGCTGTTTTAAGCAGTATTTTAAAAATATATAGAAACACCAAAAATAGGCTATACCAGGAAGCAATCTGATACTCAAATAAATAGAAAATTTCCATTTTAATGTCACATTGAATTTTAGTACATTTCAATTCAAGAAAAAAATAAACTGACAGACATAGTAATGAGTACAGGATTATATATATTACAATATGCCTTGTTATAATACATTTGTGGCTTTATGATAAAAAAACCTCAAGGGCAGATGGAGTTTGAGCTCATTTAAGTAACTGTCAGGAACAAAGCATTAAATGCATTTCTGGAATAAGTACTTTTATTTAATTTCAAAATCTTAAAACAGCATTAGACCTTGGCCTTTTCTTTTAGGAAAAAAAAATTTAGTTACCACACAGCTAGCTAAATAAGTGTTCTAAAAGGTTTAAACGATATAGAAAATGCTTTTCCCAATTTTACATACAATGAAAGGATAGATGATTTCAAAAACAGCACCTATGGCTAACTCCATGTTGACCTTGACCTAGAAATGCACATTACTGATCTCCACAAGGAATCCAGCAAATTTTGGAAGTTGTCCATTTGACATGACAGCAAGAGAAAGGGTTATCATATGCAAAAATATTTTTCAAACTGTTCTTAACATGTAATTGAAAACTAAAGGCATGGTCTCTTCGTTATAAAAAATAAAGGTACAACAGAAACTCTAAAGGAAGATATTCAGCTATACTGAAGTTGCAAACCCTCTGAAAAGAAAGAAAAAGGAAAAGTCAATTAGCTAAGCTTTGTGCTCTAACCAAACTACTTACAGTGATTTTCAATGGCAAAAGCCCATGCTGACTGGGTGATTTGACAGTTCCAAATACTTTTTGTAATAATTTTTATTTGTATACAAGGACACTAAAATGATCCAGTCATGCAACGTTCACTTTAAGCATTCTGCATCTCTTTTCCAATCTTATAGCTAAGGATCTTGTTCCAGTCAATCTTGGTGCGGGTTACTGGCAATTGTCGACGTAAGGCCTTGAAAGTAGTGTCCGACATAGTCTGATAATTCTCACTGATAGCAGTCTGTTAAACACAAAGTCATACAAAACAAAGACACATGAAGAACAGAACTAGGATGTTATATAAAAAGTTAAATGACTGAGTAGTCTGTTACCTCTTAAACAGGCTTAATAAAAATACGCTAAATTAAAATCATATTTTATGAAGGAAAGCTGTTAGATCTAGATTGAAACTATGTGAAGAACATTAGTGAGACAGATGCAATAAACCTGGCTGTAGCCTAGGTGTTTCAGCAAACCACAGTGTGGTTAATCAGCAGCATGAATAAAGTGCTGACAGGAATTAGCTTGTACATCGTTAATTTCAAACACCAAAGTCTTCCACTGTTTGTTCTGTGGGGATGGTAGAGTCAGTCCACAACATGGACCGAACTTTAATATAAAGCATATGATACATACTTAGCAAATTTACATTAAAGAGCTTTTTCTTTTTTTAAAAAACTGACAGAACATGGTGTCTGAAATTTACCTTATGTTCAAGACCTAAATGAACGTGAATCCAATTCTACAGAGGATATCTAGAACAGTTATAGTTTTCTAACTTTAAAATGACTAATTGAAATGGATAATGCTTATAGTCGTATTTAGCAAAGCTGTCTAACAGAGTAGCCTCTGAACAGAATCTGTAAAAAAAATTCCACTTAAGGAATGCGCTAATACTAAAGGAGATCAGAATTGCTGATATTCGATCACTCTAGGGACTTCTCTGCTTTCAAAAAAATGACTTCTAATGTAACAGTAACTCAGTGAGTGCAATCACCAGAAAGTATGGAAAGGCAGGATACACTTAATAGCAGCATGTAATCTATTTATATTTGTATGGAACTGCATTATCTTAATATCAAAAGCTTGCTAATTGTAGAATACTAGCTTTGGCTAAATATATGGTAATGTTATACATGTGAGTAAGGATATAGCATTTGTTTCCAACATACCTGATACTCATTTTCTGCAGCCTCTACAATTTTTATAAATTCCTTCGCTGTCTGGGCTTCATTCTAGAAAAAAAAAAAAAAAAAGCATTTGAATTAGGTCTGCTGTACAGCATGATTCTAAGACCAGCTGGATTATGTTTTTTCCTATAGTTATGAGCGATGTCAAGTAGACTCCATGAGAACACATGACCATTTAGTGGCTCAACCAAAACTGAACAAAATATTAATCCAAAACACATATGCTACATTTTTTTAATATAAAAATAATATAATAATAAAACCAGTTGAACTGCAAAAGCACTAAGATTACCGTGGAGCTCATTAAAATATTTGGATTTAAAATTCTATGGTATTATAAAAAGACATATGGAACAGAACAGCATTTGGAAATATGACAATTCACACATACAAGTCTCTAAAAACATGCAAAGTATGGATATTACCATTATTAATGTTAAATTCCCAGTACAAACTCAGGAAAACTTAAAGAACGCCAGCTAACTGAGAAGTATGGAGAATACAGCCAAAAAACCAAAACAAATTTGTTCACCTCTAAACATTCTGAATCTGCAGACTAAGCTGAGGCAAACACTAGACTGGTCTTCCAAAAACATCCCCAAGTACATTTTGCAGAAGTGAGGGTGCAACACACAACTGCCAAATTTCATCATGACCGATAAACAGTTTATTGGCCTTGGGCCTCATCCTTAAAGCATGCAAGTGTGTGTTTTAAAAAGAAAACATGACCCATCAGTCAATCTGGAGACATATGAGCTGAAATGCTTGAAAGAAGTGTCAAGAAGGAAGTGAGGGTTCACGAATTTTGAAACTTCCAACCTGGTGTTGGAAACACTCCTAAGGGTGCTTTTTCAGAAGTTGTTGGAAGTTAAGAGTGTTCTTGCCTCACGTGATCCCTCGTTCCTACAAAGGCAAAGACTGGGAGAAAGCTATGGCAGTTTCAACTACCACTGGTTCAAAGTTTCAGTGAAACTGCATCTAGCAGCTGGGAAAGCACTCCTGAACACCACAGAAAGACATGAAGGAGGAGGTAGAGACCAAGTAGAACAAATTAAAGGGGTTTGACTTTTCAGTGAACTGAGGCAATGATTTCAAAGGCTCTGTGAATGAAAGGAAGAATTCAGGGGTATGAGGTCTCATCTGTCTCAGCGAGAAATTAGGGATAAGAAAGTAACCTTCAACAAAATTATTCATAGCTCTAGCAACAAGAGAACTCTTCAGTCATTTATTTCAGTAGTGCCCACTGATAGTACAAAACTGCTTCTCTGCCAAACAATGAAAAAAGAGGAGCCATTGGGGCTCCTTTTAATCTATGTACCACTTCTGCATGAAATAAGAACTTGTACAGCCTCTGCCCTCTATGACGGTCAAAGCCAAGGCTAAAAATTGGTAATCAGCAGCATACTTGCTTTTGTTCTAGCAGGAGGTAGGAAAGTTATGTAAATGATGTTTTTCTACTCATTGGTCTTCTGCCACTTTACTAAATTGCAGAACAGGATTAAGTTTCTTCCCAACAGAAAGTGAAGCAAAAGCTATTGAAAGGAGAACTTCTTCCAAATAATCTTCCATGAAGCAACTCTTAGTTGAGTGAAAGATTAAAGAGATCCCTTTGCTTAGGGGGTCAAAAGTAATTTTATATCTACAGCTCCAGAAGCGTTATCAGTTGGCACCACACTCTCCCATTCTTTATGGTGCTATTGCAACTGAAAAGCCAACAAGCCTTGCTTTATATTAACAAACAATGTTCTTTATTGAGGAATTGAGCTTTTGAGCCAAATTGGTCACTACTAGTCATTATCATTAAAATATTTCTACTGTTCACTTTTACAATTTCCCTTTGCCCGTTTAACCTCACTGGCTTAAGTTTTATTAAAGAACACTCCAATGGAAAATCTTACTGTTTATAAACACAATCTCCAGTAGGCAAGAGGAGCATTATTTAAAAAGTAGTAATTGTTCATGTTGCAACATTCCCAACTCTTAAAGGATACATCTGGTACTATTTCCAAACAATTTTTATTCCTACTGTCTGCTCCTCATTACTATAAAGATCCACTTGGAAAGAAGTTGAAAAAACCCCCGATGCTTTAAATATAAAGTGTGTTGTGCTTCTCAAGCTGAAGCATCTCTGAAAGGGCTTTTTGTACAGAAAAGCAAGAGGCTGACAGCACCAGTTACAGACAGGGAGGAAATGAAGGAAGAATACTCACTACTGCTTCTCAACCGGTAGCATTTGTTTACTATTTTTAGCATACTGGTCTTCTCCCAGTGAGCGAAGGAGACAATCTCCTAGAGGTTATACTACTTAAGCGGGTTATTATAACTCAAACCTCCTTCATATTCAAAAAATAATTGTAGAGGTCACTCTACAGACCAAAGTTTAAATACTACAGAAATGCAGAAAGACTGACAGCTAGCTAACTAAATCTAAGTTAATTTATCTTATATAAGCCTCAGTTACGTAAAAGTAGTAAATACTACAAAACCAAAGTATTTATAAATTAGAACATTAATTCCCATTCATGCAGAAGAGCAAACTAGCCTCCAAATTTGAGCTTTTTTCAAGCTTGCTTCTCTTTTTAAATTAAAAAGTCACTTCAATATACACACGAAGGTCTTTAAAGTTCACTTACAGACACTGTTAGAGAATCTTGTATGTCTTTATGGCTCACCAGCTGAACATTACCATCTTCATAATAGTGAACCTACAGAAAATTAAACAAAGAACCTCATATTAAATGTTACAGGCCATTGACACAAGGGAAAAATCAAAGTATTGTAGTATTTACCATAAGAACAAACCCATACAAATCAAACAAAACCACACATAAAATGTTACAGAACCACAAAAACAAATAGGAAAACCAAAATGTTGTAGAACTTAAATATTTTTGAGGGGGAATAGTAAAGATGCTATTCTGGAAACATTTTTGTGTTGATGTGCCTTAAGTAGTATTTCATGCAAAGAAGTTTAGGTGTTGATTAACATCATGAAGACAACAGCATACTATTTATGTGACCTTACTAGAAACCCTGGAAATGGTGAAGATCTATTTAAAACAAGAATAGTTTTGGCAAGGCTTCAGGATACTGTGAAGGTGTTTTTCTGCTTTACCCAAACTGTTTTCTAGGGACAGCACAACATTAAGCTTCCCTTTCTAGATCTGCCTGGTTTTGATATTTTCCTCTATTAGATATAGCTCGTAAGAAAAGCTGGTATTTATCTAGACAAAGGAGCTCTTTGAGTCAAAGTTTGCCAAGGTTAGATAGCTAAGCAGAATGAAATCTATTTACTCTTGAAATGTTTTATCTACAGAACAGCTTCCTTGATTATTTTGCAGGAGGAGGAGGAGACCAGTAAAACTCTACTCAAGCTAACTTTAGTACTTTTAAATTCAGTTGGGAAGGATCTGAAAACATTCAGTTTCTAATACAACTGTTGGAAAACTTAAACAATAGGAAGCACATATAAAGTTACATGTAATCATTCATAATAACTGATACAGAAGAGTTATGCAGGTATCTTTAAAGATCTCTTTACAATTTTGATAAAGTCAATGTAGCTGATGTTACAAGGAATTGAAACAATTGTGCCTCTACCCTATTAGGCAAGATAACATTTAAATTTAGAGATTAATGCACAATACTATATTTCATATACATTATGATCATGTGTGCAAGAGACCCTCAATTTTATAAACAACAGAGAAAACATGACACAGAGTAAGACAGCTATAATACCCAAGCAAAAGAAAGGTTTCCTATATGAGAAAAAACTATTTCCTGTGATTCATCTTACTTTATTATTTTGCTTATTGTCAAATACTTGCTTTTCAACAAAAGGTATCATCCTAACCATAAAATGAGCTTCTTTTCAAATCAAATATTACTGGGTGAAACTTCTGCCAGCCTTTTTCAATCCATTTCCTAAAAGATGAGAAGTGCTTACTCAGTGCAAAATTCTGAGACCTCCCAGTGAAACAGAACCCAGAGAAATAGAAATCTCCCATTTCTCCATCACAATCCACTGCAGAGGGCCCAAACCTCCCCTGTGCTGAGGCCGACATCAGCACCAATGTCTTATCTGCCTTACATTCTTGGCAAACACTCATGCCTAAAAACTTAACAGGGATGAAGAGTCAAATCTAATTCTGAGATGTGTTATATCTTAAAAAAAATATGAGAAGTAACTGTTCTGTACTATACCTCACTGCTGACATCCTTCTAGAATGCTAGGTCTGGGTTCAGAAGACTACAAGAAGGATGATGTTTATGAACAGAACCTCTTGGAAAGGTTAACTAAGGAGGTATGAGAATAACAAATTATCTAAGAGATAAAATTAGTAACCAGTACACTTATCAGTTGTTTTCCATGCACAGTTGGAGCATGTCAAGCACCACAGCGACTTAGTTTTAGTAAGAGGCTCTGCTGTTGCAGTTTTTCCCTTATGTATAATTAAAAGAAAATTAAACAATGGAAGGGATTAAGACAGTTGAGAACCTCCTATATTAGAATTAAAAAAAAAAAAGGGGGGGAGAAATTGTGCAGGTGACCTTAAAAATACTTAAGACACCTGAAGATAGCAGGTGATGCTAGTATTTCCCCCAACTTATTCATAAAAGGTCTTATCAGAAACAGGGCAACGGCTGTATTGCTGTCAAAGATCCTGCAAATAACACTGAAATTTCAGTACTCTGAAATTTCATTACTCTGAAATTTCATTAATGTAGTGAGCTCTCATTCTAGAAGATTATTTTGCTCCTTAAAAAATATTAAAGCACTTTTTTTTTGTTTGTTTGGAGAGGAAGGGGAAGCACTCCCACATACATGGAAGAAACTGCACACAATTTTGAAAAATTTGAAACTGAGTTCAGAATTCCTTGGTGAAACAAGTAGTTCCTATACAAGCAAAAAAGTAAAACTTTTCATCACTCCATAGAACACAGACTTTAATGGATGTAAAAAATGACTTGATTAATTATGGGAAATAGTAATAAAAGACAAAAATCATCTGGTGCCCAAACTGAGATGCCAATTAAAACTTGACTAAATTCCCTATTCAGGCTATTTTCTAGGCTACTGGGCTAACCTTTCCCAGAATTAGGTAGACACCTGCCTGCTTGTTCTGGAAAATCTCTTAAGACATTTAACCAAAAGTGCATGCTGCAGAGAAAATGCCTGTTTTGCTGCAAGCTGGATTTAAGTGACAGTTTACTTAGATTCTCCCAAAGTCTTGAGAAGCCTACAAGTTACTTAGGGTGCTTACCATGACTGTGTTGATCTGACAACATAATAACGGCTGTCCACATTTTGACTATCATTCCAGTTGTTGTAGAATTTGCCCCAGAATGGGAAATCAGATTCAGGCCCTCTGCTTGGGTGGATCTGAACACAGCTACCACATCCTAAAAATAACATCCTAGCTTCAGGCTATGGATAGAAAAACGTTCCATTGCATCTTCCTTCTGAAGTCAAGTCACTGAGCAGCAAGGAAATGCAAAACTCATGGGGGCACAAAAAGAACAGGAAAAGGGAACTTGACTCCATGTCTTATAAAAAGGTGATAAAGGCAAATTCTGAATGAAGGAGACCTGGATTCAAAAATTTCAGATGCTGGAATGACTGAAAACAAAGGTTCCCACCTTCCTGAACAATCGGGTGGGTAACATGAAAAAAAACCCTGCTATTATCAGTTAAAAAGAAAATAAAGCTCTACTTCAGAAAGGGCCTACACCCAGGAAAGGCTTGTGCCACTGCAAATTCAAGAAACAGGAAACCAAAGAGGTATATGCTGGGCTGAGGTGAATACGTTATACTAAACACATATTTTGTGTTTGTAAGGATTAGGTAAATATACAACTAAGTCACTAACAACTGAATGGGCATCTCTGCTTTGCTTATTGGGTCCCTAAATTCTCTTATCTTAGAATATTTAATACACTGGCCTGAGTCTCCCCTGGTAACAACTGGGGACTTCACTGATCAGGACACAGTTTGAAATAAGCGTACCTGAATTTTCAAGATGCCAGCCACTTGAGTGGTTGAAGGGGTGATTGTAAACTTCCATTCTGACCTCCAACGGCCATTCCTTTAAAAAATAAAACAGAAATCAGACGTCACCCCACTAGTTAAGGAAAAAACCCAACATACAACTGATAGTCAAAGGAAAACAGAGAATGAAATATGCTGTCTGACCACACATGCACAAAATCTTTCCCTAAAGATTCAGCCCCATAATCAGTCAAGAAGAGAACAGTTTCCCAAAATATTTAACTTCAGTGTTGAATGCGGACCAAGGAGATTTATTACTAAGGACCTTTTAACAATAGGATTTAAATTCTGAAAATACCTAAAGCCTCCAATGTTCTTTCCCTCCGTTATTATTAATTAGGCTTATATAGTCACTTGTTTCTGGGACCTGGACGACTTGCTGGATCAGCCAAAGCCACACTTCACATCAGGCTATGAAAAACCTGAATGGAAGGAACGTTGAAGTAGCAAGACTTTCCACTATGCTGAATGTAACTAGGCCTTTCAGCTCTTCTAGTATTTCTGTTCCAGGACAATTATTTCCTTCCAGTTTCCTTCCACAAATTCAATATCCTTGCCAAATTGCTTAAAGGGAGTTTCAAACATCTGGAAAAGAGTATGGGGAGATTGTAGTTTCACCTGATTTCTTTCCTGTAGACTAGACATTTTCTTATTTAGTTATAAGGTTAGTGGATTAGAAGGTTAGTACTTTAGAGCTATATTAAGAATGGACTGTGGCTGTCTCTCGATTCCTCCTTTGTTTGCACTTAAAGGAAAGAAAGTTGATACTATGAGTTCCAGTCCTACTAATGTTAGGTGTAGATTCCAGTGCATTCAACAAGGGGAGAGAAAGAGATAAATACTTTAAGATTAACAGCTACTAATGGATCTATATTGACACATCTAAGATACTAACAATGTTAACTCAATTATAAAGCCATCGGTTATTATTTCAGCCAACATCCAAGTTATAGATTATCACTGAAAATTCAGACTAAGGCAATTCAGAAGCTTGTTGGCATCTCCAAGAAAACTGATAAGGTCACCCAACTCAGTGACACTAATATTACTGGCAGCCTTACAGGCTGACCCATTAGTTATAACAAAACTTATGTGCTGAACTACATTTTAGGTACAATATTAGTTTTTAGATGCACAGGATCCAATGACTAGCTAACAGATTTGTTTGCTGCTTAGTCACTTTGTGGTCCTTAAAGTTAAGATGACCACAACGCTTCCACTCTGGGATATCTTTTTTGTCCTTAAGATGCTATTCCAATAAAGAGTTCAAGTTCAGAAGGATCCTTCTGTAGGAAATGCTCTAAGTTAAAAACAACATACCATTACTTTATTTACCTCTGCTGACTAAAGATGTTTTGTAAGAGATTAACTGTAGTTCCTTTTCTTTCGCGCTCTTTAATAAACCATCTATCCTACTATGTTGATAGTATTTCAGAAATTCATAGAACATTTTTCTTTGGCATGTATTGATTTTCTATCATCCAACAAACTTGCTTTCACGGTAGGCTGCCAGCATTCCAAATGCCTAAAAAGGTGGGACGCCTTAAGAATAAGTACTGGCTGTGGCTTGGGCTGGATATCCAGACACACAGCTGGATAACTGAGGAGCCTGGTTAACTTTGAATCCACTCCTCCATCCCCAAATCCTCCAAATCAATATGCATTTATTAAAACTTGCTAAGAATAAAATTAGAGTCTGATCATCCCCTTGTAATACTCTTAGAAACATGGTCAATATTTACCCATAGATGTCTGACCATAGATTTATTAAAGAAAACTTTCAAGAAAGATTTTCTGCATCTATAAAAGGTTGTTGCATATCTGTTTCTCTTCTTTAAAGACTATAATATTAAAGTAACTATTTGGAATACAAAATTCATTCATACTTCTGAACTAAAAAGAGAATCAGTATTATTTTAAGTTACTTTTAATATTGATGTAAAACATTCAGACTTAACTACTCAAGTTTAAGTCAGTAGGAGAAATTATTTATTAACTGTGCAAATTAAAAAATCTACAGAACAGTGTGCTGCGCAAATCATTTAACTGATAGAGATACATGCTGAAATTACTACGCATATGTAATATTCACCTTTAGCACCAGAAAACAAAGACTTCTGCACTTCCATTCATTACCCGTGGGATTACTAAATATAATTTCAAGCAGATGCAAAATAGCAAATAAAATAATAATGAAATATATGTGGTTGGTTGAAGAAATGTATTGGCTATCTTTAGGAGACACTTCCTTAAACCAATTCCGATACCGTGATATTTATCTCGACTCTGGCCAGTTTCCTGCAAGGAGCTATCCAAAATTCACTCCAGACTGTGGAAAACATCTTTCAACCAAGTACAGAAAAAAAAATCAAAATGCAGTTTATAAGAGTTCTTTTCATCCAAGATCACCTTTATCTATTTCACCCAAAAGTTAATGATGCAAGTCCTACTGTAAATTAATCTTTAGTCACCTTCTTTCTCCCAGATATGCAAACTAGAGGGAGCTGGTTTTATTCTGTCAGTCACAAAGGAAGCAACACAAGCAGAAGCAACTATATTAAGGAACACAGGCATGGGTATTGGCACCAGCATGATAAACTGGAAGAGTCATAAGGAATCTTACAAAATTCCCAAAGTTCTGCAAAGGAGATGCAGACATGCAGTCTGCCATTTTACTTACCATAAAGGAAGAGATTTCTATATAGTTTTGGCAGAAAAACTTGGGGTGGGGTGGGGCGGAGGGAGAAAAAAAGTCATATGCAAGATGTGCATGCACCTCCTTCTCTGAACTAAGGATTATCAGTGTAATGACACTAGTGCAGATAGTTTGCTGTATTTTACTTTATTTGTAACCAAACCGAAACTTACCAAAAATTTTTTGCTTGGAACTGATGGCTCTCTATGCATGCAATAATGGTCTGCTGTCCATCAATTGTTTTACCATATACCTTAATTAAAAATGAAAAACAAAAAACAACACAAAACAAAAAAAACCCCAGAGTTAAAGTTTTAGTATCTGTCTTACTCAAGCTGCTTAGAGATGTCTAGTTCTATTATCATTACATAAACTGTAAAATTTAATTTTATAACCACTATGGTTCTTACATAATTATCAGTACATGAAACATTGAAGTGTACATTACAATGCAGAAAAAAATTAAGATTAGAAAATCTGAAGGTCAAGCATCTTAACTGAAATTTTATATACTGCGAATTCATTTTTCTGCAACTATAGGAATTTTAAGCCTGTAGCAGTGACTGCTGTGACAATATATATTAACAGCTGGATTTCAGATACCAGTTATTCTACAACTAAGATGATCTAACCCTTTACAGACTAGCGAAAAGGTGATTAAAAAGGTGGGTTTGCTCCTCTGTTCTGCTTTATACCCTAAACCCAAATACTAGTAAAAATGATCTCAATGAACATGCAACCTCGTTTCCTTTACAGAAGCTGGAATGCATCTGAGTGTCTGGGAATCCAATTCAACTTGTTAACTCAGCAACTGACTTTTTTTTTTTTTCTAGTTAATTTTTCCATCAGGTTAATACAAAGCACAGGACAGCTATCATTAGATCAGTTTGCTGAACTTTAAATAGTCATAGGGCTCCTAACAGCAAATGAATGCTATTTTAGCCCAGACTGAGAGGTTTTACTTTAAGAAATCATCAGAACCCACTGATTCTGGTGGTAAGAATATAGCACTTTGATATACAGATGATGTGATGGAGAGAAAACTGTTTGCTTTACTGAGAGTTTTGTCAGTAAACCAAGCCAAGACAGACACTTGTATCGTATGGATTTTTTTATTTTTTTTTTTTTTTTTAAGTAACCAGCCAGGTAGCCAGGATCAACGGGATCAACCTGTAGTAGTCTACAGAAAGTCTTAATGCCTTAAGAAATTGAAATAAAAAATTCTTCAGAACTGAGAGGCAAGTCTTCACTATGACCTGCAGTAACCACATACTAGTAATCCAATAGCTGAAATATTAAACTTCTGAAGCTTTCCCTCATTTCCCGGTATGAACCCTTGACAGGACTAAGTGCTTTACAGTTGAAACTGCCTATCTTCCTGGTTTACAAATAGTTACAATCTTTTTTTAGATTTCTATCTATAGTTGTACAGCGGTTATATAATTTAGTACTTACTGTGCAGACACCATTTGGGTAGTGTTCTTTCACATATGCTTTCATTGCTGTTTCAACTGAATTTCTCCAGGATTCTATGGCATTTTCAACTTCGTGGGGTCTAGGATCAGTAGCCTCCTTTCTTAAGTGATCAAATTTAAAAGAAATCTTGTTCTTAGGATCCAAAAATTTTCCATTTCCCAAATCACCATGTTCTGTTATCAAAACCTGTATTATAAAATTTTAGTTAGCAAAATTTGCTATTGAATAAAGATAAAAAAAAAAAAAAAAAAAAAAAACAAACCATGCCAAATCTAATTCTATCCTACATTTAACTGGAGCTTACTCATATCCAAACACTCACATTTTAAACAAAATATGCATATAGTAAAAGATGATGAGGCTAACATGACACATTGACTCAGAAAAAAAGTCCCGAATCTTACCCTCTTACTGCAACAAAAAATGAAATATAGAAATTCATGTCTTCTAGTACAAAAGATGGAGTAAATTTTTTCTACAGCTCCAAATCAGGTTTGACTGAATGCAGGCCAACACCACAGACTAAAATTTCAAGCTCTCTGGATGCCACCAATTATTAACTTATGGAACTGGTACTATTGGAGGGCCATAATCTCTGTATTTTGGCACGGAAGAGGCATTTAATTTCATTTTCTTGCCAAGATATGTTCCAATACCGGAACATGTTTAACAGTTTAAGGAACATTGCAAGTATTTCATTGTACTCATACCTGTTCATCATAACCGTCAATTTTTACTGGAGTAAACTGGTCCAAGTTGTACTGTGCAAATGCACTACAAAAGAAAAAAAAAACACCAAAAGCCTGCATCAAGCACAATCTTTTTCCTTAATAGCTGTAAGATTTTTAAATAATAGCTAATAATCTGGGCAATGATGCATCAAAAAATGATATCAATGCTTCATTATCTAGCAGGCCCAAATTCTTGGAATCACTTTGGTTCATTCAGTGCTCATATTACAGATTCCAATCACCATTACACAATGATTTATATTCAAAAGTAACCTGATATAGACAAACACATATGCTCTACAGTAACCCAGAGAAACTGGAAGAACAGATAAAATTTGAATTCCACAGGGATCCAACCTACTAAGCCAGACATCTCCATTCTTACATATGAAACTAATTTTGGCATAAAATACAGTAGGTGTAATGTTTCAGTAAAAAAGTAGGGTCTAAGGAAACTGTATCTTACAGATGTTCAGTACCTGTAACATCTACCAAGAAACAGAAAACAAAATCCAAAAAGGTGGAGACTAGTTCCAAGACCCAGGTCACTCATTTCCAAACCAGTTGCTCTAATCATTAGGATACAATACAGATCTTTCCTCTGCCAAGGATTTATTCTTGATCAAAGATGCACAACACACGTAATAGGGTTTTACTTGCCAAGCACGCATCTTTTTAAACGAAATCACTTACTGACAGTGACAGTCTTACTGAAAAACATCTTGCTTTTATGCAACTGAGTGTGTGGCATCTGGTACTTACTGGGCTGCTCCTTCCCTGAGAAGATTGTCATTATTAAGCAGCAACCGAACATCTGAAAGAAGATGTTTACAACATAAATGTACAGTTAACTCAGAAATTTGTGTCAGTCACATAACAAATGTCCACAGACTGTACAAAACAAAAAACCCAAACCACCCCATACTCATACAGATCACTAGGTAGGAACTTTATTGCTTCATCTTTCATAATTTTGACTGAACAAAATGAGTAGTACAGAAATTGATTCCTTTCAACACAATCTGGTAAGCAGATATAAGCCATATTCTACAGGCTGTGTGACAGCTCAAGGAATCTGTCAAACTAGTTTTTAGAGACGTTCTGAATGAGAACAACACTGAATTCAAATGAGTTCACTTTTAAGATGTAAACTACCAAATCCCTCACACTGTACTGATGGTAGTGGTTACTGTATTTTGACAACACTAATAGAGTAGGTGTTGTACTTTTTTTTTTTTAAGCCTTACCATTTCTGCTGTTGTTCCTTAATGACCTTAGTGTGCTCCTTAGTAGTCAGAGCACAATATATCACAATACCATTTCTTCTATCATCATACAAGAAACGTATGAATACAGAATAAAGTCAATACTCTCCTCAGAATTACTTCATATTTACTATGCAGTAAATTATTTATGTACTTGACTTACCGGCTTATTATTTACTAGGCACTATTTTAATAACAATTCAATGCACTGATCATTAACAAACTGATCATTAGTCTCGCTGTAACATTTTAAACTCTTCTAAAGATTCCCAAGGTATCATGCAAGTGAAAAAAAAAAATCCGGAATATATATTAAGTATTTTTTTTTAAAAAAACAAAAGAAGCAACAACAACAAAAAACTCAAACCAACAAAACACCCCAAATGAAAAAAACAACCCCACAAACTCGAAACCCTCCATGCCAAACCAAACAAAATCACAATTTACAGATTTGGAATTTAAAGCTTTCTCTCTTTTTTTAAGGAAGTCAGTCTGAATCTCATTGAACACCGGTCACACATTTATGATCAAATGTTTTGTTGTGTTTTCAAACATATACCACATTATTGAGCAACTAGTTGCAACTATGAACTAGCTTAAGAGAGTTTGTAGCAGTACTCCTATAAGAAATTGTATTAACCTTCAGGGAGCTGGGTTAATGAGCTGCTCACCAACAGTTCATTTCGCAAATGCAGTACAAGCTAAGTTTAAATAATAATCAGCTAGTCACAGTTTAACTGAAGAATAAGGTACTTCTAAAAACACTACATTCTTTAACAAATTTAAGCTCTCTTGAGCCTGACACTGACTAAAAGTTTAGTATACTAAACTTACTTCTTTACTTAAATAGCAGAGATATTTGTAAAGTACAGCTACAAAACATATGCCCTCTTAGATGATATGTATACCCACATATCTTGATGCAAGACAAACACAACAATTTTTAAAGAAAAATAACATCTTAGGTAAAGTTCAGGCAACAATTGTTGAGACAAGCTAATTTCAAGTTTCCTTTCAGTTTACCAATACACTCAGTACAATGAAGTGTGCCCAGAATTTAAGGACTGAAAATGTTTGGGGAAGATTAATCTTTCCACAACTGGCATTAAGCAGTAGTCCTTTGTATAGTCAAGGTTAATTATTTGTAATGCTATTCTTTTTAATATAATTTTATTAGACCATTTTAATTTCAGCTAGTTTAGTTTCTGTTGAAAGATGTGTCTATCAAAGACAAAAAAAAAAAAGTACATTTGTCTTCTAAACAAAAACCCTAGCAACTGTTAATTCATGACTGATTAAAACTGAAGAAAGCAAGCTCATTCTCACATCACAATGAAAAGTGGTACTTCGCCCTTTTGCATTTAAACTCCAGGCTGTCTTGTGACTGCAAAGCTTATTATGCCAAGCTATAAAACCAGCTCTTATAGCAAGTGAGCTGCTAAAATATAAGCTACATGAAATTCAGGAGAGTAATCAGCAATACAATTTTGGATATAGATGCCTTAAATGAAAGGACAGAGCAGAGAGATACTCACCATTGAACACCTCATTGAATTCCCCAGGAGGAGCATGAATTATGAATTTTGCTGCTATACGCACCTTAAATACAAAAAAAATTATGTGGTTGTATATACTTGCATTCATTCCTATTCAAACCAATGATGCATTGTATAGCTTTAATACCCAGACATGAAATGGTATAACTCTGACTGTATCATATATTTGGTCACATTATTTAAACTACTCTGTTAGAAACACAGATTATAAAGTTTCACCTCTTGAGACAGAATAGAGGAGATTATATGTGATGGAAGCAGACAGATAAATTGAGTCTCTCGTGTTTTGTATAACTGGCAAAAAGAAAAGAAAGATCAATAATATATTCATCTATTTCTACTTTGAGTCCCTGGATGCCTGGGAATCAACATACATTCCAAGACAGCCAGCTTCTCCTCTAATTTTACTATACGTCTGTGCTAGTTTTGGCTGGGATAGTTAATTTCCTTCCTAGTAGCTACTATGGGGCTCCGTTTTGGATTTGTGCTGGACACAGTGTTGATAATGCCAAGATGTTTTCATTACTGCTGAGCAGTGCTCACCCAGAGCCAAGGGCTTTTCTGCTTCTCCCCCCACCCCACCAGCGAGGAGGCTGGGG
>JAVJGG010000005.1:27279700-27312695 GCA_035590195.1 Aviceda cuculoides
ATGATGGTTGGACTCGATGATCTTGTAGGTCCTTTCCAACCTAAATGATTCTATGATTCTATGATTCTATGATTCTAAGTGTAGCTTGGGTCTGTGGGAAGATGCATTATATATGCAATTTGTATCTAAAGAAAAGCCACTCCACAACAGAAGTGTCTGAAGTTTCACGTGCATGAAAAAATACACACTGGCATTGCAAAACATAGATAATCCAAAGCAGCAGCCCTCCTTATTCAGATCCCTTACATCCGAGCCACAGCTTACCTCTCAGTTGTGCTTTACCGCTAAACAGAAGTTCCCTCGCAACTGTGTAAGTCTGTCACTTCATGCTCAGATATTTGGAACTTGCAATACATCTGGGAAGCGAAAAAACACTGGGAAGCGTTTCAGATCTTGAAGGAGTCGAATGCTTCAAACAGATGGCTTCTTTCCAGAGAAAGCTCTTTCAGCGTTCAGAAATGCTCCTCATAAAATTTGACCTAGCTGTTAGGGGTAGTATATAACTAAGTAAGGAGGGGTGGGGAGGAGTGATATTAAACTTGTGGAAAATAGTGTTGGGTACCTTGAGCAGTAAAATTCTTTGATCTCGTTGCAGTCTCTAATTTCCTGATTGTGGCTGAATGTATGAACGATGGACAAAATGTCTGTATTCTCATTTAGGTGGTAAAGGAAGTTTTTTTTTTTTTTTTTAGTTTTTACTGAAATGAGACCTTGTTAGTCTGAATTCAAGTTGAAGATATCAGAGGCTTGCTCCTGTATGTTGTACTTCATGTATGAATCTGTTTTGTAATATCTGCTTGGTGGACTAGTGCGTAAGTGAAGTGTGACAAATATGATCTAAACCAAACATTTCGTTAAGGAAGGACATTTGTTATTGGCTTTCAGTGTGGGCTGTTAACCTTCACGGACACAAATTTCCCTGCAATGAAGTTACTATTTTAACACCATTCAAAATTTTATGCAGTAAAATATAGGACTACATAAATTTTCATGCAGTCGTGGTAAGTACTGTAGGGGCTTTGGAAGGGCTTGCATGGGAAAAGTGCTGTGTAGGTAATGATTTGTTCAGCGCAGCAATAAGGATTTGTTTATATTGATCATCACCATCCAGACATTATCTTCCTATTCAGGATTGTCTGCAGAAAATAATATTGGATAGATATTTGCACACGGAACCTCCATATCGTGATGCTTTCTGGTAGTGTAAAGATACTAGAGACAAGAGAAGAGATTAAGTATTTGTTAAATCAGTTCTGGTGGACCGAAGAACCCTCAAGTATTGCAGAGAACTCTAGTTTCTGCCAAATAATCCAAAATCAGTTTCCCTGGACTCCTCCCCAACCAACTCAGCTTTGAGAAGAAACAAACCCTATTTCAAGATGCCCAGAATGGCTGATAGAATTCCCTTCATTTATCCAAATAGGCTGGCAGATGTGTTTTGAAGGCATTCACTCTCCTAGACATATGACATAGAATTAAACATATTTTAAAATAATTTACTTTCTATTTTTTGTGATGGTCTTAAGAAAACCCTGCTGCTATAAATTAGTATCAAGATACCTAGCAAATATATTTTATCATTGTTGTTGCAGATGTACAAGTATTCTTCCAGGATATTTTTGAGTAAACTTAATATTCACAAAAAATAGAAATAGTCCTGACATAGATGCCATTTATTTACCTGCATTTCATACAGCAGCCCAGGTTTACACTTGTCAACAAGGTGAGTTTGTTTTCATCACTTCAGTGACATAATTCAACGTTCATGGGGACTGCGTGTGCCTGACAAACTTTTACCTTCTTCCTATCCAGTGCAGAGCTGCTGTTCGAAAGTTCTGCCAACAGCTGCAACAATTTGGTGCTCAGAGGTGTACGGAGGACACAGGCAATGCTGGAGCGATTTTACAATTATTGAGGTGTCGACCTTTAAGGGAAATACTTTGAAGGCTGCTATGGCTCTTGTGGCCAGGTGGGAGGTATATTATGTAGGCATGGCTCGTAATTTAAGAGAGAAGCTAATTTCGTTAGATACGTTTCCAGTAACTGAAAGTGAATCAAGAAGCTATTCAGATAATTATATTTCTCTACAAAATGCAAAAGTTACATGGTGAGAGTGTTTTTGACTTAGGAAGGCAGTTGTCCTTCCTGTAGCAGTAACCTGTTCTAAGAAAGAGCTTTTCTTAAGAAAACCATTAGCATACAATTGGAGTTGGAAGTGACTCCCTCCTTGTTGTGTCCCACTTGCTGACTAGGGTATATGTGTTGTCACATCATCGCACGTGTTTGCCATGAATTCTGCACCACGAGCTCCAACGAGCTGCAGCTCTGCCGTCTTTCTTAAATTGCCTTTATTTTTTTTCTGAGCCACCGATAGAGAGTGTACCGCTGTAGTCTGAAGGCCTTTTTTCCTTCCTAATTAAAGCTCAAACTGTATTTTTAGCATTTGTGTTCAGTCTCACTGCACTTGCGAAGCGTGCCAACTGCCCCAGTGAGCTGCAACCTCATGGCAGCTGAGGTGTCCATGTTTGGTCATGCACCCTAAAGTTTTTGGCAATAACACTTCTCACATCCTAAAGGAGGATATTCAGTTTGTACCAGAGAGGGGCTCAACGTGCGCTTGGTAATCAGAGCTCTGGCAGGCGTTAATACGTGGCGTTTGTAGAAGCGCACAGGGCCTCAGAGGCCTGAGCGAGGATGTTCCCTCTTAAGTTGTCATAGTGCACGTGAGAAGACGTTCAGCAGATACCAACGAACCTCCTAACGGCACTGGGCTTGGCAAAGTACTTACTACTGGAAGAGAAAAGCGTATGGAGACCAGATCAAATAAATTGCCCTTCTTTGGTATTCTACCTTGGACTGTGCAGACAAGATCCTACCAAGCCTGACCTACAGTTTCTGGCGATATTCACTTAAATCCCTAGCTACAACCACGCTCCGTTGTTGAACTCGGGAGCCTCGTGAGGCTGCAGACCCAGAAGGTCAGTCTGCTGCCCCGAGGCTTTCTGTGCCAGCTCCAGACCAGGGAGGCAGGGATGAGGTGACAGCAGGGGGGAGAGAAATCTGAGCGTGCCTCTCCTCCTCCCTCTAACCCCAAACAAGCTGACAGCGGAGAACCTAAAAGCCCAGCGCCGTCTGCGTGTCGGAGCCTCCCGTTTAAGCCTGATTCGGCTGGAATGCACCTGGTAGCCGTTCAGCCAGGAGGGTCTCCCCGGCAGGATTTACCCGCGGCTGAGGGTCTCTTCCCCAGGCACGGTGTGCGGTGAGGAGGCTGCCGGCTCGGGAAAGGAAAGCTCCAAAGTTAATAGGAACACCAGCCAGGGAAGCCGTGCTCCTTACACCAGAGAAACCTTTTCTCTCTGTCCCCCAGGAGGTCACGGAGTGGCTACAAGTGCTTGACCTGAATCAGAAAAAGAGACTTTTGGCATCCTCGTTGGAAGTGATTGCACCTTGCGCGTTAGCAGGTGGATGGGGATTTCAAAAGGCAAATTGAGGTTTCGTGTCAGAGCGCACAGTTCCAGTTCCAGGGCGAGAGACTGATCTCCTCCGGGCTGGTGTCTGCCGAGTCAATCAAGCTGCTCTGAACTCTCCCTGCTGCTTGTGAGATCACGGTTTCTTGTAAATGTTTTTACTAAACCGTCTGGCAAAATCCTAAGATTTCCTGTGTCTTTCTTCGATGCTCGGAATACTCAGTTCGTGACCTATTTGTTAAAAATAATGGAAATTGGAATTTCTCAGGAATGGATGTTTTGTTTAGTGAGTAAAAAAACCCACTAGGAGTTGCATTTCATTTATCTGCTATGACCTTTTCCTGTGATACAGTGTTATGCCTGAATTCTAGAAATGAAATTTCTGAAGGGGGAGTTTCATGTTTGGGTTTGAAATTATTTTGATGCTCTTTTGCAGTTGCTCACCTGTACTGCTTCCGCCACTGTAAGAAGAATTGCAACCTATTTTTCCTCTTCATTTATTTACATAAGTCATGTAGGTCCATTTTTCATGATTGAATTTAACACCAGAGACAGAAAATTAGCAATATGCAAAGCCTTAGCAACCCGATGGTACAGCGTACCGTTTTCCTTGATTTTAGAAACCTTTAATATTGCTGGATGTATTAAATATCTTCCTTAATATAAGCAATTTATTTAAAATGGTTGAGTTAATAGCACACTAAAAAAAGTTTGTGTGAAATCAACAGGAAAATTTCTATGGGGTGAGGATATCCCTCCCTATTTTTTTGATCTCTTGGCTTTTGTGGAGGGTGTCTGTTATGCAACACTTTGACCACGGGCCACGTCCCCAGTTAATATTCATGCGGAGTGGGGAAGGCTGCCAGCCTAAGTCAGTCAGCTGGAGATCGGCTGTGGTGTGTACCCGCTATAAACAAAGTTACTAGGATGAAAAACCCAGCATGGGAAGCTTGTGATTCTGTTGACCCTTTCAAAAATGCAATATATAGCATACCTTGGAAATCGTGAGAAGTAATCACAGGAATGTGTTACAAATCTGGTATTTAAGTTCAGGCTATCATTTGGCTGTGTTATGCTGGTTTAGATTGAAGACCCTGGTCATTAATATCAGACTGTGGTAAAACCTTGGACATTTTTTTGCTGACTTTTCAGGGAAATCCTGAAAATGTATCGGAAAATAAATTAGATATAAATAATTAGAATAAAAAAAGTCAGACATTTTAGCTGGATTGGGCTTGTGACACAACAGAAGAATGTTTTCATCCTTAGCTGCTATTTCCAATGCCTTTTTTCCCCAAAATACACTTTGAACTGAAACTGAGCATATACATTTTCTGTTAAGAAGTAAATTTGTCTGGAGAAAATGTGTTTTGATGTTGGTTTGCTTGATATTTTGAAATTATGAGAGCATATAAATGCTGTTTTTAATCAGCTGAGACTTTGCGCATTAAAAAACATTTCTGAGTGAGTTAAGTATAAAGTGTCCCCGAGGTAAGCTGCTGGAGAAATGAGCTTGTAGCGTCGTCTGGCTTAAGTGGCACAGGACAGTGCCTGCTGCAGTGTTCGTGGGGTACCCGCTTAAAACACACTTCACAGAAGTGAACTTGTGAAGTGGGTGGGAGGTCTCTAATGTAACTGGGAGGAAATGCGTGGGAGACGAGCGGGGCTGGCTCCCGCTCCCCCAGAAGAACCAAGACCCCTGGGGACTGCAATGCCTTCTCTCTTCAGGTGTCGGTTACAAAGCACCTCGCAGAGATGAAATGTGTGATAGATGACCATGAGGGACCTAGGTTCAGGTGCTTGAAGTTTCTTGTAGATCATGACTGATCAGAGAGCTTGGATGCTGAACACAAGCGCTGGCATCCTTGTTGGGCCAAGCAGGTACTCTTCACGATGCCTAAATTGCGAGCTTCAAATATCACCCCCGACTCTTAAGTGCGTGAAGAATTTTAAGGCTCTGCATGGGCGCAGCCTGTGGTTAGGCAAGAGGCTTCCTATTCAAACAGACTATGCCATAGTTGTTCACAACAAATATTCTGCACCTTTCTCTGATCTATTAATGGGTTGGAGGCTGACGAACTGCATGTTTGATTTACTGGTGCACTCTCCATATTTTTACATTTCTGAGTTGCTCCCTCTCTCTCGCACAGTTCCACAGGTTGCTCTTCCCATGTTAGTCAGAAAAAGCATACAGACTTTTATCAGCTTAACAGTCACATGTTAACAGTCATTACAGCACTCGGAGCGTGAAGTATTACAATAATTCATTTTAATAACATGTTTATTAGGTCATAACAACAACTATAAACATAAGTACCATTCAGATCTTTGCAGATATATGAACTTACTAACATCAAATCTTTACCAGAGTCATGTATTCTTACAGGTGTCCCAGACACAACATTATCAAGCAAAAGTTCATAAATAGTAAAAATGTCCTCTGTTTCACATTGCAGCGTTCCTCAAGCATGTATGTACAAGTTTGGAGTATCTTCTCCAAATCTGTGTGTCATAAACTTCCTTAGCTGTTTTAACAACCATAGAGATGATTTTTTTTTGCCTGCAGCAAAGCCTTTTGTCCTTGAGCAATCTACAATTAGTATTGCTCTCAGCAGACATGAAAGTTTGTTTCTGAAATGAAGGTGATGAAACACAGTACAATAGTATCTGCTCATAGTTTGCCTACACACTCTGCCCTCATTATAAATCTTTCAGTTACAGCACTGTCTCCCAAGAACAATGTATCACCCTTATATCAGTTCTTTATCTGCACTACCTCTCTTTGAAGATCTTAAAATGGTTGGCTTGCAGCAACAGAGATATTATACTTAGGGTGGAGTGTGTTTACAGTCAGTTCTTTTCCTTTTTAATATTTACACAGTATTTTTTTAAGGTTGCTACAATTTACGAATCATGTACGTTGACATACATTTTCTGAAATGTTCACAGTGCAGTATTTTGTGGCCTAACCAAACTTTGTAAATGTCATTAAAAATAAACTTTTTTTTAATATAAAAATAGAATACTTTATGTGTTTACACCGACAAACCCAGTTCTATCCTATACTAAACAAGCTATACAGTAGTATGCACAGAATTCCACAGGAACAGAAATGACATGTGATGTTTGCCCTAAAGCTATAGTACTCTTCTCTAATGAATGAAAGTTTTACTCTCTCTTTTTAGAACTGTTTCTCTGGTCGTAACTTAGAAATGAAAGTAGGTATCATAATTCACTGGGTTGTGTGATCCAAGAAGAGGCTGGGGGGGGCCTAAAGCTGTTCCTTCTTTTGATCGGTCTTCTCAGCGCTTTAGGGCTGGCATGAAGAAGTTATCAACGTTCCTGCTATGGCAGTGTCTTTTTAGGGCAGGGCTGGCTGCAACGCCTCCACTCTTTCCTCACCTCTGGCGGCAGCTCCACCCAAGGGTAGGTGGCAGAGCTTCAGCTACTTGCCCTGTGACTCACCAGACAGCAGCTCCGTAAGGCTGCCAGCCTGCCCGTCTCCTCTCCCTCTCTAGAATAATGCCACCCATATTACTACATCCCAGGGATTAGCCTGCCATTTAATATGGATGCCTTCAAGTTTTCATTCTCAGAGAGTGGTTAATTCTTTACTGAAAGAAACAGTGGCTTTGCATTTTTCAGCAAAAGATCTGTCAATATGGGCTGTTTGACTCAAAGGAGTGGTTGAATGTTGGAATAAAGTTGACACTAGGAATGCTTTAAGCTAGATGATTTTCCCCTCATTTTATGTACCGTCTGACTACATCAGAGGACTGGCAAGGCTGACATACCTATTTTACTGCACATCATTTTTAGATGTGGATTTCTATTAAGACATTTACCATGAGGCTGGCTCTCTTGGCTGCCTATGTTCTAAGAAACCTTGTTGGTGTAGTGCAAAAATCCAAAATTTGGACTGTGCGGGAGGAAAATACATTTTAAACTCTTGCAACTCTCATTGTTTGTCTTAGCCTTTTGTGTGAAAAACATTTCTGCACTGCTCATTATCCTAAAGTACATGCAACAGTAATAGTCCTTCCAGCCGTACTGATTGGTATTCTACTTTCCCCTTCATGGCATTAATGATGAATCTTTGTTCTTGGGTCTGAGCACACATTAATGAGAGCTAGTGGGAACTAGCTCTGGATGGTAGCACACAAGGTTCCCATTTGGTAAATTGATGCAGTTGTCCAAATACTTGGAAATTACTGTGATGGTTTATAGAATCCCATAGCCTTAAACAATATGATATCATGTCCTTGTACTAGTGCAACTTGGGCAACAACATAAACATGTGCAACAGTGTTCTCACAAAGACCGGGCAGTAAAAACTAGTGGACAAAATGTTTTGCTTTTTGTTCATACAACTAAGAATGGATTTTCCTCTACTTCAGACACCCGTCATGTGTCAACATCCATGTCTGTGTTGTCTTGTGATGATAAAAGAGAAGGATAGGGAGCAATGCACTTCACGTTGACATAAGTAGCATTGACGTGAACGTAGTGTTCCCCAATAAAAGTGGAGAAGATTGTTGATATTTTTGAAACAAGTTCAGAAAATGCTGGACGCATCTCAGGTTTTGGATGCCAGCACTTCAGCATGACTTCATACCTGCCATTCAAATAAAAGAAGTGTTCAATTATGAAATAATGTAAAAAGAAAAAAAAACCCCTCTTTCTTCCCACAGTCTCACTTACTATAATAGCAGAATCAGCAGCATTTGCAGAAGGCTTTGCAAACTATTTACTTACAGTGGGTCGGGGCAGTATTCAGGTTGTAGCAGCCTTCTTCCTTGTAATAAGTAAACAGTTATATCAAAAGAATTTACATCAGGATAAGGTGGTGCCCCTCTTGTCATAAGTTCCCATAACAACACACCAAAGGACCACTAAGAAAACAAAGAAAATAAATAATAAGTTGTAGGGTTGGAGGGCTTTACATTCCAGTTTTAGAAGATGGTTTGACAGATTTAAGCATTCAAATGCATGGATTTTCCCTTTGAAAAGTTATTTTACTGCATTCAGCTTTCTTTTAAGTGGGCTAATAAATGCTGTAGGGACTTGAGGAGCCACTTAAATTAGAGCCAGAGAAACTTAACTAAGTAAATGAAAGAAAATAAAAGCCTATAGGCCTGCTACTTAGCTGGTATAAATTGGCAGACCTCCTTTGAGGTTAATGGAGCTCTGCCAATTTACATGAACTGATGATCTGACTAACCCTGTGTAAATACATACTGAAGAGAATATACATGGTGAAAATTCTATGCATCACAGGCTAATTTGAATCTGGATTGAAAGGAGAGCTAAAATACAAAGTGATCCAGCCAACTAATGACTTCATCTTATAATTTTTTCTTCATAAATGGCCAGGTAATACTTGAGATTGCTGCAGGCAGTCAGTAAGTATTTATAAAGCAAATAAAGTATTTTGGGGAACTATTACATTTTATGAGTCTCAAAGTTAACCTGTTTTGTCAAGCTTTCCAGAGCCCCTCCTATAGCAGGGTTCAGCTCCAGTTTGGCTTCTTGGAATCTCCTTAGTCTCCCTTGGAGTGGGATTAAACTCCTAATTCTCCCCTGAGCAGTAACGGATAATCAGGTCAACAACTTTTTGCTTTGTGATTGGGACAAATACGTTTTCTGGATGTAGAAACAGTCTCTTATTCTTATGTGAACTAAAGTTAGATTCAAATAGAAGTTTTGGTTTGGAGTTAGTCCATTCATTAAATACTAGAGAGATGCCCCAGGCAATGTAAGAGAAATTAATAGGTGATACAAATATATTTGTACATTACCACATCTGACTTTGTTGTGAACTTCTGAGTTTGTAAACTTTCTAAAGCCATCCATTTCACTGGCAGTTTAGCTCCTGTTTTATTGTGCACACTGTAGTATTCTTTATCATAGACATCTCTAGCAAGACCAAAATCAGCAACCTTGACAGTGAATTTTTCATCCAACCTAGAGAAATGACAAAAAGTATTATCTGCAACTGAGCAGGCAAGATTTACAGTGATGGTGGATTATAATGAGTGACTTGCATTTCTGAGACCGTGACTTTGGAAGGCAGTACTTTATCTTGTATCTATTAATGAATGTAACAGTGAAACAAAAAGTGCAGCAAAGTGTATTTGACACCCATTTAACACAGTGAATGAACTCAGGAAATTACTGATACTGTTTTGATAATATAATTTGAATTACAGTTCTTTTAAAAAAATTGCTCTGTATAAAAAGGTTTTTGCTAATAGCCTATACATCCTGATTGAGTGCTACATCATTTCTTCCACAGCTGTTTCTTCTTCTGTATCCTTGGAAACCTCTCATTTTTATTTCCAAGTCAAGGCATCACCTTTCCTATTCACTCTCAGTTTTGATAAGGAAGGACCTATCATTATCTCAGTGACTGCCCGTATATAATAATGTAGTCCTGTAACTGAGGATGTGTTTGGTGTCTGTATTGGGAAAGAATGGTGGCATAAGGGAAGTTCTGCTGGGGTTACAGCTCAGCCATACCAGAAGATCTCCCTAGCCTGGCTCCTCCTAAGCTTGTTGTTTGTCTTGATAAGCGGTATCATTGTCAGAAAACAGATAGAGCATGGGTGTTGGCATGCTTAAGCCTATCCTTCATTACATGTGCAGACCTAGCCACAGCAAACACCTGCTTTTGGGTTTCTTTACAGAATCACACAATCACAAAATGGGTGAGGTTGGGAGGGACCTCTGAAGATTATCTAGTTCACCACCACCTCCCCTGCTCAAAGCAGGGTCAGCTACTGCAGGTTGCCCAGGACCATGACCAGTTGGGTTTTGAATATTTGCAAGGATGGAGACTCCACAACCTCTCTGGGCCACCTGTGCCAGTGTTCAGTCATCCTTACAATAAAAGCATTTCTTATGTTTGAATGCAATTTTCTCTATTTCAATTTGTGCCCACTGCCTCTTGGCCTGTCCCTGGGCACCACTTAGAAGAATCTAGCTTCATCTTCTTTACTCCACCATATCAGGTATTTATATGCTTGGGTAAGATCCTTCTGAGCCTTCTCAAGGCTAAACAATCCTGTCTCTCTCAGCCTCTACACATGGCATTTCCCTGTCTTGAATTTATGAGGTTTCCATCTGGACAACTCTCTGGGCCGTTGAAGTCCCTCTGAATGGCACACAACCATCTGCTGTATTTACTGATGTAATAACTAAGCCAATACCAATGAAGGGAGTAGGAGGGAACTTTGAAGGGTCAACAGGGGACGGTTTATGTCATAGCAGCTTCCTGCACCTCTTCAAGGGTAGTGGAATAGAGTCAAGAGTCCACGGGGACTGTATTTGCACCCTGACTTCCTTTCTGGTGGACATCACCATTGTGGCAGGGGCTGTGCTTCTGAGTGCTGGATCGCACATGGCCACTGGGGAATGTGGGTCTTCAATTATGCATCTTCCTCTCACGTGGCAGCAGCTCTCCACGCTCTGAAGTACTGAGCCACATAGAAGTACAAAAGCAGCCATTCAGTTGGCAATGTGAGACATCCCAATAGCTGTTTCCTGCTCACCCAAGGAGGAGACAGTAGGCCAGAGGGAATGTCCTGTTGCCGCTATTTGGACTTTGATTAGATGAACCAAGACTTTTATCCAATAACCCAATTGCTTTCTTCTTAGGACACCTGAAAATCAGGTTGCTTGTGGCTTTTTTCCTCCCTTAAAAAACCAGCAGCTGTAAGAAAACGTTCTTTTTCAGAGGCTGTTCAGCTGCACAAGTGTGCGCCCTTTGAAAAAAGAATAAGAAATCTGATGTCACAGGTGAATAACCTTTTTGCAGCCAGAGTTCCAGATTTTGATGTGCTAACGTTTAATCCTGTACCTCATTAATTCACTACATAGGTGATGAATCAGCGTAACAGTATCGGCAACTCCTGTAACAGTTAGTCTTTGTGTGAACTGAACCGTCTGGCTACCCAGACACTAGTAAGATTCTTTGCATGCTCTGATTTTTTAACGTTAATTTGTGTGTGCAATTGAGCCAAAGTAAGCTCATACTCATGTAATGAAAGATTACTGTCAAGAGGTCTCACTGGTGCTTCTTTGTGTTCTTGTTTTTCTCACAAAGTTCCCCTGTGTTCCTCTCCCTCCTGCTAGGTGCGGCAGCAGAGACGTGCTGCTTCTGAAGACGTTGGGTAGAAGCACAGCAAGTTGAGACAACAGCAGTTTAACTTCCCTTAGGAGATGCCTTTTAAACTCTCTAACCAATGATTTTGAGAGGCTACACTTTCACCCCAGCTTTTCTTATTTCCCACACTCAAAAAAAGCTTATGTGTAAGAAGTGAGCCCTTAGCAAGCTGAGTAGCTCATCAGTATGCAAGACAAACATCAGTATAATTACGGAACAATGAAAAAACCACCCTATTATAACTAAAGAAGCAGAATCCTGCAAACTTTCATTTATCTTATCTCACTGTCTTACACAGAAGAGTGTGATAACGTGGCTGGAATTAGGTGTTTGTACTTACATACAGTTTCTTGCTGCCAAGTCTCTGTGGACA
Organism: Aviceda cuculoides; assembly: GCA_035590195.1. NCBI lineage: Eukaryota > Metazoa > Chordata > Aves > Accipitriformes > Accipitridae > Aviceda > Aviceda cuculoides. Next base: position 27,291,705 of record JAVJGG010000005.1, read on the forward strand.
AACTTTTTGCTTGCAAGGTACTTCATCCCTTTTGCGACCTGAAGGCCAAATCCAATTAAATCTTTTACTGTTGGGTTCTGTAAAATACAAACATTTGTGATACAATGAATGCAGAAGCCCAAGGAGCAGATTGGTTTTTGCTGTGACGCTCAGTTTTTGACACACTTATCTTGCCACCAGAATGACCGAGAGAGGTTGGTGCTTGTAGTAAAATTGGCATAAGTTTAGGTCAAGTTCTTACTTCCAGTGAGGAAATAATACACTTTAAGAAATCAAAAAAGCTGAGAGACTCTGGAAGAGTAGAGTTTGCAGCATAAGCAGCATGGCCTGGGCTGGGAAGTGGAACAGTATGCTGAAACCCCAGCATCCATCACAGCTGATACACAAAATTCACATTTGTGAACTTAAGAGTAATAGCATGTAACTCAGTAGAAGGTGCTAACTATGAACTTGGAGCTCATCAGCTGGAAATGACCAAGAAAGGAGAGAGTCCTCTTTGGGGCAAAATAAGTGCAAGCTATCATCAGTATGATGCCATGGAAAAGGTAAATGAGACCTTAGCAGTTACCAGAGGAAGATTTTCCACAAAGATTGGTAACTCTTTCTGCTGGTCTACAAGGTGAGAGCTTACTAAAAACGTTAAATATCAAAGTAAGTGTAAACATAAACCTGTAATTCTTTTATCCAACAGCATGAATTGTTATGTAATAGTAAGGTCCCACAGATTTTTGTGTTGCTGACATTGTTCTGTGTCATTTTCTTCTGTGGAACAGTCTTGTTCAACTGTGGTCATTACTGTATTTATTTCAGGAAGGACCATGGCACTATTCACAGACAAGGGCCCTGGTGCTTGTAAAATGAAAGAAGCTCAAAAGGGAAGAGGTCTCTACCTCAGAAAGCTTAATTCCCCCAACAAATTGTCAAGATGCGTTTGGTTTTTTTTTAAATTGTACTGGCTACTGTTGATTGCCATAGAGGCAGGGGCAAAATCCTATCGGTGCAGAAGTTACTTTATATTGTCCTAGCACTGTGAAATGGGTGAAATACTACAGTATAAAGTGGGCTTACACCACCTGAGGCATACTTGAGAGAAAGCAGCGAGGCACATTTTAGAAATCTGCACTCTTTCAATGGAAACAGGGAAAATCTCTGATAATAGAGTACTCATAGTTTGTATAACAATTGCTGGTTTTCTTTCTTAAGATAAGAAGAAAAAAATATTGATAATAATGGGACTGTGACACTAGCTGGACATGAAGATCCCTTACCTAGGAGTTGGAAGAGCAGATGGTGACAACTGGCACAGCTGTGCTGAAGTCAACAGAGAGATGCCAGTTCAAACCAGCAGATGGTTGGGCCCCTTGACTTAGATCTCATAAACACATTTGTTTATAAAAAGGCTTATGGATGGGAAATGAGAAATACTTATTGCTGATAATTTCTGGGAAACATTCTAGAGAGGAATTTGAGGGGGAAGGGAAGGAGTGGCAGCGCTGTGGTCAGGCTCAGTGCCAGCCTAAGCAAGTGCTAAAGTTTAAGGTGTAGTAACAGCAGCAAGTTACAGACGTAATGTAATTATCAGAGCTTATAACCTGTGGTGTTGGAGCAGGGTGTGGCTAGACTTGCATTACCATTTGGTAGACCTCACCACGTACTTACATGAGTCTCATTCCTAATGAAGTTTCGAAGATCTCCATGTTTCATGTATGGAAGAACGACTAAGGGGGATCCTTCATTGGGCAAACAGATTCCCAGGAGTGACAGAACATTGGGATGAGTGAAATCTTTCATGATTATTCCTTCTTTCAGAAACTGAGCTACTTCTTCCAGGTCGGTAATCCCTGAGAAATCCAGTAATAGAATTAGTTAATTAAAGAAACCCAAGCAAACTACAGTTCATTTCTGTACAGCATGTCACTGCACAACAAAGTGATAATGAGAAGCTACAAACATGCTCCTCACCTCCCACATTACAACTAGGTTATGTGCATTGGTTTTCTTACAATGATGAAATACAGTTTGCTGGCGATTTTAATTCCGTTTCTCCTTTTCTTATTATGAATTGTTTAGAATTGAATAACAATGCTTGAGTAAAGCCTTTAATAAATGTTATAGTTTCTTCCTGTTTTTCCAGCAGCTTTGCCCACTCTTTAGCAATTTAACTTCCAAAACCAAATCTTCAGTAGTCAGTTGAATAAAAAATGACACTGCCTTTCCCTCATTTTCCTGTGTCCTCTTCTTTGTAGAGGAAATAAATATATGGGTATTTCATCTGATGTACAAATATATACCAATGCCCTGTGGTAATCTGGAAATGCTCCAGAGATAAATCTGATCCAGGTGCAACTAAGAATCTTTATTTGTGAAAGTACACTTTACTGTAATTAATTAGTTCACCCCAGTTATCTTCGGAATTATGGTAAAATCTCACTATTAAAACATGTAACTCACTATTCAGTGACTTCACAGCACAATGAATTTTCCTGCCATCGTTATCCAGCAATGTCCCATGGTACACACACCCAAAATGTCCTGTGTAAAAAATGAGCAAGATTAGCTTTAATAAGTAAAATTAGCTTTCTGGTATTTTCCACAGGGTAGCAATTATGCTTTAAGAAAGTGATCACACTCTGTTTCTGTCCAATTCCCAACACTTGTAATGTATACTTCATAACTAACACATAAAACTACCATTACATAAAACCATCATTACATAAAATGAAAACTCTATTTGCAGCATAATTGATATTTCTTGACCTAGATGGAGATTATAAATAATGACAAGGCTGGCGCCACAACTGCTTCATGTTCCTGTAATGACTATGCACATGAAAACTATGTCAGCCCATTCCCACCATACTTTCCTGTGAGATATACGTCAAAGGACAGCACTGGAAGGCACAAGGGAGCAGTTAGGAGCTGACATGACCACTGGATCGGTGGTTCCCAGTGGTCTGCAAGCCCACGCTAAGTGGTCCACTGGATTGTACAACCCTGATGCATCTTCACCGGAAAGTTGCATAAGGATGGTCACTGTGGGCTTACAGTCTCTCAGGTCTTGCTATTCCATGGAAAATGTTGAGTGCTAAAAGTGGTGTGTTGGCCATGAACACTTTGGGAATTGCTCTACTGATCACAGACTCACCACATCACTAGGCGGCAGTCTATGGTCTCTGCTATGGCATAGTTCCGAGCGCGAAATGTCCCTAAAAGATGATGAGCAAAATTTGCCTTCTTTCTCACGGTCTCAGCAGTGAAATAAACTGTCAGGGACACAGAAGTCCTTCCTGATCCTGTGCATTCCTGCCAAGCAAATGGGGCAGCCTATAGAAACCTACTATGGGGAAACCCACTATGAGAAGTCAGGTGGACCTGTTTGGGAAACAAAGAACTGTGAGCTCCAGGCACGTGCATTAATTTATCTGAATCAAATTATGTACATGTAATGGTGGCTTTCCTTCACAGATGTACTATTTACTGGACACTTTAAAAATACTAATACTTGCAGTTAGAAAGCAAAATAGTTTTTTGTCAAGTGTGACTTCTGCTGAGAACAAGACTATCTGATTAATTCTACCAGGTTCCAGTCATAAGTGCTGGTCAGAGCCCAGCTGGCTTTGCTTTTGGCTTAGGGTAAAATTAATGCAAAGTTTGTTTTATAAAAGCAACTAAAATCCCATCAGACCACAGATCATTTGGAGCCTGGGCACAAATCCTAAAGCTTGGACTGGGTGTGTCTGAAATATTTTTGGGTTTGGCCCATTTCTAGTTATGGAGGAGAAAATTAAAAATGGTTAATTATATCGATGTCATTCCTGATATTTTTCAACATTTAAAAAATGGGAAATTACTTGGACTTCCCTGAAACAAGAAAGAAAATAAAAGGCCCACCCTTGCTTTGGGGATGAAGAAGTGTAATACATGAAAGGGAAACACACTGACTGTTTGTTCGATTTGTGGCTATTTTCCTGCAGAAGAGGCATTAGCAATGTCATTTATGGCCAAATTCTTATCAGTATTCTGATACTTAACAAGGGAGCTCTCATGCATGATCTGTTGAAGTACTAAAAATCCAGTTTCTGCTTGGGTTACTAATAGGTATTCAATAGTACGGAGTTTAATAAATGCTCCTAACAGAAATACTGGCTTGGGCTATGAAACGAGGGTGGAACCTGCTTATGGAAATGTAGAGGAATAGGAGTGATGGGAGAAATTCAGAAAAATAGGGGACTTGCTATATCAGGGACAAAAATAAGAGGAAGTGAATCAGGAGCTACACATTACTGCAGCTGGGGTGAGAGAGGAATGAGGGGGAATGGAGAGCCTGTGGTGGGAGGAAACAGTGAATTCCTCAGAGCTGGGGGAAGCTTGTGGAGGGAAAAGGGGTGTGTGCATTTTGCTTGGCCCATGGGGGACTTTTACTGAATGCACTAGTGACTGCAGGAGTTTTCTCTGTCCTGTAGCAATGCTGCCAGCTCTCAGGCTCTCACTTTAAGGTCGCTGGTGCCTCCGCCTCAGAATCCCCTGCCGTTTAGGTGTGTGCCTTAGGCTTGTGCAATATTCTGCAGCAGCCTTACTCCTGCACCGCAGCCTCATGGATCAGAAGCCCTGTCTGAGCTTTTCTGTAGCCTGGAAAAGGATGGGAGTGAGACAGTTGAGGGGGAACCAGCAAGTCTCTGAGTTCAAAGGAGCCCCGTTAATTGACAGACTCTTTCCTCCCTCTGGTGTCTTCTCTGATCAAATTAACTACCCTTCATCTGACTTCAGAGGAGAGCCCCTTGGTTCCCCCCTTGATTTGGTGCATGGGATGCAGTGCTGTAAGAGGTAAAAAGCTTGAAAAACCTCTGCGTAGATACCTTATTCAGAATGGTTTATAATGAATGGGTGTGCAAAAAGAATTGCAGTTTGCAAGGTAAGAGTCGCAGTACTCACCTCTTCCTATCACTTCACTGAAGTGCACTATCAGGCTGTCAGCACCAATAACCACATGCTGCACTTCTTTGACCAGGTCAGGATTTAAGGCACTGATGTCAATGTGGACATTAGTTTGGAGAAGTGGACTGGCTAAATCGGAGTCCCCGCTAGACAGAATTGGGGAGAGGTCAGAGTGAGGATACTGGGCAGGTCTGCATGATCCATTCTGAGACATGCTTGGAAACTGATCTGCAAGATGAACAGAATCCGTTATAATCCTATCAGACTTCTCCTTGGAAAATGAATAGTTTTATTGCATTGGTAAGCAAGGTTTGAGTTTATCAGTTTGGAAGTGGCTTGGCTTTGCAGAAGTTTTGGTCACAAAGGGAAAATGAAAATATGCATTGCTAATCTGCCAAACTCCAGGAAAACCATGTCACTAGAAACTTATGCTTGTCTCAGCTCTACTCTTATGAAAGTAAATGGCAAAACTTCCACTTTCCTGAGGGGATGGAATGAAGCCTTGTTACTTCTTGCCAAGTGTAGGTTATAGCATTTCAAGTAATTGGGAGTAACAAGAGTAAAATGGAAAAATGACAGTGATATGGGAGGAGGAAGTAGTGAACAATTAAAAACATGAAACCTTTTATTATTGTCATGTTCTAATTTGGTAGGGAACTTCACATTTCATGAAGGCTTCCAAACTGCTGGTGACTAGCTATATTTATCCAATGGTAAATATTCAACCAGGGAAATGCCTAGAGGTGATTCATATCCTGTAACTGCTGAAGATAATACAGTTGGTGCTACTCATGAAAATAACATGAGCCAGCTGATTTAAAATAGCATAAATTAAAATGGTTAAGTCAAGCAAGGAGTATTTATTTGAGAAAATTATTTTTGTCAACAACATATTGTTCAGGTATTTTAAATTGCTTTTTTTTAAAAGATTTTTTTCTAGTATTTTGTGTAATAGAATCAAAGAACTAAGTTTAATTTACACTAATTTGAGTCTGGGATTATTCCAGTGGAGTCAATGAGCAGAATTTAGGCCAGAGTCAAAAAGAAAAAAAGGGAATAAATTTAACAACAGAAATGATCAGATATTTTATCACAAAGAATAAAAGATGTTGTACAGACATGCTTTATATATTTATGCATAAACCCTTGAAAATTTCCATCAATTGCTGTTATCACCCTAGGTGCTAAGAAAAACACAGTGCTGCTCTATCTAGAAGTAAAAATACAAACTCTTACATTTACAAAGCCACATTTATGTCACCAAGGGCAAATATCTATTTAATAATCAAAGTAAAATACTCTAGCCATGGCTGCAAAATAATTTTTACAGCTGCTACATGTAAATCTGCATGTTTTCTAATGTTCCTGTTATTTTATTCTTTGACAGTAATTAACATAAACATTCCTACAGCAACATTAAGTGACCGCACCTTCTTGGATGCACTCTCTGCTGTGCTTTGCCAGTGCGCAGTGGCCCCAGGGCCACTGCGGATTTACCTTCCACCAAGGATCTTTGTACTGTTTTGTCTCGTGTACCACTATCCCTTCTAACCAGTGACACGGGCTTTCCTTTTCCTTTGGGAATCTTTCAATCAAGAAACTTCCCGTGTGAGCTCGCGGCAGCAATTAAAGGATGATAAAGGAAGCTGGGAATGGGCCTGGCTCTCAAAGGCTCCATGATTGGGGATTACAAAGGTGGAATAAGGATTTGGAGTGATTTCTCTTGAGTTATATATGGCGGTACACGTGGACATCTACTCAATTTGTCACAGTTTTCACATCCCTTTAGCTTAATTTTTTAAATCAACATTTCTGCATCATACAATGTGTCATTTTATAGGAGGGGCATGAACAGACAAAAGAATATCAGTTTACCAAGCTCCATGTCCCATGTTGGGCTGAAAGAACTGCTTTATAATGACTGTATGAAGTTACTGAGACACACTAAACCTACAGTCACTCTGTGCTATCCTTAAAATCACTTTTTTCAAAGTGGATTTGCAGTTGGTGTGATGGACCTTATGTCAACATAAAATTGTTACATCCACTATCTCCTAGTAAATTGTGGAGCATACTTAAAGAGAGTTTTTACTAACAGTATTTTATATAATCCTCCAACCTGAGTAAAAGTAAAAACCCTTTGCACCTTTATCTTGGGAAGCACCTGAGAAACTCAGTTCAAATAGCAATCCTGCGAAAACATGAAAGTCCAAAACAATGCAGACACAGACAAACCAGATGCAAAATTGAAATTAAGACACTGGTCAAAATAGCTATCTGAAGACACATGAAAAGCAAGATGTATAAAATATCTGTACAGATTCATAACAGAGCTGTACCTTCTAGAAAAGTTGATCTGTAGTCTACAGATTCACTTGAAACCATTTCTGTTGTTGGACTTACACTCCTCGCGCTCACCAGCCTGTCCAGGTGAGGAGTGTGCACTCTGCCATCATAGCGCACTAGGTCACTTCCCAGATCTGAATGGGAAGGAGAAAGAAATATTAGAAAACCTTCATGTTCACTGTGTGCCAACATCCATTTAGATATTTATTGAAGTTTAGGTGTTCTGCTCTGCTGGGAAGAGAGTTGGGTTGTTGCTGAAGCAGACATGTGCAGGATTTGAACTTGAACTATTTGTACAGCCCAAGATTTGCTGTAACTTGGGTTAAAGCCCCACTCTTGGCCACACTAGAAGATTGAAGGGAGCTTTGAAGCCTCTGGGGTCAGCTTCATGATCTGACTGTGATACTGTGTCAGAACAAGACCTGCTTATATACTAGCTCCCCTCCTCCTCCCTGCCTTGGGTAGTGCGGCAGTTCCCACTGGAAGAACACCCAGACATGGGGGCCAGAGAGGAGGCACACTCTGACCAAGTTCCTGATTTGGGTGAACAGGAGACCAGGACACTGCAGTGCTCTGTGTCTTGCACAACTTAGGCACAGCTGAGAGGACTATAAGGCAACGGGATGAAGCTGAAGTATTCATGATTCTCCTCTCCCAAGGCTGATTGGGGAAAAGAAGTTACTAAGTTTTCCTAATAGCTCAGAGTTCCTCTGAAATCCTTCTCCTTTAGGCATAGCGTGGCCCTTCACCCAGCTCAGGCAAGAGCCAAGGGCTGAAATGCAACTAAACATTGGACTTGATTGTGAAACCTCTGCTGACAGGTTATAACAGGGCATTGCATGGCAGTTAAGCAAAGCATAAACTGATGTCAATTTTTAAAATCTAAGATATAATGGAGTTATTTGATGGAATTAACTATGATGGACCTTTAATTTGTTTCTTCTTCCTTCTCCAGAGGAAAAACACCAAAAAGATGAAAATTAAAACTGATGTTGAAACAACTCCAGCAATTAGTCCTGTGAAATTCTGATCTTGCCGGATCAGCACTTTTCCGATAACTGTTGACAAAACTTCTTGCTTCCACTGAAAAAACCAAAGAAAAGTAATAGTGTCATGATTTCAAAAGACAAGTAAGAAGTAGATTATTAGTACTAAAGTATGAGCTGATATGTCCCACATGTATTAAATCTTGATTTTGTGATGCTGAACTGCAATAAGACACTGGGAGTAGAGAAACTGTTCTACTGGTGCATGCAAAAGCTAATCTACATTTTTATGATTCACTACATGCCTTCAAGAGCTCTGGTAGTGACACAGCTACATATGTGCTACACCACACACATAGCACGCATTCACACACACACTCTGGATAATGGAGTTTCACTGCTACCAGATGTTAATTCAAAATGCTAAATTCATATTTTTACTCAAATGGTGCACAGAAATGTATGGACCTATAAATACATGGGCTGAGATGTACATTAAAAAAACATAGCCCAAATGTCTTTAATATGTGTGCTTCTGGCATAAATACGCTGTAACATCAAACTCTCTCTCTGTTGACAGCATGCCTGCATTTTAGTTCCCAAGGTCACGTGAGCCCGTCCCTTGCCAGCTTCTGGCTTGTCAACCGTTTAAAGAAACAAAACGAAAAAACAACCCCAAAAAATCAACAACCAAACAAACACCAAGCAGCTAACAGGGAAAAACTGTTTTAGGTCACACGGCACTAGCTCAGTCAGTTGGAATGCATTTGGCCATCTTTTCTCTTTCTCCTGTGGAATTCATTCCTCTGGGTACTGTAATGATGGATTTGCCCGTCAAAAGAGCAAATTTTCTTCTTCGCTGGGCAGACTGCAATTTCTGAGGCTCCTTGCCAGTAAACAAGCAGAAACCTTATTTAACCCCTTTATGTTGTGTTCTTTTCTATGTACAAAATATACGTCATGCATATCTGTTTCTTAGAGGTTAAGGAAATATCACATAGTAGAAATGATTGAATGTAGTGCCAGTCCTGGTTGCGTATGTAAAAATACAAACAGGTACAGAATGCACCATGTGCACAAGTATTATATGAAACTAGCCATTTACAGGTCTGGGAAACAGATACACCAAAAGGAGAGCTGCATCTAATTTTATACTTTGCCTGATACATCGAAGAAATTTAATTTGTACTTTTCAGAATAAATTAATATTAACATAAATTAATATTTATTGTATTAATAAAGCCAATTAGTTATTACTATTTACTTAGATTGCAGTAGCACATAGGAATACCATTCACAGCCCAGGATCCTATTGAGATGAATGCCATAAAGACACAGAAAAAATAGATGGCCCCTGCTTCAAAGATCTTACATAGACTTTGATCCTTATCACACTTAAATGAGTGGCAAAGTCTCCGCTGTTTTCAGTGAATCAGAGTCCATGATCAGCAAAGTTCATAGTTTAAAGGTAATCCCATTCTGCTGTGATTTCCTTTTTTTATACTTAAAATACAGATACTGGAAGATTTGCATCTTATTCTATGAATCAGTAGGTTAAAACTGTCTACAATTTGCAGTAGCACTCTGAATGACTCTGGTAAGACCACCTTTAAAACAACAGTGGAACTCAAACATTTGTCCTAAGTGTCTGCATCTTACAAAAATAATTGAAATGGAATTATAAAAAGCAGACAAAAAATTCTTTCAGAAAGGATCGGTCCTCTCGATGGCAGCAAGTTTTTTTGCTGATAAAAGGGCTTGTGACCTCCAAAGTAAACCTACTCCATTATAGCTTCCTGTTCTTCCCCATATGATCCCTCTTGTGTTTGGATTAATATCTATAATTTTATTTCTCTGCTTAGTTTAGGTCCTATTTTGTGCCTAAGGCTACAGAAGGTCTTTGCACAAATAGGTAATAACAACAAGGATGATAATATTTCTTTTAAAATAGTCAATATTATTTGAATTTCTATCCCAAACAAACAGGGATAGAGATATCTCTGTAAATACAGGCTTAGGCTTAAATTTAAAGTTTATAGGTTCAATAGTGACATTGGTAACGATAATAAAAATGGCATTAATATCTCATGTCTGGTGTAGCTGCCTCACCTCTATATTTAGCTCGCTGTTGGATTTCAGGAGATCGCTGGGAACCGTACACAGAATTGATTCTGACTGCAGGAGGAGGTTTTCGCAGCTTTTATTTCCAACTTTTAGCACCTCTCCTTTAACAGCTTCTGAATCAATATAATTTCCCTTGGAAAAAAAAAATCAATTTCATATTACATAACATCTCATAAAAGTTAAGAAGTCCTTTTATTACCTTGGAAAATGTTTTTAATGGAAAAACAATTGTGAAATAAAAGACTAATGCAAATTTACATTGCCCTGTCAATACGTGTGTATCAGGTTTTTTTTCATGTAAATGGGAGTTTGATAGACAGCCCAGAAGGGGATGATAAAGTTTGCGGATAAAATCTGCTGTCACTAATACTCATACAACCCATACAGACTTCTAAAAATGTAGATGTTTGAGGGATAAATCCTGTTGGTCTTGTTTAGATTTTTGCATAATTTACACAAGCAGGGAGGCATTATGTGACCCTGTTGTTTATACAAAACTGGCATTATATTATCCACAAACTAAAGGCATCTTAAAAATTTTGTTTTGCAAAGTGGTTATGGTAGCAGGAGTGAAGCTTTCAAAAAGAACTAATTAATTATAATCACAAAAATGCACAAATCTGTAAAAATCACATTCCACAGACCAGAAAGGACCAAACCCTGGTAAAGATGACAGCACAAAAAGTGCACTCCCTCCTCAGAAAACCTGCTTTCACATCCCAGATTTGGATGAAATATTATTCCTTCCAGTATTATGATAGTAGTGTCCAAAGGCCAAATTTGGGATCTTTTGTGCTCAGGACTGCACCAGTATTTAAGAAGCTACCCTACCCCATGTACAGCCCAGCTTAAGGTGAAAAAGCAGGGATATTAAGCAGGATTAAAAGGGGAGAAAGGAGGATGGGGAGTAACACTAATACAGGCTATTTATGTGGGCTGGGTCTGGGAGGTTTTCATGAGGAGGGAGGAACGTATCATGGCTGACACTGCTATGAGGCCTCATATACTGGAAAGAAAACAAGAATCCCATTCTGAGGGGCTAAAAAAATCTTATTTTGGCATATATTTTAGGTCTGCTGCAGAATCAGACTGAGCCCTGGGAAAATTTTAATAAACATACAGGAGAGCCAGTTTAACGTCTTACTTTGACTGACAAAGCCACACCCCAGGTAAATGCTTTTTAATCGCTGGCCAAAAAAAGTCCATTTTGCACCCATCTTCTGTCTACTTGGAGACATTCTCTTTGGTGTTAATTAAGTAAATATTCAGTGGGCCAGGGAGCACGTGATTGACTGCTTATTGCTCGTTAGTATGGAGACTTGCTGCAGATTGTGAGCCATTCAGGTCCAAATCTTTCCTTTGAATGATGTACCTCAAAAGACTTGAATTTGAGTTTTCCATCTTCAGGATAAATATATTATCCTGGAGACTGTGGGTAAGTGGCCTCTTTTTCTTCTACACCAAATCTTAGCATTTTTTTCTCCACCAAAACTGATACTTATCCAAAGGGGAAAAAAAATCATACTGACGTTTCCTAAGGTGGTCCTTAGCCAGTTGTAATGATGATAGTAGCTTTTACTTACTACCGTTACCATTACGTTACCATTAATATATTACAGTTTCAAATATATTCACTATAATAGCTCGATATATTAAGAGTTTCAAAACTCTTTCAGCAGTGGTTTTGCTCTTCTCAGGACCACAGAATTTGCCTATGATTTTAAGAAAAGGAGGAAACTGGCTCTTGTGAGAACTGGGAAACAATATTTCCTATTCTAAAATGCATATTACCCCTTTCTTGCTAAGCAATGCACTTGTATGCAAGTTGGAGAAGTTCATTACCGGACCGAGTAGCTGTTGCAAACCAATCTGATAAATCAACTACCACACAACTTTAAAGAGAGGGGAGTAATTTGGGTGAAAGTCTAGAAGCAGTAGAAGGACCACAAACCAAGGCATGGAAATTCTGAGATTGGTGTCAGAAGAATTTTTGAGGTTCCTAAGCAGAGCCGGTTGACTTGGGAAGAATGAGGAGTTACTGCAGCTGCAGAGCTTCCACTTCAGCTTGCTCAGAAATACCAGGGTTTCCATATTGCACTCTCTTGGACCAGACATTGAGAGAAACATAATTTTCTATGTGATGTGGAAGAAGACTGAAAATAGAGTGACCTGTAAATACAAGAGGAGTTCCTTAAGATTGTCTCATAAAGAATGTGTTGTACTGGCTTAGGAATAGAGTAAGTAATTTAGTAAGCCTTGTCCTACTCTGAGTTTTAGGACAAATGTACCAGAGGAGAGCCAGGATCTCAGATGTGCTGTGTAACATGAAATGACAATTGTACTACTTATTTTTCTAGTGGAAGATCTGTATTTATAAATACACTTTAGTCACCTAGAGGTCCATTCCTAGGCCTCCTCTGGAAGCATACAGAGAGTCCCCACACTGGCTCGGTGCATAAGCACAACCCCAGACCAGGCCAGGCCTCTGGGCAGACTGAAGCAAGATGCTGTTTCTTTCCTTATTTTTTTTCTTTTTTTTATTTTCACAGCTAGGACACATTGGGCTCTCAGCAGGCCAGCTTGCAGATCTTGGGTCAGTGGCTCCTGTGGGAGGCAGCAAGTAGACTTTGTCCTCTTCAGTAGATTCAGGTCTTTGGTTGTCCCCAACAGTGAAACACCAGAATTTCTCCTGCCCTGAGAGCTTCGTGTGTTGGCGGGAGACAGGAGCACTTCTGAAGTGCTGTCTTCACAGTACTGAAGCAGAGAAGTGCCTCAAGCCACTCTGCCGTGACTCCTCTGACTGGGGCATGGTGGGCACTGAGAGACTTCAAAGAGACACATACTTGGCAGAGGAAGACAGTGATGATGTTGGACCTTGAGAGGCTTGGTAGTGTGGAAGACAAAAGGGCTGGCACTGAAGACAAGAAGGGCTGCCATCTGTGGCACACAGTGCCCTGACTGTGTTTTAGATAGAAGACTTAATGTTTTCTTGTGTGTAACATTTTCTTACAAAAACATCTTATGGTCATGAGGGGAAACCAAACAGAACCTTTCAATTGGTACCTACTGTCATTTGGTGAAAGCCAAATATGTCACACTAGATTAGTTTGATTGAAAAACTTGTGATAAAAGCTCCCTCCACCCCTCTGAAACTAATTAAGAAGAAGATAAAAGAACTTTGGTTTGGTAGAACAGACTGTTCACTGAAGCAAGCTGCCATTTAATTTCATGCTGAGCTTGCTTAATTACTGCACAAAATATGACCATGAGGCATGTAAACTTGTGTGTGTATATTTTTGAATGTGGGTATGGGGCAAGACAAAAGAGTTGCCAATATGGCTTGTAATGATCTTTTGGCTCCCGACTATAATTTCTGAAAGTCGCCTCACTGTTTTGGTAGAAGCATCCCACTATAACTAATTCTATTTAGAGGAAGATGTTAAATTGGTGCTTGTTCATGCTTTGTTCTAGGAGACCAGCTTTCACTAATGTTATTCTTCAGTTGGTTGCCAGGAAATAATCAGGGCATTAGGCTTAGGTAGACATCTGCCTTGGGTGCCATGGCTACAGGTGACATCAATGCTACAAAATTGTGACATTGGTCAGTTGTCAGTGGGACAGTCCTCAGCCAGCCTTTCTCATCTGAATGGCTTCTTCCTAGCAATAAATAACACTAGGAACTTCTCCTTAAGGGAGAATAAAAGGTTCAAGACTAAAAGAAAGAAGAGAGTTAAAAAAGACCTAATTTTTAACCTCAGTCGCTGGGAAGATTGTGGAGCAAGTCTTCACGGAAGGTCTTCCAGGGAGAGGAAGGACAAGAATGCAATTGGGAACAGCCAGCATCGGTTCCTAAGGGTGCTTTTTGCCTGAGCAGCCTGATTGCCTTCTACGAGGAGATGACTGGTTCTGTAGATGAAGGGTGAGCACTGGACAATATTTAGCTTGATTTTAGCAAGGTTTGCAACACAGTCTCTCCTAGCACTGAAAACAAATTGGGATGATAGTGACTGGATGGATGGACCATAATGTGGGTGAAAAACTGACTGGGCATCAGCTCAAAGGTTAGAAGTCTAACAAGTGGCATTCTGCAATGCCTGATACTGGGACCAATACTGCTTAAAATCTTTATCAACAACCTGGACAAAGGGACAGGATGCACTGTCCTTGCACTTTCAGATGTCATCAAATTTAGGAAAACTACTAAGATACTGGAGGGCAGGACCACTGCTCAGAGTGACTGTGGCAAGATGGAGTGGGCCAGCAGGAACCTCATAAATTCATAAACCTCATAAATTCAACAAAGACAGATGCAAAGTCCTGCACCTGGGGTGGAATAACCCCATGCACCAGGACAGGCTAGGGACAGCAGGGTAGCAAGACACTCTGCAGAAAAGGACTTGTGGTCCTCATGGACCACAAGGTGAAATGAGGCAGCAGGGTGCCATTGTAGTGAGGAAGGCTCACCACATACTGCAGCAGCAGCAAAGCCAGTAGATTGAGGGTGACTGTTTTCCTCTGCTTGGCACTTGTGAGACCACACCTGGAGAACTGTGTCAAATTTTGAACCCCACAGAACAAGAGAGATACTGACAAACTGGATGAAGTACAGCAGAGGGCCACTGAGCTAGGAAGGGAGCTGAAGCAGAGAATGCATGATGCAAGGCTGGTGGAGCTGGGTTTTTTTAAGCTGTAAAATCTCCGTTCTTGGAGATCTTCAAAACTCATCTAGACAAGGCCGTAGGCAACCTGATCTAATTTTTAACTTAGCCCTGTTTTGAGCAAGGAGGTTGGACTATGAAGACCTCCAGAGGTTCCTTCCAGTCTAAGTTATTCTATGATTCTCCTCAAATTAGTCTTCTTTCCAATTGGTTTATATGCATGACCTGGAAAATACTGGAAAACACTGCTGTCACTGCACAGAGGCACTGAGCCATGCAGCAGCTATATATTCCCAGCTGTCCGTTGACACACACACCAGAACTCTTTCTAGCATTTCTCTGAAACTGAACAGGACAATTGCTCTGCATTGAGGAAAAGGTGATTCTACAGCCACAAGTTCCAAGTAGAAAGACCAAACAAAAAATAAAAATCAGACTGATTATTCTTTGGAATTTCCCCAAAACACTGTGTGGAGACAGATCAATATTAAGAGAGTTTGACTGGAACCCGGCATGGCTGCCAGAGGCTCTGAGGTAACTCCCTCTGATATCCTGCAGCTCAGAAGCTGTCCCACTGAACGATCTTGGGAGTCAAAGACCTCAGGGTTTCAAGATTTCATGACTGTCATAGGGGAAAACAGTTTTATCTTACAGAGCTATGGAGAAGCTACACAAAGAGATGACCCCAGCATTAAGACTGACTCTCTTCTGTAAAGCTTTTTTTATAGATTATATTCTACATAAATTACAGATATTCTATATAAATTACTTGTACATAACAATACATTTTCATAAACGTCCAGTGTAAATTAGAAATACCTGTATTTATACTGTTTCTATTTGATACTCTCAGAAAAGCACTAGATTTCAGGAAATCAGGCTCTCACAAAATAGATTTAACTTTCTCCGCACCACTGTAGTAGTGAGCAGCTTGTGCCTGCAAGGGCCCTGAATTCCTAAGAGATGTTTCTCAGTGCCATGTAGGCTATTCTCAATGCTCTTTTAAAAAGCACTTAGCATCAACTTTGCATTTTTCATGGATCCATAAATATTTAGGCTACAGCGGTGACTGATCCCCATGAGTGACTTTGTCCACAGGCCAGAGTTTCTCTCAGCTCTAGAGAGCCAAAGCCACTAGGCCGCTTTCTAAAGGCAACTCCACGTCTTTCATGAGGAAGGACACAAAACCATGTGACAGTAAGAGCCAGGACTCGCATGCAGACCACACACTTCAGGTTCTGGGCTGTTGGCCATGTTTAATACTGAACTGGTGACACAGCTCATCGCAATCAGAAGCTGATGCAGTGTGGTCCTCCCACGAGGACCAGGAAAGCCCCTCTTTCAGTCCACCTGATGCCAACAATGACCCTGGTATATAAATATGTTTTCAGCTCTGCATCTTTTAAGTTGTGACATCTGGGGGCTTGGCTGAACACAGTACCGAACACACTGCTCTCTCTGCCCTTGCTTCCCTGGGGCTTTCGTTATTTCATCAAAATGTCTGTTCCACTCTGTGCGGCTGATATGCGCTTGCGAATAACCGAAAAACTTATTTAAACATTTCTTACCTTAATTTCCAGAATGTTTTGGTTGCCTCTTGAGATGAACACTGGCTTTTCAAAATGCTTAAATACAGGATTATTTACGTAATCAAAATCAAAGTACAAAGAGCTGACACCATCAAAAATAAAGAACACTTTGGTTACAAAGGGTGGTTGGAGATTGAAGGCTTTCAGTGAAGGAGTTGTACAGCAGATTATCTCTGAGCTAGAGCGGTGGCTGCATGCCTATAAGAAAGAAAGAAAGAGGTAACTGCAGTAAGTACGTGCATAGGAAGTCACTGATGAACGTTACTGTTCTTTAACAATACGCGTCTATTGAAAAAATAAACACCAGGAGTCTTGTTCTTCTTTAACCAAAGCAAAATCTTGATCACTGCTACACAGAGTTTATTTAGAGCTGGGAGAAAAGTATAAAAGCTTCACGTCAATGGTGTTTGCACTCTTGTTGAGGAAATGTTCAAGTAAACAAGCTTCCTGGCCTGATTGTTCACAGCACTTTTAAAGTAAATATTTTGCAGATAATTAATGGAAAATTATTTCCAAAGCCAAGGACCATTAGGAGGCTAGCCTGACTACTGAGCAGCCATAATTCAACTTACCCAGCCTATATCAGAGTGACTGCCACATGGGTTTCTCTTCCTTTTTTACTACCAAAGCAATAGCAAGGGACCAGAGGAGAAGGTAAAGACAGGCCCAATGAATCTGACTGAAATAGCGGAAAACAGAAGTAAAGCACCATTTACCCACAACATAGCTAAATTGCTATGCTTCCAGAAAGGCACTACAGACTCTGTGAGAAAGTGCTTTAAAGCCAAAGCCCCCGTGGGATGCTGGGCCACGAAAGCTCAGCAAAGTGTATCTTCTTTCTAAAAATGCATGTATAAGGCCCCGGATATGCAGCATTTAGTGATTAGTTACACAGGTGTCATGCAAGTCCCTCCTGGGAGTGTTGACTGCGGGACGTGCTTCACATTGTATCTCGGACCAGCGGGGATGAGATGTTTGCCCCTCACTGCAGTGCAGGAGCTGCCTGACAACAGGCATGAAGCCACGCTTGCCCCTCACTTTGCCGCTATTCCTCGTGAGGGCCTGCTCTGGAGGTGCTTCCTGGGGGAAAGCTGCTGGTGCACCCCACGCTCCAGAAGACCTGCCAGAGCATGGTTCGAGCCGTCGGGGTGTGATCCAGTGTGAAATGTCTGGCCCGGCTGCTTCCCCCTACCCCATACCGCCTCTACACAGGACTTGTGAGACAGACAAGATGGACCCCGGTACCTCCTGAAAGGACCGCTGTGTTGCAAGCAAGGACAGGAGGGATTTGCAGGCAGACTGATCTGAAGCTGAGTTTAGGCAGTTTGCAGGGATAATAGGAATCCTTGCAGATGGGATTCATCCAGCCTGCATCCAAACACTTGCATTGGAATTAGTTGTCTAAACTGCCTTTATAGTCAACAGAGGGAAACAGGCTCACCTAGAGTGGGATTCATCTGATCCACTTTAGACAACAGCTTTAATTACATTAATGGTGCTCTAGGAGGGTCAACTTGTCTTTCTTGACTGTGAAGGTTTCTACATGACTAATTTGATTATAATGTCGACAGCACATCTACAAGCATTGATGGGAGGCACGGTGGGTGCTGGGCAGCATCATGCAAACTGCAGAGCTGCTTGTTTGTGATTGTATCATGTACTCCCTTCTCTGTGCCTCCCTTTCATGCTGCCTACCGTGGATATGGTTGAAGGACTTCTGGCACAAACAGAGTTGCTTCAGCTCCACACACGTATTTCTCTTTCAACTGTATAAACCTCCTGTAAGTAGTTCCCTGTACACTGTGCCCCGACAGCAGAGATTACACTTTTTTTTTTTTAATATAAATAGAGTGGCTGACATGTGCCCCGGTGAGAATGGGGCTTAGCTCCTAGTCATCATAAATCTTAGGTTTATTCTACCAGCAATTTCCCTGGAAAACCCAACAGTGCTGTTGAATACCTTTGCAGATCTAGAGAAGGCCAAAAAATATATATTTTTCTGTTTTGTTTTTCAAATTAAATTGGTTCTCGTTATAAAATGCTGCCTGAAGGAGCTGTGAAATTAGTTTACATTTGTCTCTAATATGCTAAATTAATGCAATGTAATTTTGGTGTTTCAATTCAGTAACATAACCGTTCAAGCTATGTAAGTTATATACTCACATTAGCTTGAAAAGTGGGATTAAATTATCTACAAATCAGCACTTTTAGTTATCACTACAGCAGTTCATGTTTCTGTGCATAATATTGTGAAACCCTGAATCTGCCAAGGGAAACATTTTCAAGGCTCTGAAACTGAGCACTAGAATTTTAGAGCTTTACTACAAGGGTTACCTGTCCGTGAGCTGTGAGTCTGGCACTCAGTTGAATAACTTGGTGTAGCTCTCAGTGATGCTAACGGGACTTGCACCCATGTAACTAACAGCCCATTTAGATTCCTAACACAAATTCAGAAATATTTGTGCAGCCCCCATGACAACAAGGTAATCTGTGGGACACAAGACAAGGCAGAATTTCATTCCATTTGCTTACAGTATTAGACTGTTCTTCCTCTTCTGAATACCTTGTTATACACCATTGACTATATCTCAGGCTTTGTTATATCACAGGGATCTAGAAATTCATTGGAATCAGTATGGTAATAATAAGATGCATCGTTAGTATAATAGATGGTCAAGCCATACTTTTCCATTACATATGAATATTTGTAAAGATATCTATCATACTGTGTCGATTCTAAAAAGGGATTACTAAAATATATATAATTATAAAACCAAATATGTCCCAGGTAATCATTATATTTTTGATTAATGTAAATTCATTAGACTTTTTATCTACTGTAGAGTAGTGATGTTCCTTAAATAAATAGCAGTGGTATTCATAACTTTGTTTGTGGCTATCTATTAGAATCAGATACTTTACTTTATCAGGCTGGTCTCTGAAGAGGAAGCTTTCAGAAAATGATAAAAATCTAATAATACTCTTTGGAGGGGATTCAATGTGACTGATTGGTAAGGTCAAGAAAAATCTTATTTGCAATGCCCTTATTGGTACATGATTTGACATGACATTTTTACCTTGAAATTGGTTTTAGCAATTGAAGAATATGACGGTTTAGTTTTCAAGAAATATTGGATTGAGGATCTATAAGAAAAAAAACCCTAATTCAATCTATTGCCTTCTCAGTTAAGATACTGCCTATCACCCAGCACCTTTAACTTTTATTTAATTAGGCTTTAAAGTACATTCACTTTAAAAGCTAAGCCTACATTCTTCTTGTGACTATAATCTACATCTGAAGACAATAAGGAAGAAAAGATGTAAAAATTATGGAGCATTTCACAAGCATAAGTAAATACTAAAGCCCAAAGGGAATAATAATCCATTGCACAATGTATATGACTCATCACTTAAAGGTATGTATTCTTGTTTCATTTGTAAAATATGACCCTTGAGGCAATTAATTCAAACCTGACCTACAGAATCTGAACTTCAGTGCCCAATTCAATTTTTTTCATCTGATAGAACAACAGGAAAAGTATGAGGGAGGATCTCTGAGCTCCAGAGGTCTCCCAGCAGCTGACCCAGATAAGAGAGGGGCAGTTGGATGTGTATTACAGGATCTGTAGCAGTCAGAAGGGAGAAAAGGGCCAATTTGCCCTTTCATAAAAAGTAAACTTTTGGAGTTCCAGTGAGGAATGAAAGATGAATGAGCTTAAATACAGACCGGGAGACTCTCCAACTGTCTTTGCCAAAGGATGATTTCTCAACAGAAAGAGATGAGAATTCAGGTCTGACTTGAGGAAAGCCCATTCAGAAGGGTTTTCTGTGTAGGTGAGAAACTGAGAAGTGACACTCAAGCAGGGTATCTTGAAGATTTTTCAGAGAACTGGTTGGCTTTTGCTGCCATTTCAGGTAGTGCAATGAATGGCCCTAATGGATCAGTAGCATCTTTATTCTAGTAGTCTTCTTGGATGAAGGCATGGGAGATGATACTTCCAGTCTATCAGATTATTAGACCGGAACGTAGAGTAAAACCTCTCTTTCACCTGGGTCTGAGAGCCAGCCCTTTGCACAATACAACCAATACTGACTAGTAGTCTAAATTCCTCCCTGGGCTTGGGATGGTCAACGTACCTGCTAGCACCACATCCCTGGCACTCTGGTGATTTCACAGTGTGGGCTTTTCCCTGACACCCCCTGCTGCACTTTTTCCTTGGCAGGAGATGTGCATGAGATGCAGATTTGGCACAGAAAGAAAGGCCAATGGTTCCCCTTCATGAGGGAAACTCTTTGCTGGGATTCTGTGGCAGCTTTATGCCACAGAATCAACACAGACAGAGGATCCAGCCC
>JAVJGG010000005.1:27321145-27376026 GCA_035590195.1 Aviceda cuculoides
AGTTAATATTGAAGTTAATTATGACAATAAAGTTTTAATCATAGTGCTTACCACGTATGAAAACGTATTGAATAGTGTTTTGCCATGCCCAACAGAAACACTACTGGATATATTAAAACTTGAATTTTTTGCAGCAGGAACTGTGCATTCCAGCCTTTGGAAAACAAGGAAAAAGATGGGATTACTTTTTTTTCCTGGCTTGATTTTTTATATTAAAATAGAACCACTTCAAACTCATAACAATGAAGGATCCATACTAAACAAATCATCCATCTATGTGCATCAGGGATATTTCAGAAATAACAGCTATAAGAACTGTGGTCATCTTTAATACTAGATACAAACACTGTGGTGTTTATACTTGGCCAGAGAAAATAATTTTAGTATATCAAATACATTTCAGAAAAAAAGGAGTATGCTAGAGAAAACAAATACCTCCCATTCAATGGCTGAGTTGGTTTTTGGAATTTTCATCTAGTGCCAAATTTTGGCAGAGAACAGGATTAGAAAAAAACGCATCATATACACGTTTGTTGTATAAATTTAAATATTACCAAAAATTAAACTTGAACTTTTGTGCCAGCATGTGTCAAAGTATTACATTACATTTACACAGTCTCATATATGAGCTGGTCTCCTTAAATCACTTTCTTTGCATTAAGACTGTTCAGAATAGTGGTTAGGAGAGTGCTCAGTACTTCTGGAGGGTGACCTTTTTGCTGCTATATGTATGAATAGGGAAGCCATGCCATGATTTGCACATTGCTTTGGTAGTAGATAGTCATATGCTTTGAACTGAGAGAGGATATTCATTGAACTTCCTATTTCTTCAAGATAACAACCAGAATAACCTCTGCCTTAAAGTTAAGCCATTATCCCACTGTCTCAAATACTTATTTCCAAGGAGGAGGCGGAGAGGTGCAGCTGAGGGTCATAAGCCTCTGGATGACAAAATACCTGCATCTTCTCGCACTTCTCTCCAGCAGCTTCAGAGATCAGGAAGACGGAGGTGACATAACTGAGCCTGGCAGGATCCTGGCCAAAGGAACCTGTCCCCTTTTCAAACCTTTGAATAGTTTCGATCTTGCCAGCTCCCACAGATGTTGAACAGCATTTCTCAGACAAACCAGAAAAAGCTGCTGCAGGAGCTATCGGCATTAACTAGATTTATTTGATCTCCTTTTCAAGCACTTTTTTCTTGGGGAGCTTATCAAACCAAGGGATTGTTTCCTGTTTGAAATTTCAGAATTGGAGATGACACTTATAGAGTGAATGTTTATATCGTAAAAAAAATCCATACCACATAAAGAACATCTGTATAAAAGGAAATTCTTATTTTAGGTTTCTTACTTGTTTTTGTTGCTAGATTTTGCTTCCAGAGCACAAATTTGTCCTCCGATATGGACTACTGTATTTTTTAATTCAAATCTACTATTTTTGCTGAATCCAAAGTCCCATCCACACAGTGTCAGTTTTGTCCCGCCTTCTAAGGGAGCGCTGCTCGGGAGAATCTGTTAAAAAAATACTGTGTTAGTTACATCAGGTTTCTTGAACTTCAAATGGAGTTAAAGAATGTGCAAAGGAATAATTTTAGAAAAGCATTTCTTCTGGTAGACTATGTCCTACCATTCATCTTAATTGTTCTTCACCTTTCATTTGTCACATTATGAGCTTTCTCTGACAGTAGCAATAAATAACAAAACCTGTACTAGAAAGCTTTGAAGGATAGTGTTTAGGGGCACTGAACAAGCTGTGCATTGTAACAGTCTTTTAAATCCTGCCGTTCTTGTCTTTCACATCTTATTTCTGGCATGTTAAACATACAATGTACTTATTTTGTTAGAAGCTGAATGCTGAACACAAAAGAGCCCCAAAATGACCATTTTTTGTCAGTTTGATGAAAGTCAGGTTCAGAGTGAAGTAGCTTCAAAGACAGAATAATCCGATATTGCATTGGCTGTGATAAAGTTAAAGCGACTTCTGCTATTCTTTCTTTAAAACTTTTACATTTGGTCACCTCTAATTCCGAGTTAAAAATAAACTACCCCTCAGAAACACAGAGACAATCTACAAAGGAAATGCTTTTTTTTTCTGTATATTGTAAATTGTCCTGTAAAATATAACAATGGTGGGAAAAATGTAGGAACACTATAGAAGTCTTACAAAACTCAGTAAAAGTACTGGTCAGTACTGCCCGTAAAAAAAAAAAAAACAAAAAACCCACATTGGTTCAGGGTTTATGGGGACTTTTAACAATACTGCATAATTTTGCAAACTTACCAGTATCACTGGACAAACAACAGCGAATGAAAGGCTAAATTTATGCTTGTGGTCATAATGCCTAAATGTCTTAGACTTAATGCTTTAGTGATAGTAATTTTGCCCCTAAAATGCAACACAGCTGTGCCTTTCAAAGGACCCGACTTAATTTTCAAGCTGAAAGGAAAGTGTTTGAGAGATACTTGGCTATTATTTCATCTGGAAATCCAGTAAGACAGCACATTTCTTTTCAACTCTCTTGTAGCTATACTTCAAGACTCTCACAAATGAACTATTGTAGATAGAAAGGCAGCTGAAGAATACTTCAAAAGAATTATACCATATATTCTATAAGGGTAAATTTACTGCCCCCATTAGAAACCAGACAAAGAGTCTGATCTAAAATGCACTGAAGCCAGTAGGAATCTTTCCTATTTTAATGAGCTTTGAATCAGCTCTCAATGAGCAAAGAAGAGGGAACCTATGCAGGAACAGTACCTTCGCACAAATCCCATAAAAAAGGAGCGATGCTTGCACAGCCCCGACACACAACACTGCAGCTAAGAGCGTGGAGCAGTATTATACCCCGTGGAGTCTGTGTTATTCCCAAGTTTAACTTTCCTTTATTTCTTTGTTTTTTGTCTTCGAAATCTGGATTTACTTCAGATCCTAGTGTTCCACTCTACTTAATATCTCAGCACACTATCTATTTTTGAAGTAACAAAACCCTAGCGGAAACTGAAACTGCTCCGTGGGGGTACAGGATGTCTCGATGTTTTGTACAATAATGCATTGACATGTGGCATTTGAAGAGTTTGAAATGTGATCCATAAGTGAGCAAAATAAGGGTGTTAAAATCAGGCTTGACAAAGCCATACAGAATAAAAAATGAAGGCACTTAACTGGTTTTGAGTGATCTTATCTGCCAAAAGAGACTTGTGATAGCAGCCCATGTGCCTTAACTGAGGGAGAGTGCAAGTATTTACTACATTCTGCCAGCAAATTTAGGAGGCAAGACCTCTAAGCAGATAGCAAAAAATACACCATATCTTAAATGTTTGTATTTAAGTTCTGCAGAAATTCCCCCAAAGTGGTTTTTTTCATGTCTTTATTTTTGTTCCATTTGTTCTGTATGATGAAACCTCTGAAAGTCAATTGGTTTCACAGACTTGTTCTTGGGAGAGTCGACAGGAATGAATAGTGAACCTCCTGGACCTTGAACTGAGGTATACGTTGGCATCTTCTGTGTGCTTATATTGCACAGGTAGTAACAGAAAGTAAGCAAAACCTAAATCAGTCATAAATGCTACGAAATTCAGGATTCAAAAGTTCTCGATGGAAAGGAAACTCCACTGATAACACGGAGCTAGTCCTGCTGCCAGGCCTGCCATTCTGCTTGTCCCTGCTGTTCTCTGGACTTTGGGTTAAGGGAGAGAAAGTTAACTTCTCTTTTTCTTTTTGGAAAAATTCAAAGCATTGTGTTTTCTTTTTGTTTATGTTGACAGCCATTATGCTAATATCCACTCAAATATTTTATAAATTGTTGGAAGAAAGTATCTATTTATTAAAGTTTCAACAGCCCATTCATTTTAATTAAGAGGCAAGAACATGTACAGATCACATGTGAATTTTCCAGCAAAACCTCCAACCTAAACAGGCAGCAGAAGGCCTGATGTTCTTGATACATCTGAGACAAAAGCCAGCTAAAATGACTCACTTTAAAAACAACAACAAACCATGTCAGGTTTTTAACCACAACAAAGAACCAAAAGGGAGACCAATTTATTTCTTCTTTTACGCCGTTCACCTTTCAGCATGACCCGAACGCTGCACGCAGATGCCTGCAATTTGTTCCAGCACCAAGTCATCTCCCAGGAGACTCCCTAGAGTCCCCCAGCTTTCCTCTAGCGCCACTTGTCCAGGCTGACAAAACACACCTCGTTGTTGGCAGAGGCGGCGGATGGGAGCGGGGTACGGTGCTGACGTGCCGGGGGGGGAGCCGGGCTGTGGTGGGGACATGTCCTGGTGCCAGCCCTGCTGTGCTCTCTGTAGCAGGGGGATGCTCGGGCAGAGCTGGAGCCCTGTGCTCCCCGCAGGGCTGGGGTGCGGGGCTGCTCCCCGCCACCCACGGCTCCAAGGAAAAGTGCTTAAAGCAGGGCAGAGAGACAAAGGATCTGCAGGACGCCATGGCAAAACGCTGTGTTTCTTCTTTGCCATCCCTCCTGAGGGGAAAATCTTGTGGTTTTTGTTTTTGTTTTTTTTTCCATTGCGCACCACTCTGGGGAATAACCTGGGAAAACTCTGTTGAAGGCTTAGCTAGCTAACATCCCCTGGACCAGATCCTCAGAGAAGCTCTCTGTTCCCCTCAGGTTAAAGTGATCGTATGGCATATCTCAAGCAATCTGTCCCTCTGAAAGCTGCAAAGTATTAGGAGGAGGTTCGGGCTGAATTTCAGATACTGTGCAAAGCAGGTCATCCTCTGTTTGCTAGGAACAAAACAAGCTTGTTTCTCCTATTTTATGCATATGGGTTTAAAGACAGATCAGAAGATGATGAATAATCTGTTTTATATTTTTTTCAGTAATCATGTTAAATGTCATGGTCCAGTAGAGCATGAAATCTGTCTTAACAGCAAGCAATCCAAAGGGATTTAAGTACTCAGCTGCATTTTTTTCCTTACAAGCCTTCTAGAAGCAACTCCTACCAATGTGGGTACACTGTAATTCGAGATTCACTTTAAGATCCATCAGTGCCACAGATCCATATTCATTACAGAGGTAGACTGGGCTTATGCTGAGCAGGCAGGGCTGAGCGACATGGGGAAGGGGAGGACCCGGCCAGCCCCACGCATCCTCCCACCGCCCCACGTCCAAGGCGCGCTCCCCTGCATGAGTCCTCCCCGCGACTTCAGAGGGACCGCAGAGGTGGCCTTGGGGACACACCTCTTGGCCTAAGCATCTCTGCATGGGCTCCAGACACTTGGTTCTTAAAACTGCTGAGTGCACACACTCATAATTGAAATTAAACAAGACTGTATGACCTCAGCACCTCCGAAAATCAGAAACTAAGCAGTTCAGAGCCTTAGAAATCTTTTTGGAGACGTGGCAATATACAGCCACTGCTGGAGAGTTCTGCCAAGAAAAAAACATTAAGGGATGCTACTTGTGCTTGAGCTCTAGGAAGGGAAACAAGCTGTGCAGGACAAGTGAGTAGCTTGGGCCTCCAGAGGTATATAAAAAAGTATCAGGACTAATTCTCAGAGTATCCCTTTGAATTGGTGATTCATAGTCTCATACAAACCAAGGCTAGAAAGGACTATTTGATCATCTAATACAGCCTTTTTGAAATAAACGTGTTCTTGTATAAAGTGAAAGTAAACTATTCACATTCTGCATTGGCAATTTTTTTACATCTCCTCTGCCCAAAGGTAAATGGCAATAGAAGGCAAGGCAAACACACCCCCACACCACCTTTCCACCCATTTTGGGTTTCATTCCTATAATGCTTCATTGTTTGTTCATTGAATTTTGCCTGTGTTAGTCCTAAATTTTGTATCAGAATGGTGAAGATGGAAAAGAAAAAAACGCCCACTGTAAGCATGTGTTTCTAGATTTGTTTCTAGATTATTAGCAGTTTTGCCTGTGTGCTGTTTAAAAAGTTGTTGCACATGAAATCATCTGCCTGGTTGAAAGAAACATGTTGTTTAATTAAAAAAACCTTTTGTCTCCCTTTCTCTCTGAGAGTTTAGCATGTCGAATTTTCATTTCGTTTATGGGCTTTATGCCCATAAAGGAAAATGTTTTCTTAACTACATGGCGTAGTTTAAATGCACTAACAAAAGCAAATGGGTATAAGAGCTACCAGAAAGTTTTATGCTTGTCCTTCCCTCAGTTTTCTAGTCTGTTAACTGCCCTATAAACCTCCGCCTTCACAGCCATGTCACACTTCACACGGGACGATCCAGTTACACGTACAGCCGGCCAGTAAGAATCCCGCGTCAACCACAGCTAAATTAAAACAGGACCGCGCCGGTGTGGCTCTCTGCTCGTCCGTGTGGTTTCGTTCTCGCACACCCCTGACGGTCTTTGGTGGACTGGCAGCGGCCTCTGGCTGTCCCCTGTCCCAGGGAGGGGTGCAGCTACGGGCTCGTCCTCCTCGGTGGGGAGTGGACCCATGGGAACAAGGAGCTGTGAGGGGATGTTAGGAAAAAAACATCTCCCCCGGGGTGCTGTTTTGGTTGACAGCTCTGTCGCAGAGCTTCGGTAGGGAAGAGAGGGACTTTTCCCCACAGGGATGCACTGCCCTCTCCTACAACGCTGGAGCCAGCGTGGGGATGGATGAGGAGCGGGGGCCAGAGACCTCCTGCGTTGGGTCAGGCTGTGGCAGCTGTGGGCGGGAAGTGCTTTCCTCCACCTCCCCGCTTGGAGAGGGGCCTGAGAGGAAGGGTGCTCCCTTCTGTGACTGGCCTTTCCCGCCAGACGCCTGGCTCAGGCCTGTGTTGTTTCCCCACCACGAGTGCCCTGCGGGGCCGAGGCTCTCCCGTGGCAAGCCAGGATGAGCAGACAGAGCCGTCCGCCGTCAGCGCCTCAGCCCGCAGCATTCGGGGAGAGTACGTGCCTCCAGCCAGAAGCTTTGCGGACACTGAGGCCGAGGGGAAGCCGAGGAGAGCAGACACTTCATTTATCATAACTGCATAAAAATAAACAGAAAATGTCCGCAGAGCGCAGGCGGCATTCTTCCCTCAGAGACAAATACGAGAAACCCACTGTTTTACCTCATAAACCCTAGGCGAGCAGGTCTCCTGGGTCCAGGTGCCGCCGGGGCACTCGGGAGACCTGAGGCACTGCTGGCTGCACCAGCCACACTGCATGAAAGGAGGGGCCAGCAGGCACTGGCTGCAGGACCTGAAGTGATGGCAGCCCGGCCCCTTCAGCGGGATCTTCGTTATCTGTCGACGGAAAGACACGATGCGCAGATCCTTTTAATACACACGCTAAGTGGCAAGGAGAGTCTCTATTTATGCAACGCGCTGCGGTGCTACTCAGGTTTCAGACGTGCAAGCCGCAGTTCGACTTCTCTTTAGCTCAGTAATTATAGGATCTTATAAGTAATTTAACTGACATGATTTTAAATTCGCTTGGGAGAAACCCTAAAGGCATCTTAATGTTATATACAGTTACTACCAGCATCTGGTGTTTACAGCAAGATAGCATTTTTTGCTGATGGAAAAAGAAAACAGCAGTGCGCTCCTCCCAGTTCTGCACTAGTTCTTGGAAAAAACAGTGTATCTCAGTATGTCTTAGTTCATACGTTTGTAAAAATAGGCATGAGGGCTATTTCAACTTTGGCGAGGCTGTATTAGTATCTGTGACACACTTAGAGCATGTGACGGCCCAAGTACTTGTTTTTCAACATCTATCATCAAAAAACCTATACTATATGTAAAACATGAATTAAAATTTATATTGTTTAAAACATCAGGATACTTACGATAATAGTCACTCTAAATATATAAGAATTATTTTCAGTCAAAATATTAAAATTAGTATATAATTACGTTACTATATAAGTACATCATACTTCTTTACACTTCAGTACCTGCCTTAAACTTGTTTTGGACATTTTCTTGAAGATTACTCTTATAAATATCTCATACATTTCTAATAAATGATTAATAACCATCTTTACTAATGGCTGATGTATTTCTGTAAATTCTTACGGAATCAAGGGGTCAAATTATTGCTTACGATTATGGTTTAGGATTATCTGTAATATTATCTGCTGATGTTTTAAACCTATTCTACAATGCATATCTACTTATGACAACAGCATATTTATGACTGCTCTTCATCTTTTATTAACTCTTTGTAGACTACATGCTAAAGTAATTTTCAAGCCTCACTATGAACACCGACTCCCAATTTTAGACACACCCATGTAACTCTTGCACACACAACCCTCCTTAGAAAGTTATGTTATGACAGAAACCAGCAAAAGCCAGGAAACTGTGAGCACCATTCTTTTCTTAAGCCATTGTGTGTTTTTTCTTTGCAAACACTTGAATTAAGGACAGGGTTTCAGCCTTAAAATTTGCATTTCCTGGCTTTCGTTGGTTTATATCACAGCTCTTACATTATTTAAACATTTCTCAATATTAGGCTGTCGGTTTGTTTAGTAGGGGGAAAAAAAAAATCTTGGAGGAAACTTGCCCCTCCAACGTTCCCAAGGGAATGGCAAGGCTGGGAGGATGCAGAGCATAAAGCAGCAGTGTGAATAGTTGCTCTTACTGAAAGTTGCTGCTCTGAAGCAGGTTTACACAGTGCACAGAAGGAGTAGATTATGAACCACTCACCTTTTTCCCAGTCACTACCAGGGTATAGCCATCATCTGCTAATGAATTCTCGACAACAACCTGGGGAGAGACGGGGTGGGAGTCTAGCTGAAAGCTGACATGTGGAGCTGTGAGTTCTGAACGGGAAACCACTATCTAAGAAAGAAAGAAATTGGGAAAATCAGCAGGCAGTGTGTGACACAAATGCATGCTGCTCAGCGGTCTCACATTCCTACCACTTCTCTGCTTGCATTAATTACTTTGCATTACATTGCATAATATTTTGCATAATGTTCCATCATGATCTGATTAAAGCGCTATAAAATCTACTTTATTTAACACAGCAAAATTATGGCTGTTGGAGGATCCTCAAAATACATCATATTTATTAAAATATGAAGGAGTTATTGCGGGTTTTCTAGTCCTTTAATTTCAGGCATTTCTAAATCAACCGTAAAAAATGAAGATGGGTCATTTAGTCAGCCCTGTGCATTTAAGAAAGAAGAATTTTATTTACATTGTCTACTTAAAAGAATCTTAAAAAACTCCAGGCCTTCAAAAGCCAAAGATATTTCCATCTATTTTCACTTTGGTCCTTCCGTTTGAAAAGCAAACTTTACCCTGTGTCAACAGTATCTGGTCTTGATGCACATGGGGCCATTAGAGTGCAAAGCTATGGCAGGCACAGGTCGTCGCTGTGAGCAGCACTACGGAACCACAATTCCGTAGCGCCCGATTCCCAGAGCTGGTGCGGCGGCTATGGCTGCAGACGAGCTCCCTGCGAGACACGGCTGAGCACCCTGAGGTCTGGCTCCTGCTGATTTCTGCGGGAGCTGGGTGCCCAGGACAGAGCACTCAAAGCACCTTTTAAAGGACAGGGAGAGCTGGAGACTTCTTTGGAAGATGCTCCAAAACAGGACCCTAATTTAGTTGTCCTGAAGCCCCTTTGCAAAAGCCCCCCCTGCCCTGCTCTCTCTCTTGATTTTAGGAGATCTTAGGGAGATTAGTCACACCAGTATGAAATTCCCCCACTAGTCATCTCTCTGCATCTTGAGTTACCTAAATACTTCTGAGAATTTGGGCCTATTCCTGCAAACACACGCTTAACTCTACTACTGTAACTTTGTTGACTTTAATGGGATGAGTCATGGCTGTTAAGCAGAGGCATAAAGCATCTGCAGATTGGGGTGGATATTCGATAGCAAGATTTTATAGGCTTGGGCCTGCAATCCATAAGGATGTGCACCCAAATGTGATAGCACCAGGCAACAAAGGCAGAGGATTGTTTACATGAGGGAAGATCATGTTTCAAAAGCTGCATCATGTGTAGTTTACTTAAGGAATTTAGATAATCAACATTTGCTGAGAAGTTGATATTCAATGGAGTTCATTATTTAAAAAAGATTGAAGCCATTCTGGAAATAACTTGTATGTCAAATGTTTAATTTTTCACTATAATGAAGCTTTTCTTCTGACTCCGAAGGCAGCATCAGAACAGCTAGGACATTGACTTACACGATTTCACTGGCTTTTTGCACTGCCAAGGTCTTTCAACAAGATGGCTGACTCCAAAACTAGACTTAGTGATGCTGTAATTACAGCTGATGTTTTGTTGTAATTCAAGACTTAAATAAAATATATGAGCAGTTAATTCATGGCAATAAGTGTTTCACATCCCAGAGGTATTTTCAGCTTCGGGTTACAAGAGGATTTTTTTCTTTAAAATGAAACTGGCTTCGTTAAAGACTTTGCTATGGGTTTGTTTCACACCACAGAAAGTGCAGCTTTTAGAAATCAATAAGGTCTGATCATTTTCGGTGACACAGAAGTATGGTCTCTGACTCAGTGTATCAGGGCATGAGCTCTGTTTTTATATTCAGGACAATGAAAAATAGAATGGACTGCAAAGCTGCATGAAAAAGCTTGATTAATGTTGGCATTATGGGGAGAGGTAGCACCACAGCTGCAAATACCTTTTTAGTTGATCATTAGCTATGTCTCATCTCGAATACCCACTGCTATAAAATGCTAAGAATTCTTTTCTATCATTAATCCAGGCTTCCTCTTATTG
This sequence comes from Aviceda cuculoides, assembly GCA_035590195.1. Taxonomy (NCBI): domain Eukaryota; kingdom Metazoa; phylum Chordata; class Aves; order Accipitriformes; family Accipitridae; genus Aviceda; species Aviceda cuculoides. The sequence goes on from JAVJGG010000005.1 coordinate 27,331,807, forward strand.
CCAAGCATTCTTTCTGATTGAGCCACAATGTTAACCCTTTAAACACATCGCATTGCAACCTCAGAGCAATACGTGAAAATTTGGATTTCATCTCTACAACCCTGGAAAAATTATTCCGTACTTTAAACACTGACTGACCTTTATTTCACTGAGGCTGATAGTCAAATCACCTGCTCAAAGCCAAAGTGAATGGCCTTTGACCTCATGACATACAAGGAGCTCAAATTACACTTCCTAACTCATTTGGCACTATGGAATAAAAGTTTGGAGTTTGCTTAGAACTAATCTACCAGCCTTCAGTGCTGCTGTAACAGATACTAGATGCAAAAATGCTCTTTTTGGTCTATATAACTGTGTGGTTTTCGCACGCATCAGCCCAGACCTTGAAATCCTATCTTACCGTTATCCAACATAATCCTGAAGAAAAAGGCAATTTGAAGACAGCTTCCACAGCAGGAAGAAGAGGCTTCTTAGGACTCCAGTGTCGTTCTCAGAAACCTCTGATTTTTATTGCTTGGGACTGGGCTGGTATGCGTACAGTGTGGCTTTAATCTACCGCGGACACAGCACCATACAGGGACTACGTCCACCATGGAAATGGTTCAGTACGGCAGAAGGATTTATCTTTACAAAGACTATAAAGTGCTGGTTTGGTTTTGTTGGGGGTTTTTTTGGGTGGGGTGGGGGTGTTTGGGGTTTTTTTATGTTGTAATAATTAATTTAAAAACCAAGCATTTCTCCAGAGCATTAGAGAAATGAAAGTATATCTATGTGCCTGCACCCAAGCAGTTAGGAGAGAGGGAAGGTCTTGCACAGATAAAAATTGACTAAAAGAGAACAAACAAACGTTAGCAGTAAATGGCCAGTCCTTGCAATAGCGAGAAGTCGCCAGAGGTGTTCTGCAAGGTGTCTGTGCTGGGATCCGTACTGTTCAACATACTCAGAAATGAGTTGGAAAAGTGGTTGAGCAGTCCTGTGACAAAGTTTTCTGATGATCTGAAGGTATTCAAGGTGACAACGATGAGGACAGACTGTGAAGGATGGCAGAAGGACTTTACAAGACAGCATGTCAACGCAATAAAATGGCAGGTGAAATACAACAAAGAAGATTAATTTAAAGCGGTATATGATAGATAGTTCCATGAAAACATCATCTCACTGCTCAGCAGCAGTCAAAAAACCAAATAAAAACTTAGGGATTATTAGAAAAGGATTAGAGAACAAACCAGAAAACATCCTGATGTCATACAAATTCATGGCTTGCCTGAACATTGAATTCTCTGTGCAGTTCTGGTTGCCTCATGACAAAAGGAGTATGTTAAAATGGGAAAAGGTTCAGAGAAGGGTAAAAAAGATGATCGAAAGGCTGTAATGAACAACGACTGAGTAGCGTAGGTGTGGAAACGCTATGAAAAAGGCATACGGAATCATGAGTGGGTAGAGACCGACCATTTACTCTCTTCTAATAAAAGTACTAAACACCATCAAAAGACAAAAGTGAGAGTCAGGTTCAAAGCAAACAAAAGAGTAAGACTCCCCAGAAATATGTGATGACCTATGGGACTCCTTGCCAAAGGATGTGAATGTAAGAGGAACACACATTCAAAGGGAAACTCCACATGTACGTGGAAAGAGCTAAACAGACCCAATAGCTCAGGAAATCCCCAGAATGGAAAATAGTTGGAGGCTTGAAGCAGAAGTTATTATATATGTTGCCTGAGTCCCTAGGCATCCACTTGTCACCACTGCTGGAGACAGAGCACTGAACTAGATGGACCCTTCGTTTAAACCCATGTGGCTCTTCTGATGTTCTTACAAATAACACTTCAGAGAATCACGTTCATTATCAATAACTACAGCCCCAGACAACCTTCTTAAAGCAATGTCCCTCTTTTTAAGAGAAAAACAAAAAAGTATGTGGCCTTTCAGCATAGCTCAAAGTGCATCCATGAAAATAACAGCCAACAGTTAATTAATGAATTAACAGTTAATTAATATATTAATATATCCTTTATACTGGAAGTCAGTGATTGCTTAGGTCCATGAACATTAAAATAATTCATTTAAATATTCTTTCACTGCCATCAGCTAGTATTAATGTTAAGTAAGAAGACTTGACTCTAGGTTTGTTTATGCATAATATGTCAAATTAAGACTGTAATAACTGAGTTGAAAAACAGCATGCAACAGCTTCTTTTAAAAATCATTCTGATGCTCAGTTCTGCTAGTCAGCAGGATTGAATTACAAATGTAACTGTCTACATATTGAAATATCTTCTGCAAAAATGAGAGGCCTTCTAAAATCAATCCCATCTAAGTATCATATTGTTATTTTTTCCCTAGATGTCTGGCAGGTGTAGGCCATTACCCAGCAGAGATAGGCTCAGGGTTAACTTTATTGTGTAATGCCTCAAATGCCCTGGGATATGCAGCGTAGCCTTGCAAAGGGCACATATGTAGCTCTAAATGCTGTATATCATTCTAATCCATGGAGAGTATAATGGATCTCCTCTGAAGAGTGTAAGTTTTTCTACTCAGACTGAATATTAAAACATGTGTGCTCTCAAAACAGTTATTTGGCACCAGGTGTTAATTTTAATTTGACTATATGGATTTTGCATTATGCAACTTTCCATATTTTTTCTGGGAGCATCAAGATACATTCTCTACCACAGAAAGAACAGCTATTATAAAACTGCTAAAAGATATGAAAATGTTACTTATTGAGAGTTTGCCACAGTTTTCTGTTGTTTTAAAAATGATAAAGTAGGAAGGATTGCAACTATTCACATTCCTACAAATGCACGTGTGCATAGTTTGCATTTAGCCTTAAGTAGGTCAGATTGCCAGTACTGAAAAGCCAGGTGAATTGCTGGACCAGAGAGGCAGGACAGAAGCGGGCACTGAGGACAGCCTCTGCAATGACTCCATGGGCATCCCATCACCTTTCCTCCTTCTGGCTCTGTAAGGTTTAAGGTCCATGCTCACGTATTTCTTGACCTCCTCACACTTGCTTCCAACACGGCTTGCCATTTGCACTGGTGAGTTTTGTTACAACTACATTTGTCTAGTGGGACAGGAACTAGATCAAAAGGAGTTTGATCGATTTGAAGGTTGAAATGGCTTCCATTCAACTGGTATGAACTGGATTTGAATGACCGCACTGAAAGATGCAAAGCTCTGTATTTCTTTGTTCTGCGTCAACTCATTTTGCTGATAGGCACCATGGCTTTGAGCCTCGGTTGCTGGAGTGGTGAGGCCTTGCCACTTTGCTGTTTGCAAAAGGAGAGCAATGCTGAAGGCTTGGCTCTCTCGTTGCTGAATTCTGGGACAAATTTTTCCAAGCCTTGACTGAAGTTACAAATAAAAAGCAGATGTGATTATTTTTGTCTATACTAATTTCTGTAGCATGCATTATGTACCCTGGCATATAATCTATGAAAGCAGCTATGACACATGCTAATTTCTCTCTTTTCAGGGAAATGAGATGTGTTATAATGTTTGGGGGCGGTGGTGTTTGTTTTCAATCGTAAGCGTTCCTGGGAAATGAGTGTGACTATCAAGTGTCCTGTCTGCTTGGATGTGAAAGACAACAGGTTCATGCTCAGCATGTGAAAATTTCCCAAACCATTGATCTGTGAGAGCCCTGTCCCTATTCCTCATCAGACAGAATCAGGGGCACCAAATGAAACAGTAAAGCAGCAGGTTAAGGAAACCCCAAAGGAAGTTCTTCATCATTGAAAGCAGAATGAAATTATGGAAGTCCCTGTCACAGCATACCATGGAGGACAAAACAACAAATAATTTCAAAAAACAATAAGCAGAATTGGTGGAGAAGTCCATAAAGGACTATCAAATGCCAGATATGGGTGCAATTTCCAGCTCAGGGAATCTCCGGGCCACTGAGTGCCAGAAGCAGGAGGGTACTGGAAGGGGTATCACTGTGTGCTTTTACTTGCCTCATGCCTCTCCCTTATCCATCTTAGCCCCTGCCAGAGATAGGAAGCTTTATTCTAACCCTATACATCCTTTCTTAGCTAAAAATTTTAGTTAAAAATACTGGGATATAATGGGTCCCTAGAATAAGGCTTATTATTATTCTGTATTGTTTCATGTCTAACAAGTGCAGAGAGGCCCTGAGGAGGGCGAGTGGCCTGTTGTGCGACGCGCTCTACTCCAAGGAGACCTATCTGTGCCATCATGCTTTGGTTCTCGTGCCCTAAGACATTTTCAGTCCAGAATCTGTTCAGACGTGTGAGTGCGTGACCATGTTTCGCTAACGCTTGGCTTCTCAGCTAGAGCTGGCTCATGTCCAGCTGGATTGGGCAGGACTGCAGCCAGCATGTGGCTGACTGCCTCTCAGGGTGTTTGTATACCCATGGGAAGACCTTTTCCTTACCTCCAGAAGCAACATTATGGATGTCCTACTGCCCTGTGAAGATAAGAGGGCACGTGGGGGAGCTCCTCGCTCCACAGCCAGCCCAGTGCTGCCCCACTGTGCACTGAGTTTCACTGGTATAGTCAGAAGGATGAGATGGCCCTGCTGCCAAAATTGCATCTAAAGAGAGTGCTTGCCCATAGTATTTGTAAAACCTACAGTGAGAACTTCTCTATCCTTCTCTTTCTCAAGAAGGTGACCAATAAGCATTTGCTTGGGCTTTACCTCAGTAAGGCCAGCTTCAAGTGTAGGGGTGACATGCAGTATTCTGCTTCCAAACATAGCATTATGCCGAGTATACGTCAAGGGCACCAATCTCTTGTTCATTGTTAAGGCCAGACCAAACGTGAGCTTTTCAGAATAAATCTTGTAAAACTTTCCCATATCCCACTCTCCCCAGAGCTATCAGAAAGCTTTCCCCTTCCTGAAGAACTTTGCTCTTTTCTTCATCACTCAGAAGTCACTCTCCGAAATAATACTGAGCTCCAGGCAGAAAAAAAAAAAAAAAAAAAAAAAAAATCACCTTGGAACTGAGCAAAAATAGAAGATATTTTATCTCAATATGTCATGGGGGGTTAGGGTAGGGTTGACAAACTATAATTTCCCAAAATACCGGCTAGTAATGAAAGTGTCTTTTGCAGTTGTGAGTCGTATTTTCAGCAGGGCTTCTTTGGCTTGAGCAGAGTAAAGCTGCTTTACACCAGCTGAAAATCTGATTCCTCAACTATAGCAGTGTGACTGTGTGCTGTTTTCTAATCAAATAACCACTGTGAAATACCTGATTCACTTTGCACCCAACAGCTGTACTTTTAGCCTGTGTTCCCAGTCACACTCTGAAAACAAGCACAATAAGAAAGGCCGAAACAGCTGCAACTTCTCAACAGAAAAAAAAAAGAAGGGGGGGGGAAAGCTTGTTGTCAGGCTCCAGCTTAGGAAGGAAGTAAAACCATTTTTCTTTTCTGTCTCATGCATGTCAGCTGTCTTAGAAAAATTATTACTGCTCTGTTTTCTAACAGAAACTCCACAATATTTGGTAAACTACAAACTCCAATCTATTCATGGCCAAATACAGATTTAACATTTCTGATGCAGCCAAAACATGCTCAGTATGTCAATGGGCTGCAATTACTCTCCAGGAGAGCTTTGGAATTCACCTCCTGGCCCCAATTATCCTCCTTAGAAGAACTCATGAATCTTCTGTATTTGGACCATCCAGATCGATTTTATTTTAGTTTTAGATTTTGGCTGAAAAAAATAAACATTTAGTGAAGGAGGCTGTATTTCCTTTCTAGTATTAGTGTTTTCCAGAGCTATTTAAGTGAATAGTTCTATTTAATCAAACTAAAAGCACAAACAGAAAACAACAGGTGACTATTCCTTGGTTGGATAAAACATACCTACTCTTGCATTCGGAATATTATTGGCTTCTCAGATGACTTGTTTTAAATAAGAGAAATACAGGTTATATTCTGAGTTGGGTCATTAGCACAGTTCTGATGGGTAATGCCATGAGCTTCAGTGGAATCACTTGTAAAGATAGGAACTATTCATTGTGATATGACTCTAAATACATCAAAACCCCAGAATCAGGTAGCCACCATCTACAGAAGGAAAAACTTTGTTCTCAGAAACTACATGTTAAACCTTCTGTTGACTTCTGCAGCAATGCTGTGCTATAGTTGTGTGGTAAAGAGAGGAAAATGGATGGAGATGGAAATAGAGACGAGCAGGCAGTAGGAAGGCAGAAAGTGATGAGCAGCAGAAATGCAAAAGGAGATGGAAAGATGGCAAGAAAAGGGAAAGAAAGAAAAAAAGGAGAATCAAGTGGTTGGCTGCTGATCAAGTATAAGCAAGTATAATGGGAGAATATGAGAAACATTTTCAAATAAATTTCTCTTAGGTTGAACATCAGTAGCTTGCTGCTGCACCTACTGGCTTCCACAGCAGAGGCTTGGAGCTTCAATTCAATTTAGGTGACATCATCCCTATGTTTTAAACATCTTTTTTTTCCCCCACAATATGTTTCATAACAATTAAAGGAAACCCTAAATTAATACAGCAAAAATATGAATTAAATGTTCATTACTTTCACCAAGCTGTTTCATATTTGGGCGCTTCAGGGTGCAGTTGTCAGAGGCAGAGGTACTGTACTATGATTTCTTTTAATCTCATGAATGACTGCTAGTGCTGAAATTTACGTCACAAACGAAATTGTCTAAATATGGTAAGGTTTGGTATTTCAAAGAGGATACAAAATGAACTGGATTCACTGGAAAGGCTGAGCTGATTTTCTAATTTTAGAAACCTATATATGAATATTTTTTTCTTTTGCTTTTAAAGAGTTGGCATGAAAATATGTTTGCAAGATATTAATATTATATAACCAGTTTTAAAACAGGTTCCCTGTTAGGTAGAATTTTGCAAGTAATTTTCTCTGAAAGCATACCTGTCTCTCAAAGGATATAGTCAACTCTGAATAGCTACAAGTTACAAGGGGATTGCACAGGAAAACTCAATATTTGCACATACAAAGAGCTAAAAATATGAGTGCAAATAACTGTGCAAAAGTGAGGTATGTAATAAGTGAAAAACAGAGGATTCTTTGCAATATGTTCAAGTAGATTTGTGAATGAAACCAAAAAGAACATCATTACATTTCTTTGCTAAAAAATGTGGGGAAGTGTTTGGGGATATCTTTTTGATAAATTAAGTCATTGTTAGATTATCCTGATTTTTTTTAACCCATTTTACTTCAGTAATGGTCATTTAATAGCTCAATTTTTAACGATCTCCATCTCATTGCAGTTAATAGCTATATTTCCATAGAAACACTGCAAATCTGCTTCAGCTGGGCATTTGCTAATGAACATGTTTGAAAGCACTTCCTAGATAACTATTAGTGAAAAAAAAAAGATTTAACATAAGTGAACATTAAATTCTGCAAAAAGCTGTGTCTGCTGTATCCTATAGACCTAGTATCCCTTCCAAGATCATTTAAAAGCAAAACAAATTCTAACCTTTTTATTTGGAGGTAGTGTCATTAAAGGTAGTCAGTATGCTTATTCTCCTGCTGGTTGCACCAAACCCTCAAAGAAAGAGCTCCTGTTTATTACAATATGACCCCAATGCTGACTTCCCCCTGTAGCTCAAACCAATCTAATTCAATGATGAGAATATTTCTGCTAATGGCAATGTGCAGTTTACACAATAGCCTTTCTTTTGATTTGTAACTGAACATGGAATGGGAAATGTATTCTGGAAATATCTTAATTGTTCCTTGAGTCGGGCAAATGTCTGAATGAAGTGTGTGGTGCAGGACTTGAATGAATAATTTAAAGAATGTTACAAATAAAAATAATGCTGCCTTGTGCTTTCCACCAAACCTCCCTAAAAGCTTTGTGACAGCCCAAAAGAAATGCTGCGAGTAAGACAGTAGTTGTTATTAACTGTATTTTGTAGATAAGGAAATGGCTTCAGAAAGGTTAAACAAATTGCTCATCTTCGCTGCGTGAACCAGTATCTACATTTAAGAACAGAGCGTAGGTTGGTCCTGTGCTCTTAGCATTTGCCTTTCCTGCGCTGAAGACAAACTGCAGCTTAAAGTTACCAAGGTCATCATGGGAAGTTCAGGTAAAACTGGCAGGGTTGTCATTGAATGTTTTGCTAAGTTCCTATCTAAAAGATCTCCCCCCCCTAAAAGGGGGAAAGAGAAACATGATTTTCTCCAGTTTGTGGTAAATCACTTTGACCTCCTTCCCTGCAGAAACATTATGGATTTTGCATTACGGGGCAGGTTCTGTGTCCAGTCTGTGCAGAAGACAGAAGTGGAGGTATAGGATTCCCTTTGTCCAGACAGGGTGCATATACAGGGGACAGTATGTAACCCTACTTACTGCATGTGGCAAGGACAGAGAATCAGGGGAAGGGAGAGAAGAAAGGGAAGGCTTGTTTTTTATGAACAGTTACATCTGCCCAAGTATTTTCTAATGGAAGGTTGTGGGAAGTGGGAACACTGGAAGGGCACAGCAACTGATGGCCTCCTCATCAGGTTTCAGTTAATGATGGCTGGGGGACAACACTACTAACTTTGATGACTCTCTGCAGCCTAGAGAGCAAGAAGGGCCAAAGACTGCTGATACTTCAGGAAGCCCACTAGAAGACCAATAATACTGGCAGAGTAAAAGGACACAGGTCCTTGGGTGCAAGAGGGATCCAGGCTGAGATGCACATCCAGGCTGGATACTGGGCAGCTGGAGAAGCCAAGGTCTCCAAGGTGGTCATTGCAGGATGACAATGCTTGAAATAAAATGGGTGAACAGAGAGAGCCCTTGGTGTTTTCAAAGTATTTTGCTTTCTGATGTTTGATTTTGGCTGCCAAGTTTTTAAAAGACTGTTGGCTCTGTGGGTTAGATTTATTTCATTAGTCACCTACAAAGAAGTCATATAGTATAATTTACCTGTCTAGATTAGTTATGTACTCACTGGAGGGAGACAGACTTCTCAAGAGGGTGATTTACCACTTATTATGGAAAACCTGGTTTAGGACAGGAAGAATTGCTGTCCAAAAGAACAGAGAGATGGGAATGAGCAAGAGCCTGAAAATCCAAGATGCACTCAGAGAAACTTGAAAGTAGTTGGAGGAGGAGCTAATCTCAATTCTACAGCTGTGAGTCATAGGCTATGGGTACATTAGCAAGTAATTTGGTGCCAGAGGAGTGGATTGGTATACAGAAACAGCTAATGCTGAGGCTCCTGCTTCTACATTATAAACTGTCTTGGCATTTTACATTGAACTCGGTTTAATCTGATCCTCTAGACAAATGCCTATATGAATTGTGTATCTGAAGCTGTTTGAAGAATCAGTCACTGTTTTGGACATTTCTGCCCCAGCTGAGTTTGGAGCATACTTGTTATGTATCCAAGACAGAGGCTTCAGTTTAGTTTCCTTTGAAAGAAATCTAGTTTGTATGGACCAAAACTGCTCTGTAAACTGAGCCAGCTGGACTAAGTGGAGATCATGGTAGAATTTGCTCCAAAACCATTGCTCCAAACCACAAAGCCCATGTAAATACTTAAAATACTGAGTGAATTGTGAAGGTGTCATAGTAATATTTACCTGCATGAAGCGGCCCTCCGAAGTTCCCAGATTAGCAACAGTAAGGTTCCCTTTGGTGAAGACAGATATCGAAGTTAACAGGACACTGTTGAACTGGCCCATGAACAAGTCAACCCTCTGCAAAGGAGTCGTAACTTCTAAGCGATATTCATCATCTTGTGCTCTGCAGTATGAAGCATTTCTTGAAAAAGCCTGTTTGAAAATGAAGTACAGATGAGTACTGTCTTTATGAGTAGGAATAGATCTTTGTCAGAGTGAAGTCATTTAGCACAAATGCATTTGACCAAAAGTATTTTAAAATGTTTCAAACTTAATTGCTTCATCAGTTACGATGTTCCATGAGGAAGGCAACGACTTCTTAATGTTATGGCAATGTTTCTTTTAACTTTTTTTTATCCTGTCTTTTGGAAATAAGACATAGGGGTCTTTATGTAACCAGATGATATGTATATAAGCACATATATCAAGGTATCCTTTCTTTTAGCTACTTCTGTAATGCTGCTTCTCCAAGGGTCTCAGAATTCTTTGATTGCAGAGCCTGCCCAGTGACACACCTGCTCCTAAAACAGTGATTCCTAGAAAATGATTCTCTAAAAACGTTGCAATTTTTTTAACCTTTTTTTGCATTAAAATAACAATTTCCAATATTCTTCTCCTTCTATTCTCTTTTCAACACCTTCTTCAGTGATAAGACAGAAAAGGGGACAAAAAGATGGAGAAAGAGAAAAGGGAGATAAGCCAGGAAAAATATGTTTCTGATTGTATATTTAAATGAAACGATGGAGAAGCCAGCTTTTTAGAATTACTTAGGCTATTGTATTGATCATCTATGGCTCATGTGCTATTTTGTCCAATCTCTGTATGTCTTGAGTGTACTATAATAGTTGCTGCATTTGCAGTATTTTCTCGTTCAGTTTGGGAATAGACATTACATGTTTTTAATTTTCATTGGAAAAATTCTTGAACAATACACTTTAAATTATTCTCTTGAGAAGAACATAACCTGCTGTCCTGACAATTCAATAGTAATCTATTAACTGATAACTCCATTACTATTGATACTACATCATCTGTTTTGGTGAGATCGTACAGATAATAACCGGGAACCCCTGAAAGGATCTTTAACCAGTTTAAATTTGGAAGTCATCTAGCATGTTCCTACTGTGACATACTTTATGAATATACATGTGGGGAGATCATTAAGGATCTTATGGTGGTTTTCCCTGTTGAAATCAATAAAGAGCTTCATTTTTCCTAATTTTTTTATTGATTTGTTTTTGTTACAAACATGTTTTAAAAAATATATTTTAAAAAGCTTGAATTAAACCTTTTAAAGACAGACAGAGTCTTTCCACTAAATTCAGTAGATCTGGATCATACCCCTAAAGAACACGTAGGAGTAAAATTTCATTTTCTTGTTTTCTAGATTCAGATGTTTTTCCCTCAAAGTACTATGAGAAAGCAAGCAATGAACCAAGAATTTCTTGCTGGCTTAACTCTGGCGAATTCTGGAAAAAAAACAAGGCATTGAAAATGGTGTTAACAAAACGTTCAACCTCATAGCTCAGCCCTTTGCTGTTGAATTGTAACAGTTCTGAACTGTGCAGAGCAGCAGCACTAGCGGGCAAAGTTTTCTATGATCCCTAGGAGTTGCAGTGAGCACTGGTGCCAGCTTTCCTCCAGGTGCCCTGTCAATTTACTGTATCATTTAGGTCAAAACCTGAGTAAGACCAAACAAGAGCGACTGAAATCTCTGCACAGTGCCTTAATGATACAGAAAGAGGGCTTCTAGATTAGATCTGATACAGCAGTGACTTAACAGTTTGGTTATCCACATACTAAAGGGTTTGCTGTATTAGTTTTGGTATTATCTGTTAATGTATGGTGTGCTTTGCTCAGCAGGAACTGAACTAATACTTTGCACCAGGAACACTGAATACACTTTAAATATTTTTTAACCCAGTATTTGACTGGGTTAAATCATCGACAGACAAGACAAATTTAGCTTTTCTTTGTTTTGGCCACCAAACAAGCTAAAAGCCTTATTCTTTTGCACTCATATCCTACCCAGTCTAAAAGTATTTCTGAAACATCTGTGCAAAGATTACTCATACAACGAGTATGAATAGTTCAAGTGCAGAAAGATGTACAGTTTTCATGCTTTCTGAAATAAGGCAGATTTCTGAATTTACCCTCCCACAACTTGGGATCTCTGCTCTTTGCTGTAATTCCTTTTTTTCCATAAGCAAATGACTTTGGGGAGAGAAGTTTCTGTGCTAACCTTAAAAAAGTACTTCCTCTGATGTAGTCATCTCAACACTATTTGAACATCCTGACATGCCTCATGAAACCCAGTTCGAGTTCTTTTTAACAAGTGGCTAGGTTTTCCTGCTTGCCCTGACACCTTTCCTAGCTTCCCTGAAGTCAGTTCAGCCACAAAGTCAGCTCAGCCTTCCTCAGAGATGTAATTTTGGGTATTTGCCCAAGAACCTGCAGGTTGTTCGACATATGGCTCTCTTTTACAAAACCTGGCACTCCATGGATTAACCATAATGTAAGGTTAGCTGTTTAAGAAATAGGAAGGCTTTGATCTTTGAATAGAAATGCCGAGATTAAAAGGCTACTTAGAAAACTAAAGGAAGATTGATAACACAGAAAACTGCAGCAAAGAAGCTGCTTTAAATTAACTCTTTGAAGCCTGAATCGCTCCCTCCCTCCCTCCGTCTCAGTGTACACATAAGTATCCATTTGGCTGTCAATGTGGAAAAATAACTGATGTCAGATGATGCACTCTGGATATTACGCCAAGTTCCAGTGACAAATCACACAACTATTGAAATGGACGATTAGAACACGGGTAAGTGCTTGGGCTGGGCTATACTGCTCCTCTTGTAGGAGGAGAGGTGCCAATTGCACGTGTGATTCATAGCGAGGGCTTTGCCAGGCCGGCGGAGGTGTGCCACCGGAATGCAACGAGGTGTGGGCAAGTCCTGCCTTTCAGCAGCGTCCAGAAGGGAAGGAGACAACCAACGCTATCTTATTTCTTCAGAGGGGAAGTTGTGGTGTTTCAGAATTTACCCTGGATTGGGTCCACAGAAGATGAATGCGCCAAAAAAGTCTCTAGACATAGTTGAGCTGGGCTATCAGGAGCTGTCACTGTTTGGCAGTTAACTGATGAGTTATATATCATATACAGTGAGCATGAAAATAATATTTCTGACAGAGCTGCACATTTGCAGCCAAAAGCCAAAATCTTAAAGCCACTAATGAAAATCTCAAAAAAATACCCAGTTTGGTCAGTGTCAGAACCGATCACAGAGACTAGTCTGAATATTAGACTCAGAGAAAAAAAAAATAAAAATTTTAACTAGAGACTTTTTGTGAGCTTTTCTGTTATTTGCAGGAACTGCAGTTTGGAGAAACACTCCTTCAGGCTCGTCCTTCTACAGCTGGCCAAAACCTGTTCTTCTTAGTTAAATGCAGTGCTCAAATAGAAAGTGATATTATGTGTAATGTCTTAATGTTATGTTTAATGTCTTGAATAAACTAGAAATTAATGACTTAATCACTGCAGAACATCTCATCCTGTCTTGTGAGTGATCTGGAGGACATCATTAAAATTAAAATTTAATTTGACAAATTGGAGCAATGGTCTGAAATTAACTAGGTAAAATTTCCTAGTGTCAGTTATAAAATAATACAGTTATGAAGAAGAACTCAAGTGAAAGTAGGAATAAGCAGGAGTCTTATTTCCTGCTGGTTTGTTTATATGACTTATAACTTGTTGGCTGTCAGGAATCAAAGTCCTAAGGATCGACTTTTGTTTTCTGCTATGGATCCTAGGAGTCTCCCTCGAGAAGTGGGCACCACAAGTGCTGACAACGTTTCTCCTTAGAGCATTTCTATGGCATAATGTGGAGCAGGGGGAAATGAGGTACTGCTAAATGAGCTGGATCCTGGTATCTGCAAATGGCAAAAATCCTTTTTTAAAGAAACTGCTGTAGAGTGAATGAACAGATGATTCTACATAACAAATTGATTCCCAGGGCAATTAAAAACAGAGAGGGTGTATGAGTTGCTTATCTCTTGTTGCAGAGGTCAGTGAATTAAGCTGAATAATAAAACTACAGTTTTCAGGAGTGTGCCCTATTGGAATCAAGCACATAATGGTGAAGAATTTACATAAACAGCACACTCTGAACAGGAAGAGTAACTGTGATGAACACAGAAGAACCTTATCAGATTTTCCTTTCCAGATTTTCTTGTGTATTTTTAGCCAACATGGTTTTGCTGTTCTGTAATACATTTGAGTTTTCTGGGTAGTTTGCAGTATTTCTCTTCAGGTGAGATGTGCATTTGATCATTGCTTCTCTCCATGTGAAATACAAGAAGTGAAATTCTGGCCCCAAGAACTCAATGAAGCCAGGGTGTTGCCTGAAGAGGATGAGTGATTTCATCATCATCATCATGTTGGAGGTCTGTTAGAGGGCTGGAGTTAGAATCTGTATTGTCTGTTTCCCAGTCACATGTAAATAAAAGTGAGGGATATTATAAATTTGGCCTATCATTGTTGTCTTTGAAAGGAATTACTCCTTAAATTTCATAAATCTCATAAAACTTCCCAGCTGTCACATGTCAGGCTTTTTTAATTCTGGGCTCAGTTAGAGATGACTACTAAGATCCTTGTACTTACAGCTCTTTGACAAAATGGAGAGAGGAGAAAAATAACCAGGACAAACTTTCTGGCTTCTGACACCTTTGCAGACTCTGTTCACTTCATGCCTTTTTCTGTCAGTTCCCTTGGCAAAGGGACTATCTCCCTCCTCCTTTCCCATGTGGTTTCATGCCACAGCTGGTCAGAGTGAATAAAGCATAATGGAGAAGAGGAGAAATATATAAATAGCTTTCTACTATGCTATCACAAAGGTATATTTTTTCCTCTGTAATTTGCAAGATGGAAAGTTTGTGAAATGGACAAAATTTTACTACTAGCAATTCTAAAAAGTCATATTCACATTTACTGTTCTCACTATACACAACTGTCACAGGGTGTCTGAATTCTTTATGGTTATGAGCGCATTCAATGATGATACATGGAAAAAATATGGACACATTTATTTTTTGGAAGTAATTGACCAGAAAAGAATTTCTTGTGAACAAACTCCAGCGCTGTAGGCAGAAGAGAAGCCAGCCAGAGTTGAGGAACATGAGAAACAGAAATTCTTTGGATGTAGCGTGTTGGCTTTTGCCAACACGATCAACTGCAAGTCTACAGTGAGACTCCTCACCCGCTGGGTCACTGTAACTGCAGTCTGGGTTCCCAAAACTTACTGCTGCTTTCCAAGAGAAGCAACTCTGGGTAACTAAATAGGGTTGGCCAAACATCACTACTAGTCATATGTACTACTAGTCATAGCAGGCCAAATGCACATGAATAGTGTTCCTTACTGGCACCAAGATTACATTACATTCATATTCTCCCATTTCACTTCCTTTATCAAATATTATCAATTAAGAGATCGGGTCTTTTGTACTAAACTATTGCACATATTTGTATTGATAGGGTGAGTACGTCCTCGGAAAGAGGTATCCCAAATGGAAGAGTCAGATATTATTTGCAGTAGGGACTGCACGGAAGCCAGACTAGAGCAGTCTGCTGGGGATACGCAGTGCATACCCCACCTGCTGCTCTCACAGCACAGAAAGACAGCTAATTTCCATGTTAATGTGGCAGTGATTGGTACTAGGTATGCTGAACTTCTCTTTCTTCTTCAAGTCCTGTTTTGTCAAACAACTAACTTGTTCTTCCCAAGAACTCCATGGGAAGAAGAAAAGAAATCACTCAGAAGTCACATTACAAGAGAAAACTATTTGAAAACACAGTATTCAAAATGCCATGTGCTTTGCAAAACAGATTTCTGCACAGTAGCATCAGACATCATTACCAAGCACTTGTAATCCTCAGCAAGGGAAAAACAAGTAATAAATGCAACAGCTCAGTTTTGCCAGTGGACACAAATTTATGTGCTAAACAACTCCCACAGAAGCAGATCCACCATGCTTCTGCTTTCTTCTCAACCAGTGAAAGACACCTCAAGGATGTAGGTGCTGTGAACTCAGTCCAGCGTTCGTGAAGAACTGAACATGCCTGGGGCAGGGGACTGGGTTCTCCTGTTTCTAAGAACTTCTGCTGAGGCACCGAAGCTTTACTCTAAAAGGTGAAAGAGTTTTTTCCTCTTTTTGTTTTAAACAAAGGATTGTTTCCCTCTTCTTCCTTCCTCCTCTTCCGAATATTCCTCAGGTATTTGAAAGCAATTCAAAGATTTTTTTTATAAAACACGGAAGAATTATGTTCCCTTTCTGAGAATAAACTTTTCAAATCTCAACTGCAGAGTAGGAGACGTGAAGAAAAAGCAAGCAACTGGAAATGGCCCTTTAAGATGGAAACAGTCAAGCAACTGTAACTACGCAGCGGTCACTACTATGTCTTGCTACTGCCTGGAGATGGTCCGAGTTACACAGGAAAACAACCCTTCAAAATACTACTTGTTGCAAAATAAGGAACAATTTAGAGGGAATTACTGAAGGATTAATTACCTTTAAGCTACACTTTCACCTTCAAGGACTTGATCTAGAACTCACTGAAGTCAATGGGAAGATTACACAAATTTTTATGACCCCTAGAGAAACGTTTTAATTTCCATTGATGTAAAATGTTACACAGTATCATCCCACTAATTCTTAATACTTGTTGCTTTGATCTACTTCACTGCTAAAATGAGAAGGGGCAAAGGAGTTACTGTACTGATGCTCCACTTAAGGTAATAGGTAAAAAGACATCCATGTTAAATGTAATTAGTTAATACGAATTAAGATGATTACATGTTCTATTGTCAAGATCATTCAAAGAGTTATTTGCTTTTGTCATCGAACAGTGCTGCATTAGTTCTCATAATCTGGTTAGTGCATTAGCACTAAGTAAATCCTATTGATTCAGCAGATAAAGTGGACCTAAGTAATCTTGGTATTTTGCTGATTTCCCTTATATTAATTTAATGTTTAACTCAGTATACAGATTATCAAAGGAGAGGTGTTGACTAATTATACATTTTGAAGAAATAAAATAATGCATTGGAGATGTTGTGTTGATAAAAGCAGTTTTGCTGTACGTTTGTAGTGTACATCAGGTGCATTTTTCATAGAAGTCCTTATTTACATGGAAGCAGTGATGAAATAGAAAAGCTGTGAATTGCAAGTAGACCAGTTATCCTAAGATAATGCTGAGTGTGGAGACTCTTATTCCAAGATAAAATTGCACAACCACTGCCCGTCTAGCCAAAACAGTGGTGCAAGAGATGTGTGGGATAGAAAGGAGTCCAGAAAGTAGGAGATAATCATGCAATTTGCCCTAATTTCCACAGGCTGTCTATAAAAGCAGAGTAACATCTGCCTTAAGAAAATGAAGCTCTCGTTATCACTTCCCCCAAAGTCATTCTTCCTCTAACATTTCATTGTTTTGTTTTCACCCACTCCATAGGCAGTGCAAGTAATATTTCTTTGTGACCTACACTTGCTTTCTGAACCATTTATGCCATGGATCTTCTTCCTTAGCAGTATTTTTTTATTATTTACTGTGGGATTTGACTCTGGTTTTACTTGTATGGTTGGAAATGAGGAGTCATTCCACTCTGATGCAAAAGCTGCCTGAGATCAGAAACCCACATGCCACCTAGAAAGTTCGAGTAACGCAACACTGTCCTGGATAATAATTACCTACTGTTGCTTTAGTGAGCAATAATGACGGCAATATGTGGTCCTGAGTCAGAACAAGTAGAGTAAGTAGAGGAACTGCTGAGGTAAGGTTGGTGCTGAGTGAGCTGAAAGGCAGATGTCTGCTTTGCCAGGATTTATGTGTCTCTCCACTGTTTGGCAGCAGAACCTGAGGAAAATTCATTGCTTGCTTAGATGTCTCAACTATCTACCAAAGCCAGGTGGGATGAATCCAGGACTTAGATCTGCATGCAGTGCACTGCAGAACCAGCTTCTCTTTCTCTGGAACATGGAATTGTTTACAAAGAAATCCCAGCAGATCTTTCAGGAGGGTCTGCCATGGTCCCACTGCAGAATAGCCATCAGCAGACTAGACAGGAACTTAATGTGGGGCAAAGGAACCTTAGAATTTGGTCTGAACACAGGAAAAGAAGCTTAGACCTGAATATTACACATCTCTAGTGAGTGTCCTTAATGTTACATACCTGCTAGTCTACATTTTGGACATCTCTTCCTGTGGGACTGTAAAGGTTTTCAAAATTGCAAGGTTACATAGGGTAAGAAAATTATTCTTCATCCAGTTCTAGTCTTTAGAGTTATTTAAGGGCCTTCAGAAACTCTGAGACATAAAAACCACGTGACCAGATATCCATGTTAAAAAAATAAAAATTACTTTCTGCCTGAAATTATTTCTGTGCAATTCCAGAGAAAAGCAGGACAGTCACTCTTCCACACTAATAACCAATAGGGAACCCTGCCTTCAGCAGCAGAATTTGATTAAAAAGTCTGGAAATGGAACATTATTAGTAACTCTGGCTGATAAATCAGTGCCCTTTGCAGAAAATGGTAGTTTAACGGATACCACTTTTTCACAGAGAAATCCAGCTTTCATCAAGAAGATGATAAAACACCAAGCAGCAGCGCTGGGAAGCAGAGACAGGCCCCTAACCAGATACCAGGAGAAGGAAAACTGTAGTTTTTGCAGCACTCGGGGACCAACAGTTTGGCCCCCAAACGCCATAGCTCCTGGGGCTCAGAAGAGTCTGCAAAGATATCTACCACTCGGGGTGGTGCAGTACTTTCCAAAGAAACACCCTGACCTGCCTTTTTCCTTGCCTTGCCTTTTTCTTGGGAACTCCCTCGTGACGGCGTCCGCGTGGCCGGTCCCAGGGACAGAACAGCCCTGAACAGCCCTTAACTCTATAGTTACGTGTCTGCTGAACCTGGCCCAGTCTGAGCTAACCATCCCCATGCCGATGCTCATACCATACCCCTACTCACTCCTACCCATCTCTCCACCTGTACCCGTACCCATACCCATGCCTCCCCCATATGCAGCTCAGCCGGAGTTCAGACTCTTCCTGCAATCCCTTACGCCGTGCTATTTGCCCCAGTCAGGTCTTGGGTGGCCGGGGCGGGGGGCAGATGGCCACCTACCTAACGGTGGAGGGGAGCCGGGTGGCGAGCACACCCTGCCTTGCGCTCCACCGTACAGGGCACAACGGGGACCCTCGGGTACCGCCTGGGCTTCCAGCCGACAGGCAGTGAGCGCAGAACAGGAACCTGGATGCAGCTTGTCACCTTACGACTGTGGCTGAAGCCTCTTTTAAAGGGTGTCAGTGCACGTTGCCCATCACCCAGTCCCTCTTCATTTTTTTCTTCTGAGACGTCAGAACCCCATAGAGAAGCTTGCACAAAATCTGTACGGATGGCAGCAGGCTTTGTGCCCAGGCAGAGTGCTGTATGCCAGTTGATATAGCATTTCCAGAGGGATAAATGACTGAACCGATCCGATGGATTCTGGTGCCTGACTTCTAGGGAAAATATTCAGGCACATTCTACTCACAATATAAAAAACATTTCCTCCGTGCTGTGAGATTATCTAAATAAGCCACATCAACCCTTCCTAATCAGAGAGATGTGGTGTTATTTTTAAACCTGCCAAAAAATTTTAAGCCAAATGGTGTGGGACATCACAGTTACAGGGCTTCAAAAGAGTTATTTATCTCCGTTTATTTTATTAAATATTCCTAGACGTACCCTTAGGATGACAGATCAATAAGTGCCTTTGCGGTTTCCTGATAGAAGGCAGCAATTATTTTCTTCCATTACAATATAAGCATAACCCAATTTTACTCATCTATCATGTGTGTAATGGTAATAAAGAAGCATCACCATGTGTTTATTTTACTGTCACTTCATCTTTTGTTTTGGTGATCTTCTGTTTTCATTTCACGTTCTTCCAACTGTTTGTGCCTTTCATTTGACAGGAGCTGTGACCAGTTTGAATTGCTTTAGGCCACTTGTTGGGAACATGGTATCAGGAGCCTGTCTGTGGTCTCTCCTTTCCTGTAAGGTGAATGGAGTACTTTAGGCTTTCACCTGAACCTATCTGTATTAGAAACAAAGCCACAGGATCTATACAGAGCTGAATTTGGATTTCATTTTTAGAGGTGCTTTTCTATAGAAGTCAATAGTGACTGAAGTTAGGTATCAGAGGACAATTGGGCTCACAATTCTTTAGCACATACGAGACAAAAAAAGCTAAACAAAGCCCATAAGATCGTGATCTATCTAATGACAAATGAAATGTATAGTTGAGATTGTCAAGGCTAAACTCAACACATCTTCCTGACTTGGAGAATCACATTTAATCCATGATAAAGGTGCAAACTACTAGACTATGTCTGCAAATGAAGTAAGCAGCATTTGTCTCCTCAAGTACTGCTCTGCTTTGAGGACTACCACACCAGGGCTGGTCGTGACTAACTGTGACCACATAAACGCTGCTAAAAGCCTACATCCAGTTTTCTCTTCGTTGTGGGTGAGGAGATTCCTGAACAGTGATTCAAAACCCTCCACAGCAGCTACCTCTCAGATATCTTTGTCCTGACTTGGGCAATAAAGCCCCTTTACTATGACTCCAACTTTTTTCTTTTAATTCAAAGCCAGTTCTCTTTCCTCCTTGCTGTCATTGAAGTGACAGCCAGCTCTTAACTGAAGGAAATTATCAGGAAGTGCTAACCGGTCACAGCTCCACTGAGGTACATCTGATAGCAATCGGATGCACCGTCGGATTCACTTTTCCTAACCCTGACTTCAGTGAGCCCAGGCTTTGGCTTAATCTGTATTTCACTTAAACACAACTGGAAATGTTTTATTTCGATTTTATAAAGTTTTCCATGAGCTCTGGAATAACTGAAGCACAATTGTGTCTGGATTTATATCTTATGGTTAGTTGACTTTGCTGTCCAACTAAGCTCTGACAGAGACTTTTCCCATGGGTGAGCAATACCTGCTTTGGTCCCTGTGAGTCCTTCTGATGTTTATAAAGGGGCTCCTTAAACTTCATTGGTTTCCATAGCCTGAGCATATATTGGATCTGTCCCCGGGTTCACACCTGGATTCACATCCTTAAGATTTCTTATTGTTGAGGTTGTCAGGACAACTAACAGAAAGACAAGCATACAATAGCATGACTACAAAAACTTCATTCCTTTAGGAAAGAAGGCTAAAAACTAACAAACTTTGTCCACCACATCTAGATGAGTTGAAGTATTTCTTTTTAAATGCTTAAAATCTGAGAAGAATGAGTTGAGGAAGTGTTTTGGATGTTTTATTCTGGTTTATTTTGGTCTGATTCTACCTTTAGCAGCCTCAGACTAAACAGTCCTGAGGGGCAGCCACTTAAAAAGATGGACTACCCAAAGTCCAACAAAATTATGTACAATTGTCTTGTGGGACTTTTTTTGATAACTTGAAATGGCCTTCATCAATCAGACTCTAACTGTAAATTATCAGATAGCACTCCCTTGCAAACACTGCTAAAGGCTCATTTTTCTTTTTAATGTTGAAGTTAGTGGTATACCATAGTCACTGCTGTACTGTTTTGGCTGTCCTATGACTTAATCTCACAGTGGTCAGTGCCTTTCACTTGCATCAGTGGTCTGTGGTTTCATTCTCTCAACATCAAAGAGAAAGATCATCTTGGCTACATTACAAAAAGCAAGTTTTGAATATTGCCAAAATAAACTGAGACATACTCTCAGAGCTTATAAAAGATTTCTTTTAAGTTGAAGGTGACTTACAAAAAGAGGAAAAATGGGTTATGCCTTCATGTGCATTTTTATAATGTACAAAAAAGGGCCTAAGAAGAGTTAAGAGGTTCGGGAATCTTTTTTTTATTATTATTTTATCTCCAGCACAATCAAGGAAGAACAGATTTGACATTCCTGACACAAGCATAAGAAATAATGTTCTTTCCTCCTTCTGCCTGCTCCCTCCTTTCCTTCACTTTCCAACCTTGCAGGTCTCTTTTACATACCTGAGAAAAACAGGTGTATAAAGGATGCTTG
This sequence comes from Aviceda cuculoides, assembly GCA_035590195.1. Lineage (NCBI taxonomy): Eukaryota > Metazoa > Chordata > Aves > Accipitriformes > Accipitridae > Aviceda > Aviceda cuculoides. The sequence goes on from JAVJGG010000005.1 coordinate 27,353,486, forward strand.
GCAAATTCTTGCCAATATTTTTGGCCAACTGAAACTTGAAAAAACTCACAGGACACTTTTTATTGGAGCCTTAATGAATCCTCTGGAATAAAGCAAAGGAAATGGAATGGGAAAGCTTGACGGTCTTGATATTTCAGTGTTAAGCAAACAATCAGGACAAAAACTTCTCATTGCCTTTATGCCATTTAAAGGAACCACAAGAAATCACAGAAACATTTTTCCCTTTATCAGTTTAATGTAGCAGAAATCAGAGTTCTGATGACATTTCTTGAAAATGGGCAACTATAATAAACCGTCTGCAGTATAAGACATTCAGTTCTGATATGCAAAGCAGCAGCAGACTCTGGAAAAGCTTTTGAAACAGGAAAGTACTTCCCAGTGTGTGAAAAGTGGCAAATTATTCTGTCAATATTTTAATGGTATACTTTGCTATGAAAAGATCACCTTATGAAACGAGCGTATAGGCAAGTAAAGAAAGAGATAAGTTAAAGGCCACAAGCTTTAAAGACAGTCACTCACAAATAAAATACCCCAGGAATAAGGAAAAAAGTACTTTCAGAAAAGAACAATGTTCACTTTTAAAAACGAACTGAAAAATGAAAATAAAAAAAGATATTAAGACCTGAAATGAAAAAAATAGGACAGCAATAACACAGTGAAGAAAGATAAGAAGTTACTGTGCTGAATATTTGCTAATACTTGCTTTTAGTTCCTGAAAATTGCCTTTCTCCCCCAAAAGAGGGAATAAAATGCTACACCTGTTGTGGTTGTTCTATCAGCGTCCGCTGGCAATGCCTCCATCTGTGTTGAACACCTGGAGCCTGCGATAAACAGTCATCCCCCGACATCACGGCTGTTGTGACGATGCTCAGACCGGGTCGGACCCCACCTCTGAGCACATTCCTGCTACTGGGGAGAAGCCACAGCAGCTCTGTAATGGATGCTTCTCCCCAGGCCACTCCACCTCACCCCCGGCAGTGACGAGCAGCCCTTCTCTTTCATGCAAGAGCCCCCCACCTCCAACCGGGGCACGTGCCAGCACCCCGTCCTGCTGCCCTGTGCTGGGCAGCCGTGCTGAGGAGGACCCTGGTGGTACTGGGGTGACGAAGGCCTGTGGTTCCCACCCTCACCCCCAGCCATCCCGACAACGGGACGTGATAGATCCCATCCAGCTCCCAGTGCAGGTCGAGCTGTCGCTCCGTCCTGACACAGGCCTCATCTTGGCTTGCGAGGCTGAGCAGAGCCCTGTGACCACGGCTCTGGCCCTGCCCTCTGGTAGAGGACAGCGTGCCACCTCTGAGCTCCAATTTCCTTGTATTTGTAAAAGAAAGCTCCCCAGAGAGGACACCTGAGGCTCTGCTGCATAAGCAGGTACAATTCAAAGGTCTAATGTTTCATGTTTCAAAATAAACATTATAAGTACCTGACTCCCAGATTCTGTATTTCCTTTACAAGAGCTGACACCGGCACAGACACTGGCCAGAAGGGAAGAAATAACTTCTGTGCTTCCTCCACTCACAATATTCCGGATGGCTGGAGACCAGCAACCACCTGAACACACGGTGTACGGAAAGGCAACCCTGCCATCCGAGACTGTCGGTATCCTCATTCACATACACTTTTCATAGACACTTCTTTCATTAAGAAAACTGATTTCAGTGGGACCGTTTCTGTATCAAGCATGAGTAACCGTATTACAATCTGGCTCTTCATGGCATGTTCCAAACCAGCTCTTTCATTTTTTTCCAAGGAGGGCAGTGATTCAGCATTAACATAGTTTAAAATATGAGTGATATTTCAGGGACTCCTCAGTGCACATGGATACGAATGCTAATGAATAATTTTTTGAAATATTAAAAGAAATAACTGCATAAATGGTCCTTTTTTCTGCATCACAGTCTCTCAAGAAAAACAACTACAAATTTAAGAAAAAAACAACTTTTTTTGCCCCCCAGTTCCACAAATACTTTTTTAGCACCATAAGGACCTCAGTGATTTTCATACTCAATTTACAGGAACTAATCCTTACAGAGATGAATCATCAGCAATGATAAGTAATCTGAAATGATCAGGGACTTATATTTTGTAACTGAGGGGACGGCTACCTGGCAATAGAGTAGGCAAACAGAGAACAAGAGTCCTGAAATGTAACAAATTAATTGTTGCTTACCCTGTTCAAGCAGTATTTGCTCTCTTTCCCATAAAAGTGCTGGAGACATTTCATGTTCTGCTTGTCGACGATCTTGTTGAAGAACTCGTTGATGGTTCGCACGGAGACGGCGCAGACAGCAGATCTGTTGGTTGGTTCGGAAGAGTCTGGTTTGCTTTGTGCAAAAACACCATAGAGGATATCATCGTTCAACCCAAGGCCCATTTCATGGGCTAGAGCTGCACCTGGCTTGCTTACGTAGGCAGCTTGCAAAATGTTGAATACCTCCTTTCGGATGGATCTCTTCCTCCGCTTTTCGGTAAAAATACACTCAAGTGGCATTTCCATGTAAGAACGCATCTCTGAGTCTAAAGTGCAGAAGCGAATAATTCTCGTGTGAAAAGCTTGGGAGTCAAGAGATTCTCTCTGGACAGTCAGAAAATAGACAAAGTGATTGTTTTCAAAGGCATGGACATACCTAATGGGATACGAGCTGCGGAACTGAGGGAGGATATCTATATAAGACTGATCTGTGAGAAATTCAAAACCATCCTGTGTTTCTTTTAACCTTCGAACCGATATTGAATGCAGAACATGGGGGGGTTGAAATGTAGAGGTCACAGTATTTCCAACAAAGAAGTTGACAAACCTGTCCTTTTCAGTCACCAAAACTTTGGTTCCTAAAGTGCTTACAACACAGTCAGGACAATTATCTGTCTCTCCGTCCGCCCGGGGTGAATACATGCAGTGCACCTCGCTTTCGATGTCAGCGGGGTTGTCAGGGTGAATGATGTGATGGTGGCAGATGCCTCCGGACACACTACCACAGCTGATGAGCTGATCATCATAATAAGTTTCTAAGAGTAGTGCCATGTTGACATTATCCCTCCATATGCTGTTAGATAAATTGGCTTTATCTTTGCAGTCTTCACATGGCGCACAGTCAGGGTTCTCCAAAATGGGCCCAGTCTTGTACACAGAAATGTTCTGGAGAGTTTCATTTAGCACATAGATCTTGTTGACTGCTCCAATATAAACGTGATGCTTGTACAAAACTACATTCTGAATTGGTGTTTCTGCAACGAAGTTAGGAAGATCATATTTTACACTCAAATTCATCTCCGATTTTTTAGCTGCTTCTTTGCATTGTCCATGGCTCCTCTGCAGCAAGGCAAACAGGAATACGATAAACCCAGAAGGATATGCAGTAAAAGGCTTCATTGTCAGGGATTTAATCTGTCAAAACATATTTAAAGGAAAGCGTGGTTATATTTCATATACTAAAACATCAGTTTATCAGTCAACAGAAATCCGTTTCTAGGCTGCATGTATTAGCTGAACTATTTTAGCTTAGGAAGTGTCGTAATCTTGCTTAGTGTCATTAATGGTCTTGTGCTAGAAACTGCTATGCTCACTGTTCTTCATGGGACCCATTTCACTGCTTTTAGAACAAGTCACAGAAGGATTTTCTTATGATGAATTTTGCAAGACCCCTCGGTGTGTTGTACAGCAGTGGAAGAGAGATGACTACTTCCCCATTGGCATTAAACCAGCTGACTGATATGGTTTAGAACAAGATGGTGCACAGCTAGCTGAAAGCAAATCTGCTCAGGACACTCAGGACACAACTGCACACAAAGCAGTTGTAGCACTTCAGTGTGTGGATATAAGATATTTGGCAAGTCCCTCAAGAGGCTGAGCTGGGTTTTAGCACAGCTGCTCAAAAATGAGAAACAGAAAAGACATGAAATAATGTGAAGATTTGAGCTGGAAGTAGGCTTCTCTTTTACTCTGTTGACATTTTTGATTAACCAAGGAAGAGACTTTTCTCCACCAGACCAAAGGAAGAAACCCTTCTCTCTCCGCCTCCAGCTTGCCAAATCACTGTCTTTCATAACGGCCTGGTTTGGAAAAAAGAATGGTTTTTTCAGCCAGCTCTACTTCTTGGAATAGTCATTTTCCCTAGTGTTGACAAGGTTTTGTAATATATTGTTAGAATATTTTATGCATCATGTGGTGCCTGGCATGTGCAAGTTTTATTTTAGGCCTTGTACCACAGCAGTAAGTCACTCTGGTGAACCTTTACAAGATACAGGCGTATCACTGTATTGTAAACAAAGGGGTATCAAGTGACCTACAGCCATTAACTGATGAAATCAAACAACCTAGCACTTTTCTTTTTTTTTTTTACTTCTCCACACAATTGTTTGATGTGGCTTGAAAACCCAAAGGCAGATGACTAGTGTGATATTTCACCCCCTCGGAAGATCAATTAAATGAACTGTGGTTATGAGCGTTTCGGTGCAGTGTCCACACTATGCCCTGTCACACCAGACATTTTCTGTTAATGTCATGATACAGTTGTTAAGCCAAATTTAGCTTCTTCATGGAGAAAACAATTATGCATTCTAACAGCAATATGATCACATACTTTGGGAAAATACTTACAGTTTGGCTATAGTTAAGCCATTGTTGCTAATCAAGAAATGCTTATGACCACTGAAAGGATTCAAAATAGGCAACCTTGAAAATTACAAATAACAGGAATCTGTACTGACTTTCTCCTTCATTAAGACTCTAAGCAAAATGAAGGATGACTATAGACCAGAGCTGTTTCAGCTGTGTATAAATTCAGTGTTTTCACTAGATTGGTTAAAACAATTCATCAATAATCCCCCTGCATTCCTTGTGACATTTTATTTCAGTGTCCACTGAACTCTTTCTGTGCCTTACCTCATTAATTACACAAAATAATAGGTTTTGGAAACAAAGAATTGTTCTTCCGCCCTGTTATCTGGTAAGAATCATGACCAAGAGCTGGGGATAAAAATCAGAAACACAGGCTATTTGCAAGTATTAGCTGGTAAGAACAAGTCACACTTCTGGTATTGAGAAATGAAGATCTTCCTTCAAATCAACAACATTTTCTGATATTAATTAGTGATAACAGAATCCTGGAAACAAATCAAACATGGATTTAAGTTTAAAAGAAAAAGAAAAGAAAAAGGAGCAGGGTTATTGCTATAATTAGAAAAATGCCCCAGTACACAGAGCGCTGCCTTCTATATTGTATAGGGCAGGAAACAGTTTTCTCATCCTCTGAAACTTCTTGCTATCACAGAATTTTTCCTGCTTTGTGCTGGGATGAAACCAAGAACTTTCGAAGTTTGTGTGAAACACCCAGAAGTCACACCCTATCCAAGAACAACCGTGTTCACGTCCCTGCCTCTCCAGCACCGAGCAAAGGTCCCCGCAACGGGAGGAGCGGGAGCCTGGTCTGGCTGGCTGTCTCCTCTCAGCCAGCTCTTCCACCAGAGAAACTGCTAAAACTGATACACGTTCCTGCGGATTCACTTCTGACGAGTCAACATGTTCTGACAAACACTAGATTAAGCACAAAGTTCCAAAAGTGCTCTTTTTCTGACACAGTGCGGAGGCAGGTATATTGTTTACTGCAACGACTTTAAACCCACATAACAGAGGTGGCACTGCTGTGGAGAGAGAAAACAATAGGTGGGACAACAGTTTGATGTCGACCACTAACACAGGAAAAAAGATGCAAGGTTACTTGACAGGCACCTACTTTGTTGCGGTATATTCTGTGCTATGTTCTTGTTTTAGTATGTTCCCAAACAGATTTCCCACCCAGTATGCCCCTCAGTCTTCAGTTTACAATCCTCCCCCTTCTTCCAGCATCCAAAAAAGAGGATCCCTAGCTGTCCAAGAGTAAATATCAGTGTGCACTGCAGAGGGATTTAGAGCCATAAATACTGTCTGACTTATTCTTTCCCTCAAATCATACCTTAGGATGTGAGGCCAGTATCATCAGACAGGCTACTATGCCTACACTCAGTGAGACAGTGCTGGTTTGAATCTGTGCTCCAGAGACAGAAAATTCCTCCCTAGACTCCTTTAGCAAGTAAGATCAGAACCAAAAATCTAAACAGCAAGAGCAAGGGCAGGATTCAGTGTAATGGAAAGGGTGCCAGGAATAATAGGTACTATATTTCACCACTACAGGAGAGAAAATATGAGCAATAAATGAAAACCAAGTCATCTTTGCTCTCATATTTGAGCTCCATCATTGTGTCTTCCTTTGTATGCTTTTGAGGTGTTTCAGCCATTCTCCCAGACAGAAATCTGCTGATTCCCACCTATGGGAAGCTCAGACTCAGATTTAGGGGCAGCTCTAGGGGAGACGATTCCCCACAATGCATGTCTCCAGCACACCGTGAATCTTTCCTCAAAGTGCCTGAAATCAGAAGGCACGTGCTCTACTGCGAGACATTTATAGCTTAGGGAGGACATAGGAGTTATGTGACGAGTACCACGTGCAACTCCTTTTTTTAGGTATTTTTTTTTTCGCAGTCCTTACAACATATAAACTCCGCTGTTCCTCAGTGAGACTCCCGTGACATTCGGTGCCTCTTTTTATCTGCATTTGACCCACGGTCTTTCTCTATTCCACTGCTGCAATCTGCAGCACAGAGCGGCTCTTCTGTAACCTCCAGACCGGGTCGTTGCAAACACACTTCACTGGAATAAATCCTGAAGAAGCAGGGAAACTTTGGAGAACTAAAAATTCAGTCCCACATCTCTTCAAAGGTCCAATAATCCCAGTTCTCCTTAGCACATACTCAAATGTAATTTCAGTTGAACTTAAGCACTTAAAGAGTTTTGCTGAATTAGAACTAAAATACTCAGGCTATAGATACTATTTTTGAGTCCAGGTCAAAGAACTAGCTGCTGTCTATCACTTGCAGAAGGAAAACAAGTAATCCCTTTGTTTCTCTACTCGGTTTGAATGATGGATGCTGTTCATTCTCTTGTGACCTTCCCGTGACTTGTGTGTCAGTGTGTCTTTCATGTGTCTACAGAAGACTTGTAAGCTTTGGCCTGTGATAACTATCAGCAAGCAATAGCTGTGGATGGATTATTCCTTTTGTAAGAGATATTTTCAAAGCCTGTGTCATGATGTGCTCATTTTTCCATCCCTCAGCAGACAGTAGCTTGTATAACTGATGAGAAAATGGATTTTGGTCAACTGTTGCAAGTGGCTAGTAATGATGTGTCATATTAGTGTGCTTGGCAACCTCAAGTGCTATGGCTGATGCTTCCCACCAGGCTTGGTCTTGAGTGTTTGTGTACCCTTAACAGCTTCCCAATGGCAATCATTTTCCTACAAGCTTCATTCTCCCCAATTACAGCCTGGGTGATAGTTTATAAATATTGAATATCATGTCTCTCCTTCACACTGTTTGCCACCGCACTGACAAGTCAGGCCTGGCCTTGCTGTGGAATAATCTTCAAGCTGTCGCATGCGAGGAAGCCAAAAACTACTGTCATGCTTGTTTTCCTAGCCCTCATTTCAACGACTTGGGTCCCATTTAACTCTGATTACAAAGCACTCCACGGGTCTGCACAAGCTAAGACAACACGCTGACATGAAAGCATTTTGTAGGTCGTTTGGTGCATCTCATTTTTTCTTGCTTTATTACAGAAAAGGAAATGACAGGGTCCCGCGTATCCCACATAGAGCATGTTCATACAAGAACACATTTAGTCCTCAGATAGGTCATTTCGGGTTAGGTAACAGCAGAGCCATGTTAATTCGTATTTCAAAAATGCTGTTATCAGCAAATGGTAGCCTTTTCCCCTCTAAGGAAATATTTGATAGTACAGTTTTATATTTTTTCCAGTGGGACAGTACATCTTGTTACTTTGGGCTCTGACAGACTTCTGGCAGCAAATTTATATAGGATCACCCTAGTGATTACTGCTCCTGAGAGTTCAGTTGGCTTTGCTATCGTGGACCAAAATCTGTGCCAACTCAGGACTGGATTCCCTGTGGATCAGAGGCTCTGCCGTGGAGGTAGCAGCGTCATTTAACAGGAGAGGGCAAATGAGAGGGGGACATGGTAACAGCTCCATCCAGCTTTAATCTGTTGTTGCAAATCTGTCACAGCACTGGCATCAGCTTCAACAGACTAAGCCCACAGTGGACGAGTCTTCATCAGACTTTTCAATTAATCGATTGCATCTGTAGACAAGATTGGTCATATGTAAAACACTTACTGAGGTTAACCTGTTTTCAATGTCCACAGATTAAAAATGTTTTTAGGTCAGAATTGCTAATCTGAATTAGCTACCTTGAGTTAAAAGAACTGAGAGAACAAGGAAACTTGAGAGTAAATCAGCAAGAAACATACAAATAATCCCTGAGTTGAATTCAAATGGCTAATCTGAGTTAAAATCCACGTTCCTTTGTCTTCAGCACTATTTCAACTCTAGTTTAGGTTACTCATCCTGACTAGGATGGGAACATAACTTTCCTGCAGCGTGATATGTACACTAACATGATGAATTTTCCCAATGCATAGAGTCACAGGAATTAGTAGCAGTAATTTAGGTCATAAATTCATCCATAACAGGGCTGGGAGGTTTCTCTGGTACTGCAAGAGGTGTGTGTGCACGCAGACGGCTGATGGTGAAGAACTGGTGGGCAGGGCACAGCCTAGGCAATTGCTGGAAGATCTGCCATTAACTAAATCCTCTACATATCCAATGCAGTTGTGTGTGTCAGAAGAAATTGCTTTCATTAGCATGTTCAACTGATCTGTAAGCCTTTTCTTACAATATTCAAATACAAAAGAAGAATCTAAAGAGTATATTTTATGCAGGGAGAATTTAATATACACGGTCCATTACTGGGTCCAGTATACCATTGTAATTCACAGCAGCTATCAATAGAAGCATGTCTGCCAGGTTTATTTTTAACAGGCATTAAAACACAAGAACACTGATCTATCCTTTGCAGTGGAGAAAATGTTACTCTTATACTCATTTAGCATTATTTTTTTGTACATGTCCTACAGTGCAGTAAAGTGTAGAGTGTTTTCTTTGAAACTTGCTTCAGACCTTAACATCCTAAAGCAAACTCATGTCTTGGGTCTGTAGCACAACTGGATTTATTTAATCATTTTTTGTTGTGATGGGCTATAATGGCACTACAGGTTAGAATCATAGAATGGTTTGGGTTCCTTCATAACAAACCTCAGCAAACACTCACTGGTATATTACGAATGACTGGAGCAGATCGAGAGCTATACATTGCCCAGAAAGACTAATTTAGAAGGTAGTATACAGCATTTGTTGGGATTCAGGGAAATTTCTCATGTGAGGAAGTGGTACTCATTCTAAAGGATGAGGAATTAATTCCACAAAGAACAGGAACTAGAAAAGAAGTTCAAAATGTACAAAGAATAATTGAAAAATGGGGAGGAAATACCCACAATAAGGTAGGTCCTTCGTTGTTTGTTCACACTCATATTTCCAGATGGATTTGGTTCTTTAAATACATGAGGACAGCTTTCCACATCTGGATGCATAAGGATAGGAGGATATTTTTTTTTTAATTGTGGTAGTGTTTGGTGAAAGCAGGAAACCAGAAAGTAAACTTTGAAAAACACAACACTATTGATCCACTCCATTCATTTGAAATGCAAGTCAGCAACTGTGGGGTTTCAGTAAGAAAATACCTGTGATGCTATTGTGGGTCTTTATCACTACATCGGCAGCAATATAAATCCAGTTCTAGCGCAGACTTAAACTCAGTATCTGCAGCAAATAATTCAGCCTGATAAATGACATGTGAACAACTTGTTCAGTCCAAGTTGAAAAGGAGCTAATTGTGGGGTAGAATAACATTATGCTTGTTATTGTACATGTCATGACAGATAATACAGAATAAGGTTGGTCTTCTGTTTCAGGTGAATGAATATGGAGATATTTAGGTTTCACTACCACTTTTTCGTTTGTTTGGGCAGACTAATTCATCTCAATGTATTTTCACCGCATATGCAAAGCAAAGACCTTTATCGACTCTCACCGGTTGAAATAAATGCAGACATAGGCCCTGGTTGACCAAGGAAGTCATACAAGCTCAGATAAAGACACAAGTAATTTCTGGTGTCTATAAAAATGCCTTACAGTAGAAGAAAGCAGTTTTCTTGTAGTTCTGAGTTGATCCTGTTGATCAACTTTTTGCATGAGTCTGAGCATTTTGTGGTTATCTGTACAGAACGGGGACAGTGTAATTTCCTTGGAATGTAGTTCCTCCTTTCTTAAAAAGCCAAGTTGGCAAACCTGGCTGCAAGCACAGTTTTAGCTCAATTCCCTTAACTACCCTCAGCACTTACTTAGATTTTCTACTTTATGCTTTATGGTTATAACATCTATGTACCTGAATTCTTATATTGAAATGCAGAACAGATTCTGGAAGCCTCTCCTGTCGTGTAAAGCTAACAGCCTTCCATACTGTGATAATTAAAGGAATGGCATGGGTCATAAAATGAAAAAGATTAAAAGGCAGATAGCCATGAGTAACCAAGACAGCATACAGATTTGATCTAAATGTTCTAACAGCAATTATGAATGATCTTGATGCAGGGCATTTCCTGCAGTTTAATTGTCATTTGGTGCTAATGGTTCTTAGGAGTCCCTGAGACAATAACTCTTCATAGCCAAACATTAATATCTTAAAAAAAAAAAAGTTCTGTACATTAATAGGTAGAGAATAGATGAGAACTGTACCAAAGGATCTACATGCGCACCAAATTATCGAGTTTCCTTTTGATGTCATAGTAAATATAACAACAGCAACTAAAACCCAACAAGTCCCTGAATTCCTCCAAGGCATGGTACAAATATCTAGGATACCAAGCAAAAGACATTGTGCTGGCTCTGTTCTTTTCTCCGAAAGAGCTGGCAGGACGGTATCAGGCAGCGGCTCTTCTGCTCCGCAGGCACACATAAAGCATGCCACCGGCTGCCGTGACCTCACCCTTCTCAGTCAACACGTCTCCAAGAGCCACAAGGCGAATTAGTGACAAAACCTAGGGTCAAGGACTTCCAATAGGTTGCTGACGCCTCGCTTGATACATAGCTCGCCAAGCCGAGATGTCACAGTCAAACTTTGTGCAGGGTTCCAGTGAGACCAGCACGTCTGTAAGAGTGAGCCGAGCCCCTGGATTTGGAGAGCTCACCCAAGGGGGCTGGCTTATCCAGGTGAAGGAAAAACCGGGAAAAAGCTTGGCTTGTGGACCCATGCTGGCACCGCAGAGGCCTTAGGTAGCCTCCAAGCCTCCTCCTTGCATCTCCGAGCTTTTGTGAGGCTGATGAACTGGCCTGGCCTGGCATGGCCCCTTGGGCTGATACTGTGATCTGTCCACATGTATTATATTTAGTGCTGGAAAGTAGACAGGCTCCTTCCGTGCCCAAGCTGGCCCCACAAGCGGTATAACCATGACCACGTAATGCTGTGTTTGAGATAACTAGCCCCGCCAAACACAAACTGCCGCTATGCAAAACTAACTCGGTGATCTTTGCCCCAAGTAAAAACATGGTGCAAACCCTCAGAACGGCTACAGTAAAAGTGAATTGGCTGTGTTTATAAACCTGCTAGTGAAAGTAATGAAGCCTATATTTATGCCTTAGCTTAGCAGAACACATCCTTTATCTGATACCAAAGTTAATAACCTGATGGTCTACTTAGCTTCATAGCAGCTTTCTGATAATCAAACAGGAGCAATGTCAAGGATAGTGTTCATTTCCCATCTGTGTTTGGTTAGGAGGTTATGACCTTTTCTTTTTAATGCTGACCTCGCTTTTGTCACTGCAAGTTTATGTTATTGCAATGCACTTTAACTGATGCCCTACTTTCACTCAGTTTAGAAACCGTGTTAATGATGGCTCATTGGCATGACTGCTGCCTTGCTGTGAACCTGTGATTCATGATCTGCTTCCAAGGACTTTACGGTATTGGTGTTCATAAATCCCAAAATGGCCTGGGACCAGTCTATCTGACATCCTGGCTCTCACCAGAGGCAACAGTGTCACAGCTGCAATCAGTAGAGTGGCTGATCTGGAGCAGCCTCAGCTCCTGGTTCTTGGCAGATGTCCCTCAGCGAGGGTCTGTCAGCCACAGCTTTTATTCTGAAATATTGTGCTGACCTTCAGAAGATGCTGAAAAGCTCAATAGTTTGAAGAAAGTGTTCAGGGATGGCTGAGTGGTCTGAGTTTTTTCATGCTAACGGGATCTTTTTTTTTTTTTCTGAATGGATTTTTCAGCTGCTCCATTTACTTTCTTTCAGCCTGTCCCCTTCCCTTATTTTCGGAAGACCTGGGGACCTTAAATGTGCAACCGCCGCTTTCAGGGGTTCTCATTTATACAGGGCCTGGTACCAGGTTTTGGACTTGTTCAGACCCTGGAGCATCTCCTTTGGAAATCAAGGAGTTTGCGAGATAAGCAAAGAGGCTGTTTCCAAACTTCAGAGAGTATTTGCATTTCTCATAGGGGTGACACGAGGATAAATTAGCTCATTCTTACAACACACCTCCAAAATACAAAGGGCTTAGTGGTGGTGTTTCCGACAGGCACAGCGCAGCAAGGCTGAGCTGTAGGACGGCGCCTACCGTAGAGCGGCCGATTTAAAACCCTGGTCTTCATCCCTGCACGAAGGGCTTGGCCAACGGTCTAAATGTGGGACTAGGGCTTGGCTCTGCCCCCCTCCGCCACCCGCCCCCTGCCTGTGCCGAGATCCAGCATCCCAGCCCCACAGCCGCTCCTCGCTCTCCTCCTCCTGTCCCGGTGGGAAGATGGTGGAAGGCGAAGCGGTCCTCGGAGCCGAGCGGGCCAGGAGGAAGAGAGGGGGCTGAGCGCGGGGCTGGAAGGCTGCCTGTCGGCAGCAGGACCCGTCTGCAGCGCCCGGCTCCGTCCTGTCTGGGGAGCGCAAACCAGCCGAGCTCGGAGCTGTAACCCAGCCAGGACCAAGGGCCTCTTACGGCTCCACGTGATTCCTTCCCCTGCAGAGCTGAAGCTCAGGTGAGATCCAGGGAATATTCAGCACAAACTGCAGACACAGGTTAATCTGAGCACCTGAGAGCTTTGCGGCCAGCGAGCGTCAGCTTTCTGGATCCCTTTCTTGGACATACGCCCTGAACTCGCTCTAAGCCCCATTTTAGATGCCAAAGTAGCCTCTCTGGATCTTACGCATAATTTTAAGCTTGGTCTGCTTATCCAAAAAGAAAATAAAATGGCAGTGGTAAAATTGGAAATGTCAGTTAATGTATGCTTTTAATTTAGTACTTCATATTACAACAATTGCTCCTGAGCATGAGCTTTTGTCAAGTAGTTGATACCACTGAATTCAATACTTTGGGCACTGAGCAAAGGTCAATGTCATTTAACAAGAACATTTTCTTTTACAACCCTGCTCCTACTTAAAATATCCAAATTGTATTGCTTATTAGCACCAGGTATGTCATGTTCAGATGAAAAACTGGACTACTCGTGTGATTAATAATTACTCACTTGGTAAATTTAAATTTGAACAAGATACAGCTGTTGGGGGTGATGATGTGACAGATCTAAACTCTTACACACCTGGACTTTCACATGAAAGCCTGGTTTCAGACCTAAGGTTTGTCAGGATAAGTTACATTCCTTTACTGTGAAGCTGCCACCTTTTCCAAGACTTGACTCCACAGTCTTTATGCAAACAATATTCTCATCGATTCCTGTGATAGTTGAGCTGACTAAGGACTAGAAAACAGGGTGCTTAAAAGAGTCTGAAAGGCAGAAGATCTGTTGACATGACAGAATCTCAGTATTACCTCATTTAAAATTAGCAATAGATGACACAGGGTAAATACCGAGATGTAGATGGCATAACTTAACAGGAATGATAGGTGCAGAAGAATAAATCTTTAAAAATCTTATATATTGTTAATGAAGATAATCATTACTCTTTAAAGAAAGATTGAATTAACCTACACTGCATTTCCAAGTAACTAGCTAATGGACACGGGCATTATCTTTTCATATGTCTTTGAAATCCCTATAAACCATGTCTAGGCAAATATTTGACTGATGGGCTTTTACCTCTTTTAACAGCACGTGATGGAGGTCTCGGTAAATAACCTGCCTTCAGATTTGCCTTTTCCAGAAAGGAAGGGGGTACTTCCTTATTCTTTAGGCACCTCTTATTGCTCCTTGCTGCTTCCTGAAAGGCTTTTTGTACTGTGAAAACAATTCACTGGTTGTTACCTTATTTTTGTGCCCTGTGGGGATTTCGGGCGCGTACTCTCCTCAGATAAGCAGGACGCTCTCCCGCTGCCGCTCTCCCGCTGCCGTCTGGGGAACTTTGGAAGCCATGCGTGCTTATCTGCAGGCAGAGATTGGCCCGGCTTGTGTTTAGTTTACAAGTGTAGTAGTATTTGCATAAAAGGAGTTCTTTCAAAGCATGTTATGTGAAAACCTCTCGATCTGAAAACAAACAAACAAAAAACCACTCGGCAATTTTCAGGAAGCAGCAAAGATGTCTCTGAGCTCTCCCCCAGTTGATTTTATCATGACAGCTTACATCTGAAGAAGAACAAACACATACTTATTTTTGTAAATGTGTTTTCAGAAAGAAAGAAGAGTCCAGAGAACTGGTAAACAGTCCTTCTGACTGATAATGACCATAGACGGTGTTTTCCCTTTTTAGCCCTGCAGGAAAAACACGGGGTTCAGTTCTGCAGTTAGAAGGTCATTAATGATTTTTGCGATTTCATGCACTCTGAGCTGACTTTACCTACCTCCCGTCTGGCTCCCACCTCTCCCAACTTCTATTAGCATTCAGAGCTCCTCCTCTCACGTAGCCTGCCATAGTTATCCAGGAAAAGAAGGCAACTGTTGTTGGTCAGGTCTTTCCAAATATAGCCAGGAGAGGGAGAGAATCACCCCATTCTCACAAACGGGCATGCCTTGCAATCCATCTCTTTTGTGTACAAAAGGTCAGGATAATAAGAACAAAATCCAATGGAATATGATATAGAAAATAGTAACTGAATTCTATGGGATTTAATGGAAGATAAAATGTAGCAAGTTTTTAACATACTGCAGTTCTGAAGCATGAAGAGAATTGATATTACATTTCATAGGATAGTTCAAAAACTTATAGTAAGGTTCCCATGCCAGTTAGATCCAACAGGATCTTCCCATTGTAGAAATCTGACTGATAAGCCAAGGTGGAGACCTGGCAAGATTTGGAGAATGTCGCAGGAGAGGACATCCCCAGACAAGGAGCTATTTAATCCCCCGAGAAGGCAAAAGGACCCAGTGAAATGTTGCCACCATGCCATGTTCTCTAGTGATTCGTATGGAAGGCCAGTGTTTGCAATTCCAGGGAAAAAAAGACATTTGGGAATTTCAGATTCTGACTACAATGTACTTAACAAACACTAAATATTAGGAAATCAGGAAAACAAAGCGAAGCATAGAAATAAAGCCATAGTACAAGTGTGGGTCCTCTACCTGTTCTCAGCACTTGCATAGTTTCCACTGAAGGTGATGGAATTTACTTGTATCCAGACACCCTGAGTTTAATCAAAGGCACCTACATCCCGGCTGGGGGAACACCCCCGTATACTATTTGGAAGCACTGCAAACACAAAGAAGGATAAAACTCATTATCATGCAGCACTGCATCCTTGAACACGTACAGGAAGGCAACAGCAAAGTGGATGCCAATGTTTTCCTTCATCAGAAGGGTTAAACAACAGTTAAGACGAAGTTTTCAATCATCTACTGTGGGCTAAATTGCATCTTCAAACACCCACAACATTTTCCACTGACTTGAATGGATGGTAAACACACTTTTCAGGGTGAAATTTGGATTATATTCTCTGATGCAGAAGTGCTTAATCACATAGGGAACTCCACATTGGCTCACTGCTTTGCTGGAGTCCAATACTGTTTGCATTCTCCCTACTCTTTAAAGCATTATTAATATTGCAATTGTATTTTTATTTTTTTTAACTGCAGCTTTGGGCATTTGGAAGAATAATATCAAATACCGAGTATTAACAAGAAACATTTTTCCCCAGGAAAAATATTGGCCTCTAATCCAAAGAGCAAAAGCAATAAACCTAAAGAGTTTAAGCAAAGGTTTTGCAGGACAGTAATATATAACATTTAAAATTTTTACCCACTTTCTAGAAGTAGACAAGAAAACTGAATATAACTCCAGTAATTCATTTAACATTTTCAATGACATTAGGAAAGAGGAATTAATCAACTTTTGACATGAATTCAGCTACCAACACCTTCCATTGTCCTCAGCAAAGCTGCCTCTCTCTGCTTTATCCTGCTTTCTCAGACCTAACTAATAATCTGGTATTTTTGGATGAGAAGACACATGTCATGAAGACGCATGAAAATGATATCATAATACCCATAACAGATACGGGGATATATAATAACAGATAAAAGGATATATAATTCCCATAACAGAAATCCTAATATGATTTTGGCTGTATAACAGTATTAAAAATATAGAGAGAAATCCAAGCCTCAGTTACCCCGGCACATATCTGAAGACAGATGAAACTTGTGAAGTTATTTCAGTTTTACAGAGCAAAACACGTTCTTCTCTAGTCATGCATTTGGGACAACCCACAGATTTGGGAATTTTCTCAAAGGCTGGGGCTACTCAGAAACCTGCTACCTTTATCTTCATAGGATCATCCATGGTGGGGGCATGAGGAGGGGAGAAGCAAACCCCAATGTCTTAATAAGTATCCCTGATGGTCCTGAAATTTTGGTGATTTAGTTTGGGCCAACCAATGCAAAAAGCATTCTTATTCACAATAAAGCTAAAACCAAAACAATTAAAAAAAAAAAAGTACATCTCTAGGCACTCACACAGCACACTAGACTTCCACCAAGCTTAAAACCACACTAGCTAGAACATTTTCAATATGGAAAATGCAAAGTAAATAAAAGGTGAGGTTCAGCATCCAGCTCAAACTAGAAAATAAACAAAGAAACATCTCCTAAAATAAGGGGAAAATAAGTAAGTTTGGAATTCTAACTGTAGCTGGTTTTCATCTGCTCATTAGACATGCTCCGAAAGGATTTCTGCTTCCACAAAATTTAGACAAAAATAAATAGTTCCTGCAGGAATTATCCATTTGCACAAATATTAACGAGAAAGATTTCATGTGGAAAAAGACACCTCGATCTTCTATTAAAGTTGAAGGAGAGGAAATCCATTTTGCACATACCGTGCAAACGCACGCGAAGGCAGAGCTAAACCCAGTGTCCACGCAGGGTCAGCGGCAAAACTCCCAGGGACAACCACGAGGCCACAGTCTCGCTCACGGTTCCCACCAGCACAACCAGAAAGGGAGGCGCAAAAAGCGAGTTGCTCCAGACCCGCACCGTGTTGCGGGTCTGAGCCCTTGTGGGGGGCGATGGAGGGACTGGAAGGCAGCGGAGGGCAATCTCCTGCCAGATGTGGGCAGGGGCAGCAGCCGGCACAGCTGGGGCCGGGCGCGGACGTCCCGCAACGGGGCCATGTGGCTCTCGGCCCCAACAAACGCTCGGCGTAATCAGTCCATTAGTCCAGGTTTCTCCCCGTCCCAGACAGTTGTTTAAAACGAGCATCATTTGAAGCAAACCAGAAACCTTAACGCTGTATTTAAGAAATAGCTGTAACTTTACTGCCTGAGTTCAGGGTGGTCCAGCCTCGTTACCGTTACAGGCAAAATGCTGTTTTGGGGCTCCTGACACCAACTCTCCCCTCTGAAGGGGGTTCAGCTGCGGCACGCAGGGCGCAGAGGCACAAACCTGGGCACCCCAGATAGCAAGAGGCAGGAGTATTATATCGGCTTTATTTTTTGGTCACCTGCCCATATCCACACAGCTGAAAGCCCTTCAGGCAGTGCCTGCAATCCTCCTGCAGCTGGGCTCTCACCTGGAGGCCACTTGTTGGGCTACTCTTCACTCCCTAAAGAAAACCAGAAGATTTTAGGGGACTCTCTTCAGTCACAACCAAAGCTGTGAGTCTAGCCATTTTATAAAATAAATTATACATTTGGCAAATTTCATATCCTTATGCTGAAAGAACATCTGCCTGAAGCCAAAAACCTCTTGTGTGGGAAGTGAGCAACTTACATTTATAAAATTGTCAATAAAAGTTAATTACTTATTGCCTAAATCTAGCCATCTTTATAACTGTGCCGCCTCAATTAACTGAGTCTGCTTGTAGAAGTGTAACTGAGAGGCCCCTATGCTTCATCATCAACTCCAGAGCCATGCTATTTTGAAAATAAAAGACCTGTATCCTGTCCAAAAAATAAACTCTGGAGGTGACTTGCCATGTTGCCATTTTGGATTACAAAAAAAAAATACTCAGCCAACACACAGGGGAAGGCTTAATTCCAGCAAACACACACATAAACAGGAAATCTCTCCCCAGTCAGAAGGTATTTTTCCTTCGTACAATGGGGTTCAAAGATGTGTCATCATATAGTTTAAAACAATTGCTAAGGAACCTTACCATTTCCAATAGCTTTAGGAATAGAGTCGGCTTCCACAGTCGAAAGCCTGTCCGAACTTGCATGGGAAGCACACAAACACTAACAAATATATGCTGGCTTAGGCCAGCACAGAGTTTTTAATCAATAAGCATGTCAAGCTGGGGGACGGGGAGGGGAGGGAATCAATTTTCAGAAGGCAAATGGTAACAACTGTAGATTTAATCAAATTGCAGCTGCAATCCCTTACTATTCTCAATATTTTTGAAAGAAAGTAGCTCCATGGCAAAGAATGAATTTCAATAAATGTCACATGTTTAGTTACATTGTTGATTTTTTAAATTTATCATGCTAGGTCACTGATCCTTCGCAGAAATGATACCCATACATGTCAAAAAGATTCTGATACTGTTTAGTTGGATAAACGTCAAAATGAAGGAGCTACAGCAGAGGAAAGCAACTTACATAGAAATTGTTATTTCTCTGCAACTATAGGAAAAAAGATACGCCAATGTGACCCTTCAAAGAGAGGTTAAAGCTGCATCATACACAACAAAATGGATAGCTGTCAAATACCATGGCGATGGCCATGGTGTGAACACTTGAGCAAAATGAAAACCTTCTGAAAGCATTCGGCAATTTTCCTTTCGCATGCATTTGCAATCAAATTTATCATGAATTCGAACGAGATCCCTTCCGCTGCCTTCCATACAAAAGGACAATCGCATGTTCATTTTCTTGGGATAAGCAGAAGAGACTATCACGGAGCCGTAGGATGCTCAGAAGAAGGGATCTGTTTAGGTATTCTGAGCTTATTAAACTCCTCAGCACTACAGAAACTCCTCTGTTATTGACACCTGCTTGAAAAATTAAATGCTCCGAGGCATTTGCTGCCCTGGAGACTGGTGTGCTGGGGGGAGAGGCGGAGGAGAGGGGTTTCGGGGCATCCACCACCTCCCTGTTTGCACCGCATGCACTCTGCACCTGGGTTATGGACACAGCCTCTCCTTAAAAGATGAGGGTTAGAAAACCCTGAAAATTTGAGGTTTGTAAGCTCCTCAAGTTCTTTATCTCCACTTCTGTTTTCCACTCTGATATTTGCTGTACTCAATCGCAACTAATTCAAGGAAGATCCATCTGACCCAAGGGGACTCCAGTCACCATCCAGCCACATCAAGGGACTGAAAAAGACCACAGCACGAATAAAAAGTCCCAGAAAAGATAAAAAACAAAACAAAACAAAAGAAAAAAAACACACAGAAACCCCCCCCTCAATCTACTTGGTAACACTGTTTCCTTCAAAGGAGTTATATCCTAGACCAATTTGGTCTGATAACTTTACCTCTCCTTTATTTTTCTAATGTTTAAAATTGGAGGAAAAAAAAAACCAACTTTATCTTCTTGTACAACATCATAGTTTTCCTGAAGGCAAATAGCTTGGCAATTTGCTAGATTTGTTAATGCTAGAGGAAACAAGTTAGCACACATACCGTGTGTTTGAATGCCTTTGGAAATTAGATTGAAACACTGATTTGATTTCCTAAAAGGTATCTTAAACAAGGCAAGGTTAGAGATTTGGAGAGTAATGAGAATTTGTGTGACTTCAAACAGCTCTACATAAAACAGACCTGATATTCCGGGGGGAAAAAGGTCACCTAATTATTCGTTTCCTGAAGGCCCTGTCTATACTACATTTCCCCTGGGTAAGGAAACTGATTTAAAAATGGCTTCTGCTAACGTGCTTGCATCAGTTGCTATGTACGAGATATGGATTTGTTAAAACCATTGCCAAGAAAAACACAGCATTTTCACAAGGAGAGAACAACAGAAACCTTCCTGGCTTGGCTGTGGCAAAGAGGTGCCATCCTCAGAACCCTCCGCGGCACTGCCTCCTCGGTGACGGCACGCTGCTCGGCACCACGTGGCGTGACCATCGGCGGCGACTTGCACGGCTTTAACTGCCAGCTACAACCTTTGCGTGGGAGCCAAAAATCACAGGCTGCGGCCACGGTGGACAGGACGCACAGGTCGAGGGCTCGGCTGAAGGTAACAGCCTAACGAAACGTGAAATTGTGCCACTGACTCGAGGGCCAGCCAGCGAGGCAGCGACGGGGAGGTGGGAAGCCTGGACACAAGGGTGTCACGGGAACCAGCCATGAAGGCGCTGTTGCCACCCAAAATCTTAGGAAGGCTTGTTTGAAGTATCAAACACTGCAACCCATTCCTTCTCTTTTGCACCAAACGGATCCTGTAACTCCCTTCTGGGTTTCATGTTCCCGTAGCGCGCCAGAGAACGCTATTCAGCTACTCTATCGCTTTCTCATTCAAGAAAATATGTGCCTTACGCTAGATATCCCACAAACACACGTGGCGATGCAGAACCTCTCCTTGCTTTCTGCCTGAAGTGAATAAAGTCTAGACACCCCACCGCCACCAAGCAATCGTGGCACAAAGCAGATCACCCAGTGGTCTGGGACTCCCACTGCGGCAGCTCCGGCTCTCTGGCTACCCCTGCGCAGCGAATTGCCGGCATCAGGTTCCCTTTGCGGCCGTGAAGGCAAGGCTGCTGCTTTCGCACTGTGCCGGTTTGTCTCTGGAGTCCTGGAAGCCAGATTTGGGAGGCAGCAGGCTTTGAATTTCTCCTCCGATTTGAAAAATACCGAGCAGTCACTCGCAGATCACAGCAGAATGAGAGTAGGTGGGTTGGTCCCTTCAGTTGCATTGGACCAGCAGGAGGAGGTTACAGGTCGTCAGCTAAGGCACCAGAAAAATGCAGGAAAACCAGGATGGGAAAGGCAGTCCTGGGAGGACAACGTTTGCCACTCCGTTTTGCATTCATGAGCTGTTCACTGAACCTCTGCTAGGTTTTGGCTTTCTGGCTGGCTTGCCCCGACTCGGTGTGCTCCATCCGTCTCCCCTGAGCAAACGACACCTCCACCAACCACCCTCCAGCCGCAACACGTGCAATTTAGTTTAGCAGTAAAAGAACTACTATGCAGCGGTTATCCACTGGAGGAAAAAAAAGGGACAAAAAAGCCCTATGGGATAATAAAGACAATTCATTCCCTCTCCACCAAAGAGGCAAAGAAGCTGACTCTCTTTTCTGCAAATAGAGAGATGAATGTTTTACAAAACATTCCTTTTTTCAAATGATTCAGTTTGTATTAGAAGAGAGTCAGAAACAGAATCATACAGTGCTGAAGAAGGATTAGAGCACACAAAGAACAAGCGATACAGTCATTCCCTAACTTACTTTGTTTTCAACATGCAGCTCCTGCCAAAGGCTAGCTTTTTGCTCTTGCAGTGTATGATCTGTAAACATTTAACCAGCTCTTAGAGAAACATGCGAGACACTTTATCTTGCCTGATTATGAATCCAAATCCCTCAGATCTCAAGAAAAAAAAAAAAAAAAAAAGACCAAAAAAAAAAAAAAAAGACACCATCCTCCTATTGCTGGTGGACAATGCAAAACCCCTGTAGGAGGAAAGGAAATGAACCACGGCATGAACCACACATGGCACGGGTTCTTTGGGAAGAGCGTGCATTGCAGCTTGAATAACCTCCCACAGGTTACAAACGCACGGTTTGTTAAACATCACTGTTACTTGACTATTAATCCCTATTTTAAGATGAAACTTCCCATTTCTCAGGAGCGCATTTAGCATTTATAAAGCCAAAGACCACCTAATTCAATGCCCACACGGAAACAGCCATGGAATGCCATTACACGGTGCGAATCATTCCCCGTCTGAAGCAAAGCCTGCTTTTCGAAAACGGGGAGAGAAAAGCCCAAACCGCAATACCAGCGCCAGGGAGATCGCCAACGCCGTAAAGTACAAAACCCCCCAACTCGGGGAATCCTACCGGCTCGCCCCGAGACCCCCAGCCTGACGGCAGGCGGCCGGCCCGGCCCCCGCATGGTGGATGACCTGCGGCTTGATGAGCCGGCCGCTGGGCTGGCCCACGGCGAGCTCTGCCTTGCAGCAGACGCCGCAGTTGGCTTTGCAGAGCCCCGCGCCGCCCCGCAGG
>JAVJGG010000005.1:27377145-27404072 GCA_035590195.1 Aviceda cuculoides
ACCACGAGGGGGCCCTTGGTGCCCCTCCTGCCGCAGCCGGGGCGCTTTTCAGGCCGAGCGGGAGCGGGCGCGCTCGGCCCGCCTCGCCCCTGCCGGGGTGTCGGCGAGGGCTGCGCTCTGGCCGGCTCTCCGCGGGTTACTGGGAGTGAAGGGCCTCGCTTCGTCGAGACCGTCCCACAGCTGCTTCCGACAGGGTGCCAAAATGCACGGGCTGGGGTCTCTCCCTCTCCAGGTCCGCAGGGCGGACGGCGGTTTCGCCTTGCTGAGGCGCTGGGGAAACTGAGGCACCGAGCCACGCCACGTGCGCTCGCGAGTCTCGGCACCGGGGCCTGCACCAGAGCACCCACCTTTTTTGTGGTAATGGGTTTCAGCAGCTACTGATTTAAACCAGATTTTAAGCGAAAGGCTCCGTATTCCAATACAAGTTATTGGAGACATCTATTTTCCCTTTGCACGCTTCCTTTTTTTGGCCCCAACTCTGCTCCCCTTAATCATGCTGTTTAAACCGATGAATGTTTTGCATGAGTAAAGTACGAGGAGCTGTAAGAGATATTGCCCAGTTTCATGATTAACCATGGGAAAAATGTCAGACCTTGCATCAAAACGTTTTGGAAGGAAAATTAAATAAAGTATTGTATGTATTTGGTTTAGGCCCGGGGTGTCACCGGGATGTGTATCTAGACAAAGGTGTACATCAGAACAAAATGCTTTTAAAAAGCAGTTAGCCAGCCTCCCGCTAATCTGCATCAGCAGCACTTTCACAATTTGTTTATCTGTCTCCTCTTTCCTATGGGCTTTTTGGCACTAGCGATGAAGACATCCAACCTAGCTATAAGCCAATTCTCTGCAAAAACAAATGTGTGATCGAGGCGGCGTGTAACCTTTTATGTGTTTAACTGCTTGCGAAATTCAACAACAGGTAGCAAGAAAGGCAGTCCATTTCAATAAGAAAAATGTAGGAAGGCTACACGTGAGGTTATACTCATCGCCACCTCATTTCACGTATGTTAGCAACACACTAAAAATTATAGCAAGAGAGAATAAAACCAGTCCCTTCTCCTGCTCCCTGAAAGATAAAATTGCTAAAAACTGACCGGCGATACAGATGTTCTGACTGATCTGATCTCATTTCTTTGAAGTCCCTGGAAATCTGTCCATTTATTTCAATGACCTTTACTTCAATTAATACTCGGCAGTAGTTAGAAAAGGAAGACTGAGAAGCAGCACGCAGAGTGCCAGCCCCCAGAGGGAAAAGCGTGGCTACGGTTAGATTGTACTACTCGCTGGCCTTCAGTTAGGGATCAGTTAATCAGTGTGTATCCATACAGTTACACCAGATTTGGAAGAATCTTCCTTATTAGTTTTGAAAGAAGGTGATTAAGTATAAAAGGTTTCAGTCTGGTGTTCATCCTCTTAAGGACAGCCCCGCACGTTATCTGTTCTCAGTCCGCTCCTCAGTTCCCCGTGCACCTGACCGGGCTGAACAGCCAGCGCCCGAGCTGTTATCAGTGGGACAGCCTGTGCTATTCTAAAGCTAACAAAAGGATTGTCACTAACATAAAAAGGAGAAACAGATGTTTCCTTTCCATTTTGACCATGCCGATGCCATGTTATTTTAGGTTAGCTGTATGAGACAACTACACTGCAGTGGGGCTTTGGTAATCCTCGGATACTCCCTTCGCTGTGCTTGCAATGGTGTGTATGCACTGTGAACAGCTTCTCAGAGGCTTGAAGCACCTTTAAGGTGCAGGAACTGGTGAAAAAGAAACTATGACCTTCTTATTTATCATCCTGTTTTTCTTGTAACTTTTCCTCGCTTCTCTCTCCCGTCCAAAAGCAGCTGGGGCTCAGCACTCTGTTAAGGCGTCTGGCATAAGTAAGATGGTGTGGCACATTTTAGAAAGCTGACGGCACTGGAAAAAACAGTTCAAAAGTGTAAAGGAAAGTCTGTTGGTTGATCTATTCAGCAAGAGAACTGGAACGCACCGGAGAGTATTGGCGTGTGCTTCCCAGCCCTGACGTGTTTCGAGATAGGGACCTGATGAGCAAACACTATCACTTGTCCAAGGATACAATCATACAGTTAGAAAAATGAATTACAAGGCCATGTTTAAGTTAAACTTTCAAATGTAAAGATGAGGAATGAAAACACAGGATAATTCATATTTCTGTGCATTGGCAGTAGCGCATCCCCAATGTGCTCAGGGGCCCAGTTCAGCTCTATGGGTTTGATTGTGACTTGTGTTCAGAGCCTAAGAAATTATTTATCATAACTACAGGTGGCAAAATGGATCCTAAAGACCAGATTCACCTAGGTACCCAACTTCTACTTAATTTCAATAAGGAGAAGATCTCTAAATATCTCTGTAAATCTGGCTCAAACTGCCTTTTTTAAACCTGCAGCACCAAACATGGGTCTCCTGTGCATTTCTGCAAGACCACACTACACTATATGGCACACAGCTATATGGTACCATCAGTGGATTTGCTTTTTGTCCTCTGCTGCAGTCATTCACACCTTTGGGAGCAGATATAAAATGCAAATGTCACTGTGACACTCCAGAGACATCTGACTTAGTAGGGCTTACTCATGAGTAAATGACTTCAGAAGGAGCAAGACAGTGGAAAGGAATTAATTTAATGCTTAAGAACACACGAGACAAGGATCTCTAGACCTGAGCTTAGCAGTGGTGGGTGTCGGGCACCCTCCTGCCGCAGTACCCTGCAACAGGGACTGACAGTAGCTCGGTCGGAGTCTCCCTGGAGGGTGATGCACAAAAAAAGAGCTTTAGATGACTCCACCCCACCCAAGTGCCGTACAGACCAGTGATCCAAAGGTAAAACATCAGTGCAACGGCCTGCTGGGCTAATGTGTAACCGTAATTCCTGCAGCCCCTTGTTTACTGGAAAGCAGCCTGGCTGCAAATGCCAGGGGCAGCTCAGGGAAGGGACTGTGCCTGAGGCACATTTCCCTGTGACTACTTTGTCCCTTCAAGTGACTTTGACATATGCTGTCTTTCACTGCCTTTCTTGGGCTCAAAGAGCACATATTGGGCAGGGACAGGCGGTGTTGACTGGGGGATTGGGCTCTGGAGAATGCATGCCCGTGACGGTTGTTCTGCCTCTCTGGAAACCAGGCTAAATACCACAATTGCTACTTAGATCTGTAGGCTCCAAAGATTTGATCATCACTGCACATTATGGCTATTTATTAATTATCTGGGCATTTATTAACTAAGCACACAGATTCTGCAAGCTAAATAAGTACTTTCTTATTTGTTTGTAAGAGGGTCAACAATGGCACCAGCAGAAATTTCAGTCTGTGGCTGAAGGTTGCAAAAGTCCTTTGCAAAGGCAGAAATAGAAGTCCACAGTTAGAAATCCTAACCTCTAACCACTGAGCTACCCTGCCCAGTTCTCCATTTGTATGGAAACACCGATCGTAACCAAAGGTGTTTCCCCTCATTGCACTGTGGATCACAGGTGATTTCTTTTCTCTATGTGTTGACTGAGCAAAGGGAAATCCTTTGTTTAACTCGATGGGGTTTTTCTCCTTATTTCTCTTTCTGGTTGTAAATGAACGTGACAACCGAGTGATTCCAAAATCTGAAGGGTGCAGGCAGCAACTAACTGGATTACTTGAGAATGCAGGAAAATATGGATGGGGTTAGTGCATCCGAAGTCTGGATTGCCATGGGTCTGTGTCCCTCTTGTGCCAGCCCCAGAGCCTCAGTGACCACGTGGGAAGCTGGTACTTGGCGTGGTACAGGAATCCAGCAAAAATTAATCGCTCCAAAGGACAAAGCTTAGTTTACAGACAGATCAGCTCTTCAAATCCATCTGCTACGCAGTAACATGAGTGCTACTGCCTGCAAAAGGACGAGGTCAGAGACCGAGGAGGAGGGTGGGCTCGCAGCAGCCGAGATTTACGTTACTTTAAACTGAGGAGGCACCTCACCCTCCGGAGAGCAGCAGGGGAACCGGGAGGAGATGGCGTGGAATGCAGCGCTGCTCGCCACCGGAGCCCTTGCCTCCCTTCCTAGCGGTGTCGGAATACGTTAGATCCCTGAATGAGGATCTCTGAATGTACAAAACCAAGAAATCGTTTCAGGGGTGGAAAGCTGAATGGTCTTTGTGATTTCATGCTCACATCCCTGAAGTGGACGCAAGCGCAGTAGCCCTCGGTGCGTTCACTGAGCTCACACAGCAGAAGCAAAGGCTTTCCAGCACGCGCTGTCGAGAACTTTTCCAGCACAACTCGTCGTGAACAGCTTCAGGCAAAGCTCGGTGGCAAACTCCAAACCTCATACCATATACATGCCACTCTGGCACAGTAGATTTGTTTGTATAACTGGAAACGAACATGAGGGTATCCAAAAGTCAGATATTTACAAAGTAAGGAATTTGCTGTGTATTATATTCATATGTTCACTGGTATTGCACATTTAGTTGTCTTAAAATGGTCTGATGAGTGTACCTGTTTCTTGACATTCTTCTCAGTACGTTAGATACACATGCACACCCCCACCCCTTATTGTGACTGCAAACCCATTGCATTTGTCTTGTAGTAAAATCACTCTGCTTATGATATTTCCAAGTTTATTTTTAGACCAACTGCTAGAAAGTTTCCAGAAGTCTCTTTTCGGTCTGTTCCCGGTGACTCAGGTGCAGCCTTTTTTTTTCCCTTCAGTTTGCTGTTTGTGTTTACAAAGGTCAGAGCAGCCAGATCGTTGGAAACAGAAAATCTGCCTATTTAAAAGCACAGGGACAAATCCTGCCTCCAGCTATGCGTGCACCTGGTGAGCAGGGGAAGGGTGTGACTGTACTAACATACGTGTGAGCACGCGTGAACGAACACAGTCCTGGTTCAGCCTGCTTCTGAAGGACATAAGCTTCACTAGAGATAATCAGATGCCTAACTTTAAGCACATACCTAAGTCCGGTGGTGCGGGGTGCCGCGGGCGTTGGCAGCCCGGTTTCTGCCGCCGTGCTCATCATCGTGGGTCACGAGGCAGCGCCGCGGTGTGCCTTTGCACAAGCGTTGCTGTTGGTGAGCTCCTGCAGGTTGAAAGAGAACCGTCACCTTCAGATTTCTCCTTCTTCTGAAAGCATCTCAGAATGCTACTGCCTAAGGTAATGCTGCTGGAAGCACTATCTCAGAGGAGTGAAACTGAGACTTTTGAGGAAAAAAAAAAAAATCCCTTTATTTTCTGCTTACTTACTTCTTGCGTTTATAGCACTTTGCCTGCTATCAGATTAACTCAAAGATTTTTCCTCAATAATTTTTTCAACATGTGAGAGAGAGGAAAGCACTTTAAAACCAGAAATTATCATTGTAAAACTTCATAAAATGCCAGGGAGTACGTGAAAAAATAGATCCTGTATCAACCTATATTTCCTTGGCATAATGCTGACCTGGCATCAAGTGGAAAGAAAGGAGAGGCATTACAGAACGTGTTTGGTAATGAAATCAATTGCATACACCAGTGTTTGCAGGCTTGGGAGCTTGCCTTTTAGCTCTCCGTAACTACCAAAGTGGAGGTCTTTGGCAAAACCTCAGACTGATGTAGTTTATAGTGGGAATTTGCCTGGCGTGCTTAGCTTTGGAGAACTGTGTCTAGGTTTCATCATCATCTTTTCACCACCTCTAGGGGCTTATACACAGAATTGTTTGTTGGTTTGGAAAACCTGTTCCATTAGGCACATATGAGTGTATCAAATTTGTCTTCTAGATGGCCATGAAGAAGTAGAACGCAGTTCTAAAAACTCGTGGCTTTTTACTTAGTCTCATTGAACATGAGCTATTTCCCAGATGTGGTTTAGAATGTGTTGCGTTTTATGTACAATACCTATTCTGATACATTTTTAAAGATAAAGAAATGTATTCTGTGACCAAGCCAGTTTATCGTAAGTCAGGCCTGGATGTGGTTCATTATCATTAAAGAATCTGCATTTTAAGTTAACTTTAGAATAACATTGTTGATTCTGTAATGATGTAAGTATATGGTATTTGCCAAAAGCTGTATTTCATAAGGCTGATTTAAGATACAGCCCAACTCATAAGAATCTCGATAGGAGATTATTCCTTTCAATAACTTTCATAATTTAATTAGATACATGTGCTGATTATGAATCTAATACTATGGAGAATGAAGTCAACGTTAAAATCCCATTATTTTAAATTAGGCAGAAGCACACCCATACTGTGTAGCCAGGAAATATTTATGCCCTTAACAATACATCTATACTGATAGCAATATGTTTCTTCAACAAAAAAAAGTACAAATCGGAGTGTCCTTGTACTATTATTAAAATTTTACCATTTGTATTCCTTCGGGAGCTAGTAACACTGCTGCGTAACGCCCAGAGAGAAAGCACATTTAACATACCAGCAAGGACTCAGGTGAGTTTAAAGTTTAACTTTAAGTTTGGGAACATTTTCAAATCAAATGAAACAAGGAGTTTCTAGGTAATACTGAGACAAACCAAAAGCGATTACTTCAGCACTGTCATTTTATGTTTCACTTTCCTCTATCTGCTGAGAGTTTTTTAACAAAGGCGAAATACAAAGTTAAAATGTGGGTTTTGTAAGAACACCTTCCTGATTTCGGTCACTTTCATAGATTTAATTTTATCTCTAAGAAGGAACAAAAGCACCCCACCAAGAACTGGGCAGCAGGGAAGAGGGGACCAGTAGGACAAAACCCATCCAGCTCAGGAGATTTAGCCGTATAATGAGTACATCAGAAGTGAGGGACTGGAAGGTGATGCTTTTTTCCAAATTAAATTGCGGTACTCGCCCTGCTTGTCTGCCCAGCCGGCGGCAGAGGGCCGGGGAAGGCTCAGGCACCGTGTGCCGCTCCGCACCCGGCTCGGTGGTAGCTGTGCCTCTGTGCCAGTCCCTCATAGATATGGTGACTGTGTCTGCCCTCGGTTTGGCAGGGGTGTTTTTAATAGCATGCTCATTATACAGAAATATTTTCAGTTGACAGACAATTTAAATGATCCTATAAAAGCTGCAATTACCATCAGGACAAATCCAGCTCTGATTGACTCCCACATTAGCTCCCAAAGTTTGACTCCCAACTAAGAGACAAGAAAGATTTTACCCTTTCTTTCTTCTTTCTTACATACGCTCTTCCCCCTTAAAGCTGTCTCCCATGCTAACATACTGAAGAACATCTCAAACTTCTGCTGTCTTAATCCTCCCCAAAAATCACTGCTGAGAAGTGCAATTAGCTTCATTTTACTGACAAGGGACTGAGGAACAGAGAAAACCACTGTCTTGTCTAAGGTAAAACAGGAAGGAAACCTTTAGAGGAGGAGAGGGAGGAAAGTAGGTCTAATATAGAATTATCTTTCTGAAGGTCCAAAAATCCTAAAGAAAACATTATTTTTTAATGACAAATAATTTTTTTTTGACCCAAATAGGTCAGAGAGGTACGCCTCATGTGAAAATAAAATTAAAAAGACAGCTTTGAAATTGGGACCTTGAGTTGTGAAGATAATTCTGAATATTTTTGCCAATGTTGTATTGTTAATCTATACATTAGTAACTTATTTGCTCAGCTGGCTGCTCACATGACTGCTTGTTTGTGAAATCCAGGTATTTTTGTCTGCAACCACTTCTTGAGAAACAGGGAAGAAGTCAGAGTTATTTGGATCATCTGCCTTGAGCATCCCGGTCACCAGATGAAGGAAGTCACCTCGGTCGCCTTGGCCAAGTCAGCTTGGGAGGTCAGCTGGCCACTTCGAAGCATCCAGGTCACTTCAGCCCATCCTCTCAGTCCCCTGAGAAATAAAGGATCAGTTCTGCAAAATTCAGAACTTATACTGGAGGCAATGCAGGAAGATTGGCCATTCATTGGCGGTTTTCAGTTTCCTCTGAATGTGCAAGCCTAGGCAGATCTTTTACATCTTAAAGTAGTTTTTAATGCTTTTCTCAGAGCTGAAATGTATTGCAAACATTTTGCTGGTATGTGTTAGTGCTCTTTAGTGACAATAATGATGTAATAACTGTTAACATTATCTTAGAAAGCTGTGATGTGTCTCATTGCACACATCCTATTGGCATTAATCAGGGAAGAGGCCTAATCTCAATCCAAACATGTCAGGGGAGTGGCTGGGGTGGAGGTGTGGCTGGAGATAAAAAGGAAAGGCTGCTCCTTACTCGGAAGGAAAGGAAGGTCTCCAGCCCCATCACCCCGCGGTGGGGTGGCCTCTGTGTTAGGGGTGGGTTCGCCTCTGCTCCCAGCCTCTCGCCTCATCTGGGCAAGACCCAGCTCACTTCACGTGCCTTTTGAGGTGCCCAAGGTAGGGATCTTGTCAGTCTGGTCTCCTTTTATAGTAAACAGCAGCACAGATAAAAACGTCTGAGAATGTAACTCAGTGCATCTAAAATACAAATCGCTTTATTTTTCTTCATCTACTACATTCAGGATGCAGGACATCTAATGGTTCCTATCCAGGTCTCGGTTACAGGTGGGGAATCAGACAAAAAGAGCCCAGCTTTTTGCCTGGGGTGCTCTGAGGGAAGCACCTAGGCAAATGCAAGATGTGGAAGTTTCAAAACCAATTAATTTAGATCAAGACTCAATGGAAATAATCCTGCTAAGTTTTATCTCCAGTGCTGTCCAGGAGATTTTGAAGCAGATCATTTTGGTTTTGAGGGGGAAAGCAGACAAAAGCTACAGATAAAAACATAAAACACCAACACTTACACAGGTCCTAAATTTCTCCTAAATTTCTTGGCTCAAGACTGCTGATTTTTTTTCTCATTTTGAAAGGTAACATTAATCCTCACTGTAGAGTTCTGTCTCTTTTTTTTTAAGATTAAAGATGCAGCAAAGTATACAGGGATAATTTCACTAGTTGTGATAATTAGTAGTTTCATTAAAGGTATGGCTAATGAGAAACACTTGGACTACCGATCTACTTCTGCCACAGTAGTTTTGGAGATAGCTCTTAAATGGACACCAAGAGATGGCAGAGATTTTGGCTCATGGACCACCTTGTTTCTCTCCAGCTGTTCATGTCCTGCCAGTTCCAACAGTCCGATCAACATTTACTTTACATGGAGCAGGTTGCCATTTTTCAAATTTGAAAGTCTCCAGTAAGGGATTTCCTAATCAAACCTTGATGTTTTTTCACCAGCTTGAGTCTAAACCTGGCATGCCTCCTTCCTGGATGGGAAGCGTCCTCCATGCCTTTTCCAGGGATTCAGAGCTGGTTCTGCCTGTCCTGATACTCCTGCCCGGTCTTTAGACCTGAGCGCTGCTGCTCTGAGAACCTACGGATGGGTTCGAAAGGCTGCAGAGACTTCGCTCGGTCAGAACCTGTGATTTAGAGACAGGCCAGGTGTGACCATCTGGACGTGGGTCTGAGGTGGCGGCGTGCCTTGGGCTTGCAGCAGGACGCAGGTGACGAAGCTCTGAGGAAGGCTGGAAGCTGTGTCTTAACTGGGTTTGACTGGAGCTGCTGGAGGTGGGAGGTGTTCACAGAGAAGCTGAAGGACTGGCTCGGACAGAGGGGTGAGGTGTGTCCTGCAGATGCTGAGACTCATTTTGGATGTCCGCGTGTTTCCTGAGCTGGCTGACGGTATCAACTACACCTCCGCGCAGTGCGGCCCGAGCACTCAGCTCACACGCGGACACCTGCAAGTAGGCACCTCTGGGTGGTGCCTTCATCACTGGGCTGTCTGGAATGGCAAAAGAGCTGGGACCATGGCTGAGACGTTACGTGTGGGCGAGATTACCCCAGGAGAGAGACCAGAGAAGGGGATTAAGTGGCAGAGCCGTGTGGAGAGCTGGAGAAGGAGAGGAGAAGACCGCACTGAGGAGCGGTCGGGAGAGAAGGAAGAGGTACAACCTCAGACATGAGTTTCCAAGAAGAGGACTGTAGCTGCCACGGAGCCTCACCGGTTGTTTCGGAAGGAGGGGACAGGTCGTGCTAGCTACCTGTGCAGCTCTTGCTCCGAGAGGTGGCTAGGAAATCCCAGCGCCGGCTCCGCTGAGAATAACGCCATTTGTGTGTTCGTGGCCCCACATCCCCAGCGTTTATCGAAGGGCTTGCTAGAATAAGGGAGGAAAGCTCACGCTGGATGTAGAAAAGGCTGGAATTGATATGCTGTGTTTAAATAAGGTTGCCTTAATTAATCATCCTCCTGGGAATCCGCCAGATCCCGACGGATGCGGTCTATCCCATCGCATTAATCTTCTCGGCGTGACGGCAGCTCTGTGCGGGCCACCCGGCTCCGCCGCGGCGCGGGGCCAGCAGCCGGGGCGATGGCCACCACCCCGGCCCTCCGGACCCAGCGAAAAAGCCCGCGAGCAGCCTCGCAGCCCGTGCGACGGCGGCGGCGGCCGGGGGATTCACACGAAACCGCTTGTCGAGTTCCACAGGAGCTTTTCCTTCATTTGCAACAGGGGCGTTGCTTTTCCTGGGGAAGACTAGAACAGGACAAGGGTATCTCTCCCTTTAGGTATTCTTAGTAGCTCTGCATCCTTAGTGTTTTTAAAAACATAATGCAGATGTATTTTCATGAACATAGGCGCGTATTTTGTATCCCACTTTCTAAAGAAGGAGCTTTTTATTAAAGAGATCTGATATAAGCAAACATAGGCCCAACAGTCAGTATTCTTGCTAAAAAACAAACTCAAGGCTTTCTAAATAAAACTGAAATAGGGAGGAATTACCGTTAATTTTTTATTTTACTTTTACTACTGTAAATGAAAGTAGGTTTTGAGGACTGGCCGATGTCAGGGTGGGATGTTCTGATTTCTGTGCAGGATGTGATCAAATCTGGATTCAGCACCCTTCACAAGCCTCCATAGGCGCTGAACAGCCAGGAACATGCCAGATGCCTCACAGGAAGCCAGCTCCTCGTCTTTACACAACAGTTTCTGCTTTTTCTTAGGATAATAATTTTTCATTGTCAGGTTTTGGAAATGAAGGAGATATCTCAAGTACTTCCCCAAATTTTTCAGAACTGAGGTGATAAATATCACAATTACATGCAGATGTTTTAAAAGAAAATTAATGTTTCAGGGTGCGATACTAAGAAAACTATGACACTGCCACCTCGTGGATTCTGAGATAATATCTAGATCATATTTTACCATCATTATTTACATACTGGCATAAATGTGTGTCACACTTCATGGCCAAATAATAGCTCATTTCTTACCCACGGAATTTTGAAATACAGAATCCATGTTTTTGTAAATATTTAAGCTTCTAATCATATATATGAGCATCTTATTTTGATTTATGTAAACAACTCGGTAAGTTAAGTTCCTAACATTTCCTTTCTGTTTGAAAGTTAGGAGGCATATTCTCACATAAGTAGTGCCTTAAAAAGCAACAGCAGTCTAAACTTGCCAATTAGTTTCTCTATAGCGTCCACAAAAGCTAATGCTGTATTGAGATGGAGTGATTCTTGCAAACTGTGCCTGGGATTTAATTCTTCTAAAATTGTTGAACGCTGCTAATATGAGAATAAAAGACTTCTCCATGTGTAATTGTTCATTGTAATAGAAACGGAATTTCATAATTCACCTCTGACAAAGTCTGGGGTATGCGCATCCGAGGAATCCTTTCACCTGCGGTCTTCTGGTATATAAACAACGTGGACTGAGAAGTGGTCTATTCTATTGGACCCAATAGAAAAAAGCACCAGAATCTCTTTTTTACTGAAGGATCTGAACTATTCTGCCAGCACATCACCAGTGACTGCCTAATGAATCAAGGCATGAGAAAAAGAAAAAAACCATTATGGCAACTTCAGTGCTGTCCTTGCTTTTTGCATTTACCAAGAACAGCACCAGGATGCCCAAATCCCATATGTGTGGGAGCCAACAACTGAAGCAGAGCTTCTTGTAAAACATTGCTGCAGCTTGATGTGCAGCATGACTCCATTCTGAGACCAAAGTATTGGCAGCTGTAATAAACCAGTGATATCAATATTTGTATCAAGACAGCTCTTCCCTTTAGGGGAATGAAAAATAGCACTTCTGCATATTTAAAATCAGCTACAAAGACATTTGTGAAAGAAGAGCTGTGGTGCTATACAAAGACAAAGCAGAAGCTCGGGGAAGGGCCTTAAACCCCTTAAATAAACAACGCCTGAAGACTGCTTTAGTAGAAAAATGGGAAAACAGACACCATCACTGAAATAAACTCCATTATGGTTCATATTTAAGGCTAGACAGTGATTCATACTGTTTCACTAGACTCAGCATGCTGCAAAAGGCACTTGAAATAATTAACACTTAGAATTAAACTACTTAGATTTCACATCATCAAACATTTAACTTTCTGTAATTCCCTCTGCAGCTGTGATTTATTTGCATTTATTATTTTTTCTATTTACCAGTTCTCATTTGCTTTTTAGGTTGCTCATACTTCCTTCTTCTGTAAGTCTGAACACCGGCTTATTGTTTTGGTTTTAGCTCTTGCATCTTACTCATACTCACACTTCTGCTGGCTAGTTAAAAAAATGCATTGCATCAAATATGGTCCTCAAATTGCTGAAAGGAGTTTTCTGTTTATTATTTTAATCATTGCTTTTGCCTTACTTGTTATTCATAACATGCTTACTCATTACTGCAGTTTGATTGTTTAATATTGGCAAGAATATCACTAAATATATTTTTCCTATTTCTCTCAAAAAAAAATATTCATTTTGTTTTGATAAGGTTTGAGAAAGAACACATGTGAAGAGGAAGTCTCATTATATCTGAAAACTTGTATCAAGAAATATAGATCAGAGTCCTCTATATGACAAAGTTAGTGAATTTGTGGAGACAAAGGCCCGTTAGATAACTTGAGAAGAATAGACCTGGGAAATATTAGAAAATTCACCAGCTTTGACAGAATGCACTTTGAAAGTGTGGTTTCACTGAGGGACTTCAGAAAGTATTTATAGCCATAGCAATGAAGGAGAGATCCAGGGAGAGGCACTGACTACACAAATATATAAAAATTGCTGCTTTGGATCAGGACAAAAGTAAAAAAACCCATCAAACTTCTGACATTCACCCGCAGCATACGCTTGGGGAAGAAGCACAAGAACAAGGCAAACGAACGGGGACATTTTCCCCAGTTTTCCTGCCCAGTTTCCAACAGTCTGTGGCTGGAGGACTTCCTGAGCCAGCTGCTGATCCCTCAGGCTTTTGTTTCATTGCTGTTGATGGACATTTCTTCCATCCATTTTTCCTATCACGTTTTGTACTTGTGTATACTTCTGGCCTTCAGTGTCCTCTGCCAATGAGTTCCACTGTTCAACGGGAATCTATGTGGAAAAAAACCTGCAGCACTTCCTCCTGTATGTTTTAACCCCTCTGCCTTATCATTTTGTTTGATCTCTTCTCCTGTATTTTTAGAAATACTGAATATTTTTTCCTTACATCTTTTTTCTCTGTGATACTTTCATTTCTTTGTACCTCTTACATATCCCCCTCATTGTCACTTTTCCAAGCTGGCAAATCCTAATCAGTTTAGTCTCTTTTTTGAACATCATCCTGGACACTATATTCAAAACCTTTTTCTAGTTTCATCACATTTTAATGTCAGTCCCAGAAGCCCGTGAAAACAAATATTTTCCCAACCAATAAACTTTCCTTAATAGTAATATAATGTTTCAGATTTTGCAAATATACAGGTTTCTTTTGGAGTATGTTTTCATTCAAAGTTATCCTGAGAGTTCATCACTCAGGTCTCAGAAGCCAAATTAATGCAAGCTGGGTGTGAACTGCACACCCACATGTGCACAATTGTTTCTTCATTGTTTTTACAATTTATTGCATGTATCTGGCTGCATAATTCCTAGCCCTTGTGCTTTCTCAGTCAATTTAGGGAGAATTTGTTTATCCCTCAAGGGAAATTATGGGAAAGTACTAGCAGACTATCAGCTTTCGACTGAGTTAGTCAGCATCCTCGCTGCAAAAAACCAGGTTAAATAAAACCCAAACAGGTCTAACTGTAGTCTGCAGTGGGATAATTTACTTGCTCTCAAGGTACTGCCAAAGGAGGGTAACATTTTTTGTTTGTGTGTGTAGGTGGACTTTAGGGTTAAAATTTGAATAAGAGCTTTGGTTTGTACTGCTGTGTCTTCACAGGCTATTCTGGTGAAGGTTTTTACTAACCTTCTGAAAATGCTGCTATTACCCTTCCTGTGGTTGGTATTTGTTGAAATAGTTGTAGTGAGAAGCACAGAGCATTCCTGGATTAAACCCTGGACAGGGTTTAAAGACAAAAGGTGCTGGTCAACACCTCTGAAAGGAGCAGGGGGCTCAGGAGAAACCAAGTGCTTGGGTCTGCCTCCTGTGGACACCCACCAGTGCTGTTAAGCTGACATAGGCCCCCTGATTTCCTTGATGAGCTGCTTTTCACAGAGCTCATCACCTCAGGATTCAAAACATAAAGCTCAAGCTCCTGTAATTGCTGAAAATGAGATTCACCGCACCTAATTTTGAGAGTGCAAAAGCCTGGTATGTAATGTAAACTAGTCAAATCATATCTGTAGTCAATGAAAAGAGATGGATCCATCTGGAGAGCAACCACTCTGCCTACTTTAGACTTCACTTCTAGCATGCCCTCAGCAGCCAGACAACACCTGTAGAGCTGACTTCTTAGAAAGTTGGCGTTGGTGGTAGGTGATTCCCATCCTGAGAGCCACCGTGGGCTAATACTCAAACGGAAAACAAACTTACTTGCAAAGGGACAAGACTACAGCAAGTGAGAAACCTAAGGGGAAACTTGAAACATAACCTAGCCGGTCACATTATTCTCCTCAAGAGAGCTGGAGTCAGCTCGTAACTGCACTCCTCACTTGAAGTGTAAAGTCTAGGAGTGGAAGGAAGGTCGTAACTCAAAGTCTTAAAAAAAGGTACAACCCAGAAAGATGTAAGATAAGTCAGCAATGATTCTCGGAGAGCAGATACCAGACATGGTACGTAGCTGGTTTGCAGCTTCAGCTTTTCTTTGGCATTTTCCAGAACCATATTTACTTCCCGGCAGCTCTGGGAGTGGACATGTGGACATCGGCTCTGGCGTGGCTGGGTTCAGAGGCAGGAAGAAGCCAGGTGCTCCTAGCGGCATCCTCGGAAGGCTCCAACCCTTGGCCTTCGTTACCTTCTCCCAGGGGCTCACATTACCTCGCAACGAGCAGGTTTGGTCCGGGGCGCTTAGAGGCTGCGCGGCTGTGCCGCGAGGCAAGGCTTCAGGTAAATAAACCAGTCGTCGTGGGGCTAGCTTCTCCTTAGGGCAGGGGCTCTTGTCTCAAGGCTGACTCCCAGCACGGCAGGATGGAAACACATCGGTTAACGCGACGCTTCACATAAACTGAAGAAACTACCGTAATACTTCAGAGAGTGGAAAGATACTATAAAAGTCTGTTTGGAGGCAAGACGACGCCATAAATTCCAGAAAGAACCTTACAGGGCAAAAATACAGAAAGAAACTAAGAAAATAAATAAAACGCTGAAGGCAAAAGTGAAAGCCAAGCAAAACTGTAATAACTGTGAGAATATTTTGAATCTTACAACTGTAGTTAACTATTTGAAGAGGCACAATGTTTTCGATAAAAGCAGTGAGGGCTTATGTGATTAGGCAACCATAAAACTAGTTTGTTGCAGAGTTTGATGACAAAACTTTTCCTGATAAAGAACTGGGCTTTGAACAATATTTTGGAGAAATCTGAGAGCTGGAAATTATTTTGGAAGGGTGTTACAAAGAGATTTCATCATCTTGGTTCATGGAAGTCAGCTTCATGATTTTTGCTATATTTTGCAGTGCTTCATTTTAGAAGGGAAACTTTGTAATTTTGAATAAACAGAATATTTTTTAAAAGTGAGTTTTGAAGAATGATTTAGCAATTTTTTGTGGCTTACCTTTTTGTACAGAAATAACTGTTTTCTGGAGGAAAATATACTGTCTCCCAAGTAAACTTCCTTGGTTTCCTAAAAAGAACATTGTTTTCTGCAAGGATGGTGCAAATATTATAACGATGGATACCTTGAGCTTATCACGGCTCATTTTTTAATTAGCCTAAATATTAGTTGATTTTTTATTACTTGAAATAAACGTTAGAGTTTAAGAACAGGAGTGATTACTGTCATCTCAAGTCTCATCTTGCCATTTTGATGTTCTGTTTTAGAAAGAAGTTCCAGGTAATAATTATGCACTTATAACTGACACCTTCCATGACACATTCTAACTTGTGCTCTAGAAAACACAGGAAAACACACACAGAATAAAATTATGCAGTATCAGTTGTTTCTGGTCTATAATCTACAATGCCAAGGGACAGAACTACCTGCAGGTCTTCTTCTTCAAGGCACCTGCATGATGGGCCACCATTATACTCATCACTGAATCCAAGATTTTCTTTATCACAGGAAGGACATCCCAGTTTAAAAAGAAGCTCTTTTTTTCTGAGTTCCTCTGAAACAGCACCAAGAGACCTGTACATAGGTATTCCATAAAAAGGTTCATAGAGGGTGTTGTAAGACACAGCTAGGGACTAGAGGGATTGTCTTCAGCACATTTACATGCCAGAGTCTTTTTAGTTGAAATTACCTTTATGCTTAGTATAAATATATAAAAAATATATATTTACACACACTTCTTTTTTTCCAGATGAAGGGAATGGTATTCAGTAGATGGCTGTTTATGTAATCTGGCTTTGTTTGAATGTGAAGACTGGAGAACCTCTTATCTTATATAGGTACATAGTTTAACCCTGCCATTATTATTTGTTGGCTTTCTGTATAGCTAAAGTTCTGATTATATTTCAGCTGTAAGGATGCAATTAAGTTCATGGATAAGACTTCGCTACTGGCTATCCTGCCTTGCTTTTCACAGAAGCATTGCTCTTGTTACTTTAAGAAATACGAGAGATGAACACATATTATTTCAGGCAGCCATGGCAGAAGAAGTTTACAGAGTTGAGTTATTTACAGCCATGAAACAGGGAGTGGTTGTTTAAAATTTTACTCCCTGAAGCAATGTCGCTGTAAGTCTGAATTTTTCTTTCCTTCTAAAGAACATAATTACGTTCTCCCTAACACCATTGCACCATGAACTGCGATGCTCTGACAGAAGAACTATTTCTCAGAGCAAAAGGATGGCCCCTCTGGAACTGCTCAAGGGAGGTGTGAGAAGGTACAAGGTTTGACAGTGTTTCTGTGGTCTGAACATGTTCACTTGAAACCGGGCTAAGACTTGAAATGGTTTCAGAAGACAGCAGTTGATGGATGGTTATACCCAGGACTGAACCTCTTCTTCATGTTTTACACAACACAACTTAATGACCAGTGTTCTCGGCAATAAGGAACTGCCCTTCTTGTAATGAGCTTCATTATGAACTGTAAAATTGCCAAGAACCTTAAATATTTTGACCTGTTATAGTCCATGCCTCTTTAGCTCTGTTGTTGTCAGTACTTGGCATAACTAACCTAAAACTAGCTTGGAAACAACTCTCAGGACTGGAAACACTCACAGTTAGTATAGTGGAGATGTATCCTAGGATCCCCAAGACATTCAGAATTCAAATCTTCTTCCTCAGGATTTTTTTTTTTTAGCTTGATCACATGCATATACAAGTTTTAGGAGGACAACACAGTTTGGTTTTGTATTGTGACAGTAAAAATATACATTTCTGTGTCATAGCCACCATAACATGATCTTCCATTCTTACTGGTATAGCTCTGCTTTGCTTAATTCTCAAGAGAAAGGGTAAGACAATAATCAATTGTACCATCAGAAGGAGACAGATTGCAGATAATCTT
Source organism: Aviceda cuculoides (assembly GCA_035590195.1). NCBI lineage: Eukaryota > Metazoa > Chordata > Aves > Accipitriformes > Accipitridae > Aviceda > Aviceda cuculoides. Next base: position 27,394,935 of record JAVJGG010000005.1, read on the forward strand.
CCAGAGACTCCTGGCACAGGAGTTGGCGGAGACCTAGCCAGTACTGTACGTCCACTTTCCAGATCGTCCCATCCCTGGCTGCCAGGCTTCTTGCCTGCTCCTCCGATCTTCGGCAATGCACCCAGGGCTGAGTTACAAGCCACACTCACTCACTGCTTCCCTACTTTCTGGGAGTAGGGAACAGAGGGTGGAGATGGCGGGACCATCACACCCACTCCTCAGAAGTAGCCAGCACACCCAGTTAGGGGTGTTACGCACCACTGGTGTGGCTCCCGGCAGAGGGGAGGCAGGAGTCGGTTGACTACCTTCTTTGAGGTGGTTTGACTTTTCTGCTGTAACTCTTACCTGCAATGCACATGGATGGCAGTATTATTTGGTTTTTTTGTAGGATGTGCATTATATCCGAGAGGTATTAGCTTGATTTCAAAGAGAAATTAAAACACAAATTGCGCTGCTATAGATCTTACTATTTATGTGATAAAAACACCCCAAATGTGCTGAAATGAAACCAAATGGAAGAGTGCAAATGTTCAACAGTGTGTAGGAAAACTATAGAGTACTTGGAGTTTACATTCTGAAGCTGGGAGTCGGCTTGAAGATGGATAAAACAGTACCATGACATATTCCTGTTGTTTCCAGTCAAGACAATTTCTTCTGCCTATCCATAGTCTATTTTAAAATGTACCTTTATTTTTTCTCTACTACCAGCTTTATTCAAATGTAAATCTATTGACTTTAGCAGAGTTCTGATATTTATCTCATTTCCTCAGTGTATTTTCCAGTCTTATGCGTGACTTTTCTCTCCTGAAAAATCAAGGAAGAAAAACCCACCAAGGTTTATTATATGCAAACTGAAGCTCAGCATCTGCAAGGTGTTGGAGGCTGAGGGGGTGTTACTGGGTGCTGACCCAGTTTCAACACCCTTTCACAGGCCTCTGATGTTAGCTTGTTGTCAGATAGAGTACTGGGCTGGGTGGACCTATCTGTCTAACATGGTATAGCCTTTATTATATTCTTCTGCTTGCTACTCTGCTGTTAAATTATTTGAATCCACTCTTAGAGAGAGTAATCTAACTAAGCTATTTTTTAGAGTTTGAAAATACTAACATGAATAACAAAACCCAGAATAATTAATGTGTTTTTTTCCCTAGTAAAAGACCAATGACCAAAATAGAAAAAAGTGCAGCAAACTCCCTTCGTCCTTACTCTGCAATGATATATGGCTAAACACAAGAAAGAGAAATGGTCAGTCTTTTTACATGTGACAAGAGAGTTCCTACTGGATTTATCACAGCAATACTCCTTTGACGAGCCAGAAATCATGGAGGCATCCTAGGGAAGAAATTTTGTTTCTGGAGAGAATGGTTAAGGTCACTGGGAAAAAAAAGAAGAAAGCTTGTATTCATGCTGCTACTACTAGAGGCTTGGATTAACATTTGGGGCTTTAATTTGAGCAGTGTCAAATACCATAGTGCTTAGAAGCAGAAGTACAAATATTTGTACTTAGAATTAAGGCTTTTATTCTTTTACCAGAGCGTATGCACTTGTACATTTTTAAATATAGAATCACATATGAGACAAACCTGTCAGCCTAGGATGCTGGAAGGTATCAAGGTACCACATCCAGGGTACCATCCTGTGGGCTGGATGCCTGGAAACTTTGGCTAAGTTAGGAGCTGGGGTGCCCCCATCTCATTTCTTGTAACCAACCTGGAGAGCTTTCCTTCTCTTTTTGTTTGGCAGCTTGGCAGTCTGGGGACACACCTGGGGTGGGAAGGATCAGCACTCAGATCCTTCCACTGTCTGGTGGGATGGGACTCCAAATCTCCCATTTCCGAGGTGTTTCTGGCTGTTCTCTCCTGTGCTTTTGCTCCTGTTCAGCATTGCATAAATATTTAGCATTGTAAGAGCAGCAAACAGAGCTTTCACGTGGGCTGTAGGAGAGGCAGTTTCTGCCTCCTCTGAATATTTTATGCATGTGATCAGAAGCATCCCTAGATGGGAAGAACTGAGAGCGCCTTTATTTAGATGACCCAGCAGTCCAGTTGATAGAGTTGGAAGGTCAGAGGCTGCCACTGCTGGGGAGAATACTGGTGGCACTGGGCCATTCATCTGGCTGCTTATGGCTTTCTTGCAGTTTTACTTCTGTTGACAGGAAAGTACCTCTGCCATCCCAAATAGTTGCAAATAAGTACTTAATCAGAACATTAATTAAGATACCAGCATCTTCATCACAATGTGATTTCTATGGGATTAAATGCATTCCTAGCTATTGAGACAGTTCTCAAAGGATGGGCAAAGACCATTTGTAGGTGGTTCTGCTATACTCATCTGCAGAAATGTAGAAAGGCAGGAGGTTTTTCTGTGTGTATCTCTAGTGTTAAATGGAGGCTTGAAGGACGTTAATTCGGGACCTCAGGATTCAGCTGGGAAACTCAGTCCCGGTTGTGAAGATACTAAGTGGAGGCAAAGAGCTTTCCCACACACCATAAGTCAGATTGAGCACCCAGTTGCTTGGACTGTGTGCATGCCTGTTTCACATAATGCAAAGCGTCCTTGCAATTGTACCCCTTCACTTGTGGGCACCAAACGATAAAGAATAGCTGTCTGACAGCCTGCTTGGCCTTTAGCTGTTTTTCTAAGTCTACAAGGCAAATTTGGCCAGCGCAGTGGGAGAGCAGCTCTACCCAAGTAAACAGCCTGATTCAGTTTCTTTCTTTTGCCTACATGAAATGTGCATAGGATGGACTCAGCAACCCCCATTTTGGAGAGGACAGGATTCACAAATAGCAGCTTGCTGCAGAAATACACTGTGCTAGTGAGGAAGGCTTTTTTTTTTTTTCTTTTTTTCATCCAAGACATAATGATCTTTCCCAAAGGATGACGCTTGTTCACCCTTTTTGGGCTGGCAATGCTGGCACTCCTGGTTTCCAAAGCTGTTCCAAGGAATAGCTCTCTCATCGCCCCGATGGCTGTGGCCTCTCCCAAACCCCCCCGGATTATCCAGGGTACGCAGCCCGGGGTCTCCTGGGGAACACAGCCCAGCATCCTGCAAACTGCCCCCGTCACCACCGGCCCGGGCTGAGGTTACTTCTGCGGAACAATAGGCTGAGCTGTATTTCACTGTCAGCATGGTGACAAATGGTGGCCCGCTGAGACTCTGAGACGTATGTAACTTGGCTGGCAATCAATGGCAAAGGTCGCAAGTTGTCGTCTTACATCTTGAAGCTCAATGAGAGGGTTTTGTGCCATATTAGTCTCTGTGTATTAAGTTTCAGCAGAGAGGGGGCAGGGGAGGAGGAAAGAGATTTTTATCTGGAGTTAGGTGATGTTAAATGTTCTGAATAATTAGATAAGATTGTGTGTGTCAAACTCTGTAAAGAACAGATCATGTTTTCCGATAAAGTGTCTCTGATTCCCTCTGCCTCCCTGCCTTCCAGTACACACATGCATGCATGCACACACACGCACTTTTAAAGTGGTTTCAGGGCTCATTAAATAAGCCAGGCTGATAGCTCTAGAAAATGTCATTCTTTCTCAACGGGGCGATGAATCTGTGCTCTGCACATTTTTGGAAGTCTCGAAAAGTAGCCAAAGTAAGTGAAAATTCACTTTCCATGGCTGTTCCTTTTATTCTCAGCACAGAGCTTTTAAAGCCTGACTAAGCACCTATTGCCTGGGCAGTGTCCCAGAGCTTACACCACAACGACTGCCGCTTCAGCTCAGTTTACTTTCAAAACTCCTATTGAATTTCCAAAGCGGTGTGCAAAACTTACCAGGAACAGGCGTGTAAGGATACCCGCAACGGACTCTTGGCCCCATTTGAAAGGAGACTTGACCAAATCCGAGCCATGGTGGAAAAACCTCATGCGAGGATGTGATTATGCAGGGGTGTCCCCACAGGCTGCAGTTCCTTCTGAGACTGGAGGAGAAGCCAAGAGGAGGACTGGCCTTACCCCTCCTGCCTCAAGCCAAGTCCACCCTCACCCCAGGACATAGCTCCTCCTAAAGGAAGAAAGATATCTTCCTGAGAAAAGTGGCATTTTGAACGTTTCTTTTATTCATATCCTCTCACTTCCCTGGCTGCTGTTACATCAGTGTTATTAAATTGGGATCTGTGGTAGTTTATCAGGCAGAATGCCTGAAAGCTCTGGGAAGCGAACATATGACAGAAGTAGAAACACCAGGGAAATCACAAGAAAATCATTAAGATGAAGAATGCTTTAAAGACAATGCCACCACTCCAGAGGCCTACCAGCCTGGGAAGACCGCAGGTTAGCTTCTTTAGTTCAGTACAACCCCGTAAATCAGGTGTCAGTAGAAGCTAGTAAGTGTATCTAGGGGTAGGCTTGCTGTCACTCTTTCCAGACAGATACCTCCTACAGCCGAGTAAGTTTGTCTTCTGCAGCCCACTCCCTGCAGAGGGAAACGTGGGGAGCACCAGTTCCCACCTGCAGATTGCAGAGGAGCTGTGGCGTGGAGTGATAACCTGAGCGTCCTTCTTCCACGGTGTGGGCGACAGCTCCAGGCAGGGAGGCCACGTGCCCCTTTCCACAGATGTGTTGGCTGATGGCTCCCATGTGCGATGGGGTTACAGAGTCTCTCGCCTGGTCTCGCTGCAGTTTACTCCTCACGTATCTGCTTGGCAATAGGTTTCCTTGCTCTGGGGCCTATGGAGAAAGGTGGGGGGGTGGGACTTTGGTTCGGCTGCGTGCTGTGGTGGGCTGTGACAGGAGCCCCAGGATGCCTGTGAACGTGTTCCCCATGGTCGGTGCTGCCTCGTGGCCAATTCGGGGCACTCACAGGGCAGCCGCGCTATGGCTGGTTGTGGTACGTTATGAGACCTGAGACTGCCATACTCTGCCAAAAACTGATGAATAAGGGAAAAAGTGACAGCAGCCATCCGTATTCCCTTCCACAGTTGTTTTTCCAGTGCAAGTAGTTTATGAGTACAAGTAGATGAATGTTAGGCATGACATTCACTTGTTCGAGCTCATACTTGTCTGTGAATCACCAAACTACTAGATGAAGAGCCATGTAAACAGAATAAATCCAGCACCCGATGGGTATGAACGGGTATGCAAGGCCCCGGGTGAGGGCAGGCCCTTCAACATTCATGGAAAAGACTGTGAGACGGCGCTCATACGTAAGTGATTCTCATAAGAGATGCTGAACAGGAATAACGTCAACCCCTGCTCTTTTCTGATGGGAATTTTGCACTTTGTATCGATGCACCCTTGAGGAATTAAATACCATTTGGAAATACCTATACGTACACACTCAGTACTGCTAGGGGAGCAGAGGGAGGACGTGGAGGTGAGTGGGCTCTCCCCCTTCCCCCAGCTGCCACGCAATGAGACGATGTGAACGAACAAAGCCAGTGCTTACAACCTTACCCAAGGAAGGATAGATTAAAATAAAGAGAAAGATAATACTTTTGAAACCAGGGCCATAATTACTATTTATTTCAACAGCAATTTGCCTTATTACGGTGCACAGCATTTGTTACCTAGGCAACAGGTTTCTGTAGAGGCCTGTCTCAAATTAAAGTAAATCAGGCAAGATCTAAAGTCAATATCAATATTATATTTTAAAGCCAAAAGACTAGAGAGTCAGCAATTTCACCTAAGTGTTGTATTTTTTATTGTTGTCATAGGCAGATACAAGCAGCACAGTTTGCATCTAAGTAATACTTTTCTCTACTGTGCCTGACTGATCTTCGTATACATTTGCAAATAAAGTGAATTTTAAAGTCCTGTTCTTTCCTGAGGAAATAATTGTGGACATGGACGAGGAACGTGCAATACACTGCTGCAGCCGTGTGTAGAAGCACCATTGACATGTCTAATCTGTTATTTTCATTCTGAGCTCTTGCTTAAGCCTAGCCTCCACATTGCTTATAGAATCATGGTATGGAATCATAGAATCATTTAGGTTGGAAAAAGCCTTCAAGATCATCGAGTCCAACTGTCATCCATGCCCACTAGACCATGGCACAGAGTACCTTGTCTATGCGCTTTTCGAATACCTCCAGGGATGGTGACTCCACCACTGCCCTTGGCAGCCTGCTCCAATGTGTGACAACCCTCTCAGTAAAGAAATTTGTCCTGATATCTAACCTAATGATCTACCTTATGATCAGGTATGTGCTTTGCCGTGGGTTCAGATGCACATTCAGCGTGCACTGGGGGAGGAAGGCTTGGGTCCGGTCGCTGCCTTGCTACCTGCACCCTCTTGGGTGACCTGAACAGATGAGCATGGGGGAGGTCGGGCTCCCTGGACCAGTCTGCAACCAGAGCTTATTCATGGATTGCCCTAAGCCCGGGTGCTTAGAGTGAAACTAACAGGCAGGGATATGGTTGGAAAACATCTATCCATGGGTGGAGAGCCTGACATGAGGATCAACGTCCTCATGCTTGTCTGCAAGCCTGTCTTAATCTCACAGCATAAGCAGAGTCCAAACACTAGTTTATTAATTCAAAAACAGTGTGCAGTTTGATGTTTTTCTCATTTATCAGCAAATAATTAAAGAACTGAACATTTACAAGTGGGATTTAGGGAATAGTGTGCAGATATGCTCTCAAATGTAGCTTTTGTGTAAGAGAGAGTTGTATTTTAGGACTTTCTCTTACCTGTAGGAACACTGGAAATGTAAATCAGTGAAGCTATAAAATTTTTAGGAAAGGAGTCTGACTCCAGCAACTCTTTTAATGTCCAAGACAGAATGAATAGAGAAAGATAGAATTAAGCACTATGAACTATACACATATTAATCTCTTTATAAATTCTGCTTTAAAAAATGCTTGTCAGCAAACACTAGACAGCTTGGAAATGAACCATTTACCATTCCAACCTTTTTTTTTTTTTTCGCCTTTTTTCATTTGATTTTTGCTTTTTTGTTTTTTGTAAGTACAGAACATCCGTAAAAAAAAATCTGTCTTGAAAGTTTGAATGAGCCTAGAAAAAGTAATAGGAAGTTTGCAGTGAATGGCAATGTAGGAAGGCTCAAATATTCCCCTCTTTTAGACAGCTCTGCAACTATAATCCTTTAATGGGGGATTTTGCCTGCAGATTTTTGACCTATTATATAGATTTGACCAGCTATTATAGGCTTTCCTCTTTGGATTGGGCTTCTCCTCTTGGCAAGCCACTGCCTTTGTTATCTAACCCTTCCTCAACGTCCCTCGGTCAGCCTTTCTCCATCCCAGGGCTGCTGAAACATTAGGGCTGTTGTAGCAATTACGGACAGACTCCGTGGCTGTTTGTCTGTCCTTCGCGCCCCTCCACCGAAGGCAGCGCTCGGGCAGGGTGCCAGCCCTCGGGGCTGGAGATTGCTCTTGAGACAGTCACCCACCTTCTGGTGACACTCTTGAGGGCTGTGCCACGTCCTCTTATCCTGCCTCTCACATACTCTCTGAGAGTGATGAAAAATCATGGAGAGAAAAGAAAAGTCCTGACTGTTAGAGCCACCGGGCAGCAAATATTTTGCTGGAAGAACTCCATTAAGATGCTGCAATATGACCCTAAGGTAGTGCCTACTTTCCGAGAGCCTTCACAAGTTCATGGCTGCCAATAAACCTCACAGTGGTAAACAACCCCAGCTGCCTGATGTTGAGGGAACAAAAGCTTTTTAGTAATCTTAAAGTACTTTGACTTGCTGTGCTGCACTCGGGTTTTCAAACATGCGCTTGGGGAAGTTGCTTCAGTTTGTGCCGAAAATGTTGGATGCTTTTCTTGCTAATATGCATCTTGTCTGTTGATTCAGTATTTCTAATAATACCAGCAATCAAATGTAGGAAAGACTGTTCCATCTTAATACAGACGGAGAAAGAGGTACACATGTTGAATCATTTGCGTGTTGGCAAAAGAAAGGCGTTTTACTCAGCTTTGGCAAAAATAGGTATTTATTAGTTGCTAAGTTTCCCCTGAATCCTTCCTGATTACCTCCTTCACAGGGTCTTAGGGAGGTGCAGGACTTTGGAGGTAACAGGTTTTGGAGGAGGTGTTATCACTGGCATCTGCAACTGTTAATGATTAGCAAAGGTCCCCTGGTTCTTTTTTTCCGAGAATATCCTGGCCATGCCCCAATTTCATAACATGCAAATTCCCCACTTTGGTTTTAATAAGCCATTGAACTGTGTATGCCACTGGACTGTTGTTTTTGGAGCTGCTTAGAAATTATTTTTCTTAATGAAAATTATGCTTTATGATGAAAAATGAAGCTCATGTTTTCAATTGAAAATGGTTTTGTTTTGATACCTCAGGCATCTCATGGGAGCAGTAGTCTGCGTGCTTCATACTCCAAAGCCTTCAGCTGTGTGGACTTCTTAAACAAACTGCTCCTCCCTTGACCTGCTATATGAGTTCCTGGCTGTAGGACTTGTTATACGATATCTAGTCCAGCTAGAAAACCTGGGCAACAAGGGGGACTGGAGACAGCTACAGCTTTCGTTAACCACCACAGGGACAATCCTGAAATGTTTTGGGTTTTTAAGGAAAAAAAAAAAAATTTAGATTTCTGGTAATCTGCTTTAAGGGAAAAAAAAACAGAAGCTAATTTAGATTTCTGGTAATCTGCTGTGCTGGGTTGACCCTGGCTGGATGCCAGGTGCCTACCAAAGCCACTCTATCACTCCCCCTCCTCAGCTGGACCGGGGAAAGGCTTGTGGGTCAAGATAAGGACAGGGAGATCACTCAGCAATTACCAACATGGGCAAAACCAGACTCTACTTGGGGAAAAATTAATTTAATTTGTTGCCAATCAAATCAGAGTAGGGTAATGAGCAATAAAACCAAATCTTAAGAAATACCTTCTCCCCACCCCTCCCTTCTTCCCGGGCTTAAATTTACTCCTGATTTTCTCCACCTCTTCCCCCCACAGAAGGTCAGGGGGATGGGGAATGGGGTTTATGGTCAGTTCATCACCCGTTGTCTCTGCCACTCCTTCCTCCTCAGGGGCAGGACTCATCACACTCTTCCCCTGCTCCAGCGTGGGGTGCCTCCCACGGGAGACAGTCCTCCACCAGCTTCTCCAACGTGGGTCCTTCCCACGGGCTGCAGTTCTTCATGAACTGCTCCAGCATGGGTCCCTTCCCCGGGCTGCAGTCCTTCAGGAGCACACTGCTCCAGCGTGGGTCC
>JAVJGG010000005.1:27420751-27447959 GCA_035590195.1 Aviceda cuculoides
ACCCCCCCCCCCCAAGCATTAAAAAAAGTCCCGTTTGCCTTGCTCTGGTTACTAGTACCTTTTAATGATGTTCTCCCTCACGGTGGGGTGGGATTTTCCTTGGCTTACTTCAGTTTCCATTGAAGTAACTCGGAAAATTCCAACAGCTTTGGTGGAAACAAACTCCAATAATCTGGGATTCTCGGAAGTGTCCTTCCTTTCCAAGAAACATCGTTCTTCTGTGATTGAGAGAGCTCTGTCTTTCACAGACGTTTCATGCTGCTTCACTTCTGATGCTGAAAATGTATTGCATCGGAAATAAAGCCCAGTGCAAATGAGATTATGCATTGAGCTTCCTACTCAAAGAGATTAAATTTCATGGCATTTTAAATATCTTGCATTAATATTATTTGGTCCTTCATTTCTTTTCTTTGTCTGACATTTGGAATTTATTGAACAGTCTGAGTTATTCTCAGTTTAATTAATTGTCTTCAAGGACTTGATGTATATAGCAAATTTGGCTGGCTGTCTTCAAACAGAGATTTCCACTTCTTATTAGCAAATTCCTGGAGCTGTAAATGTTTCTTTGGTTTTCATACCTCCACAGCATTGCCGTGAATTGACAGAATCACCCAGAAAGCAAAGCTATTTTTGGGTGTCTCCCTGGTCAATAAGGAAAAATGTTCCTCTTGCAAAAGAAAACTGTTTCTCTTCTGCGTGAGTCATGACTCTGCTTGTATGCACAGAGCAAAAGATTTCCAGCTTCTCAGGCTTCACTGGCATTCGGGGTAGGTTTCAGCCAGCCAAGATTCACATGTGGAAACTAAATATGGTCATAGGGTTACACTCCCATTTTTTGCCCATTACTCAGGCTCCTGCATGGTGTATTTCAGTGCCTACTCCCTTTCTGCCGCTGTGCATCTCCCTCTGCAGTGATAGTTTACTCTGTGGTTAAGGCTAGTAAGATCATAGACAGTGCCACTTACAAACAAGTAGTGTGTTTCATCTTCGGCTTAGGAGTACTATATAAATAAAAAAGACCCACTATTAATCCTGGGAGGGAAGCTAAAAGCTAGATACCTTTGTAAAGCTCCACGCTAAAGGGTGTCATCTTAAGCCTTACTCCAGCTTTCAGCTGCAGTAATCGCCACAGTTTTCATGGTAGAACCTGCCAAAAATAGAAAAACAAGAGGGAGAGAACATGTTGTTTTTTTGAAAACAAAACAGCTTGTGTATTTTCAGCAACAAGAAGCCAGAGGGACATTTTTGTAATTATATATAACAGCAGAAGGGTTCTGATGTCATGGGAGTCAGAAAAATACATCCTAAATTACACTACATTTCACCATGGAGGTTAATCACCCAGCCAGCAGCGGTTTTAGGTCCCTGTGAGGGTGTTCGACCCCCGCTTGGGACCGGCCAACACATGTGGCTGCAGAAGGGCAGTGGGGAACACAAATTACCGGGGTCTATCAGTTACACGCCGCTGGGACATGGCGACAGAGCTCTCGGCGAGGTGCTGGCTCCCTCCCATCGGCTCTCCCGGGGAGCCCCCGTCCCCTCCTCAGGCACTTTGTAGAGCTGTGTGGGAGTAGCAAGGGGCCTGATCGCATACTTCGGGCTCGGCTTTGGCTTCCTCAAGAGATCTGTGTTCTCCATTTGTCTCAAAGCTATTCCGTGCTGCCTGGAGACACAAGCCTCAAAGCATCCACCAGTGAAGAGGTGACATTTGTCTGGTCCCAGTTTCCACCCTTCAACCTCCACGCAGAATTCATTACAGAACGGTAACAGCACCGTGATCAAAGTTTTCTACCAATCGGTCCCACTTTCAGCAAGGCTTTTACATAGTGTCAAATGCATAAGTTTTCCCAGCAAATTATATGAGACCATACTTGATTAAGACAGACTTATGGTCAGGCTGGATTACCGTTTTGGTCGAGAGATATTTTGTTAACTGATGATTTACTCTTGCCCTGCACAACCTCCATATGACTTTGTGGCTTGCTGCAATATTTCTGTTAGAAACCAAACCCAAGATTCTTATACAATAGCTGTGGTGACTACACGGATTAGCAGCCTTGAACTAGAAGTATCTCATACAAGTTTTTCAGCCAAACTTCTTAGATTAGACTTACTCATTTCTGTATTTTTTTTATGTTTAACTGCAAATAAGTTACCAGTAGAAGAAATGCAAAATAAATTATTCTAACTTTAGTTAGATAAACAGAGCTTATTCCTGTGAGAAGTGCTACACGCTAGAGAGCCAGAGTACAGAGTTTGAAATCACATCAGATTCGCTGTGATTGCATCACTACTCTCTGGCTACGGAAGGGTTTGCACGGCAGAATTGGTTCCAGCTTCAGTCCTAGGTCCACACAACACAGAAATTACCAGAAAAATGTTATCAGTTTTGGAAGAGATAAGAACTAAAAAATGCTGTAGCTTATGTCTTTACCACAAGAACCAGCCCTTTGAAGAGAGGTGTGACAGGTATTTCTGCAGGGCAATATGAAAGAATTTTTACTTCTCTTGTGTGTACCAATATTTATTCTGGAAACAGACAACTCGTTTTGTGAGAACTATTCCATTTCACACCCTTTTCCAAGACTATTGAACTGTCTTTAGAAATATTCAGATATGCCTTATGCCAACTATTTGCACCTGTTATATTCTTTATGCAAAATTAAGTCACTGACTGTAAGGCTCCCAAGGGACTTATGTTCTGCGTCAGAAAATCATTTGGTGTTTATACATACTGAAATTTGATAGTACGTGCCATGAAAAGGGATCAATGTGGCTGCTCATCTGGACTACAACTACACACATACCCTTGGTTGACAGATATACTGTTATTTCTTAAGATAAAAGTGTCATTTCTTAACAGACTTTCATCAATAGCAGTGTTTGGTAACCCAGCAAGACAGCTTACTTTGGGGGAACAATTTAAAATGTGCATTTGACATACTCAGAGTTCATGGGGGCACTGCAAGTAGCATCAGATACTGAAAGAACTGGATCTAATACATTGATATTATCTAATAACATTGGTCATTATCTGATGGGCATTTGGAAACATAGTACTAGGACTCAACAGAGAGCAATAAAATGGTTAGCTAGTAGTTTTTAGCCACTTTCAAGGTGGTTTCCTTAAAGGAGTAAACGCTTTTTGCTTCTAGCTGGTGTTTGTAAACAGAGACAAAAAGGAATGTAAGCTCCACCTAGGAGAAGGTGACGAAATACTATTGAACAGGCAGAAGGGCAGGTAGAGAGTGATTTTATTTGCATAAGCTTTCTATCCAGAATCATCTACATAACTGCTGGAAGCTCATGCTGAAATGGAGGCAGAGTAGAACAGAGATTGGAACAGGGCAAGGAATTTCTTTAAGACTCCTGCAAGTTGTAGACCTTCTGCAGACATTATGATGAGCTAATATGGAGGTGCTGGCTTTGGAGGGAAAGAAATATGTTGAGCTGAAGCTGCTGAGCAGAGCAGCAGGGCTCGGTGAATTCCCTGTAAGTCTCATGAAACAAGTAGGGTAGCACTGAGCATCCCTATGAGCTAGCGACATGTCTGTATGAATGAAGGAATTCCCTGATATCATGGTGATGTAACCACTGACGGTGAAATATGGAGAAGGGCTAGCTGAAATGACAGTAGTGACCACAAAAGGGCAATAGCTGAAGCAAGTATCATGGTTGTGGCCATGAAACTGAGTAAAAGATTTTGTACAGCATGCACCTTTAATCGTTGCTAATACAAATACATGACTAATTCAGCATTGTTAATTCTTCTCAAGTTTATTTTACTTTCCTTTGTCTCTTTACAGGCTTAACCTTCTAAATGAGAAATATTGCTTATCAAGAGAGTCAGGGTTCGATGTCCCCAGGACTCAAGGTGAGGGTTCAAACTGGAGGCTTTTGCTAGTGCTAAGAGGAATTTCTCTGCATTTAAGCCCAGTTCTTGTTGCCATCAGTAACAGGGTTGCTTTGAGTTTCAGTCCTCAGTAATCAATGAATCTGCAGGTCATAAGCAATGAAGATTTTTTTTTTTCTTATTTTGGATGACTATCCACCAACAGGATAGTTTCAACTGTAAAATTCTTAGTGTCTCAGCCAGGAAGGAGTAAACTGATGATGCATGGAGAGGTCCAAGTGTTTTTGAGAACTCTGCAACAGAAAGGCTTTCCCCACTCCCCTGAAGAGCTGAGCAGTGCTGGCTTTAATGTCTGTGCCGAATACTGGTATTTGGTCAGACAATTCTGCAACCTAGAAGAGTAAATCTGTATTTTCAGTGGCCTTCCTCAAAGGATGCTTGTTAAAGATACACAAAAGAATTTTTTAAACTATAGAAATGATACTCCAAAGACACGCGAATTCAAACGAAAAGATCCACTCCTGCTACAATCTGACAAAAGCAGCTCCAGCTCTTTGTCTCTAGGCATCTTTGTTTCACAGGGTTCTGCAGACTGTTTCAGAAACTCAGCACAGATGAAACAGGCAGAATTTTAGCTGTTTCCAGATGTAGTTAATCCTTGTCTAATAGGCAGTAACAACACCTACTCTTGTTAAAAGAAGACAGCTGAATTGACAGACATCTGTAACAGTTGAATCGGAGTCTACACATCATGAAATAAAGAGATAAAATACTGTACAAGTCAGGAGATGACAAAGTATGAACTAACCTTAAAGGCAACCTTGTGTAAACCTACAAGAACTCGTATGCTCTGTTCAGTTGTCAGTTCCTATTATTAGCATATTTACTGTCCTAAAAGGAATCCAGATTATAATGGAGGATTTCTGTCAGTGAGATAGAGCGTATCTATAAAATGAGTAGTCTGGCAAGGCAACACATGCTTATCGCAGGCAATGCAGGCTAAGCATTGCCCACCAAGAGACTGGGCTTGGGCTTTGGGATTGCCTGCAGAGAGTCTGACTGCTACTGGCAGCACTGGGTGATTCCCCAGCCTGCTTCCCAGTGTGCTTCTCCATGACGGGAAGCAGTTTCCAGGCCGGACGGTCTGCCCAGCCAGGCTCCTGTTGTACGAATCTGGTCATGCACACTGTGTCCAAGGCAAGTTCTGAGCTGATTTGTCAATGCATTTCAACCTAGCTCTATCTGGCCATACCTGTGCTCATTCCCCCTCAAGGCAAGCCACACTTAAGTACAAATTTGCACATCTTGATGATGCTTTAATGCCTTGGTTATTGCTGTCTCTACTGGTGCCTATTGCTGTGCTGTTCATATTTGCTCTCCTGTAGGATTCTCTTTCAGTTCAGAATTTACCTGCAAAATGTTACAGGTAGGAACTGAAGAAAGGTACGAAGAGTCATCCCTCTCCTTTTTTCCTTCCAAAAGTCTCCATCTATCACTGCCAGACGGAAATGTGCCTGCTGTGCACAGCTTCTCCTCATTCCTTGAGTATGCAAGGCAGACCCCTGAGATTCTCTCACCCCATTGTTCTCTCTGTAGAATATACCTGCTCCTTTTGATGTACTTCTTAGTTTTGTTTTGTTTTCTTTTCTTTTCTTTTCTTTTCTTTTAGCACCAACTATTTAGTTTCCATGTCACTTTTTTCACTTTGGATTTTCTGCCAGTAGGATTTCGGGCAACATGTACATCTGGCAAGCTACACCTGGAGCTCTGGTTGCTGGAGGTGGGCAGACTGAATGTTTTGATGAGTAATAGTCACAGATGAAGGCCTACATTCTGATGGTTGCCAAAAAGTTACACAACTACAGATCCCTTGGTCCTTTAAGGTTCGTCTGAGCTGATCCTCTAGTGTAAAGCATTTTGTAGCTCAGAATACATAGTCAGGAAAAGATTGTCAGTGCCCAGATGTGCTGCAGGGGTACTCCATATCCTGGATGAAGGTTCAGAGATATGAACAACTGAGAAGGTCACAGCTATGACAGGCTTAGATTTAAGTTAAACCCTGGGTGCCAAAACAACCCCTGAGAGCTGCTGTCAGTCTGCAGAAAACAGCAACCTTCAGCATAGGTCCCTAGTGTTTCAAGCTGGAAAACAGAATTCTCTCTAGAAGTGCTAGAGCTGGAGATTATAATGCTTTTATTCCCCTCTGCACTGACAACTGCTTGATGGAAGGGAAAATCTGAGTTCTGAAGAGACCACTAATGGTGTCACAAAGCTCAGGCGGTGCCTTTAAGGTGACCTGGCACCTACTGGGAGCCGTCATGCCACATCAGGGGTCTGTGCTTAGTGACTGCACAGCACCCAAGGAGAACTGGTCTTACAAAAATTGGATCTAGAGTGGTCAGCATACTGAGCAGTCAGCAGCATAAGTTTACACCTGGGAGCGCAGTGAGAGGAGTTTTAAGTCTCCTCTATCTCAAGGAGTGAGATGCTAGACTACAACAAGCATCATTTCCCAGCTCTTGCCAGTGATCCCTGAGAATACCTATCATCTCCAGTTCCTGCAGGAGAGGGTGGCAGCCAGAGGAACATCTTATTTGTATGTCCCAGCATCCCAGCAGCACGTAGGTGTGACCTGGGCATCCTTACAGTGAGTTTTACTGCCAATTATGTGCCGCAGAAATTCAGGTGTCTGCAGGGTTATGTAAATTCAGGTTCTCAGAACAAAAGCAAATTACCTACTGGCATTGAGCCTAGGGCCTTTAGTGGATTGTGTCTTGAATTAACACTAAAATGTGTCTTGTCTAAGAGGGAGGACACAGGCTGGTGCTGAGCCTAATCACTCTCTTCCCACTTTTGCCATGCTTAGTAAAAGCAGTTACAAATCTAGTGAGAATACTGTGCATTTATATATTGCCATGGTTATCAAATGTAAAACATTTTACCACTGTGCCTGCAGAAGGCCATAATAGAGAAAAGCATCTTGAAGACAGGATGTGCTAGTTGAGCTATGCAATTGAAATTTCAATTAAAAATTCTACAGAAGAAAGCAAGATAGAAATAACACAACCTGTATCACATGGTGTCCCAGTGTCAAATAACACAAAAAGTGAAAGAGTTAAGGTTTGTAAGACACAGATGAAGACAGCAAAGGCGGCTAGCTCAGCAAAGACTTTTATTCTGTGCCTCTTTCCTCCTCCTCAGAAGATGAGGAAAAAAAGGAGGAGGATGCAGCAGACACACAAGGCAATGAAAGCAGGCAAGTGAACGGCGAACAGTTCTAGTTTAACCTAAGAGAGGGGCAAAAGATAGCTTGGGTGCAGCTATGGAAATTCTCCATCATTAATAAAAGCCTATGGCTTGTCATTCATTCCAATAAATGTATTTAAAAAAATATTCTGCATTTAGTACACTGTTCTTAATCAAATTCAGAGAGACCAACCATACAGTCGAGCAGTTCACACTCTCATTTCTGAAAACTTGTTGCTCCAGCTGGTTTTAACTGGAGTGCCCAGCTCCCCCATATGTTGTCTCAGGGTATTCAAAGGAAAATGGTTCAAGCTAAATGGCGCAGTTTAAGAACTGGTGACCCAGAGGATGAGAAGAGTGGCCAGCAACAGCCAAGAACATTTTCTGGCAGGAGGGAAAAGTGGTGTTGAACCCACCTGAACCCACAGGTCCTGATGCAGCTTATGACCCTGACTTTCATATCTAGTAGCGTAAGACTATCTACACCACATTTACAGCCACGATCGGAGGTTGCCTGATGCCACGGTCTAACAGCTAACGTCTAGTCCCCTAGCAGACAAACCTGGATCTTGCTGCGGGGTGTGTTGTGACTGTGGTATTGATCATGAGCGATGTTGCACTGAGAGCCTGGCAGGAGCACGGGTATGAGATTCACAGACAGCACAGCCCTGTGCCCGCTGCCCAGGGACAGTGGTGAACCTGCACATCTCGCCCATGAAGAGTCCCGAGGCATGACATTATGAACGGTTAAAATGGACAGATGTGTCTGTTCTGAAACTACCAGGCTCTTTGCGAAAACAAGGTATTTTTTGAATACTGGAATGCTCATTTGCTTTACTTTCACATTACAACTTTCCTTTTACCTTTTAAAATATTTTACATTTTCTCACAATTCATAGTCCAATTCAATGTACTATTAGCTACCATTGAACACACTATTCTGCTACTGGAAAATAGATGTCAGACTACCTTAAACTGGTATCTGCCATTTGAACATTAAAATATGGTTAACGGATTTGTAGGTCAAAATGCAATAGCCTGTTTTGTTGGACTTCAGTGTGCTAGGTTAATGGTGTGACAGGTATTGTGCAATAATCCCATAGAAAACAACTGTCCTGTCACAAGTTAGGTCTATACACATCTGGATAAAAGCTGTCGTTCCCCTATTTCCATACATTAAATGCTTAGGCTAATGAGCTTTTATTAGGAACAATCCTGTTTCCACTGGACTCAAAACGAAAGCTTTAAACAGTTTTAACGGAAAAGCTATCCGGACAATCCAGATCTGAATTTTGGATGGTCAAAGTCTTCCACGTAAAATGAACTATAAGCAACTCATTGTATTATGACATTGTTCTGCTTATTTGATATTAAAATAATCTAAATGTAAACATCATTATCCTAATTGGAAATGTTGCAAAACTGAGGAACAAGAAAGCAACGGAATTTGTCATCCTTAAGCATTTAAACAAGCTTAGGCTCCCTATTCAATGCTGTATTCACTAGTCCTACTGCTTACTTACTTAGCAGCAGAAAATATTTACTTGGGAGAAAAATGTAATTTTTTGTTAGGGAGAACCTTCCTGAGTCAGATCCTGAACCACAAATTAAGACTGTTTTGCGCTTTCTTTCTTGAGAAACAAATGACATCGCTTTCTGTTTTTTGTCAAGAAATATTGGGCTTTTCTTCCTAATAAAATGAGATTTATTCATGTGACTTTCAAGGAAAAAGAAGTCAGACAGGAGCTACCATTAAACATCCTTTTATTGTAGTCTTTAATGTACATGCAGAATTAAAAAAAGTGTCAGTTATATCTGTAAGCGTATAACAATGTAAAAGTCTTGGATCAGCAATGTATTTGGATTAGGGACTAATAACTAAGTGAACAGACATCTTTCAGGATATTCAGTTTATATGGTAAATCAAGAAGGTTTTCTTCAGAGTGATTTTCCTCATAAAAAGATAAAATATTTCTTGTTTACAATCTCACTTGGTTTTAATACTGAAAAAATCTATAATAGTACACTCTCCATTATGTACATAGAAAAACATAAAACTATATCCATACCAGTGTCTGTTTTAAATGCAAACAATAGTAGTTAATAGCTTTGTAATTTTTTGTGTGCACCCTTTCCCCTCTCTCCCTCCCCCCTGCCCTCCCCCATTAAAAAATGCAGCATTTCCTAAAGTTTTCAATGCTTTGGCAGAAATTGAACCGAAGGCATTCCCGTGTTAGGTAAGCAATATGTGAAATATCAGCGCTAAATAAAAAAGCTGTAGGTGTACCAGACAGCTCCATGCTCATCCCAAGGGCCAAATCTTGCACTCTCAGAGGTCAAGAACTGGTTCACTGGAGATCCCAGCTGGAGCAGGCTCAGGCCCCAGCTTGGTTTACAATAAAGCTGATTAAGCCTCACAACTTTTTTTACAAATGCTTCACGCAAACCGTGTGAGGGTGCAGAGAGCGTCTCTGATCCGTGTGAGGGTGCAGAGAGCGTCTCTGATCCCTGTAAGGGTGCAGAGAGCATCTCTGATCCGTGTGAGGGTGCAGAGAGCATCTCTGATCCGTGTGAGGGTGCAGAGAGCGTCTCTGATCCCTGTGAGGGTGCAGAGAGCGCCTCTGAATGCTGTGAGGGTGCAGAGAGCGTCTCTGATCCGTGTGAGGGTGCAGAGAGCGTCTCTGATCCCTGTGAGGGTGCAGAGAGCGTCTCTGGACACAGTCCTGTCACGAGGGCAGAAAGCTCTAGCAGGTCACAGCATGAGAACGTGTGGCAAAGCCTTGGCTTTCCAGGCCTTGCGCTTTGCAACACGGCAGTTCCACACGACGCCCTCCGTTTTGAGACTTCCCGATGTTGCGGCCCAGCTAGAAACGAACAAACCAACCTGTGAAAGTGAAGTTTCTAAACCATCTCTTGCGATCATCTCAGCAAAGCATCCTGAAAATAATCTGTGTGCTAGTGGCATGCTGACTTCTGCTGATAGGGAAGTTTTGAAAGCTGATAGAAAAGTTTCTCTCAGGGGCGGCCCCTCCTTGGCCTCATGTGGCTTGTGTTTGGCACACCTTCATTTTTCTTGTAACTCAGGGTTATCTCTGGCATACCTGCGATATGTATTAATATGAATGCTTTGCAAAAAAAAAAGAAGCAGCCTATGAGATAAGCACCTAAATGCTCGCTCAGGGATGTGTCATAAGTCACAGTCAGGAAAATGTTTCCATAATGACCAGTTTTAGTTCTCAACTGCAGTTTGCTTCTGCAATCCTAGCAAAGGTTGAGAAATAACTGGATGCAAACTTCCAAGAGAGAATGAGACAGAAAGGCACTGACTGAAGCTTTTTATGCACATGAAAAGCTTTCACATGTCAATGTCTACGACCTGATAAAGTGTTAGATTTTCAGGACATATAGTAGTTCAGTAATTTGTTTACTTAACTAATTTCTTCATAGTGCACCATATCTGACCATGGCTGTAAATAGCTGCAGTCAACTGATAATCCAATTGAAAAAGAACATTCTGCTAAAACCTGCCAGCTGGTCACGTTCATTCTGCTGCAATAGCTCTGTGCTCTCTGGCCACAATAAAATGAATGGCTTTATAGTGTTGGAAAGCATTTTTGTCGTTCTTCAGTATCACTGTGGATTTATCTCACAAGGAATGAAGGGTGAGATAAAAAGGCATCCAACAGCACTTCGGTTTCTGAATTGAACAGCCAGCAAAATGATATGCAGCTGGCATGGAAGAATGGCCATTTAAGGTTAGTTTGAAATGCAGACTGAAAGGCAAAAGAAAGAAAAAAGAAGCAGCAAGTAATCCAGTAAGTATAAACAGTAGAAACAGAAACTGAGCAAGTGATTCTTTGTTTTGGGCCAGTATATCCACCACCAGTTGCTGTATGTTGCTTTGGGAAACATGAAACTGGCACCAAAACACTCCAAACGACACAACCCCCCCACCCCCTTCCTAAGACTGATGGCTCTCCTTGAAATGTCCCTCAAATCTCTTTCCGTACTGTGGCTCGGATGCTGCTGAACATTTTGCCTATGGCCTCAAACAGCGGGTCGCAGAACGTGTGGATGCAGATCGAATAGACGCGGCTAATGCACTGGATCTCAATCAGGTAGCTCCTTATGCACGGCACCACCGCCCAGATGTGCAGGAACGACAAAATGGCAAAGTAGATGCCCCAGATGAGAGCCATAGGAATGCCAAAGATTGCTGACAGTAAACGATAAAACCAGTATTTCGTTACAGTGAAGGTGGTAAAACTGGCCTTCCAAATCCCATCAAAGCTGTGTGTTCCCTCTGGCTCAGCAATCACATCTTCAAAATCAATCTGCAGCAAAGAACACAAAGTCAGGTGAGTCAGACGTTTGCATCAAGGCTGGATTCCAGAAACACCTTTCCTGCAGAGCAACGGTCCCCTGCAACAAAACACTGAAGCACATACTTCCTACACCCCAACGTGATTCGACCCATTTTAACACATCATTTCAGGCATAAATCTTCAGTAACTATCTTTTCCCAGTGACTACCAGGGAGCCTCAATGATTAGCTCAAAATTAGACATCTAATTCTACATGGAGATGTCCACAAAACTGAATGTATTTTCCTCACCTCCTACAGCCCTAAGGGTATGCTGTGCCCTTAGAGTCTACTTAAGGGACGAACCGGGTGAACAGAATCCTCATGCTTTCATTGCCAAACTTAACTGTTTCACATCTTTATGAATGGAATAAATGCAGCCACTACTTCGAATTTTCACACACCTCAAGCACGTATCAATAAAATGTGTTTTATTTGTCCAAATGTTCCCATCTTTCCTTGTATAGCATCACTGAATTTCAACAGTGAATAAATGGTGAGGCTAGCTATTTGAATATATACTTAGAAACAGGCATAGATAGTTCTTAGTAGACTGAAAAATAAAATGCCGGATTTAGATCTGCATCAGGTGGAGCTCCTCCATAGTCTGAAAGGGTTAGGGAGCTCTTTCATCTTATTAGACATAGGGAGGCTTTTCGCATTAGAGCCATTTTGTTCTAGCCTGTCCTGTTTATGTGATAACACTCTGGTCATGAAAGACATGGCCAGGCTAACATACTAATATTTAGAGGGAACACACTCTTCCACATATTTCATACTTTTGATTATTCATAAATAGTTCAAAAAGTCAGCTAAGGAAGCAGTGCATTCCAACAGGCATATTTTACCACTCTCTGTTGAAATACTGAGCTATTCAGGAAGCTTAATTGTCATAACATTTCTACTAGAAAATTAACAGAATTGCAATGATGGTTCAGCTCCATGTCACACAAACATGTGTTTGATATAACCCACAATACAGGATATTTAATTTAGTTATCCCAACCAATTGTATAGGTACTGCATTCCACAGGAAAGAGAACATCACAACCCTATTCCTCTGCAAGAAACTAAATGACCGTTTAAATCAGATGAAAGAAAAAAAGAAATTGCATTCTGGGGACTGGATCCCAAAGTGAGATGGTAATGCTGCTGTAAGTGAAGATGTACAGGAGCAGGCTAAGGATGATATGGGCCAGTGGCCTCAGAAACTCTGGCGACAGTACCTTAGCATGCTGGGAGGAGGTGAATATCCATACACTCAGGATAAGTATTGCTTTTACTGTAGGAAAAGGCTCACAATCACTTCTTTTAATCTAAAATATACATAATAATTGAAAGAACTCCTCCCTCTCTCCTGTTGAATCTTCAATCACCTCCAGGCAGAAGTTAACCAACAAAGGGAAAAATACTATAAAACCCCTGGACTTCCCAGTTTCTTAAACAAAAAAAGGTAATTCCAAAGCAAAACTGCACGGTCTAGGTGCAATTTGCTGGAAGGGCTTGAAAGTCCTTGGGAGGAAATTTCTGGATCAGCTGAGATATCAAGTATCTTGAATGCTTAACATCAAGCTGGCTTAATTCTACATATTACTGAGCCTAAACATCACTTTCTGCCAGTGCTTCTCTCTAGACATCATATAATGCAAACTACAAACCTCCTCTTTATCCGCTACTCTGAACTAGGCTCTAGTGATCTGAAAGTGATCTATGATTCTCTGGGATGGGAATTCATCATCACCACCATCACACCGAAAGGTAGCATTTGGGTGGAAATTCTGTCTCCACAGAATCCAACGGCAGACTGCGTTGGCGCAGCACCCAAGGAACACACCTCGGTGCCACGCACTTGTCTGTAAAGGCGTGCAGAGACAAAAGTCTGACTGGATTTTCTGAAACTGAACAGCATAATTTTAAATAATAGCTACAAAAAGAGAAAATGAAAAGAGAGTCTGAATCACGGTTCTCTTCTGCAATAGTTCTACAAGTGTGCAATAACCTCTGCTTCTGTAGGTCATACACATGAATTTTTGGCACAAATCTTAGAAAACAGTTTCCTTGAAATGAGTGTCTAAAGACAGCATAGAAAGTAGACTACATTCACGGCTGAGTGAAGACAGGAAACTGGAAATTATCTGGGCTCTGTAATTTCAGTGGGTGCAAGACTGAAGCTCTGGTGGAAATAACTCTAATTCTGGAAAAGGCATCACAGGCAACAATATGGTCTCCATTTTCATTGTGGGGTTGATATAAAAGTTCATGTTTGGGGACTAAACAACTGACAAAAAATTAGCTTTATGAAGTACATTTGGCCATAAAATAATTACATGAATCAGTCATTAAAAGTTAGCTGCAGTCTAGTAAGACAGAGCAAGGAACTTTCTTGGATGTATTGTGATCTTTTTACTAAATGAAACAATCAGATGTCCTTGTATCAATCACGGGATTTTAGGATTGCATCATGAAAGAAAGAAGAAAAGGTTGTAGATGCATACATGGAGAAGTCAATAATATACACAGATGATGGCATCTAATTGTCTTAGGTCTATTCACCCCTCCCCACCCCCCGAAGATGATTTCAAGATCTGTATATTGTTCGATGAAATCAATCTCATTCAATTGAGTACACATGTTGGAAAAATGTTTGCCTGAGCATACATTACATATGCCAGAGCAAGTTTTGGTTTTTTTTTTTGGAATACACAAGCAAGCACACTTATAGTGTCTGTTTCCCCAGCTATACAAAAGCAAACTTTTTGTTGTAGCCCATATCCCACGTCAGCTCATTTTCAAAGCGCCTGGGTGTTCTTAGCTTCTCATCAATGTTTGCCTTGAACTGAGATAATAAAAGCATGCAGATGATGGCAAACCCCAAGATGATTACAGCAAAAAAAAAATTGCTTCTCAAAAAATGCTACTACATGAAGACTACACGACTAAGCATAAGCCTCTTATTCTAAAACTTCTGGCAATTTATTGGATGCTTCCCACCGGTCGATGCTGTGATCCTTGGCAGAGCCAGTTTGTGCACACAGCCATCATACAGCAGTTCAGTGCATTGAGGGCTATGCAGGGTCATGCCTAAAGTCTTCTTATTCAGTTCAGTTGTGGTGAAGTCTACCTTGTATTTTTAATTTTATCCTATTTTTATCAGCAAAGCACACTTTTGACATGCAAGAAGAAACCATAGGTTAATGTGAATTTCCTAGAACTTTTAAAATAAATCGTAAGACTGGCCTGTAATTCAATCCCTTTCAAAATAATTCACTATAATGAATGTTTTACTGAAAAATGGAAGCCAGTAAACTCATTAGTTTTTGAATCAAATAGTAAACTTTCTGTAATCAAGATTCTCAGTAACTAATGTTTTTAGTCTGTTGTGCACTCCAAGATGTCCATGGAGTTAATCCTGGGGAGCTGACAGAAGAATCATGCCATATAACTTTTCCAGATGGACAGCCCTGTCCTCATTCCAGGAGATGATGCTAATATTAGAACATTTACGATATATCTTTGGCCAGTATTTCCCAGCTCCAGTCATACACAGTTGTCCTAAAAGTACTCAGGAATCAATCTGCCTGTGAGATGATACTAACGGTATCTTCGTGCCACCAACGATTGTCAAGAGGTTACTTTCTTGGAGCAATTTCAATGGCTCTCGGGATGTTTCTACCAATGCGCGGAAGCTGAACAGATGGCCCTGCAGGAACCATAGCTGATGTCCCACTACCATATCTTTCCCATTTCATTATTCCTCAAGTCCCATGTTCCACGTTGCTCCAGTTTGAACAAGAGAGATACCAAACCGAACTCGAGAGCGAAAAGACAGAAAAACAGCCTGGCGACTCTAAAAACTCTCACCTGAATACAGCGTTAAAATGAAGCTGTTATCTCCCTGAAAGCCATAAGAATGTTATGAAATTATGTACATGTCAAGAGAGTCCAGCTATGACTGGAAGGTGAAGCTCTGCGGTGCGGTCCAAACCCAGACCTACCCGCAGCAGGGCACGGTCTGAGAAAAGACAGGCGAGGAGTTGAGGAAATCTGGGCTTTTCTACTTCCCACCTGCTAACAGATCACGTACAGGTCCACTGGCTGGGAAACGGCCTATTTATTTCCCTGTTCAGGCAGAACAGATAAGTCCTTACACTGCCGGAATTGAGATATCACCCAGATTCTTCCTGCACTGAACCACTCCCACCTAAGATCCTGTTTTTAGCTCACAGGGCTCAGACCTCCGCAGACAGGAGGAGGACTGGGTGACTGGATGCATTTTGCCTTGCTACGGGTTACATTTACATCACTCGGATTACTCACTCCTCAGTCCCTCCTAATTGCTCTCCTCTGGTTTTTAGTTCAGTAGCACTCAGTGACGGTTGAGTGCCACCAGGCTGATAACAGGAGTCCAACCGAACTAAGTAAAGTAAAAATAGGACTGACAGCAGAAAGAGAAGTGGCCAGAAATATGACCCTAGGGAAGACACTCTAATTTCTGGAAATGAATTTAACTGGCTTGCAAGGATAAGATACCTCTTTTAGGGTACTGTTCTCGAGGCCATTTCTGCCAAAGCATCAGGTGCACATAGATCTGTGCAGAACTCTGTTTTATCTCCATCAAGGCACGTTTAGGTTAGGCACAGGTATTGTTCAGCAGATTGCACGTTCAGCGTGCAGGTTGTTCCTCCAGAGCTGTCAGGGTGTGCTGTGAAATCACACTGAGTTATTGCCAAGCTAATGAAAACACAGGCACGTTCACTTGCAACAAGGAGAGAAGTAAAGGAAATTTGTTTTGACCCTCTAAAGGATGCTAATAAATCGCTACAGCCTTCTGTTTCAGCCAAAGCTATTAAACATTATCAACTCCTGTTCCATGCCCACAATACACTTCCTGACTTCAGCTATTCTTTGTTTCCTACTATTCAGTTTGGTAAAGCCCTTTTTTACATTGCTTGAAGCTTTTGTCTGATTCTGCTGTGAGAATTACCACAGCTTCTTTTGCTCTGCATATGTTTATTAAACTTTTACCAGGAAATTAAGGAACCTGCTTTGATTCGAAAAGGCATTTATTTACAAGAAAGGGAAATGGTATAGGGAATTTGTCTTCTTTTTTGCAAGTCTGTTTAAAGAAAAAAAACTATTTATTAAAAAAGCTTAGCAGTGTAAGATTACTGGTTTTTTTTCTAAAAAAACCCCCAGCTGACTCAAGAATATATGCCTTATACATGAAAATAGTTGACCTGTTGACCCTGCCACTTTAGCCCCTGTGTATCAAAACATGGCAGGCTGGAAAGGTGTGTTAAATGCCAACCTCAAATTGCCTACTTCCCAGTTGTGCTTCTCCTCAAAAGTTTGTTCTCTGAGGTATGTAAAATCCATTACATTGGAAAATTTACTGTCATGGGTCTATCAGAAAAAAAATTATTAAGACCATCAGCATTTTATGGGGGCTTTGACCAGCTTTTTATGGGGGTTTTGACCTAATCTACATTTTTGTGATTGTAACTATAATTATCCAAATCTCTGTGTGTGGTAGCTGTGTGCTGTTACTGGGCTCACAGCGGGCAGCTTGCACTGACAGGCACCAGCACTACTCCACTGAGGAGGAAGCCAAATGAACGGTGAGGATGCCCACATTTCTGAGTGCCATCGGTATCTTTTGGAGTCAGTGAAGGGGTGCTCAGATCCTTGCTGGATCTCTCTTGATTGATCACTAATAACTCCAGTCAGGCAAACCACCTACATATGCACACAACCCGAAAAATGTGAACTGCCCCATTGACGTCAATGTGCTTACACGCTCTGCCAGACCAGGGCTATAGTCAAGTCTGAACGTATATCTATACAAGAAAGAGTCACAAGCTAGTTGTCTTTACATTTTTAGCACAGAGTATGGAAACTGTCTTTACTGCTTACCCTGTGCTGTTTTTCAACAGGTTTTTCCCTGATGCCAAGACTATAATATGGTTCCACCATATTATATTGTGTCCCTGTAAGACTTGAAACAGACATATAGAAAAAAACGGATATTATCTTTTTTTTCTCTTGTGATAAATGCAATTTATAAAATTTCCCAATGCATTCAATGCCCTTTAAAGAAAAATTCAACAGAAGAAAATGTCTAAAGGATCACAAAATGACAAGCCATTCTATGGCATGGGTCACATTTGGGAGGTGATGTTCATGACAGGTGCAGCAGTAGTAACTTTGGAGAAGGCTGTGGTGTGTGTTAAGAAAAATAAGAAAATGCACGAGCATATGAGATCATTATTAGTTTTTGTACTTCCACATACAATTTGGAACTTCAAAATTGCCAGTTACGATGCTTGGAGAACAAAGGTGTCACAGCAGCAGAAAAAAAAATTAAGCAATAAGCTCACAACCATTCTGTTAAATCAATAATACCAGCTAAACATCTAAATGATTCCTTGACCCTTTGAAATATCATGTTTCCACATCTGCTGATGCTTGTCTTCCGGACCACTGCCACAGTTTATCAGAAAATGAAGAAAAAGCTTACAAGTTTGTTTCTACTGAATCCGAGGGAAAGAGCACGGGAGGTGTTGTGACTTCAGCAGTCCCCCCAGCTCTTCTCCCTTCCCTCACATCCCAGGCACCAGGAGACTCATTCACCCTTTTAAGACCACTGTGTAATCTCCACCTGGCAAATGTTTACCTACGGTTATGTAGGGAAGCTGGTACTTTGTTCCTGAAAACACAGAGCTTCATGATACCTAGATGTTCCGCTTCCTCACTAATCACTGTTTCCAACAGCAAACATTAGGCGCTGCCAGGTGTGTAGTAAAGGCAAAACTCATCTTATTCCAGAGTATTTGTATCAGCCTCAGGCTACAGCACGGGTGACTACAGAACGTGAACATCCACCAGTGTTCAGAGAGGGGATAAGTTCAGTCACAGGAGGGGAAATCACCTTTACTACTGGTATGGTGGCAAGCATCTCACAGGGGAACCCCAAGAGCCCCTCCAGGCTGGGGTGCGGCAAGATGAACCTCTGCCTGCCAGCCTCGATCTCTGTCTTCAGAGGACGCTGCTCTCCTGGGGACTGGCCAGATCAGTCCTTCGCACAAAAAAAGAGATGCCGTGAGCGCAGATGGCTAGGAGCACAGTTTCTGTGTAAGGCTGGTTAAGCCCAGAAAAATGACAAGTAATTCCAAAGTGAATGAAACCCTAAACAAGCCAGCGGAACTGTTCCACCCCAGTTACTTGTTCAAACCGACCAATGAATCTGCCTTGCGTTCCCTGTATCCCTGTGCCTGCTTTCCGTAATATGGCAAGAAAAGTGTTCTGCTGGCAGATCTCTTGATGGAAATAGTGAATCCTTCCTGAGTACCATAGAGCATGCCAGAAAAGCAAACAATGCTTTAACAAATAAGGTTATTCATGTTGGAAAGTAGAGTTGAAGGACTCTCTTCTAGCCAGAGAATAAAACCAGTCCGGTCAGGAGTGACCCTTACAGCACACGTAACTAATACTTAAATGGATTAGGAAAAATTTTAAATAATTCCATGACTTAGGAAAAGGTCATGACTGCACATCACCAATTCACAAACTGAAAATCAATGAAAATAGCCAAAAAAAGAATTTGCTTCTAATTACTGAAAGAAAAACCTCCCGCTCCCTGCCCATGCTGAATTACTTAATGCATACCAGAAAAGCCCCGGTGATGGGCTTTGTTTTATCGGATGGGCAGGCTCATCAAAATCTGCAGAAGTATTCGTGAGGAAAACGCGACTGATGCCAACGGGTCAGCGCTGTAGCAACCAGCCGTTCTCCAGAGATCTCTTCCCGAAGAACTTGCCTGGCCTGTCTCAACACAGAGAGCCCGGCAGAAGGAAAAACGCAGCTTCAAGGAGACATCTGCGCTCCTCCGAAACACGGCGAAACTTCCTGTGCAGGTGGGGATACCGTGTCAGCCAGTTCCTTGGAAAATATCTTGGTGTTGTCAGAGTGAGCAGTCAGAAAATAAACCGGCTGTTTTCCTCCCTGGAAACTGGGCTGCTGGGAGGTTATTGCAGTTTTCCCGAAGAGAAATTCTTAAGAAGCTTTCTTCATTTTATCTTTTGTTTCACGTTCCGCAGTTCCTTGTTTGCTACACCTATTTTAGCAGAGAACTTCAATACGTCTGTCTGTATGTACATCCACATATATCTGTCCATCTGTATGTTGATATAGAGGTATATTCATCAATAGGAACACCGAGGTGAAGTTTTGACTGTGCTAAAGATAACGCAAATTCTTTTATTGATTCCAGTGCGGTCTGGAGTTAACCAGAATCCAGAAACATCAATAAAAGTAAAGCTATTCTGTTAACAGATTTTATGTTGTATTTT
This sequence comes from Aviceda cuculoides, assembly GCA_035590195.1. Lineage (NCBI taxonomy): Eukaryota > Metazoa > Chordata > Aves > Accipitriformes > Accipitridae > Aviceda > Aviceda cuculoides. The sequence goes on from JAVJGG010000005.1 coordinate 27,440,562, forward strand.
TATATTATACTTTATTTTATACATATAATATAAAATATGATATTATATTTACATTATATTATTATATTGCCCTCAATGCAGGTTTATAGACCTGCTATTAAGGTAATAAACTGCTATTAAGTATAACTTTTTAGAAATTGCTCTAGCTTCATCCCTCCTAAATTTCAGCACTAATGGAAAACGGAAATATAGTGACCTTAGACTCACCAGTAGTGTGTGGAGAGAGACAGGCACCTTTGGAGGGTGTTTTAGATCTGGAAACCACTTTTTTCTCTTTATCATTTGTTATGGGAGTCTAAGGAGAGGAGACTTTTCACTGGTATACTGTCCACAAACACATTCCTGTTAATGCTGCAATACTTTTTAGGAAATCAGTACAACTCGTTTTCACCTCTTCCCTCATTTCTACCTGAATACATTTATTGCTAACAGTAAGTGTGCAGTGATGCCCAGCTGCCTCTCCGTTCCTTTAAAAAAAATTTGCCTCTGCATTTCTCCTGTTAGAAGGTTGTCTTTCTTATGGAAGATCTTAAGTTACTGATCCTTAAACATGAGGTAAATATTTCTTTAGTATTTCATAAAAATCAAGGTATCATTAGTTTATAGTTCTGGTTTTGTCATAAACTGTACTAGAACAGAGATATATGAATTTGGACTTCATAAAACAACAGCAGACTTTACGGCTAAGGTCTACAGAAGATATTAACCTGATCTTGAGGGAAAACTGACTTTTTTGGTAGCATTTGTTTGAATTCTGAGAAGGGATTTCAAAGTTGACAGAGGAAGTGTTGCAAGCCGTCTGTGAAACTCCCTTAGGCTTTTTTGGAACTCCGAGCATAAATTCAGCACAGCAGGAATTTGGACAGGGAATGTGACGCTTTCACCTTCAGCTGTGAGAGCATCTTCTCACTTCCTATCTACGAAGTTGAATTTATCAGTTCTCATTTATTTGAAAATAAAGTACATAGGCCAGATAAATAGAAGTCCACAGACAAACCTCATCCTTGTATAGCCCCACTAACATCTATAGCACAGCTCCTTGACTATCTTGAATAAAACTGGGTGCAAGTTTTATCAGTTAATGTGCTCATTAGAGTGAGGATAGTGGTACTGAAACTATTTGTCTTTTTGAAATCTAATCTGATGACATAATTTCTGACAAGAACTGTTGCATAAAACTCAAAGTTTGTTTTGAAACTTTCAAAAGATTTTTTCATAAGAAATCTGCCAGAAAGATAGAAACTGACTAACAGAGTAAAACCTGCCTCCCCAGTAAATCAAATGAAATTAAATGGCACAACTTCACTTTCATTTTCAAAATAACAAATCCTTTTTAGACCAAGACGGGTTTTATTACTGTCGTTTGTCTGGAAAAGAAAAGAGAGATGGTGGTTCCAGATCAAAAAGCTCAAAAATCAATTGCCGATATAGATTTCATCCCACTGTCTGTTTATTACAAGGGTATTTGAGAGCTGTGGGAAATAATACAAACTTTTCTCGGTTTAGAACTGTATCTCTCTTCAGTTTTCCAGAGATCACAAGTTTTACAGAGTCATCCAAGTTAATTTGTATTTTCTTCTCTCTGTTGCCCAAAATACAACAAAAAACAACTTCTCACAGGGGACCTCATGGGCAGACCACTCTACTATACACATTTATCCCCCTTCCCCCTGGGGAGTTTTGGATTTCAAGATTTTTTTTGTTTGTTTTAGACATCCATACTCTCTGCAACAGAAGATGGTCTTTCTATCCATATAGTGGGCTAAAAAATCTAAAATTAATTCAAATTGTTCTTAAAATTTTCTAGCGTATAATCTGATTTCTGTTGAATTTATCAGAAATTAAAAGTATTTGTCTCCTCTGAATCTGAGATAGTGTCCAATAAATTCTAGCGGAAGGAACATCCATGCTGAATCGTTGGCTCAGTCCCCATGGCCATCAAATGAACATTTTCCTATGGAGTTATGAGTCATGTTCATCGTGTTAAGCAAGAAGGCAGTGCATAAGGCTTTAATAATACTATGAGCTTAAACGCAAACACATTTTTTTGAGAAAGAAGCTTTCATTAGAACAGTTGCCATTATAATCTGTAATCTTACAGACACTGAGAAATTCCATGTCTGGGAACTCCTAATTAATGTGCAAGAAAACTGTTTTTCAGAACACTAAAAACTTGCTCAGTCCTTGTATAAACTGGTATCCGTATTTTTAATCTTTCACTCCTGGACTAGCCTTGGAAGAAATATTTGAAACAGAACTGTATCATGTGGGCAGCCAAAGTCAAACGTTTGAATATTCTTGCATTTTAAATCTAAACCCCACAGCTGGATGTTAATAAGACACAAAGTTTCAGAGTCATTTCATTTAAACGCAGTTAAGGAAACGTAAGGTGTCGTGTCTCGGCTACATGTACCATCGATGGAGAGAAACGCCCGTTGAGAGCACCGCCCGTCCCCTCCGGCGGTTAGGCCTAAACTCTGGGATGCGAATCTGCCTCCAGAGGCATCTAACTTCCATCACCGCCAACAGCAAGAGCCCAGGTGACAAGCTTGGATTAGAACATACACACATACACTTATATTTATACATTTGTATATTTATAAATTAATATATTCTTTATATAATAGTATATTATTTACATATTTATAACGATGTATTTAAACTTACAGATGTATCTGTTTTCTCGGGACGTTTCATGATATCTGAAACCAAAGAAAGGGGGTCTGCCTTAAATTTCACTTAACTCCTTGTTTCAGAAAAAGCCCCTGACTGAGCTCTGCTTTTTTCTCCTCCTACCCGGGCGCAGAGCGGAGCTCAGCTCCCCGCAGGCTGACGCCTGCTGTCGAAGCGGCCTGACAGCTCTCCAGGCCCCGGCCCTCCCCTCCGAAAGGAGCAGGGGACGAGCCCTGCTCTCCTTCCAGGGGTTCCCAGGCGGGGAGGTGGGAGCTGCTCTGCCTCCTCACCTCCCTGAGCATCGTAGGCTGCGCGCCACAGGGAGGGGCTGCAACTGTGAAGGGTTAAATAAAACGGCCAACTGCTTTTTGGAAGGACTCTCTTTTCAGTAGAAAGCAGCAGAAATTGTAAATGGCTTCAAAGTGGCCGAGTAATACTTTCCTCCCTAATGCCTACATAAAGTTGTTATGGTATTTGTCAACATCTAACTAAGAATTCCAGACTTTTCCTTGCAGTGAGCTGACTTGCCCTTGACCGCATTAGCTTTAAGTGGAAGGCACAAATACATAACTGTTTAAACCTTGGTACAAAAGCTCTGCATCCTTACATCTGCAGCCAAGTACTGGAATTTTTTTCCAGAGAGAAAAGGACTCTCACGCAACAAACAGCAGATAGACACCACTTGTTTAAAACAAAATAATAATTATGTTCTGGATGGTAGACCAGGCACAGGCCTTTCCTCCTGGCGTACCGCCGTAGGAAAAAGCTGCGATCTGCCTGCAGACGTGACTGCACGTTTGGTCCTCACTAGTCCCGAAGGAGCAGACTTTGCAGGGTTGGCTGCAAGGTCCGTCCCCATCCTGAGCAAGCAGCAAGGAAGTATCGAAGAAATGCAAGCTGCAAGAGAACCGGCTCCCTCCTCTGCTTCTTCCAAATTCAGTAAACTAATCAGCAGACTTGACCACAGATACTTTGATCAACTTTGAACTCCAAAGAGTCGGCAGGCTGTAATTTAAGCCATACTCTGGAAAACACCAATGTTGGGTTGGGAAACAGGAAGAGCAAAGGCTGAACTTCAGGCACCTTCAGGTGAGTCCCGGGTCATCGGGGAATGAATGAGAGGAAAAAAACCGATCAGCTGTCTATCCTGTTTGTTGCATCTCATCACGCATAAATAAAACCCGTGGGACACAAGTCCAAGAGTAGAATTGCCCAGCGAAGGACACGTGAAGTAGATACACCCGTGAGGCAGAGCAGCTGTATCATCACCAGCGTGACCGCCGGAGAGCTGCCGGGTGCACAGAGGCCGTTTCTCCCTCGCTAGGTTCCCTCCTTGCCCTCTGCGTGACCAGCCAACTTCACGGGCCAGCGCCTCAAGGAATGGCACCGCTGTTGCACGTTCTCCCCCCGCCGAGGTGACGCAGGAGGGAAGTCCTACGAGGAAGAAACTCCTTCCTTTCCGCTCCCCGCTGAGGGAATTGGAACAGGAAGGAAATTCTGGTGATTTTTACTAGATCGTGCTTCCTCCGGCACAGAGCTGCCAATTCCGTCGCCCGCGGACCTCGGGTTCGGTAAGGCCTCATTTCCATCCCTCTCGGAACAGAAATCCAGTCATTCGCGCCACTTTTCTGGAAACCTCCCAGCACTTGCCTTCTGCTTGGAAGCTAATTTGAAGAGAAACCATAAGCAAAATCAAGGTCACCAAGAACTTTGGTAAAAAGCTGTTGCATGTGTCTAGTTTTTGTAAAAGGATTTTGACCTTCTTGCCTGGATCCCTACCCTACTGCTGCCTGCACCATGTATCTGCTGCAGAGGAGGCTGCGCAGATGCTTTGTGTTGCACATCAAGGCAACATGTCTCCTGCTTCTCACAAGCAAGGGTTATTTTTAAAATGTGCTATGGGAAGTATTTGAATGCAGACAACACTGAGGCCTTTTAGAGAGCTGCTTACAGAGCAGATTCCTCGTTCTCTGTCTAATCATTTCTATTTCATGGCTGACTGATTTGTCCCCAGTTTCCATGCTATTGTGCCTCATAGTCAAGTGGCAAGAAATGCGTTAAATGCTGGGTAAAAAAAGCAGAAGGTTCTGAATCTAGAAAAACATAATGGCTCTAAACAAAATTGAGCTTAGCCTGAACCATACTTCTGGCTTTACAACACTCCTGAACATTTTTTTTTCTCTTTCAGTACCCAACTGAGACTGGGGAATCCTTCTGTTATACAAGTGTCTTTTTTACACTCTGCCTGGATGAGTTACAGCTGAAGTAAGAAAGGCAGATGCATGACAGAAGGGGACCACAGACTGATGGCTAAGGCAGGAACTGAATCTGTGTATCTTTGCCCCAATCCAAGCCTGTCCCCTAGCTACTGGATCTGAACTTTATTGCTATGTCTAAGAGGCTGAACCTGAAAGTAGTGTCCAAATAAACTCAAACTGTGGCAAAATTGCTCTCTCTGCTTTTCAGGTTGGACCTATCCATGAAATACTTATAAAAATCAAAGTCATTCTTCTTTGTCCTTGTAACAAGACAGAAAAATGTTGCTTTGCAATGCCCACATTTTTTACAAATACTGCCGTTTTTATGATGCAAAGCGGATCCTGTCTGGTTAACATCAAATTCATTTTGATACATTCCTGTGTCTTGATGTGACTACATGCGCTACCGGGAGCTCACTTGCTGACACAGAGGCGGTAGCGGTATTCTGGCTGTTTGCTGTTTTTCAGTGGATGTGTTGGTCCATCACTATTTCAAAAGGACAAACTGAGAAGCTTGTTTTTTCCATTCCTATAATGCTTATTTTTCAACTTTCTTTTAGATGATTGGACATAACAAAGTTTCTTAATCACTGCCCCTGTGGGAGGGAGAGAGGGCAGGATGGGCTTTGTACGCTTCAGTTCCTTTTAAGTCCGTTAGGAGTTTTTTCTGTCAGTGGTCTCCCTCTTTTCCCAGCAGGATCTTTCTTTCCCTAGTTAAGTTCGTGGACACCCGGATTCTGACTTGCTTGGGGGCTATGACTCATCCTCAGAAGGTTTGGTTGCTTTGGGGACTTCTTCTGTTGATGTACGCAATAAACCATGATGCAGTCTCATTCTTCAGCTCTTGCATTCCCTGTCTACTCAGCTGTTCCTCCGTGGGTAGAAGAAAAAAGAATTGCTCTCTCCGTTTTAAAAGCAACCATTTTAAGGGAAGCTTTGTACCATTAGGTACACAGATGCTTTTTTCTAAACAAATAAAAACTTTATGCCTTTTCTTTCTAGATCCCAAAGCTGACAACGGCTCCTTAAAGATATAGCCTGCTCCGAGGGATAATTCTCAGCATTGATCCAGCACGATGGCTAGTCATATTCAGCACCTTCAAACTGTGTCAAAGTCAGTGGAATCTGAGGTTACTCGGGACCTGGCTATATTGTCTGCACATAGCATGAATCACTTTACTGACATCCATTCAGGAACCAGAGTCCAACCTTTTGATTCTCTGGAAACAATGCAGTATTTCTCAATAATGGGTCTTCCTGACCAACAACAGGGTGAGCTGCACACCCTCTGACTCTGCTGGACCCTAAGTAAGGCAGTTAGTGGCTTCGTCACCCACCACGACTGGGCACCTCCCGTTTTGCTTCGGTTCTGACAAGCCCAGATGACAGCATCCTCAATTTTCACATGCCTAGTATAAAATTGGTCTGCTAAGAGAAAAGTCAGCTCTCTGATTTTTCTGACCAGAGTGACTTCAAGCAAAAATCTCCACCGACCCCGACTTGTCAAAACAGCCAAACTTTGATTTAAACACACAAACCACCACCACCAAAAAAACCAATCTAGACGAGGGCACAGTTAGACTTTGCTTAGCTTGTTTCCATTTATCATAGCTCGAGGGAAGGAACACCAACCAAAACGAGGACCCAGCTCCGATCGGCCCCCCGGCTCAGGGAGGGTGACCCGCCCCGCGGGCTGCTGCCACCTCCCTGCCCTGCCTCTCTATACGTGCCCGAGGGAAGGAAAATCCCTCTGCCGGTGTTACATAAGGTCACGCAACTGATTTTATTTTGCTTTTTTTTCGCCCGCCGGGGAGAGCCCGGGTGGGAGGGGTGGGGGGAGGACGGAGCCCCGCCGCGCTGCAGCGCGACCCGCTTCTGCAAAGGAGCTCCAGCGGGCTGCCCGCCCCTCTCCTGCACACTCTTCTTTAAAAAGAGAAAAAAAACCCCAAAGATCACTAAATTACGACCCCCCCCCTCCGCTCCGCCGGCCCCTTTCCCTCTTGCGGCAGGTGGAGGGGCAGCGGTTCTCGGCGGAGGCCGGGCAGGTGCCCGGCGCTGCCCTCGCCCCTCGCCCCGTCCCTCCTCGGCCCCCTCACCTTGACCACGTCGTCGTTGAGGTGCTTGGGGTCGCGGTTGACCAGGTCGATCTCTTTGGTGTGCACGTCGCGCACCGCCTTTTCGCTCAGCTCGTCTGCCATCATCTTGTTGTTGGGCTTGTAGATGTTGCCCTGCTCCCTGATGGGCGCCGCGTACAGAAAGCCCTGCCGGGAGGGAGAACCGAGCCCAGCCGGGTTGGGCAGGGCAGGGCCGGGCAGGGCAGGGGGAGGCCACCCCGGGTGCCGCGGGGTGCGCGGAGCGGCGGGAGCCTCGCTGCGGGCCGGCGATCGCCCCGGCTATTTACCGGCGGCCGCGGGGCGCACACCACACCCCCGCGGGCCCGGCCACGGCACTGGCTCCCGCTCCCGTT
>JAVJGG010000005.1:27449009-27464467 GCA_035590195.1 Aviceda cuculoides
TTCAGTTGTGTTTCACGAGCCAGGCGTTTGGAGCCTCCCCCAGCACCCCCCCCCCCGTCACTGACAATAGTTTACACGCAGTTATCGCTGCCCCAGGAACAATTGTGGAAACTTGGACATCCTTGGGATGAAGAAAAAGAGATTTTCTCAACTGGTTCAGCTCGAAACTATGCAAATATTTAAGAGTCCTGCACTTTAAAGCCGTGCTATATTTTTTCCCGGGACGAGACTGACCCATGCATGTCTGCCACTCATATTAACCGCTGGGATTTGCTTTTAAAGAGGAATGGTGGGACGCCGACGTTTTGCCATGCTCTATTCTCGAGGTCTTTTGTAAGCTCAGGGGCATACGCTGGCATAAAAAGTTGTAAGGATTCATCGCTGTGTTCAAGATTGTTCAGGTTACGTTTGCAATGGCACTATACCTCTATAAACTGTAAGTTATATTTCGCGCCCCCCCTTTTTTTTTTTTGGTGTTTGCAGCCATCAGTTTTCTGTTAGGAAATCAGACCACGGTGAAAGATTTATAACATTAACAGAAAAAATAGTGACCTTAGTGTTATGCCATTTAGCACAGAATTGCAGCAACAGAAGTAGAAAATTCTTAACTGCGGTATATTTAGCTTTGGCAATTCAACAGGGAAATGACCTCGAAAAAGCCACCGGCTAAGAGGGATGTAGGCTCCACAGATGTAAATAACTGTACCTGTTGAAAATGTGGTCCGTGTGGACATGTATTACTGATATGGTCATCAATTAGCAGTGAGCTTTCTTTAAGAGTTTATATTGCTCATAAACTTCAGAACAAATGCGTTGGATGGATGTTTTCCAACTTTCCAAGTTACTTGTAATTTTTAAAAGTAACTTTTTTATTGATGCAATAATTCACTTAAGCCATCATTAAAACATCTTTGGCTGTCCAAGCATTTGAATGTGTGCATAGGGTCAGACGGGTGGACTGAAGGACCCATCTCAAAAAAAACCCACAAGACAAGTCTCTGTTTTCATACCTAGGAAAGTTTTTCAATTCGTCAATGTCCTGCACATAAATCAGAAGACTTTGACCCATCGTTCAGTATTACTGCATATCTCAAGGATGACTAAAAGAAAGCGATGTATTTGTTAATTTAAAATGATGAATCGGTCCTGGAATGGTTTCTGCAAAACCACAGCCCGCTTTAAAAGAAATTTCTGAATCCCACAACACTACTGCAGCTAGAAGAATATTGGACGCTGACAGAATTCATAAACTTTATGAGACGAACCCCAGAATGGGCTGCGTACAAACTGAAATGAACCGTCGCATCTGATGAGCCTTAGAAGCGCTCGCTTGAGCTTAGATACCGAGAAGACAGCCGACAGGGAAAACGGCAGGCGTACTGCCAAGCGCGGAAGCTCCATGTACAGAGATGGATGGGGAGAAAGCCACGGCCCGCTGCCTCTAGCACTCTCCTGTGAGAAACGCACAAACTTCAGAGCCGGAGACTTGGCGTGGGTGCACGCCGGAGATCTGCGAGGAGCTCCCGTTCCGTACAGAGGGAGAGCGTAGCTCAGCTGGAAAAGGGCCTGGTAAAGGCTTGCGGGAAGCTTCTGAAAGTGCAAAGGCTCTGGTCCCCTTCTCGGTTACCTTGAATGGATTATCCAGCGGTGGCCTAAAATTGCCAGGGCTTGTAGAAACCCAAGCTGACCTTGGAAATGCCACCCAAACCGTCTTCTCTTTGGGCTTTGCTGTGTCCTCAGTAGCCCAGGTCAGCTGTTGAACACGACTACGTGCTGCCTTGGCCGGCCACCTCACCGCCTTTCTTCCTTCTCCTTCACACCAGCCTTAGGCATTTCATGCCTGATTTTAAAAAGTTTTTATTGCTCCAAAGTCTTGCTTTAACTGAACTTTCAAACCTCAGGACTACCTTAATTGAGAACTTGCCCTAAACACGGAGCAAAGTGTGTGCAAGTTATGAGCTGTTCTTTCTGTTTTCAGAAGAGGAAAGGTTTTGGTATTGGTAGGAAAGATTTCTTCCCAGAAGCTAGTGAAAAAAAAAAAAAAAGAAAGAAAAAAAGATTGGACAAAATTCCTCAAAAAACTGTCAGAAAATGAGTCATGAAACTGAACTGAATATGCATGACTACTCACTGAGTGTCTTTGTCTAGTGTTAAACACTCCCTCGCCCTCCACTCCTCATCTCCTCCCCCCCCCCTTTTTTTTTTTAAGCTTGTGTAATTATTCCAGTTACGGTATTAGCAATACTCCTGATATATTCCAATGTCAGCAAGATTGGAATCAGCTCTGGGAAACTGTATTCTTTGTGTAGAGTTTCAACAGATAACAGAGGCTGCCAGCAAGGAGCGTGCCTCATGCAGAGCACTTAAGAACCTGAGGCTCAGGAGAGGCAGAGCGTTGCTTTTTTAGTCTCTTCTGTCCGACTGCTTAAGTGCATGCTCTTATGCGCATTTTTGGATGTTTTGCTGGATGAAAGCCTGAGCTGCCGGAGCTGTTGGTGGTGAGCTTTTATCAGCCGTGCTCCTGTCCTCGCCCTGCTGCGTGACAACAAGCGTTGGGATGGGTTTAACATGCAGGCCCATGTTTTGCTCATTCCATGATTTACAGACTTGTAGTCCTGGAGGATACACGGTGGTCCTCCTGCCCCCAGTCTCTGGACAATTTCTGTGTTTTAAATTCTAAGTCACTGGATCAGAACTTTTCCACTGAGATGGGTTCCCCTCGCCACTGGTATATAGGACCACACCTTCATGTATGTGTTTGTTATTTGGCCTGTTTGTTCCTTGTATCAAGGGAGTAGTTATACCAGGAGAGATGGTGAGATCCCCTCACATTCCTGCCTTCTCACAACCTCTAGCTAGAAGTGATTTCCTTTTACACGGAAGCGGTGCTGCCGTAACACATTTCACGATAGCCTGAGGGCTAGAAGAAGTAATCCAACACTGGAGAGCCCCGAAGTCAGTTTTTGCCTGTATGAGGTGTGCTAATGCATTTGGACTCACTCCTGGGAAAGCGTATTTTGGGAAGTGCCCTGTTCTGCTCTAAGTGTATTTTGAGGGGGTCCAAGGCATTCTCTTCCCTTCTTTTGGGATTCTGACTGGGTTTAGATGTAAGATGCCAAGTTGCTCAAACAAGGGCAGTTCTGGGCACGACCAAAGTAAAACTGTAGGTACTGAGGAGAGGTTACACGAAAGGGAGGTGCCTTCTGAGTTTAGACATGTTCCTGGTTGGGTGGCAGCTGGGCAGGGATTGCAATTTTGGATTTAAATGCCTGACTCTCATCTCAATCCTGCGGTAGGTGAGTACATCTTTTTTATTAGAGCTAGTCCCTGTAGGTCTCAATCAAGATAGCTTGTAACCATCTTGGCTGGAGAGGCAAAGAGATTGAAAGCTTTAATTCAGCCAGACCTTGCACAAATCAAGTCACCCTTTTCTCCACTCTTTTCAATATCAAATCCCTTGACAAATACAGAGCTGGACCATGAACGCTGATCAATGTCAACGCTGTTCTGTACCATTCTGCCAGTTCTAGCTTATTATTAACTGTTCAGATGTCTTATAGAAATATCAGACTGTGAGAACTAGTTTCACTAATGGGTCTTAAACACCCACTCCTTGAGGCTTACGTAGGATGGGACTTCTTGTCACCAAGCTCCGCTGTCTAAGCGTTTCATGGCCAATCCTAGCTTAGTTATAGCATTGTGATAGCGTAAAGTAAAAAGCAAGGTGAGGTAGGTCCATGGGGTGAAAAAGCAGCTCTTATTAAACTGAGGCAGTTGGAAAAATAGAACAGCTTTCCTCGAAGTTTGAAGTGAATGCGTGAATCTCGGCATTTTATTCCATTTAGGTGTCTCAAGTAGGATCTGATTCAGTGCCTTGTGAAGGGATCCTTCTTTCTCCTCCTTGCAGTTGGAGGGGGAAGCCAGACGACAAAACTGAACGCCTGGCATAGGTGACGCTCACCCCTGGCCTCAAGTGGTGAGAGAGGCATGTAGGGAAGAACCTGCCCCACTCCTTTACATGAAGCTCTAGTTGCTTCCATAGGCCTGCCTAATTTCTGCAGCAAATCTAACTTTTTATGTAGCAGAGGAAAGGAGCCAAGCCAAGCCAAGCCGAACATTTTGCATTAATCAGTGCAGAGTCTTCTCTGGAGGATGATTCAGAGCAGGAACTTATCTTAGCTCCTCTGAATTGCCTCTACAGAAGACATTTTAATTTTGTTGCAATAAACTTAGGAAGATTAGTGTCACCAGGCTAAAATTAGCCTTTATTAATTCTCCCCTCAGTTGTAAAACCCTGCATGAAGAAAGCACCTCAGTTTTTAATGCATAACTGCTGTTTCAGTATACTCACTGGAGGTCTTCAGCTCTAGTTTTCATGAGCGCAGTGTACTAAAAGACAACACCAGTAGTGTGTCTGGTGTTTGACCTTGTTCCATTTGCATTTTCTTTTTTTTAAAAAAAAAACATGTAGTTTTCATGTATTTTTTAAAATAGAGTTAATACAGCTTAATGGCAATAGCTTTTTATCTCTGCAGGTGGGGGAACGATCACACCCTGTAAACGTAATGGACTTACCGTTCTTTGGCTTCCACTACACAGGAGTGTGTGGTCTGAGGTCCCAGAGCTGCAGGGATGTTCTGAACTTTTCAGTCAGTGAGCTGTTTGGATAGGTGGGAAAAGGCTTCTCATTTACTAATACATCGAAGTTTCTGTTAAGAATTTATTCCAATTTATACGGTGAACAAGTATAAATAATAAGATAAGATACAATGATAAGATACAAATATAGAAGTTCTAGAGTCAGATTAGAAGGACTTTATGAAATAGCTCTCATAAGGAGGCAGGTTAAATTTCTTTGTGAGTTAAAAGAAAAAAGTCCATAAGCACAAGTCCTGGGTTAGTTCTGTATGTCAGTTGTGGCCTTGATGAAAAACAAGATGCTGAAATATTTTGCATGACAGAAATTAATCTCCAGCTCATGATTATACACCTAAGGTCTGCAGTAACAAGAGGCAGGTTGGAATAGGACCATCTCACACTTTTTATTTATTTATCCTCATAACTCTACCGTGATGATGGAAAGTCTACTCTTGTTAAGACCAATAACATCTTCCCCATCCCATAGAGGGGAAGGAGATACATCAAAGTAGATGACCTGAATGAGGTGTAAATTTTCCTACCTTTGTTGCAGACAATGAGACTAAGTTCCTGGACTCCTCTTCTTGCCTAAATTCTCATTTGTAGGTTGCTGTTAAGGGATCAGCTGGGATGGTTTGTCCACATTTCACATGAAATGGAGACGAACTTAAGGAATCTACCCCTCCATTGAAGACCACAGGTCAGTGCCAGTGCCCACTGTTGCCCAGCAATGCTGTAAGCTATTGACAGCATCAGCTGAGGCAGAGCTTCGGGATGTCTGTCAGAACTGTCGAATCCACAAAATCCAGAGAACGTGTGCCAGCAGAGCTGCCCGGGGCAGATTTACCCCTAAGTATTGCAGAGTCTGTATATATTCATGCTTCCTTCCACTCCTTTCATGGATGAAGCAAGCATATTTGCCAAGTATCTAATATTCTACCTTAAGCCTAAGAGTGCATCTTCTTATAGTAAAAGCACATCTGTTCCAGAGAAAGATACTACTATAAAATATGTAAGAAACCAACAGCTTTAATTACTTAATTACAAGCTTGCTTGAGTCTTGTAACAGCTAGAGAAATGGTGAAAAGAACTAATTAATGACAAGCCTAAATCAAAATAAGAACAAACCAAACCATTCTACTTGATTGCCTGTGGTGGCTAGAGCTGGATGACTTCAGTAAGCTATTTAAGAATGCATATATCCAGGCGTGCATGGCCTAAATGACACTTACTCTCTAGGGAATTGCCTCACTCTCAATGTTTGGGTCCAGACCCGAGTTCCCTCAAAGCTTAGGCTTTTACAGAGCTCCTTTTAGACGCAAGGACTAGTACTGATTGATTTATTTTCTTTGTTTTTTTAAAAATAATTCATCAAGGGGATATTTTTCTGTGGAAAATATCTTTGTAAAAATCCTTGGACATTGTAAAAGAAAATAACTCTCAAAAGAATTCAAGCCTAGGCTGACCAATTTTTATTTTCAAAAGAGATATTTCCATTTTTAAAATAACAAAGGTATCTTGAAGAGCACATCTGAACAGCGAGCTAACTTCTTGCAGAAGAAAAAAACTCCAGAGAAGTTTCCATGGGCACTAATCATTAAGATCCAGTTTTGAAAAGCCATATGAATCCCTCCCTAAATGGCACAAATCATAAAAATATTTTTAACGTACAAAGATGTTCTCAATGTACAAAGAATATACAGTGTCAGCTAGCTTCTGTAGGCCAATAAGCAAGAAAAGGAAAATTCAGCAGCTCATCTGTAAATAAAGCACGCGCCTGTAAAAAGAATTAAGCGTTTTTTTGAATGTAGCCAAAATTCTACACTGAGACCTGCTTCAGAGAAAGCAATCATTCTGTATGGGCTTAATTACACACAGAGATACATAATTTTCTACTACAAAGAAGTTAAATGCAATTGATAATAGTGGAACCGTATTGCTGCTCATCCATTTCTTTTCCCCCTCCCGTATTTTGGAAGAACTGCATAGTATTCTATGCTGTTCAGCATTGTAAGAGCTTTTTAGAAAGTTGAAAAACCTGAAAAAATGAAGTTGAAAATAGGAAAAAGCTGACATTTTATTATTTTATTATATATCTCTTGTTTGATAAGAAATCTGTGATATCGTTTTAGAAAATAACATTCCAAATCATACAAACATTTCACAATTGAATCTTGTCATCTGTATTTAAAGAAAACAGCAGCATAAGCCCATCAGAAGGCTAATGTAATTTTAATGTACCTCTGCATACGTTCTGTTATTCTGGTTTACAAACCCATATTAGGTGCAGAAGGGAAGAAGCATTTTTTTTATGGGTTAGGCTTTAAAGTAGCAAATAAGCAACAATGAGAGTCAAGTCAATAGGTGAGGAGAATTAGACAAGGATACCAATTACGCTCACTTGCCTTCTATAGGAGCTTGCTACGTAATTAAAGTGCCAGCATAGTGTCTATCGTTTTAAATATCACAATGTTCACACAGATAATACACAGAAATAGGCAGGGTTGCATTTACTACACCCCATTTTTAATAAAAAACATTTCTCATAAACAGATATTTCCAATTCTTTTGCATAGTCTTGTATGAAAACACTTATAATCTTTGCTTTTACACGCAACCATGTGTAATGAATGTACTAGAATTGCACAGCAACACTTAAAAATCTACATCATTTAGAAATGGAAATTTTAGTTTTCTAAAGTCATTTTTTGCAGTGTCTCACTCTTGCTGCCTAATAAGTTGGTTAGAATTCAAATACTATAGAAATAACGCTTCAAAGAAAACCAATTAAGTGCCATTTACAAAGGTACAAAATATACAGCAAAGTTAACCTCTCATTAAATACAATATACATATTAGCTGATGTTCCAAATCATTAGCTAACACCTTATTTTAAGGGATAAACTTCTAGGGAGCTTCTCCCCCCCAGTATAGGAGAATTACACAACCGTGCCTTTCTCTGTATGCTTATGCAATGAGTCACATTCATTTTAACTGCTGATAATAAAGGACTGAGTTGATCATTCTGCATATTGAGGGCCAAAAATGATCCCTGGTGGACTTGCAGTAAAGTCAATGGGACACCCTAGAGATCAGTCTCACCTAGGTTATCACAGCCTATTTAAATATTTATAGTAATAACGCCAATCATTATCACCATGGTGGCTATTAAACCTCCACGCGAATTCTCCCGTAATCTAGCAATCGACGTACCATTAAAATAAAGTGTTGCCAACATACTCTGCATTCACTCTGTTGTTAAAATAGTGAGCTATGACAACTGCCTACTTATTCTTAAACCTATCTCCCTGAAAATAAACGAGTTTTAGAAAAAATAGCATGTTCCCACTTAAACCAGCCATTGTAATTTAACAGTTTGAAATGAATGGTAAGTGCTTGTATGTTAGGTTAGCAAAGAGGTATAACACCAGCTACAATTACAGCAGTGTCGCATCCCTGACGTTTACTCTTGGTCCAGGCGTATATTAACCATGGCAAAGCATCGGCCTAGGCTCTGAAAGAATGGTACGACGAAAACATCTGTCAGGCTCTTCCATATAGTTTGCACTGATGGCAAGACCATGAGACAGGTTTTCACGAAAGGCACCACGATCCTGTAAAAGAGAAAATGGAAAAACTGAAGATTGCTGCTGCTATAGCACAGGGAAATCAAAAAACCAAACACAAGTGTGAGATCTTATGGAAGAGGAAGTGATTGCATAACTCTAATTCTCTAAAGAAGTTGATTTTATACTCTTGCACTCATTCTCCATCAATTTTGTTTGCTCACAGCCTCACACCTTGTGCTAGTTTTGGCGTGGGGTAGTTAATTTTCTTCATCATAGCTGGTATGGGGCTCTGTTTCGGATTTGTGTTGGAAACAGTGTTGATACCGCCGGGATGTTTCCGTCACTGCTGAGCAGGGCTCACCCAGAGCCAGGGGCTTTTCTGCTTCCCCCCCAACTCCACCAGCGAGGAGGCTGGGGGGGCACAAGGGGCTGGGGGGGGGACACAGCCGGGACAGCTGACCCCAACCGACCCAAGGAAGATCCCAGACCACGGGACGTCGTGCTCAGCATATAAAGCTGGGGGAAGGAGAAGGAAGCGGGGGGACATTCGGGAGTGTTGGTGTTTGTCTTCCCAAGTCCCCGTTTAGATTACTATAGTGCAGACACACGCCAAACCTCAGAAAAAATGGCATCTTGCTGATCCTGTAAAATTGTTTGGGTTTGGGTGAGAAACTAAGGTAGAATGAGGTCAAAACTCCTGGTCAGGGGAAAGATCTTTTTATTCCCTCAGGGTGCGTACTTGAAAGTATTGTGCTTTCATCTCCTGAGCACTAGTAACCATCTGGGGATGCTCTCCGTATGTCCCAATTCCAAAGCAATGTCATTAGTGGCGGCTTAAGCCAAGCACACTAAGAACGGAGGCGAGCCAGAAGTGCACATATGGGCAGCTCACCAGGGCCAGTGGATACATGATAACTGACCACACTCTCTTAAGTTATTCTCCTGTTTTAATCATGTACTGGCCAAAATCCCATGTCATTTCACTAAGGTGGATGTTCTTATTTGGGTGCAGACAAATTAAATGTGTAAATAATTTATGTAATACTGAAGCGGTACTACAGCAAGGTTTTGAGAAATCTCTGTGCCATATATAATACACTTATTTCCTAAAGCAGGTAGAAAATGCTATAGATTCTCTTGATAAAGATGATAAACTCTGTTCTAGTTTGCTGTTGCATTCAAAATTTAAGATCCCAGTCTTGCACCCAGATAATTCCTTTGCAGAACTCCCATTGACTTTGGTTGGAATGACAGGAAATATTTAATTTACTATTTCATCATAAGTCTGAAAAATATGTAAGTATCATGTATTTCCAATGAGTACTGCTCAGAATAACAAAGTAGAAAAAAAAATTGTACATTTAAAAAAAGTTGAAGCTTAGAAATGTAAGGAGTCAAAATGAGTTATTTTCAGTGTTTGTCTAACCAGATTCTCAGCTCTTATCATACAATGTACACCATATACTAGTATGTCTATGCTGCACTCTAAGCTAACCCAGATGGATTTAAACAAGAATAGTTTTTCTAAAACCTTCTCTTCTTTTGTCTCTGCTGAAACAGCTAGTAATATACACACCATATAGAACTGTGAGTGTTACTGGAATAATGCATATCTAGTTTTAAACCAAACTCAGTAAACCATGTGTTTTATAACTACTTATAGTATCACTGCATATAGAATAGATAATTTCTAAAGCATAAAATTAGGGCTTCACATATTAGAATACAGTTGATAAACATCTGTAATGCAAGAGGGAAAAAAATGGTATTTCTCCAAGCAACACAGGGAAAACACCAGAAATGGCTACTCAGCTCGTGTTGACTTCACCCCTTTTGCATTTCAGTTAGTTTATAAAGGCTGTGTCACTGCTCCTTTGCTGCCATCTAAAATTAATTTGGCCTGCATTTTTTTTTAATCTAACTGAATTGCAGAGAAGCAGGAAAGCCGACATTTCTATTGGACCCTTTGTCGACAGGATCACACAAAATACAAACTAAACAAATACCGCACTATGCAGAAGTTTCACAGAAAGATACAGTGAATCACCAGGATGTCATTAGGGAAGGCTGGAAAAGCAGTGATCATACTACTTGCAACTTTTGTAGAAGGCATTCACACAGTACCAGAACTCAACCTCTTTTGATAATGTTAAATACAATAAATATAAAAATGTCTTGGTAATGTTTTATAATCTTTTAACACTTGGTGTCCAATTCTATGGTAAATGCACGTGAAAAACAATGTAGGCTAACTCCGTAGGAGGCTATGTGAAACATGCTAGCAACCAAAGCTATTTAATGTAAATAACTTTCAATTTTAAAATAAAAGTCAATCTACTTAGACAACGATTACCCAAACACCTTTCCTCAGAGAAGAAAATCCTTTACACCCAAGAGAGCCAGTAAAAGGTATTTTCAAACTTTTAAAATACATGAATGTGTCTACATATGTATCTACATGTATACAAGCACGCATCCTGTTCTGTTATCCTACAGAGTGGCATTTCTAAATCATCAGAGGGTGCAATGTGCCTCCCGTGGAGTGACCAGGAACACTTAAAAAATAAATAAATAACCAAGTGCCACTAGAACCTGTGTATTTGTTTTTGTGACCCGTCAAATAAACATTAACATATACATCCTTTACTCCCGGTGCTGTGGGCTTACCCCAGCCTGCACTTCACTCTCAGAGATGGTGACTGCTTGCTTGAGTAATGTCTAACAGTAGAGGTAAAGTTGGCATATCCTAAGGATATCAACATTTACTGCAATATTGGTACTACTAGTATTACCACATCGTACAGTAATGGGAAGAAATCTGTTGAATTTGGCAACTAAACTGAAGTGTAGCCAAGGCATTTCAACTACCTATATGACCTCTCATTGAATCTTGCTAAGTCTATATATCATAAAATACCCATCCTTTCACTAAGTAGAAGGAATCACCTCTTTTGGGAACTGTTGAACTGAAAAGAGCAAATTACCCCAGTTTTTTCCATCCTATCCTATCCTTCTTTCTGTTCAAGGCAGGACATCTACGAAATTACACCCATCAACACTTCTCACATTACTTTTCTTCTGCTAATCCCTGAGGGAACATTGTTGAGAATCAAACACCTCTTGGAAATGGCAGAGCACAATTTAATTTGTATTGGTAAGGGTATTTTCAGTTCAAAGCAGTTCAACTTTTCACAGAGTTGGGCAATGTGGTTGGAGTAGTCATTCACTATTAATTCCTCAAAGTGAAGAATGACATCTTATCCTGTAAAGTTTTTGCAAATGGAACCTCAGACATGTCTTAATGCTATTTTTCAAATGCTACACCAATCAGTGGTTAAATTACCTAATTCCAGGTATGCACATGTACTACACCATGATTTTGAATTTAAAAGACTTGCATGGCTCTACAATACAAGCAAGCATTGTGAACAGACGGCTAAATATTATCTAGCAGTTGCAGAGCTTCTTGTTGAGTCCCATTAACCCTTGGGATATTTAGAGTGAGGCAAGAGAGAACCACCAAAGCCTTCCAGGACCCATACATAGTACATGAAGTGCATTTAAACAAAAAATTATATATCCCAGGACCTGAGTAGACTGGAAAAGAAAAAACTAAAAAGGAAGCAGGACAACATCCACCTACTTCTCCTTCCAAAGGCAAGGGATACATACCGGACATGAACAAAGAGGCATCAAGGCAACACCAGATCATAAGGTGGGTCTTCATGGCACAGCTGTACTGTAATTTCTTTTGATTTCAGACAGCCAGCAGGGAGATGGTTTTGGGGTTGAGTATGATAGCAGTAAGTTATGTAAATGGTGTTGTGGAGAAAGAGGTAAGAGGCGATGCGTGTCCGTATCTACTTCTCTGCGTATAAGTCCCTGGCTACATCTTAGCATTGTGAATGGAAGCTCAAGCCGAGAGGAGCTCTGAGTACCTACCGCTCCAGCTGATGACGAAAGCATAAGGCTGGCTGAGTCCTTGTGCTTCAGAGCCCATCTCAGATCCAAGACTCTAGTTATGGGTCCTCAAATGAACCACTGATTCTTAGCATAAACATGCAACATACCAGGACACGATTCAGGAAAGACCACAACAAATCATACATGAGATTCAAGGGTTAATTTCCAAGAGGTGGCAAACGTAGCTTGGAACAAGAATCAGTCCCTGATCTGTAATAAATATCATGATTTTACATGTGCTGCCTGGAAAACCAGCAGTGTTCTGCTCATGTTCCAAAATCAGTAACCCGAACAGCCTTAATCTAAGGACATGTTTAAAAGCTTGCTAATGTTCACAGAGAGATGTTAAAACTCAGTCTGACAAGTTCTGCCATGTATAGTCTGTGGTGAGAATGACAGCCATCAGTAAAGGAGAAGAAATGTGGAGAAGTAGCCTTCCTTGAACTGGCTTGTATGTAGGTCACCAACCTGCTAGCTGGCACAGTGTCAGCCCATCAGTATCTTTTAGCAGGTAGTATAAAACTGGATTCTGGCTCAAACAGCCAGTTTGAGAACAGGAACAGAATATGCTCCATCTTCATAGTTAAAAATTAAAGTCTATTATTACATACTTTTTATTCAGCTTTCTTTTTGCTTTCCATGAAGTCTCACATATTTGCTTCCTTCTTTAGCAATCATTTTGTTGGTGGAAGACAATATTTACTATCAAGTATGAAGGGGGCAACTCATGAGATGTCCTTGATGCACGAGGAATGCTGAGCCAGACTTTGCGCATATTTAGCATGCTGACAAAACTGCAACAGCATGTGTGACAATCAACAGAGCTCTGTGCCCATGCGCTTTGAAAAGTTGTTGAAACACCTTCAAATTTAGCCTCAGGAAAGGCTCCCCTAGGACAGATCAGCATCATCATCTCGCTGACTTGGATGATGAAAGTGAGGCACAGCGATTCTGATAAGCCCTTCTGCAGGCAGCCATGTGGGAGTGTGTGCCCAGGGTTTTCCCATGACGTTTCAACAGATGAAGACAGAGTTATAACAGAATTCCCTTCCTCTCACCCACAAAACAAGGAGTTACTATTTTTTTCAGACCCAATAGGGCTACATGGGAGCCAGTACCATGTGTTTAGGGTCCCTGTACCTGCACTGCCCCTGCGCTATCCTCTTGAAACGCAGACACTTTGAACTCCTTACTGCCATGAAATCTGGAACATGGAGAGCTGTAGAGCAACTAACTTAGTCTCAGTGTGTTCCACCTTTCTGTTGGAACAAATCCAGCTTGTGGTTATGGGAAGATGAGACAGTGCCAGCTTTGGATGTAGCACTGGATGGGGTCCAAGGGGGTGCAGATAGCGCTACTGATTCTTTCACACCCATCCCAGGTGCAAGGAAGATCAAAAAGAAAGATCACTTCTGTAGTGACAATGAAGGTAGGGAAAGAAAGGTAGTTGTTGGGGTAGCAAGTGTGTTCACAGAAAGTCAAGGGAAACTTTTCAAATGAAATGCCACATTAAGACAGTCCTATTTCAGATGTACTGAGAACCCACAGTTCCTGAGAGAGTCACCAGGGACTACTTGGCATAAATAGAAACTGACCTCTGAGTCCGGGTTCAGTCAAAGTCATGTCTATGTACCAAGGCTGTAAAATCCAGATACAAGATCATTCTGAAGCACAAAACCTTATTACAGTCCTAATAAATTCGGCATTGATGAATTCTTCCATAGCTATTCCACTACTGGGTATCTATATGTTCTCTGTACCCTTTTGCAGTCACACGGTACACTACAGCACAGCAACAGCTGACAGACCTACAAGTCTGGGCACACTATACACTGTTCATAATAATTTTGGGACCAGAGAAGTAGCAGGTGGGCAGCTCTAAACTACATTGCAACTCCTTTGGATATTATGCAAACTCTATGCTCCAAAATTTGAGTTAATCAGTTTTTGAAGTGGCTCATGACAATGTCATCAACCCTAACTTCCCCTCCACTTTCAAAAACTGAAATCTGCAGCCACAAGATTGCAACCATGGGTTCAGGTAACCAATGTATTCCTATCGCTTTGAGTTTGTTTACCAGTTTCTGGATTGTATTTTGTTTTCCTTAACAACTTCTTCATGATTCCAGTGTTACCCAAGCCAAATGAGACTTTGCCCAAAACCCATGTATACGGAAAATCCTGGTTTGCAGGAATGACGCTGACAATCTGCATTCATCCCTTCCTCTGCAGCCTGCTGGATTCTCAGTTCTTTCCTCAACCTCATTCTTTTCCCTGCCTTTTTTTCTTCTCTACAGTCATCTGCCTTTCTGGTCTCCAGGTACACTTTCCCTGATATTTTGCCAGTATATTCTGTTTAAAGTACACGAGGTTTGCTGTGACTCGGAGGGCTACTGTATTTGCCTGTGAACCCGGGCCATGGCCAGAGGCAGCTTTCCTGAGCTCAGCAGGGGTTCTTTGCTTAGGTGGAAGTAATTTGGGGCACTGCACCTAGAGATGGCAATGTACCAGATGCAAGGCAGTGACAGTGGCATTTTGCGGCAGTAGCAAAGAAAGAGCGAGCTGGGCCCTCAAAAGCTTTCTTCAGTCTGCGAGGAAAAAAATGAAAGAGGTAACCGTACTGAGAAGGTGTCAGGTGTAAGCGATACTTCTGCTCAGGTCTTTCATTTCAAATACACGTTCTAACAACTTAGTAACCAGTTTAAAAAGCCCCAAGGTATCATTATTATTACTCCAGAAGCCAGCGGAGGCCGGAACGCGTTGCGCATACCAACGGTAAAACAGGCTCTCTGCCCCACGGAGCTTACACAGACGCGGCAGACCGCTGGTAAAAGCAAGGCAGGGAACCGAATCGGAGGGGAAAACACGGCTTTCCTTTCTCTCCCTTTACAAATAAAGCAGATAACGCAAGTCGATCTGACCACCGGTTGCAGAGACGGTTCGGCAGCGCTGCTACACGCGGAGAGTCCCGCCGAGCTGCGGGCAGAGCCCACGCAGGCAACCCAACGCCCTTACCAGATGTGCAGGCAGCTGAGCGCCGCGAAGACGATGCCCACGGCCAGGGCCAGCGGTACGGCGAGGACCAGCGTCAGCAGCTTGTAGATCAGGTACTTGCTGAGCTCGAAGAGAGCGTGGCTGCAGATCCACACTTTGTCGAAGGAGTGGGTCAGCTCGGGCTCCGCGATCACGTCCTCGAACCCCAGCTGCAACAAGAGGCCGCTCTGCCCTTAGGCCGAGCCGGGACCCGGGCGACCCCGACGGGGACCCCCGCCCGCCGAGGGCGGCGGC